>CM017442.1:36503081-37032577 GCA_007726485.1 Eragrostis curvula
AGCGCAAGGTGCTGATTGCGGCGGCAGGGTTTAGATGGAGGGAGATGGCAGCTGCAGCACGTCGACGCGGAATGCCTCGAGGAGAAGAATCGCAGGCCGAAGACAAGAGATGACCACGGCTTTCGATTACAGGGCAATCTAAACAAACACGAATTAACGGTTTCGAATTGCGCTATAATCGTACTACATTACATTTGAGCGAACCAAACATTACCCTGGTTGATGAGCAGCGACGGCGATGGCCAATGGCAGAGGTCGAGCCGGCGCCGGCGGCAGAACAGACGATGCAGCCGATCGATACCTGGAGTTGTGCGATGGGAGGGAGAAGAAACCCACCAGGTCACGATTTTGTTGGCGTTGAATGGGGAGGTGATCAGATCGTGCAGTTAGAGGAATGGTCAAATTCTTTTTACGGTGCCTTTTCTGCTACACGCTTTATTCCCAAGTCTATGGCAAGTGGGACCCAAAACGTTGGAGCTTGGATAATGTTACAGCCAAAATAAAACGCGCGGGAGTAGATTGACCAGAGAAAAAGTAGCGGGAGATGGGGGGAAAAAGAGGGAAAGAAAGGCGGGAGCTAAAAAGCCAAAGATTTATCCTAATTTTTTTTTTGCGAGAAATCCAATGTCTTGAATGGAATATGAGTAAATTAATTTGAACAACAAATCTATACGACCGAGAAAAATATCATCGAATAATAAAACCAACTGATCTGATGATCCGACTATCGAGGCCGATTCGGACTGCACTGAGGGTTTGTTGGCCCGTTACGTTTTTGTTTTGTTTTGAGATCGCCCATTACAGTTTAGTGTTTCTTACTCCTTCCGTCCCAGTTCAATTGGCATTCTGGGAGTGTTTTCTGATGTCCAGATTACTAGAATGTTCAATGAATCTAGATAGACAGTTTGTCTTAGTTTAGAGAATGTTCAATGAACCTGATAATGCCAAGTATTCTTGGACAGAGGGAGTAATTTAGAACTAATTAAACTATTTGTGAAGTAACTTGTCAAAACATTATATCAAATACCTTAGTACATTTTTTTCACACATAAAGGACTACATACATGTTCTTGTGTACGAGTTTCAAAAATTTTGAAATTACTTTACTGTTTTTAACAGTTTAAATAAATTTATACGTGTATATCAAAAAAATAATCCAAATTGAACTACATGTACCTTAAATAAGATCCCAAAAATTTCGTAAAAACCATATTTAGGATTATGAGTAGCATAATAGTCCATATCTCAGAGATAGATGAAGGATTCAATTGTTTGCTATGGGTAATTAAACCTTATATCACAAATTTAGCAAACAATAATTATAATAATATCTAAATTTGATCAAAAAAATCTACAAATTGACATGGCAACATATTTTAGGGCCATAATGATGTTATAAAAAATTCAATTGATTTCGATGAAGTGAGACTATACATTGTTCATAGACGGATACATTGCTCACAAAGTTTCATATTACTCAAGTTAAAATCTACAATTTGCATACCCCAGAACATTTTTGATCTCGCATGCACCTCAAATTTGGACACAACATTGTGTTTACCATACTATAATAAATATGAAGTTACGTTGGCAATTATTATGAAGAAATATTTTTTTATAATTTCTACTTAGTAGAATAAAAGAAGCCAGAGGAAAACGATCTGAAAATAACTATAAATATATAAATAAATGCCATAAAATGATATATCATGGTTTTAGAAAATTCAGAAAAAAGAATCATTCAATTTGGAGTTCATATGAGGGAGAAAAACTAGTTACAAATTTCAATTCCGGATTAAAAAGAGAAAAATGACCCAGACAAGTGTTCTTCATTTTGTTTTGCCATGTGGCGCGACGGGATTCGCCCAACCCGTCAATCTCGGATCGTGCTGGGAACCTGTCCAAATTATTCGAGTGTTTATACAAAAACCTTTATTGTCAAGTCTCAACCAAAACCGAATGGGCAGCTTAGTGGTAAGCGCGTTACATCTGATCTGGGAGGTCTGGTGTTCGAGCTCTTTTGATGTTAATTTTTTGCCGAAGGTGCGGATTCAAAGTCCAAACTCCTTTGGCTCTATTTCTCGTAGACCTTTTTCCAAAAAATCTTGAGTTGTTTTCATTCTAATTAGAAAAAAACTGTACACACTTGGCCACAAACAGACTTGTACTCTAGCGGCACAGCTCCATTTGTTTTGTGCATTCAGCCTGTGTTCGAACCTTTTTTTTCTTTTCATTTTATTTTCTTGGTTTGGGCTCCCAGCAGTATAAAAGACAGTATCAAAATTCAGAATAACTCAAGAAGATTTTTTAGAAATTAGCGTACAAATGTATTATATTTCCTTGGTTAGGGCTCCCAGCAGTATAAAAGACAATAACAAAATTCAGAATAACAGTCGTATCGATAAGAGGACAGGAGAACATCACCAGTACACTCATTGCTAATTTACACCTTTATAGGAAAATAAGTAAAACAAATAGGGGAAATATTTTGAACAAAAAAGGGCACTTAATGCAAAGGGCAGCTAAATTCTGTTTAAAATGCAAATTACAGCTCGTCCATCCATGTTTTTGTGACAGGCAACATCCATGTTTACACAATATGGCACTTCAGACACTCTAGATCATATCACAGCCTAAACACCTACAAGATGTAACAAAATGACCACTTGACAAACTGGAGGAAACAGTGTGATGATTGGTTGCCCGGTAACGTCAAGAATATGACCTGTTCAAAGTGAAGTAAATATGTCAGTAGTTAGCTAAACAGTATAATATTAAATTTTGGTAAACAAAATTAAAAATAGAACCTTAGGTGTTTAATTCAGTTTCTTGATTTGAACTTGTAAGTGGATCTATTGTTGTTCCCTCTATCATTTCTAATCCATGTGTGACTGCCCCGGGCATAATCGAAAAGGTCCTCAAGTGTACTGACATGGTAATGTTCACTTTCTATATCATTCCATTCTTCTCCCATATCAAACACATCTCTAGGCTTCATCTTCAACACAACTGACCATCCAGGATATAAGTGGTCGTCAACATAGAAAACTTGGTCAACTTGATTGGCTAATACAAAAGGTTCATGCTCAATCTTATCACCAGTGTGAATCTGATGAGAGAAATTCACAAGTTTACAACCATATTTATCTGTTTTCACTCCCCTTCCTAGTGTGGGATTAACCCATTGACATTTAAACAGAACCACCGAGAATTTTCCATAATAGTCTAACTCAATTATATCAAGTATCCGTCCATAGTACATGACATCTCCAAGAACAGGGTTAGTATCACCTGCCGAAGCATAACTTGATGTTTTTGCAGTCACAACAACTCCGCTATTCTGAGTCACCTTGTCATAGCGCTTAGCTCGAAATCTGTATCCACGAATATTAAAGGCTCTATGCCTTCGTGCCGAGTCCAATGGACCTCGAGCCAACCATCTAATTTCCTCATTGATGCTATCGCTACCGTTCTGTTGCTCCAATTGCATGATCTGTTTCATCCAAAAATATACATAAGTCAAATTCATTCACTTTTATAAAAACTAAAGCAGAGTACTCACATGATCTCTAAACCAATTAGGAAAATCATTATGTTGCATTCGCTCAATTGTTTTAGGAGCTAGTCGGCGGTTACGATTTCTCCTTTTGATATCAGCAGCATGTTCCCTAATGATGGAAATTAGCATGAAACTAGTAAAAATATAATCTTCCTTAATATGTTCATAGGTACACAGCACTTACTTGAAATAAGGGATGACAGCTCGACAGTTGTATAGCACATATCGATGGGCTTGCAATTTCTCTAAATCGGTTAAAATAAATATAGATGGTTTTCCCAATGGTTTTCCTATTGGAGGAAACAATAAGGGTTCATGGTCAGATAAGTTAGATTCAAGATCATCACGAGTCTCATCATTCCTTGATTGTTTGTTATGTTTTGTAGAGAAGCCTTCTAAATATCTGGAACAAAACACCATACACTCCTCGGCCAGATATGAATTTGCAATTGAACCCTCTGGATGAGCTCTGTTACGAACATATGACTTCAATTTGCCAAGGTATCTGAATATGTAAAGTTACATTTAGTAGGTGATATATTACATATGACTTAATAAAAAAAATAAAACATCCTGTGAAGAATCAATACCTTTCAATAAAGTACATCCATCGATAGCGAACTGGTCCAGCTATCTTACATTCTGTTGCTAAGTGGACTGCTAAGTGAACCATAACTGTGAAAAACCCAGGAGGAAATATCATCTCCATTTTGCACAATGTAATTTTAATCAATTGCTCCAAACGATCAAGCTCTTTAAGATGAAGCACTTTGGCACATATTCCTTGAAAATATGCAGATAAATCAAATAGTACTGCCATTATATCATCTGGAAGAAGGCCCCTCAAAGCAATTGTCATGAGTTGTTGCATTAGGACATGGCAATCATGAATTTTGGTACCTTGAATTTTTCCTTCCTCGACATTCACACATCTTGATATATTTCCTGAATAGCCATCAGGAACTCTTATATCTCGAAGAACTTTACAGAATGTTTGTTTCTCACTTTTAGACAAAGCAAATCTTGCAGGTGGTAGATAGTACTTTCCTGAAGCCTTTTGTTGTGGGTGAAGGTCTTCTCTGATGTTCATTTCCTTGAGATCTTGACGAGCTTTGAGATTATCTTTGGACTTTCCATCTACTCCCAATAATGTATTTATAATATTTTCAAACAAATTCTTCACTATATGCATCACATCAAGATTATATCGGAGAAGAAGATAATCCCAATAAGGCAATGTGAAAAGACTACTTACTGCCTTATACGTTTTTGACTCTTTAAAATCACCAAGATCATTGATCTCATCCAAAACAGGGCGCTCATAATAGGTTATCGGTTCCATTCCAAGCTCTGTAGTTCCATCAAAAGAATCTCGATCAAAATGAAATTCATGATCAACAGGCAGAAATCGACAATGACCCATAAAACAAGATTTCTGCCCATGCTTCAGACGTTTGGTCCATGCATTTTGACCGCAAGGTGGACATGCATATTCTCCATGCACCATATAGGATGCTAGCATTCCCAAGGCTGGTAAGTCATTTATTGTCATTAACACAGCTGCTTTCAAGTTAAAAGTTTCATTTTCTGATGCATCATATGTCGAAATGCCATTTAGAAATAAATCTCTTAGATCATCCAAAAGTGGTTCCAGGAATACATGAATTCTATCTCCAGGACTTTTAGGACCAGGAACTATTAAAGACAACAAAAGATGATGTTCTTTCATGCATAACCAAGGAGGTAAGTTGTATATTGTCAAAACAACTGGCCAACAACTGTGCTTAGAGCTCAACATCCCATATGGGTTAAATCCATCAGTAGCCAAGCCAAACCGAATATTACGAGGATCTAATGCGAAGGGCGGGAACTTTTCATCAAACGTCTTCCATAGTTTCGAATCAGCTGGATGTCGTAGAGCATCGTCTTTGATCCGTCCTTCTCCTTTATGATGCCATTGGAGGAGAGGTGCTGTTTCTTTACACATAAACAGTCTTTTCAGCCTCTCTTTGATGGGAAAGTATCGCAATACTTTCCTAGGTATTGCTTTCCTTCTTTCCCTGTTTGTTAGTTTAGTTTCAGGTTCCTTATCTTTCCACCTAGAAGCCTTACAGGTTGAGCAAAAATCATCACTTGCTTTGTCTTTCCAAAACAGCTGACAATTGTTTGGGCATGCATGAATATTTTCATAGCCCAGGCCAAATTTAGAAATAACTTTCTTAGCCTCATAAAAATTTTTGGGCAATTGCTTTCCATTTGGAATTGCCATGTGCAGAATATCAAGCAGATCACCGAACGATTTATCTGACCATTTATTCATGGATTTGATATTAAACAAAAGCACGAGTAAAGATAGCTCTGATAACTCACATCCTTCCCATAAAGGTTTCTCTGAATCTTTAACCAATTTATAGAATTTTTGAGCTTCTGAATTTGGTCCAGGTACAGGTGGATTTGCACAATCCGGGGCATCTGTCATAGGAATGTCATCATAAAAATGTCCAAATGTATCATTAATCAATTGATGCATGTTGGCATGTCTTCCAGAGTCATTCTGAGACTCTGGTTGCTGATCAGTAGTGTTTTGGACTGAAGGCTCACCATGAAAGTCCCATTCATCATAATTCTCAAGTATCCCATTGCAAACTAAATGCTCATATATCTCATCCCTCGAGAGAAGTGTAGTGTTCACACATGTCTCACATGGACAATGAATCTTGGCATCTGCTGGTTTATCTTTAAATGCAAATTCGACAAAACCTTTCACGCCATTGTTGTACTGAATAGATCCTTTAGAACAACCCAAAAGAAGCTTGATGACTTCTATGTCCATCGTAGACCTATAAATTGAAACAATTATTAATTCCATTGAAAGTAAATGGCAAAAGCAGTTTTAACCTTTTCGTTTCCATAATATAGATCACTACAGGAACTAATTGCCAAAGGCGGCACCATGATTGTAACAAATAATGGAATGGATAGTTCATATGTGCCTCATGAAGGTTGTTATTCAACACGTGCTTCGTGAAGGTTGTTATTCAATACAAGTATGCACTAAACGATCAATCTGGAATGAAGTGCTGAAAAAAAAATGTATAAAGCTTGCAGACACTGAACAAATTTGGTACATTGATGGAAACCGGATTAGAAGGCATGCATCCGATTAATTTAAAAGCAAACAAAAGCACTACTTTTTTGTTTATTATTTTCTATAGATGCACATGGAACAATCAACAGAAATTTATATTCATGTAGAAGATATAGAAATAGGTTGGATAATGCCGTACCTTAGCCTCCTCCAAAACCTTTTTCTCCTTCAAACCAGGTAGCTTCTTGGAGATTTATGCAGTGGGCGACAAGGGATTGTACAGGTAAACAAAGACAATTGTCGATTGGGATGGAATCAGATGGAGAAAGCCGGTAATATGATGAACCACCAATCAACAAGTTTTCAAACCTACTGTGCAACTAGTAGCAATATCGATCAAGATGTTTGGCTAAAGAACAACAATGGATTACACACCGTGGATGTGTGGGAGATGAAAATTAGAGACAAGGACGGGGCAGCGGCGTTGTGGCCAGTGGCGCGGGCCGGAGTACGGGGGTGGCGGCGTTGTGGCCAGTGGCGCAGGCTAGAGGATGGGGCGGCGGCGTTGTGGCTACGGGCGCAGGACGGCGGACGGGGCGGCGGCGTTGTGGATAACCTTATATTGTTCGATCAAGAAAGATTAAGAGACATTTGTGGGGCAGTCTAAACAGAAACAGTGCGATGGTTAGGTGGTTAGTGTGTAAGGAAACCAACCTATGAGTCGCGGGCTCGATTCCGGCCAACGCAGTTGCATGTGTTTTATTTTTTTAAGGTGTATTCAAGGGCGCAGTGGCGTGTGGACTGGTACTAAATTGTAAACGAATAAAAAGGGGCGGAATTCAGAAAAGCTAAACTAGAAAAAAAGTAAGGAAAAAGGCACATCGGGCAGTCCACACGAATGATGCTTGCAACGTTTCCTAACTGTTGCAGTCACCGTAGTTGCAACGGCTTGATCATATGTTGCAAACTATGTGTTGCTAAAGGGTGGTTTGCCTTGTAGTGGCAATGAGCCCTGTAAGAATCCTGGTTTGACTTTTTGGTTCCCAGATTAAACTCAGACATGATGGCATGTTGCTTATTCACAGTCTTTAAGTCATCTATGCTCGGGTAATACAAACCAACACTGAGATCTGGGTCATCCCTGTCCCAATCAGAAAAAGGGATGACTTCCTTGCCGTCGTCGACCGGTAAAGCAGCATCGTCTTTCTCATTCTCAAAATCATATGGTATGACAGCAGTTGGCTGGGCTCCTCTCCTCCCTTCCTTTTGTGACGCAGCTCTAGCTATTGCGGCAGCTGCAGCTGTAGCTTCAACCAGATCTACATCATGCTTAACGAAAAATTCTCATATATATCTTCCTCTTCAACAACTTCGCGGATGTCATCATCTCCAAAATCTAATGGATCATCAAAGGATTCACTCCAATCGAACTCTCCTTATGACCTCATCTTCTTAGATGGTCCTGCTGCATCTGCTCCTGCTGCGGCTGTTGCCAAGCTTGGAAGAGCAGGAGATGGTTGAGGGTCACAAGCTACAGCTGTTGCACTCGGGGTCGTGCCTGCGCATATAAACACAGAGAGTTATACCCTCATTTATCCACTAGCTTACATCATTACGAAACATACTAGCACTACACTGATAGGTTTCACCGGCTACACTTATGTATTTCTCAGGAACAACACAACAAAATTAGTCTGGAAATACAAAAACAAAAAGCAAGCTTTTGAAAGAAATTAGTTGCGAATGAGAAAACTGCTAACCATGGGGATCACTTGAAGGTGTATCACTTGGTGCTGCTGTTGCCATGCTTGGAGGAGGAGATGGTTGAGAGTCATCACTTGGTGCTTTTATTGCCATGCTTGGAGGAGGAGATGGTTGAAAACCACCACACGCTCCTGTTGCACCCTGGGTCGTGCCTGCAGGAAAAAGAACAGAGAGTTATACATGCATTTATCCACTAGCTTACACCCTTACAAAAGATCCTAGCACCACACTGACGAGTTTCGACCAAATAAATCTGGAAATACAAAATACAGTAAATACAATTTATTTTGTCTGTCGAGCCTCCCATTTTTCATCTTATGCTACCAAATTGATTCAAATGACCAAGTTGTCATCAAATTATTTTCAAATCCAACGGTTGATAACTGGACTAATCATGTTTATGTTCTCTCACTACGATTCAGCACTAAAAGATGGTGCAAAGTGAGAATATTTGAACTTAAAACTGGTGCAAGGACATTCAATAAAACCTGGTGCATCGTGATAATATGGTTCCAAAATTGGTGTTTTGTGCAATTCACTCTAGATTTTAAGAAAAATTAGTTGCGAATGACAAAACTGCTCACCCTCGGAATCACTTGGACGTGTATCACTTGCTACTGCTATTGCCATGCTTGGAGGAGGAGATGGTGGAGCCTCACTAGCAGCTCCTGTTGCACTCTGTTTCGTGCCTGCACAAAAAAACACAAAGAGTTATACACGCATTTATCAATAATGGCAAGATTTTGTTAATAATTAGTTGGGAATGAGAAATCTGCTCTCACCCTGGTGATCACTTGGAGGTGTATCACTTTCTGCTGCTGTTGCCATGCTTGGAGCAGATGGTTGGGCGTCACCAGCTCCTATTGCACCCGGGGTTGTGGCTGCACATACACACAAAGTTATACAATGTTTGATCCAGTAGATAAATCTGGAAATACAAAAATAGGCAAACTTTTGAGGAAACTAAGTTCGGAATGTAAAAACTTCTTATCCTGGTAATTAGGATCTTCAACGGTCTCCGATGCACTCTCACGTCCCCTTTTCAGAGTTTGTTTCCGAACAACAGAAACAGATAAATGCACATATCTTGTATCAACGCAGTCATTGATCAAGCCACGAAGGATTTCATTGGAAACTATCTTGACCGCACCACGTGGTTGCTTCTGAAGGCCCCAGAAAACAGGGGTGTCACGATCATCCCATATTACACTTTTGGCAAGCTCATTCCTCAGGTCATCTAGAGTAACGGACTCATTGAGCTTCCACTCAACTTCTGAGGGATCAAACTCTGCCTTTTCCCGACGATAACCATTTCTGAGATAACGACGTGAAACCTGTATGGGTCATTGCTCCAAATAGGCGGCTTAGGTGGTGTTGCGGGTCTTTTCTTGCCTACTCTCTTAGGTGTTCTTGCCATCTTCTTAGGCGTTGCCCTCTCGTCATCAACAATATCTAACAACAAAGGCACTTCTTTCGTATCAGAGTGATTGCTAAACAAGCTGACAAGGTCCTTGGTGCTAAGTACCTCGACTGGCTCGTCACTATCCTTCACTAGTGCCCAAAGCTTAGTTCTTTTATTCTCCTTCAATCTCACCTGAACGGCAATTTGATCTTGCAGCTCCTCAAAACTAGAGGATCTTAAAAAAAAACTGTTATAGTTTCCTAACAGTCTCTGAACAATCCCCATCAATCAGTACTTCCTTGGTCATCAGATTAATAGTGTATAGATCATCAAAGCTGGAGCTACGCCTCAACTCTACCACTGCCATTGATGATGCTGGTGTCCTATGCTTTGGTGCTGATGCTTCCCTCTTCGCTGCGGCTGATGCTGCCTTCGTTTGCCTCTTTACCTCTTTGCCTTCCTTGGAAGCACACACCTCTCTCACCCTCTTTGTCTTCGTGGTGCTCACAGGCATTGCTACCTCTTTCTCTACAATTTCGACGAGCAAGGGCACATTTCTAGTTTCAAATCTTTCCACAAATAATATCTGCAAGCCTCCGGTGCCGCATACCAACTCCAGATCTCCACTATCTCTATTCTTTGCCCAAATCTCATATTTTTGACTGGGTTCCAATGTTATCTTTTTGTCAACCTCTTCTTTCAGAGTCTCGAAAGTACACAGGTCATCGGCGAGAAACTCGTATCTTGTCCTCACAAACTTTTCCCCATCGGCCACCACTCTGACACCCAGAAGAATTCTGTATGTGCCCTTCGGCAGTTTCTTCCTGCACTCAGAACAAACATGGATTCTGGGTCATTACCATATACACCCATATGTCCTACGACATATTCAAATGTGTACGTATGCAAAACGAAGACAAAATGGATGCAACGGTTGAAGAAAAGTGTTCCTGTGGCTGCCGCAAATGTGTACGTAAGCCCCACATGAACACTGTTTGACCAAATACCGAAACAAAAAGAAAAAAAAAAATAGTGTGCATAAATAATTGGCGGAAGCAATGTATAATGAAGTGGTACGTGGGGAATACCAAACCGTTTACTCGTGTGACAAAAGTTCTGCAGTGCAATGGTACACGCTATACACTGAAATGTATATCGACCGACACCATATGATCTACACTAATTGTTTTAGTATAGTACAATGAACTAGTAATTCGTGCATCTGGCTTACGACGTACACTTTTGAGTCTACACTATTTATTTTGTGTATATTACACTGCAAATATATCATCCCATTCCTTCGGTGGGAAACCAGTATTTTATGCATGAGGACGTCAAATACACTAAAAAATGTAGGGCCTACACTACATTCTAGCGGTATACTCCAGAAAAATATGTGTCCTACGACCACAACGGAGTACCAAACGAACAAATCTGGGAAAACGCAAAATATTGCTCACCCTGGAGGCGTGTTGCAAAGGAACGACATGATGCACCACCAAATCAATCACACCGGGGACAAAACCTTGAA
Source organism: Eragrostis curvula (assembly GCA_007726485.1). Taxonomy (NCBI): domain Eukaryota; kingdom Viridiplantae; phylum Streptophyta; class Magnoliopsida; order Poales; family Poaceae; genus Eragrostis; species Eragrostis curvula. The sequence continues at coordinate 36,514,426 of CM017442.1, forward strand.
ACTCAGTACAAAAGAAATCTGTTAGAAGCCAGTACAAAAGAAAGACAGGGAACAAAGAAAATCAAAGAAAAGTGGAAAGAAAAGATGAAATGTGGTTCCTCCGGAGAAACCAGTGCAAGATTGCCATGCTCTATTCATTGATGTAGACCACAAATTTGCGCCAACCAAAAATGCAGGAAAACCAAGAAAGGCAACGAACAAAAGAGTAGAGACCAAGAATCCAATGCAAGATTGCCATGCTCTATCCCATGACCACAAATTTGTGAGACCAAGTAATGCAACAAAATGAAGAAAGGCATGAAAACAATAAATAGCGTCCAAGAATCCGATTATTTTTTGAAACTCACCTTTTAAACCGCTGCAAATCTTGGTGGAAATCTAGGACCGACCAGCAACGACAGACGGCCACCACGACGCCGGCCTCCCTTCACTGCCATGAGTTTCATGCAAATGACACCTGTTAGGAGGAGAAGCAGAGGAGAGGAAGTGGAGACTGGGGAGAGACGGAGGCGGGGAGGGGACGAACTACCTTGCTGCCGGCGCTGATCACCGCGTGCGCCTGGACCGCTGCCGCGGCCGGGGGTGTATGCTGCAGCAGCTCGTGCCAGGGGCAGTGTGTATGTTGCTGCACAGCCTCGGCAAATATAAACCATGTCCTCGAGGGCGCTTTCGTCCAGGCGAAATTCGAACGGGGGTAAACTTGGTATTTTGAAATTGTCTGCCACGTCACCGCCCTTAAAAGTGACGCAAGATGTCTGAAAAATGGCCAGGAGTCCCATTTGAGCAAAGATGAATGATGGGCCGGTCCTATATCAGATAACCTGCTCGGGAGAGGTCTATTCGGGCGAAGCCCATCTGGGAAAGTCCTAAATCCTCAAATCCCCCTCTCTGAAGGAATGAAAGGCCCACAAAATCAGTTTGCTACTGAATGCTGAACGTTGAAACTGCATGCTGAAACTACATGCTACTTGGAAAGAATCGGAACATTGCACAACCGACCATTTTCTCAAGTTGTGTAGGACAGATATTCTAGTTGAAAACAAGATGGAATCATTAGCCTAGCTACAAGAATACAAACACGGAGTAGTTTACATATTGTGTTAGATAGTAAGGCCAGCCACCCAGGGGCGGAGCCAGGATTTGATGATGAGGGGAGCCAAATGACAAAAATTAGCAAAATTTGACTCATAAGGGGGGCTAAATCCAATTTTTTTTTGATTTACATGGTGATTTTAAGTGTACAAAGCATGTGTGCATGAAGCATGCCCCCCCCCCCCCCCCCCTGGGGGTCCGCCCCTGCAGCCACCAAATAAGCTTCACGATCTGACAAAATGTGACCTATAAAGAATTAGTATTTTAAAGGGAAAAAAAGAATTAACCTTAGTGGATACCTCTCGTATATATATGCCCCGTGTTTAAGGTGTTTTTTTTATTTACCAAAAGATGCCAAAAGTCATCTTAAACTTGACTTGTATTAAGGAAAACAAGACACGATATAGAGAAGACAAAAACAAAAGAGAAAATTATAATAAAATACGACAAAGTCTTCTCTTCCACCTTAACCATCGTAACCATGAAGATCTGAAAAAAACCCCAATCACACATAGGCTTTTGAAGACCGCAGTAGTTGTCTGTCACGTAGAACGGATCTTTGCAAATGCATAAGAAATATCGGAGGAGCTGTGCCCTGAGTCTGATCCAGATCTGCTTCCACGCCGCCAACCATCGACGCAACCACATCCCTCACAAGCTCTTCACAGTGACGGAAGGAACGCTGCTAAGACGAAGAGAGACCCAGAGTACCATTATTCCAAATAGAGCCGCCATCACCTTCGCCCGGACAATGACTCCATGGAACCAAACCCATAGCCCATTTCATCCTCATGGAAGAAATCACAAGAACAAGATGAATAGGGAACTGACACAAGACGAATTGTCATCACTACCACGATTGACGAAGATGATAGACAAAAATTACTAGATCTACTTGAGAGGTTGGATCCCCCCCCCCCCCTTCCCTCTTCTTACCGGTGGCTGACTGGAGAGTAAGAGGGAGGGGGATCAAGGAGAGGCGGCGGCTAGGGCTGGAGCATCCTCTTGGTTTAAGGTTTTGATTGAATGGTTTATGACAATGCCAATTGGGGCATTATCTGTAACAAAGTAGTCAGAGAATATAAGTGCAACGTGATCTTCCTACTCAAACAGGCCTATATAGGCCATATTTCCATTCCTTGATTTACAATGGACGATCAAATTAATCTTGTGCGTACTAGGATATTATAGTGATTTTTTATCTTCAATGAGCCAAACAAATCTTACACACTTCAAGTTCAAGCATGTAAAACAAATACTGAATCTCCATACAAGTCAGTGTTACATGCATGGATCATTGCAACCACAGAATGTAATAGTCTAGAGCCAGCATCATGCATGGGATGGTAGCATTGTAACATGAGTAAGGATACTTCTTCAAACAAAATATTTCAACGTTTACAAGCCACGCAGAAGCTTGAAGCAAAATTAAAGACAACAAATGCTTAGTAACATCTTTGTGCCTTTCGTCGTCTAGCGCAGCAAGCAAAGCAACATGGGATCATCGCCATGAATGTAGAACTTAGTGCACATTTCTAGCCCAAAGAAGCTAGACAATGCCTAACGCAACTCCCTGGCCACTACCAGGATCCAAAGTTTTCCCGAGTGCCTAGGGCACTCGGGAAAGGCCCAAAAACACTCGGGAAAAGTTTTGCGGGAAAACTTTTCCCGAGTGTTGCAAAACTTTTCCCGAGTGTTGCACTCGGGAAAACGTACTCGGAGACAAAGTTCACGGCGAAGACCACTTTTCCCGAGTGTCTTTTGTCGGGCACTCGGGAAAGCTTTTCCCGAGTGTAAATTCGACACTCGGGAACCGAAAACTGACGAACGGCAGCTGACGGCGACAAAAATGCTTTCCCGAGTGTATTTGTAAATACACTCGGGAAAGCACCCCCACCTTTCCCGAGTGTATTTGGAATTACACTCGGGAAAGGACCCCCCACCTTTCCCGAGTGTAATTTGCAATTACACTCGGGGAAAGTTTTTTCCAGAACCTCTTTTATTTGTTTTTTTTTTTGACAAATCCAATTAACAAACACGCAGGCATTATATATATATATATATATGACAATATGCATCTATTTCACAACCACATCCACATCCAAATCCTCAAATAGTCCACAATTCAACAACTAATACACACATAGTCCAATATAGTCCACAAATAGTCCACAAATGGTTACAAGTGCACAAAATATCCACAAACGCTTACAAGTACATACATAGTTCCCAAACACTCACAAGCGACACATATAGTCCACAAAACATAAATCATGGATCAAAGGGTGGGGGTACTGGTGGGAAAAGCGTACGAGCTGCCGATAGATCCACGTCGTGCACCCCAGCCACAGCCCCAGCCTCAACATTCGACCCCGCTGACCCAGGCATCGGCTGCACAAAAGAAGACATAACATTTGTGATACAACATGTATAGCACAACTAAGTTTTCTAAGTCTCTATGTTTTCTAAGTCTCTAGGTTTTCTAAGTTTCTAAATTTGTCTATGTTTTCTAAGTCTCTAAGTTGTGTAAGGTTGCCAAGAGACTCACCGGGGAAGAAATGGGAGGACGAGGAGCTCATGTCGGAAGGGGCTGTGGCAGTGGGTGACCCATCGCCGCGAATTGAGCCTGAAAGTAGGAGAACATCTCCTGCGCCTGCGCCTGCATCTGCGCATGCACCTGCGCCTGCACCTGCACATGTCATGACCTGCACCTGCCAAGCAAATTTTCATTTCACAATGTCCGACATCCATTTCACCATTCCTATCTTCGAATTTCACTGCACATCACCGAAGCAAAATGCAATTTTGCTTTTCACTGCACATCACCGAATGTCATCTTTGAATTCAACTTTCGAAGCAAATTGATTCACAACTTTCATTTCATTTCACTGCACATCACAAAATAGAAAAAAAAAAGAAAAAATGAGGAAACTCACCGTCGACGAAGCAGAGCGGGAACGTGAGGGGCAGCGCGCGGGAGGGCAGCAGGGGCTGAGTCGCCGGGTTGCCGGGGTGCCGGGTCGCTGGGGTGCCGGTGAGGCAGGGGAGGCGGGGTAGGGCGGGGAGGCAGGGGAGCGCGGGCCGGGGAGGGCGGGGGAGGGCGGCGCAAGGCGGCAGAGGCGGGGGATGGCGGGCGCGGCGGCAGCGGAGGCAGTGGAGGACGGCGGAGGCGGGGGAGGGCGGTGGACGGCGGCGGGCGCGGTGGCCGGGGAGGCGGGAGAGGGCGGCGTTGCCGGGGGAGGCGGGTGAGGGCGGCGGGTGATGGGGAGGCGGGTGAGGGGCCCGGGGGACGGGGGAGCCCGACAACCGAAGGCGGGTGAGGGCGGCGGCGGCGTGGGAGTGGTTGTTTTGAGATCGATTGGAGGCGCAAGGAAGAAGGAAGTCAGCGCGAAGACTAAGTCCCAGGCACCACTTTTCCCGAGTGTCTAGATTCAGGACACTCGGGAAAGGCGCCTACTTTTCCCGAGTGTCAAGGTGCGGGACACTCGGGAAAAGTGGATTTCCCGAGATTAAAAAATGTTTCCGAGCGTTTTCTTTTTACACTCGGAAAAATGTCAAGCTTTCTCGAGTGCATGACCATCACCGAGTGTTTTATTTATACACTCGGTAAATATTATTCATGATAAACTTAAAAAAATATAGAAATATCAAACAAATCCTAAAAATAACCAAATTTTTACATGACACGATTTAAATGATCTCTTATCTATGAAAAATCATATCATGTCAATATCAAATTCCAAAAATCACTTTGCTCTAAAACATAATGCCCTACTCCAAACTATATGTCCCCTCTTTGGAGATTCTCGGTTTTGTGAACAACATACGTGACAACTTGCGCGAATCATGCTCTACTATTTATCACAACATCCCCGTATGATCTCGTGACATCAGGACAAGTCTCAAAATTTTTAGACAATATTTGTATTTTATAGAATTTAAAAACGAAACTATGACACGCTCGTAATCATATTTCATCAACAAAATTCCCTCAATTTCATTTCATTTTCTGGATACGGCATCACGTTCCACTCAGTAACATGACTATAATTTTTTCATTACCTCAACTCCATTATTCGAATGACTTATAGTTCAATTTTGACTTATCATGAAATAATGCAATAATTTAAAATAAATTTCGAAATTTAGTAAATGGATTATGAAATTAACCAAATTTGAACATGAAGTACACTGAAGTGTATAAGTGAAAGGAAAAAAAAGTTGGTCGCCAGAATATGGAAAAAAAAATTACTTTTCCCGAGTGTCCAGTTGTGGGACACTCGGGAAAGCCTCCCTTTCCATTCAAACCAAACGCCCGTTTGTTTGAAGTGGGGCCGGGCAAAACTTTTCCCGAGTGCCAGCTTTTTGGACACTCGGGAAAAGTAATTTTTCGCGAGTGTCAAAGTTTCGCCGTGTGTATGCTTGGTCTGGCACTCGGAAAAAGTCACCTTTCCCGAGTGTTAGGCATTTACCGAGTGTCCCTCGGCCGACACTCGGGAAAACTGACTTTTCCCGAGTGCCCGATATTTCGCACTCGGGAAATGTTTGTGCACTCGGGAAAAAGCGAATTTCTGGTAGTGGGCCCTGCTTTCACTTACCGAACTGTGGAAAACCATTCTCATGTTTTTCAGTGCAGTAGCCCAATTGAATAGTTGTTTCAGAAAAGCTACTTCATGGTCAGCCCCGTTCATGTTAGTGATTTCTACTTCTTGAAGGCAACCAAGCAAGAGTTTATTGGTCTTCCAGTTGATTGGTTGATCACAAATGCAGCCTGATCGGCATGCAAATGGTTCCTGGAATGGAGCATTGTAAGACTTTGCTAGAATTTTTTAATATATGTCACCAAAAACAAAAAGATAAAATGCAAATTATAAATTCGAGGACATATGTTACAATAGAATCTTTCAGAAAATAGCATTGATAATTTCTTTTTGAACCAATTAGTTGCATGAGTATATGGTTGATCCAATTAGTTGCACTAGTATGGTTGTTATGTGCTGCGATAATGGTACAAGAGCAGTATGCATTTGATGTCCCTTCTTAAATATATGATAATATTTTCCTCAAACAAAATATATGATAATGGTACAAGAGCAAATTACATTTGATGAATTGCATACATCCTAAGGTATTTTTTTTAGCAGTAATAAAAAAATGAAAGTTATTATATGAAACTATCAATATATGGCACCTCAAAGGCATGTTTTCATTGGGTGGTTTAGGATCATGATCGACAAGATTTTGCAAAAAGATGTCCTGAAGCAATCCTCCATCCAAACCCTGGGGTTTATATTATTCGATCAACCTATCAACGGCACCTCAAAGCCATGTTTGCATTTAGCGGTTTAGGACCCCAATCCCCAAGCTTTGCAAAATGATGTCCTGAAGCATATTGCTCCATCTAAACACTGGTTTTACTGTTCACACCCTTGAAAGATGTGAATTCCATGAATTGAAACCCATATCTACATGACGAAGCTGTATCATATCCAAATAAATATGCCACAATTTCGGAATTGTGTGTGATCCTGACAGTGTTATCTAGATTGAGTCTGCTGTGCAACAATCAAGTTCATTACTCAACTTCCCACCTGCTACAGTATACCACAGGACACTAAGAAAAGTGTTCCAATTTTTTAGACTTGTAGAATAAGGTATTTTTAGTAGGAGATGCATATGCAAAGTGTCAGAATTTTAATGCAAGTCATGCCACGGAACACAAGTTCTACATACTTGCTGCCACTTTTCTGAGTTAATTGAGTATATGATAAACAATTTACCTCCAAAATAACCTCAAAGTGAAGTGACAAACTTCTTAGACCAGTACATTTCTTGAGCACATGGAATAAGCTGGCGCCAAATGCATGTCCATAGTTCATTACAACCAGGGTCAAGAAAGAAATGCGAGGGATGATTGTTATGTCTTCCATCAAATACTGATCGTGACCTATGACCTATTGATCAATAAGAAGTCATTAAAAACGATCATATGTTTATTCAGGAGGAAAAAAAAAAGAAAAGGAGACAGGGTTACCGAATAGGAAATGATTGTTAGAGCCTGCCAAGGTTGCTTATTATTTCATACACAAATGAAAAACTATTGTTGTACCACAAGATTACATACGCTAATATCCATGAACATGATTCAGTTCTGAAGCCTTTTTCCCAGAGACCTGAAGCATGAGAATAATAGTAATACGTACTGAACCGTGAGAGCGAGTCCATGTCCCCTTTGTCACCACCCAAGAGTTGGTCTATTCCGTTTGTACTAACTGCTCCCTAATTAATCAGGGTTAAAAAAAACTGCTCCCTAACTATATACTCATCAGGATATCCTGATGTAAGATAAGCAATACTAGCCGAACTCTATCTGCACAGATTATTCTTAAATGACTATAATTCTCCATTATCAGAGTAATTATGTCGACTAGTTTGACATATTGCATTGGATTAGTTCCCAAGTTGTGTCTTCATTACTTAATCAGGACCGTTGTTTAAATGCTTCTAAACTAAGACAAAAATTTATGATGCGCCTACATATTTCCATCGAATTTACTTAATTTGTTTGATGCACAATGTTAAAAATCTGCTGCTTTTGTTGACCATCAGCCAAGTAACTAACATAGCTGAAGCTGAACAATGCACCTAAGTTAAATCTCTTAAACTGCCAGGATAGCTTTGTTACAAAAGTAGCATGCTAGCAAAGTTGATGCATAACCCAACAACAGAGAGGACGTGAACTCACCCGGGGAAAGGCAAGGTTGAGTGTAAGATCCTGAATACCCCGAAACCGGGTGAGCAGCTCCAGAATAGTATGGTTGATGGGAAATCCTTCAGGCCCATATACAAGAAAGAAGCTGGTGGCCAGCCGTTGTAATAGTTCCATATTGCCAAGCTGGATGGAGCTCGGAACATACGGATCGCTCAACTCAAGCGAAACCAGCTGAGGGGCTGAAACGTCAGTGGTATGTTGATTTTGAGCAAAGCAGTTATTAGGCAATTTCAACTCCTTGAGCGCCGGTGCGTCGATGATCAACTGCTGCAATTCAACAAGATGCCGCAGCTCCACTTGAAGGAGAGACTCCGAGTGGATGGCGAGATTGACCAGCCCAAGGGCGTCACGAACGGTGAGACAAGCTTCAGCAAGCTTGGGCACCGAGGCGAGGAGACAAGGTCGCCGAGCGCAGAAGGTCCGTGGAACCAGGCCTTTATCAGGACGAGCTCCGTGAGGCGAGCAAAGGTGCCGGCCGGCTGCAGGGCGAGATCACCGCCGGGATCCGAGCGCTTGGCGGTGATCTCGCCGCCGCTGAACTCCATGGAAGGAGAAGGGGAACGGACTCGGAGGATCTCGCCGCCGCTGCCGCTGATCACCTGCTTTCTTCACGTAACGCTCAAGGAAGGAAAGGCCCACAGAATCAGTTTAGCTGGCCCAACTACATCCAAGCCTGCGCAAATGGCTTAGCCCAACTGTGTCTCAAAAAAAAAAAAGGCTTAGCCCAACTGAAATGCCGCTGAACACAAATGAAATCAACACATGAGAAAATATTCAGGTTTGCTACTGATTACTGAAACGCTGAACGTTGAAACTAACTGCATGCTGAAACCACATTTTATTAGAGCAAAACGCAGCATCATATATGGAACTCTAAAATAGTGGTACCATACACAAACTCCGTTTGCAGTTGCAGTATAGGCATCCGATTCAGAGCACGGCAAGATAAAAGCAATGCTGTATTGCTGTGGACTGCAAGCTCCTTGGGACGGGAATTGGGGTCACGTACTTGAGAGCAAAGGACAGGCTTGCAGAATTTCGTCTCGTGTGGTTCTTTTCACGAAACAAACTTGCTGAAAAGTGATCTGGTTAAGATTTTGTTTTCTTCTCATTTTTGAGTTGAGAAAAGATAGGTTCAGAATTTCGTCTCGGTGTGTACTCGATCTTGGAAAGCCCAAGTTTGCTTCATTCATCTAAACAAAGTACAGCCAACTGGAATTTTGACGGCAGAGTGTAATTGGGTCATTGCCTTGCCCACACATTCATAAAGGCCGATGCATTCCTTGATTTGTAGCGGACGGTGAAACTAATGTTTTCAAGCTATGATAAATTAATGCAAACATCTAAACTACCCTTCATGGGCTGCTTCCAGATAGTGAAATTAAACTATTTGAACAATACTGGTTCTCACCCATCAAGCTTCAACCATCCTCTTCATGGAAAAGAACCACCAATCCTTCATAAGTAAACACAAAGGAAATGAAGTAATGAACCATAGCTTCACATCCAGTATACCAGGTAGCCAACACGTGAACACTGGACGATAATATTGTAGCACTTTATAAGAGTCTGCACAAACTCCAGAGTTGATTACCCAGTTTATATACTCTGAGGAGTTTCAATTACAAGCTACGACCAGTGGTCAAGTACTTAAGCTAATACTTGACAACAAGACAAGAATTTCCAGTGCTTCGAACCACAAACCCAGTTCCTTGGTCATCTTGTGGTGCGAGAAAGCACAACTTCTTACCTGGCTTCCGAAGTGACGTCCATATCTGGCATAGCTAAGCTTAGAACCTTTTCATGCACTTCCTTGGCCTTGCTTGCAGTTTTTGAAGTATAACGTATTTTCACACTTTTTAGCTTCGTCGCCCAACTGAATAGCCGTTTTACGAAATCAAGTTCATGTTCAGTTCCTTTCAAGTCAATGATTAATACTTCATAGAGGTCATTCAAAGTGAGCTCTTCAGTCTTCCAGTTCAATGACTGATCACAAATACATCCTGATGGACACGTGCATCGTGCCTATAACAGGAAGCAAGTCATATAAACATCATCAGTAAAATAGCAAAGTGAAAACTATCAATATCTCACCGTTCAAACCATAAGCTTTTTACAACTACAATAATATTGGTAATTTGTTGGAAGACAATTGATTGCAGCATTCTGTTTGTTATTCTCAGCTAGAATGGTCAAGCAAAACTGCAAAATATAAGTTTAAGATGCTGATAAAAAACAATGTGCTGTGGAATCCTAGCCCACATACAGATACATAGTTTATTCAGTTGACTGTAGGGTAGGCTATCTGTGGTAATATTTTTCGTTCTTACAGTTTCCATGTCAGTAATGTCAACTTACTGCACCATACTTGTCATGGGCAATCTGATAGGAGTCATGGGCTGGTGGACTACAGTATCACATCCCACTGTAGCGGTGGCTACTTTAGCATGCCTAGGGTTAGGAGTCAACCTCTATATAAGAAGAGGTTAGATAGTCATTAGGGATGAGGCAAGAAGAGAATAGATCTAGTATCCTAGTCCCCTGCCCTTAGGGTGCGGCTGCCGCCATCAGTGAGGCCACGCCCCTTGGGTCCAGGGCTGTCTATCTTGGTTCATGACAATTGGTATCAGCTAGCCTTGGTTTCGATCAATGGCTTCTGCTGCCGATCGATCTGCGCCGCCGCTGGCCTCGCCGTCGCCACTGACACTAACTGTGGCATAGTCTCTGCAATTTGGATCCCAACACGCCGTTGTTACTTGCGCCGTCACCATCCCTATGGTCGCCGCCAACGGGGGCAGCCATGCGTTTCCATCTATCAAGGCCTGCGCTCTCCATCGTGTTCCTTTGCACCCATACGTCATGCCATCTTGAAAAGGAGGCGCCTGACTTGCCTGGGGCGAAGGGGACTCGGATTAGCCATCCCTGGCTGGTTGGCGAAGGAGTTCGGGGCTGCTCTTCATTGCAACACCCACCCTGGCGTGGTTCGCGACCTTCAAATCGAAAGGGTTCACCACCGTCTGGTCGCCGAAGCACATCCTGCCGCGCGTCACCGGAGCAGCACCCTCTGGATTCAGCTGAGGCCGACGAACACACGGACGAAGCGCCTCATCCTGAACACTACAAAGAGGAACAGCACAGACAGCAGCAGCACATGCCGTTCACATGTTGTTCCTATGATTGCACCTGTTGCTGCTCCTGGTGATGGGTTCCAATATGATAGACGCCAACACAGGATTTTCTTGTCCCTTAGTGCGTCTGGTTTGGGGCCTCCTATCTCAGACACCACTAAGTCAATGACAAGAATATAAGTGTCCAAGTTTTAGTCAACGTTTTAGTCAAAATTAAGTTAAGCCGAGATGTAAAAGGCATAGTATCGTTTCTTCAATTCAGTAGAGCGATACATATCCCAAATGTATATCACTTTTTGCTTCAGTCTGTATTGTCAAATCGAGTCAGCTATGCAGCAACTCAAGCAACTTCCCATTTTAACATGCTGACTTAAGAGATGCCCCTTATCACACACACAAAAAGGCCCCACTCTCATAGAACAAGGAATTTTCCTTAAGAGGCACATAAGCATGTTGACAAAACTAACAACAATAAATGACCTCAGTCCGAAAAGGTTGGGTAGGCGAGATATGAAATAAAAAAGGATCCACAAAAAAAAACAGATGAACAAAAGAGCCTAGTGTGCACTTCTGACACTTCCATAGTTACTTGAGTATTTAAGTAAACAAACATCACTTTACCTCCAAGTCAGTATCAGGATCTAGCACCAATGCAAATCTTCCTAGACCAGTACACATCCTGAGGACATTGAATACACTGGCTCCAAAGGCGTGGTCTTCATTTCTTAAGTAGATGGCTAGGCCCTCAATGCGAGGGAACGCCGTAACGTCTTCCATCAAGTACTGAAAGTTCCCAATGTGCTGTGCATTTATATACAAGTCAATAACAGAAAATAAAGATCATGCATGTGTGCAGGTCAGGGAAAAAAAGGGAGACAACCCATTTTCAAATACTCCGTCCTTTCTTTTTTTGATGACGTTAATGAATGGAGGGAGTAACTGATTAAGGCAAAGAAGATGGTTATTAACATGATAGGTTAGCTTTATATTTCTTTCATAGTGGCCACCATAAACAAAGGCCAATCGACTAATTTTCTATAAAGATGAACAGCCCTTTTCCAAACAGCAAAGCATGAGAATTAAGATTATATTATAATAGTAGTAGTTCTCACCACTAAATCAGATATCATATCCCTTTTGTGACCACTATTGACAGTTCAAGTCCCAATGATTAAGTAACATATCACTGTAGACTCCTATTGTCTACATTATGGCTAAAAGTACCCCTTGTATTACAAGTATCAAAGTTTCATTGAGCTAAAAGCAAGACGGGTGTCAGTTTGCAAGGATACTCAAAAATTTCACAATTGCAATGGTAATTATCTCTACTTCACATATTCCACTGCATAGATTGCAAACTTACTTAAGTAGGATATTTGTTTAAATGTTCAAGCAAAGCCATTTTTTTCTGCTTAAGACTCTACCAGCTAAAAAATTCTCTTGAACTCTATTTCAGCTTTGTTAACGCAGTAGACTGCTAGCAAATTACTTCAATGACTATACCCAAGATAAGAAAGGTAATGTGAGCTCACCTTAGGATAGATAAGGGAGATTTGAAGAGTGTCAATGGCCTGAAACCGCTCCAAGAGCCTCAGAAAAGCATGGTTGGTTGCAGAGCCATGTTGCCCATATACAAGAAAAACATTGGTGATCAGCCATTGGAGTTGTGCCATTTCGCCAAGCTGGACAGAGCTCGGATCAAACAAATCCCTCCAGTGGAGGAACTCCAACTGAGGAGCTGAAATGTCGGCAACCGGTTGAGTCCAGGAAAAGCAATCAACCAATTTCAACTCTTTGAGCGTCAGAGAATGGATAATGAGCTGCCGTAACCCAACCATACTATTCAGCTCCACTTTAAGCAGAGACTCTGAATGGATGGCGAGATTGACCAACCCGAAAGTGTACTGAACGCAGAGCTTCTGCAAGCTTGGGCACCGCGGTGAGGAGACGGCATCGCCAAGCTCTGGTGGGCCGTGAAACGTGATGCAGATCAGGGTGAGCTCGGTGAGCCGGGAGAAGACGCCAGCGGGTGGCATGGCGATGCGGAGAAATCCCAGGTAAAGCGAGACGGTGGTGGCGCGCTCGAAGCAGGGAATCTCGAAGGCGGGATCTTCCTCGCCGACTTCGTCGGCGTTTCCCCGGTTCTCGACGATGAGCTGGCCGGAGAGGCGGCGCGCGGCGGCGCGGAGGCAGTCTGCCATAGGCTCGGGGCCGGCGTGCTCGGTCCCGACGAAGAGGTGGCGGAGGGGCACTTCGTGGGCGGCGAGCGCGGCGGCGATGAGGTGGGGCGCCGGGAAGAAGCGGAAACGCAGCTCCGGGAGAAGGGTCCACACGCGGCGCCAGCGGCGGGAGAGGACGCTGGTCCGACCGGCGGCATCGGCGGTGTCGAGGCGGAGCAGGATGAGGACCAGGATGTCGTCAGGGAGCGCGCTGAGCCGGTCGTTGCCGTCGCCGGCGCCGTCGTAGGACGGCTTGGCGCTGCCCGCGATCTCGCCACCGCTCTCGTCCATGGTAAGGAAGTTCAGGATTTTTCACTCTTTTTTTCCCCCTGAAATGAAGGAGATGAGGGATTTGGGATATTTTCGGCCGGCGCCGCAGCTGCTGGCTCTTGTTCCAAGTGAGGGAAAAGGAAGGGGCGAGCGCGGGAAAGGTCACGGGAAGCGGCGGGATCCCGCCTCATTTTCCCGCGCGTTGGGGCCCCGAATCTGAGCGAATATTCGTGTGCTGTCCTTGTGTTTGCTTTCCTCAACCAAACGTTCCAAAAAAAAGGCCAACCACGGACTTTACTCGGTCATCCATCCAAACACACACTAGTACCTTTTTTCACGTACTAGTAAAAATGCACGTGCGCCACGCACGTGTTTTTAAGACTTAAAACCATATTAAAGGTGTAGCTGATAACATATTCTATGTTGACAACAAAAAACATATTAGGCTAATAAAATTTATATGACAGTGAGAGGTTTGTTAAAACAATACGACGGAAGACAAACGTTATTCATTCACTAATTGGCTAATTATATTTTGACAAAATGCAAGACAAATAATAAGACACAAAACAAAAAGGCCTAAAGAGAATTTGAAAGACTGATAGTTGATTGATCACAATAAATGGATTAAAAACTGGAGGTGAGCGGTTTGAATCACAGTGTAAATGGTACAGCTTATTGCTACCACTTTCCATCTATAGTTTCATCATTCCACAATTATTGATGAACGTCCCAGACCTAAAAATTGTCCCTCTGCTTGCCTGAAGAGCAGTACAAAAAACATCTACCCATCTGCCTCGTTCTTCACTGCCTCTTTCTCCATTCTGTGCAACTCCAAATCAATGCCATGTCAGCACACAGGAAAATCCCCACTAATGCAAGCATAAACCGATGAATTAAAAAACTTGAGCTAATATGGCATGTGGAGATTTACCAAAAAAGCAAAATTTATTAAGCAATCATAGCTATTGCAGGGAGCCAAAGCAACAGGTAAAAATCTATTGACTTTCAGTGGAAACGTGGCAACAAGGAAGACAGTCGGCATCCGGAATACAAATTGACAATATTGATATCCTCATGAGCATTAAATTTTGAGAAGAAAAACGAAAATTGTACCTTCTCACAAGGCTTGAATCGCGTGAAGCCTCTGTATCGATAGATAATGCACTTGCCTACCACATCTTGAAGCACATTATAATTTCTGAATCTCTGAAGTCCTATTATAATTGGAAACTTTCAAGAGATTGATCTAGGCATGCGACACCTGTTTTGAGCACCTTGTCTCAACCATCCAGTGTGAATTTAACAACAATTAGTATCCATATGTCGCAGGATTAGTAGCTGTTTGCATGGGAGAGAAAACAAATTAGTAGCTGTTTGCATGGGATTTTATAGGTTCAGTGTGAATACAAATTAGTAGCTGTTTGCATGTTCCAAATGGTTCTCAGTGCCGGGAATATTCAAGCTCAGTGATTTTTTCTAAAACAATGGAAAGTTCAGATAACACATATTGTTCGCACTTTTTTTTTGTCTCAACAATATAATTTAGAGCCAAAGAAAACATGAGACTAAATGTCAGGCATTGAAGAAAACAGTTCAGCTCTACCAGGAGAAAAATCAATTACCTGTATGATCCGGGACACCACCGGTGACCTGCAGCCCCCACCTGCCTAGGTCTCAGATCAGATATGGGTGGAAGCCAACAAAAGCATCGTGGGAAAAAAAAAATCTTCCCTAATGCATCCACTCTGCATCATGTTCCAAAAGGTCAGTAAAATAAAGTAAAATCATTCGCGTTTATAACTCCTATATATATGTAGTATCCACAGTTGCATAAATCTGATGGTGGAGGAAGCAAAAGAGGGGGGTTAATCAAAGGTGGATTAGAGAGGTGGATAGATTAGTTGTGGTGTGATAGATGGTTCGCAGAAACTCTACTTTGGTAGTTTAGATATACTAATTGGTAAGGCCTTGAAAGTTTAATGAAATTTGCAAGACGCAAAACTTTCTAACCAAACTAAAACTTTCCTTTGCCGTGCCATTCTGCCCAAAGAGTACGATGCATCATGTTCTGGGCCCTGGTATTTCCTCTGATCCTGCGGAGAACACATCCTCTAGATAAATTTCTAGTTCAACCCAAAAGAAAAGATGCCCGGTATACTAAATGGTGTGTAATGCCATAACGAACATAAGAGTTTATTGAGCTTGCACGTCCTATATATTATCAAGAAAAAATGAAAGATAGTTGAATATCATGTGCATTGCAAATGTATTAAAAAAATCTCAGGTTTTGTTTTTTAGGGGAAAACAATAGGTAACAATCTGTTACTAACTTACTACTAACAAACTGTAGATACTCAGCTTGAACCTCTGAACAACGGATTCTCAAAACTAATCCATAGACTTGCACACTTCAGTATGTGGGATATATGTGAATCACTCGGCATGGCCTGCAAATGTTATGTTATTATGGATGTGCGTATCACCCAAAGCCTTCTCTGCCCAAATGGATCTCTGCCCATGTTCAGTAAGAATGTGTGAACCAAAACATGAAAATGAGATTAAATCATTTCATCTGTTTCTTTTTCATTTATTGCAAGAGACGCTTGAACATATGACCTAAAAGAAAGGATCCAAAATATAAGAGCTTAGTTGACGTATAGAAATATATGTTTCACGCATGATTGCCAAGTAACTTGATAAGATCTGCAGGCTCTCATCAAACACCAATTCTTTTTTTGAAAAAGGATCAAACACCAATTCTAAGTGGAATAGAAGATGTCGAGTTGGAAAAAGAGCAATTAGTGACGGGATAAATTAACAGCTTTAGCACCTGACATTTGGTTGAGCAGCGTTGTAGCCTGTAGGGCTCCAAGGTCGTGTTTCGAAGCTTCAATGTCCTCCATCTTGTAAATTGTAGGGACCGGCTACCTCATCCTGGCAGGAACCGGCGATGAGGTTGAGGGAGCGGATCGGCTGCAAACAGCGAGGAACTCTCACATCGGCCATTGCTATCTGACACACACAAAGATCAGTGAAAGAGCAGCGAACAAATCGACTTGGGGATTCGAGAGTAGAACCGAACCATCTGTCGCACGTATCGCCGCCGCCGTTGCCGTCGTCGCCCCATGAGGAAGATCTCCGTCGCTATCCGCTTCCGGCACTCCAGCCCGGGCGCCGCCGATCCTCCAGGCTGGCTTCTGCCCTGGTGAGGTTGACCGCAAGTGGCGGCGCATCGATGAATCTCCAGCGATGGAAGAAGGGAAAGAAAAACCCAGATGCGTGCAGAATTGGTAACAGCCATGAACGATGAAGGAAGGGAAATTTGAGACTCGATCTACTCGTCCAGGACTCGATCAACAAGACTCGATTAACCGCACGGCGATTGCACCTGCCACAGCGAGACTTGACGATGGTCGTGGAACAGATGAACTCGTTGATGGAATGGAATTAAAAGTTGCCGTCAAAAACGGAAGGCAATCACGATAGAGGAAATCGGGGAGGTGGGAAATGCGGCCGGGTAGAAATCATTGTGCGGTGAGAAAAGGTTTACCGATGTCAGGTTTTTTGACCTGCTAATGACGCCGAGCATTACATTATGTAATGGCCCCACCGTTTATAATTTTTGAGGAAAGATCTGACGGTAAATTAGGTGGGGTTGATTTAGATCAACGGGGGATACACAGGTGGAGTAGAGTATGACAGGTCAAAATTGTATTTCTTCCAACTGGTTCTTTAAGGGTTTAGAAAAGATTCTTTTATAAACATAAATTTTCCTAATCTTCAAAAAAAGAATTTAAAGAGGTTGTCTACATAACACCCGGGTATTTCTCCCGATCCCAGCACCCGATTTTTTCCACCACACGATCTGTCGCCCCAACCCCTTCCCTCCCCCTATCTAGCCAGCCAGGCTAGAGTCTCGTCGGAGTTTTGTGCCGACCCACGGAGCTTCCTTCCTACCCACTCTATTGCCGCATTCCGCCCCCAACGTCATCGACCTCATCCCCGTCTAACCCTGGCCCAACCGCCATATGACATCGCTCGCTGCAGCGGCGCACCCACCGCCTCCGCCTTCTAAGTCCGTCGGACATCGATGACCCCTAAACCCGGAACCCTAACCCCAATCCCGAACATTAAGAACATCTCCAGCAGGGCTCCAAAACAGGGGCCTATCTTATTTTTCCATGCCCAAGCAAAAGAAAAAAAAAAGAACTCTAGCAGGGCCCTATAGAGCCCCTAAATATGCATGGGCCTTCAAAACATTCCTTCCACTACTCTATTTTCATGCCCACCCTTCAGGCCTCTAAACTACAGCTGGTGTAGGCCCTGTAGCTTTTCCCTCCGCCCGCGCACTGCCTCCCTCTAGCGCGCTCTTCACACGCTTCCCGCCGCCGCGTCGAGGCACTGCGACGATGAATTAAGCTCCCGCGCGGGCCATGTAGGCCAACGCGGCGAGGCACGAGTGGCTGCGGCTCGACAGCATTGACATTGTGCTCGCTGTCAGCGCAGGAGAGTGAGAGGAGAGGCGGATCTGGAGGTCAACGCCCTACTTGCCGTCGACACGTGCTTCTCTCTCACCGCACCGCGCCATGGTGCTCCGCCCCGCCTTGCCCCAGCCATCTTCCGCACGACGTTGGCATGCACGCACGCAGCCACAAACGGCCAAGGACATGCCGATATGGTTCGCCGAGCCGCCAGTCCAACCTCGACTCTGTCGCGCCTCGGCCCGACACGTGCGCCCCGCACCTTGCGCCGCTGCGCCTCGGCGTGACGCCCGTGCGCCCCTTGCCTCCACCCGCCGCGCCTCGGCCCCACACGCTGCACCTTGCCTCGCCGTGCGCCTGCCTGCCTCACCTCAGCCCGCTGTGCTTGGCTGCTCTTCGCCCGTGGGTGCACGACGCCACGCCATGCATTCCTGCGCGCTTGCCCGCCCGCTGCCATGCGCCGCCGGTTCGCCGGTTGCTGGTGGAGAAAGAAGAGGGAGAGGATAAGATCCCACGCGTCAAACAATGACAAACGGGTCCCACGCGTCGCCGGTTCGCTGGTTGCTGGTGGAGAAAGAAGAGGGCTCAAACAATGTTAAACGGGTCCCACGTGTCAGATTGATATGGGGGTTGAGGTTTAAAGGCCTATTGTTGGAGTTGGAGTCAAAAATCAAGGTCTTTATTTTACAAGCCGGCCCCCAAATTTTCTTTTGAGGGCTGTGTTTTACATGCTTTGCTGGAGATGCTATAATCTCGTCAGAGAGGTCACCGGAGTTGAGGAAGGAGGACCTCACCGGAGTTGGGGAAGAAGGAACCAGATGAATCTCTATAGCAAATAAAATTCGGTTGCTGCGCTGCTCTCGAATGCCCGAGCAAAGTTTAGCAATCCCCCTTTTTTCTATGTGAAGAAATCGTGGATGATATATCAGGTCGATCCAAAATTATTGTTTCTCCTAGAACACACCAGAAGGTCAGTAGGACTCACCAGGAAGTTTGAATTCAAATTATAGTTCACTATGAGAAAGGACGAACATCTAAACTGCCTTTCGTGGGCTGCTGCCAGATAGTGAAATTAAACTATCGAAAAAATATTGGTTCTCACCCTTCAAACTTGAACCATCCTCTTCAGGAAAAAGAACCATCAATCCTTCATTAGAAAACAAAAAAGCATGACATATCACATTCAGTATACTCAAGTATTCTACACCTGAACACGGGATGGTATATATAGCATCGTCGCTCTTTATAAAGATATGCACTTCCCAATTCATACCCAGCATACATAATGCACCATGCCCTGGCCCTGAAAACTTTAAATTACAAGCTAGAAGCAGGGGTTAAGTACAACTGACTTGCGCCATACATAGTGCACTATGCACAAACTAAATTAGCCTGCATCTTAACATTTTGATATAGCAAACACAAGAATGGCCATGTTAGGGACAAGAACCCGGTTCCTAGAGGTCTTCTGTTGTGCCAAGAACAACTCTTACTTGGCTTCCAAAGTGACGCGTGTTTCTGGCATAGCTAAGCTTAGCACCATTTCATGCACTTCCTTGGCCTTGCTTGCAGTGATTGATGTAAACTGTACTTTCACACTTTGTAGCGTCATAGCCCAACTGAATAGCCGTTTTACAAAAGCAAGTTCATGGTCACATCCTTTCATGTCAATGATTAGTACTTCATAGAGGCGATTCAAAGCGAGCTCTTCGGTCTTCCAATTCATTGATTGATCACAAATACAGCCTGATGGGCATGCACATCGTGCCTAGAAACAGGAAGCATGTTATAACCTAAACATCATCAGTAAAGTAACAAAGTGAAAACTATCAATGCTCACGGTTCATATCATAAACTTTTGATAACTATAATAATATTGGTAATTTGTTGGAAGACAATTGTTAGCAACAATCTTTTTTTTTAAGCCAACAATCTGTTTGTTAGTCACAGATAGAATGGTCAAGCAAAACTGCAGCACTGTTTTTAATATACCGATTAAAAAACTAAGGTGTTCTGGAATCCATAGCCCACATACACATAACGAATTTATTCAATTGGCTGTAGGCTATCTTGGTATTTTTCATGCTTACAGTTTCCATATGTCAGTGATGTCAATTTGATCCATGAATACAAGGCCACACCATACTGCATCCAGTAGACCAATACATATCCTAAATGTGTGTTACTATTTCCTACAGTCTGTATCATCAAATCTGAGTCTGCTATATGCAACAATACAAGCAACTTCCCATTCTAACATGCTCACTTAAGGGACGATGCTTATCACAAAAGAAAAAAAAAAATGCCCCACTCTCATCGGACAACGAACTTTAGTTAAGAGGCACATTAAGCATGTTGACAGAAAATAATAACAATAAATTATTTCAGCCCGAAAAAGCTGGGTAGGCGAGATATGAAATAAAAAAGGACCCAGCAAGAAAAAAGATGGACAAAAGAGCTTATTGTGCATTTCCAAAATTTTCTTATTTACTTGTGTATTTTAAGTAAACAGATATCACTTTACCTCCAAGTCAGTATCAGGATCTAGCACCAATGCAAATCTTACTAGACCAGAACACATCCTGAGAACATTGAATACACTGGCTCCAAAGGCATGGCCTTCGTTTCTGATGTGGATGGCTAGGCCCACAAGGCGAGGGAACACCATAACGTCTTCCATCAAGTACTGAAAGTCCCCGATGTG
This sequence comes from Eragrostis curvula, assembly GCA_007726485.1. Taxonomy (NCBI): domain Eukaryota; kingdom Viridiplantae; phylum Streptophyta; class Magnoliopsida; order Poales; family Poaceae; genus Eragrostis; species Eragrostis curvula. The sequence continues at coordinate 36,535,095 of CM017442.1, forward strand.
CTGTGTATTCATAATATATGTCAATAATTGAAAAAAAAAGATCATGTGTGCAGATCACGAAAAAAAGGGAAACAACTATTTTCAATAACTGATTAAGCCACAGGAGGTGGTTGGTAACCTGATAAGTTAGCTTTATATTTCTTACACAATGGCGCATAAACAAATTCCAAATCTACTAGTTCTCTATGAAGAACAAACATCCTTTTCCAAACAGCAGAGCATAAGAACTAAAATTATATTATAGTAGTAGAAGTTCTCACCACTAAATCAGAGGCCATATCCCTTTTGTCACCACTATTGAGAGTTCAAAGTTTATTGATTCAGTTACATATCATTGTAGACACCTGGCATGTACAATTCACGCTGAATACCCCTTGCAGTACAAGTATCAATATTTCATTGAGCTAAAAGCAAGACCAATGTAATTTTGCAAGGATACTGTAAAATTTCACAATTGCAAGGGTAATTACCTCTCGCTGGATAGATTACAAACTTACCTATGTAGGATACTTGTTTCAATGTTGAAGTGAAGTTTTTTTCCCTACGTGAGACACTACCAGCTAAAATCTCAAACAGCAGAGTTATGCACGCCTATGACAGATTATGCGTAGTACCTACTAAAATTGCTGTTGAACTCCATTTTAGCTTTGTTAACGCAATATCCTGCGGGCAAGTTACTTCAATTGCTAGAACCCACATAAAAAAAAAGTAATGTGAACTCACCTTAGGATAGAGAAGGGAGATGTGAAGAGTGTCAATGGCCTGAAACCGCTCCAAGAGCCTCAGAAAAGCACGGTTGGTTGCTGAGCCGTGACGCCCATAGACAAGAAAAACATTGGTGGTCAGCCATTGGAGTTGTGCCATCTCGCCAAGCTGGACGGAGTTCGGATCATACAAATCCCTCCAGTGGAGCAGTTCCAACTGAGGAGCTGAAATTTCAGCAACCGGTTGAGTCCAGGCAAAGCAATCAACCAATTTCAAATCTTTGAGTGTCAGGGCATGGATGATGAGCTGCCGTAACCCAAAAATGTTCTGCAGCTCCACTTCAAGCAGAGACTCCGAGTGGATGGCCAGATTGACCGGCCCAATGGTGTACCGAATGCCAAGCTTCTGCAAGCTTGGGCACCGCGGGGAAGAGATGGCGTCGCCAAGATCTGTTGGGCCGTGGAACCAGACGCACATCAGGGTGAGCTCAGTGAGCCGCGCGAAGACGCCGGCGGGCGGCACGGCGATGCCAAGAAATCCCAGGTCGAGCGAGACGGTGGTGGCGCGCTCGAAGCAGGGAATCTCGAAGGAGGCATTTTCCCCGGCCTCTTCCTGGCTGCCTTCATTGTCGTTTCTCCGGTTCTCGACGATGAGCTGGCCGGAGAGGCGGCGTGCGGCGGCGCGGAGGCAGTCCGCCACGGGCTCGTGGTCGGCGTCCTGGGTCCCAACGAAGAGGTGGCGGAGGGGCGCTTCGTGGGCGGCGAGCGCGGCGGCGATGAGGTGGGGCGCCGGGGAGAAGCTGAAGCGCAGCTCCGGGAGGAGTGTCCACACGCGGCGCCAGCGGCGGGAGAGGACGCTGGTCCGACCGGCGGCGGCGGCGGTGTCGAGGCGGAGCAGGATGAGGACCAGGGTGTCGTCTGGGAGCGCGCTGAGCCGGTCGTTGCCGGAGCCGGCGCTGTCGTAGGACGGCTTGGCGCCCCTGCCGACGGCGATCTTGCCACCACTCTGGTCCATGGCGAGGAGGCTGAGGATTTGTTTTTTTACCCTCTTTTTTTTTTTCTGAAATGAGGAAGATAAGTGATTTGATTGGCTTTCTTCTGTTCACGCTGCGAACTCTTTATAGAAGAACCTGAATTTATGTTTGTCATTCATGGATCTGAAAGAAAAAGGAATTTTCCTTTTCTTTTCAAGAAATCTTTACTACATCTAAAAACGCGAGTTGGTGGTGTCCGGTCGGTCGTCGTCCGCACTCTCCCTCACTAAACATTGCGCCGACAGATGGGCCCGCACTAAACGGAGCGAGCACCACTTCCGCCTCTGCCGCCGACTCTCTGTGCTCACGAGTCACGACGCGCGTCCGCCTCCCAGCCGAATCCCAGCCGAATCCCTGCGCCCACGCCGTCGACTCCCCGCGCCCGTGTCCGCGTCAGCGTCCCCTCTGACTCCCCTCGCCCGTATCCGCTTCCTCGGCACGACGCCGTATCGCGGGCGCGCATCCATGTGACTGCGGAGGAGGCAGAAGCGACGCCCCTCGAACTTGAAGTGTGGAGAGTCCTGCAGTGCAATGCATCGAGTTTCATCCAGAATAAACATATCCCCTTCACGTTGATGGTAGAGTCCACGCAAAGCCGAGGTGTTGAGCTTTGGCAGCCCAACTCAGAGGCGACGGTGAGAAATTGTTGGTGGCAGATAACAAGTTTGATCATGGGAGCACGATTAATAAGAGATCTGGGCAACGGCTCGGACTGCCTGCCGATTTGTGTGGTCGATTTCGTTATTTGGACAGAGATCAGGCGGGGGATTTGGACGAAGGGTGTGCTAGGCTGCGAGCTAGAGAGCCGAAGCGGTCAAGCGGAGGAGGAAGACGACCTTCATTGCACTAATATTTTTTAATTGAGATGGGTCCCACACTAGCTGCGGCTTTTTTTTTGGACGACCGGAATGGCTTCATTGTTCGTATCTCACACTGCATGTTGCTATATGTCCTGCCAGTTCCTATACCATTCATTGCACTTAAATTTAGTTTTAATGAATTTAAGTTGACTTAAATACGATACATGTGTTTTCCCAACATTTCAGGGTGATTCTTATATTGTATCTTCATCAAGTGAATTTGAGATCTCTGGCTCGGTAATCAATTTTTTTAGGCTACTTATAGAACTTAAAGGTGTAACAAAATATTTATGAATTTTTTCTTTCCGTGGCGAAGCACGGGCATTGTGCTAGTCAAGGACGATATAGTCCACTTAACGAGGATTTATGAGAGAGGCTACTTCAGGCTTCAGCTGAAATATCTCTGATAAATTTTAAAAAAACTCTCTGATATGAATACTCCATATATACAGTGTGTTCTAACGACAATAAAAACATATATAGTGTGTCCTGCAACGACACTATATACACTTCTACAACTCTACGTGGGTTCTAGAATTTGACTTTATTTTTTTATTTTCTTGTTTTCATTAAAACAATGCAATTCATTATCTGCAATTCATTATCTGATACTACTGAATCAGTGTGCTAATATAAAAAATAAGATCCTCTTTGAAATTGATTGTGTGTAACTAGGTAGTTAAGTGAGATGACCTCGTCATGAAGTAAGAGATGTAATGTGAAATTATGCTCAAAGGCTAAATGTGTTGACATAAACGATAATATTATTATATCTCATGACATTAGCAATTGCTATGATATCTTATAGTTCATGGTTAAGTATGTTGACATAAGTGATGACCTCATAATAGGACAATCACTATGATATCTTATACTTTATGGTTAAGTATGCTGACATAAGTGATGACATGTGGAAACCACTATCATATCTTCTACTTCATGGCTAAGTATGCTGACATAAGCGATGACCTTGTGATGTTGATAGGCACTATAATATCACATACTTCATGGTTAAGTATACTGACATAAGCGATGACATCATATACTTTAAGCATATTAACATGAGTGATGATCTCACCATAACATCCACATGTATGATTGTGTCATATGGTCAACAATGTGGTTGCCTTTCAACATCTTCAAATTTATTTCTTATCATGCTTCTATCACTATCCATGTTAGGATCCAAGTACAATCAACCATCTATGAGCTCTCCAATTTCAAATCATGATTGGAAAAGAAATAGATTCATAGCATACCCTTGCAGGGTTTAGGGTTCAGGGAGCAGTTCAACATGGTGAATTTTTCATATTAACAACACCGGTAACACATATTCAAGGAAAGAAAATACAAGTGTAAAAGAAAACAAACTAGCTAGACTATTTGGTTTTAGCCATTGCACTGTGCTAGATTTGAGCTCGTAGAGCAACTCTAGTAGTCTCCCAATCCCCCTCCCAATAACAAAAAAAAGTTGTCATATTTAGAGTTTGCGGAGGGAAAACTTGCTCCAACGGTCTCCCAAAAAGCTTCTTATTTTTCCTCACACAGCCCTCTCCTCCCCCTCCCAATACTATTTTCTGGCGAGACCCACCTCTTCCTCACGCGCGCGCATTTTTCTTCTCTCCTGCATTTTTCTTCCTCACGCATGCGCATTTTTCTTCTCTCCCACTCTCTTTCTTCTAGCCCGGGACGGGCAGGTGCGGCGTGCGGTGCCCTGCGGCTGCCATGCCGCAGCACCTGTGGTGGTGAGGGAGAGAGATGGATAAGGTGGGACCATTCGCAAGTGAGAGGAAAGAGAGCAAGAGAAAAAATATACCCCACATGTCAGGTTAGGATGAGGCTATTGGAAGACTGCTGGAGCCGCAACTCCCAATATCCTGAACATGCTATTGAAAGTCTCCCTCGTAGCTCCATTGGGAGGGAATTATTGTGAGACTGCTGGAGTTGTTCTTATGTAGCCCTGTGGAGATGATGAAGGATTTACTTTTTGAATCTCATGATCCAAACTTGAAAAGTTAGCTATTAATTATAAAATATTTTTCCATATCTCTCAGGACATGGTGAATATTTCCATGAAAAATGAATGCTGCAAGTTTCCTCTTGCGTTGCTTTTTTTTTTTTAACAAGTTCAGCTTTGCACATATTTTGGTTATCCATACTCTCAGAATTGGAGCAAGAGTAAAATTATTGTTGGCACTTGGCAGGACATTTCTTTTTTTTTTAAACCTTTTGGTTTATATGGTCCATCGTGCACACTCACAGTTCGTAAACCATATCCACGTAACTGATATTTGGTTTATCAAAATGAATTTTCTAGCATTCATCTTTCATGTCCCTATCCAAATAGGTTAAACCAGATTCCTAAACGAACAGTCAAAGGAATTTTGCAAACAGATGAATTTAACTCTCCCACCAACCAGTACAAGCAATTTCAAACTAGTAGAAGAACAATCAAAGCTCCAACATATTTAAAAGAAACATGGATAATAGCAACTCATGTATAACCAATAGCACATTATACACATCGAGTATGTCGCATCAATACGTTGACATGCAAAGTAGTACATCATACACACAGGAGAACTGCAAGATACATATTGTGCTTGACAGAAATAGAAACATTCAGTGCTTAAAGTCACACCCCAGTGCTTTCATCTAGCGAGAGAGCAAATCCACTGATCTCCTACGCCAGTTGCGCATGCATTTCTGGCCTAGAGAAGCTTGATAACCTTTGACATATATAACTCTTTGACCTTGCTTTTACTGATGGAGCAATCAAAATTTATTCTAATCTTTTCAAACACTGCCGCCAATGGAACAATAGTTTCAGAAAAAAAAAAAACAACTTCATGCTCAGCTTCTCTCGGGTCAATTATTTGTACTTTTTCCTTACAACCGACATCGTCAAAGCTGAGTCTGCTCAGCAGCTACTCAATCATTGGCTTCTCAAATTTTTATTGTACCAAGCATGTTGGGTAGGCTAGAGAAGAAATCCAAATAGGATCCAGCAAAAAATAATGAACAAAGAGGATATTGCCTTTCTGACACTTGTTTAGTCACTAGAGTATTAGGTAGACAACAATCGTGAAAGGGGTCTTGGCCCAGTTAAGGCATCCGAGTAGCACCTTTGAGGTCCTGGGTTCGACTCCCGGTGGGAGCGAATTTTCTAGGATTTAACGGCATTTGTGCTTTCAGCGGTAGGCGACGTGGCCGTCGACAGCGAGGCGCCAGTGGTGACTTCGGGAATCTGAAGAATTTGCCGGCTCAGTCTTCAAAGATGCTCATAGGGGTAGAGTTTGCGTATGTGCGTTCATAGGGGTGAGTGTGCGTGCGTTGTGAGTGTCTGAGTTATACTGTGTAATTTCTCAAAAAAAAAAAAAAAAGGTAGACAACAATCGCTTAATTACCTCCATGTCATCATGGGGACCATTTTTTGAATTGCAAATGCTCGACTTTATGATGTACGTAGTAGAGCTCGTAATGTCACGGGACACTCAGCGGTTTACAAAGTCAGGGAGGGGAGCAGTCATCATGGAGACTTGGCATCATTGCAGTTTTTCTTAAACTAGGTCACATCCTGGTGGTACAAAAGCCGAACATTATGCTTCTTTCATCTAAGGAAAGTATAGCCACTGGAAGTTGGACGGGCGGATATTTACGGACAGAGAGTGAACGGGTCATTACCCACTAATTCAAAGAGGCTGGATTATCGGACAGATAAACTAGTGTTTTCAATATTGGATCAGGACTTATTCTCACCTTTCAAAATTGAACTCGGGTCTTGGGAGCATGGTTTATGGGAGAAGGAAGGACTGGACAACATTAATTAGACTCAACAACATTTTGCTGGGGGTCATATGTTAGCATTTTCGGTAACTGTCGGATCATTGGCTAGCTTCTTAGGTGACTTGTTTTGTGTCTTGAAATCTCATTAAACTTCTATTTTTGACAGCTATCAGGTTGATTCAACTTTCCTATGATTAAAACAATTATTTCTTTTGGAACACACAAGAAGGTCAGTAGGACTCACCAGGAAGTTTGGATTCAAATTATAGTTCACATTGAGAAAGACCGAATATCTAAACTGTCTTTCGTGGCTGCTGCCAGATAGTGAAATTAAACCATTGAAAGAATATTGGTTCTCACCATTCAAGCTTCAACCATCCTCTTCAGGATAAAGAACCATCAATCCTTCATAAGAAAACAAAAAAGCATGACACATCACATTCAGTATACTCAAGTATTCTTCACCTGAACATGGGATGGTATATATAGCATCGTCCCACTTTATAAGGATCTGCACTTCCGAATTCATACCCAGCATACATAGTGCACCATGCCCTGGCCTTGATAACTTTAAATCACAAGCTAGAGGAAGGGTTAAGTACAACTGACTTGCACCATACATAGTGCACTATGCACAAACTAAAGTAGCCTGCACCTTAACATTTTGATAGCAAACATAAGAATGGCCAGTGACTAGAACCCGGTTCCTAGAGGTGTTCTGTTGTGCCACAAGTACAAACTCTTACTTGGCTGCCAAAGTGACACATGTTTCTGGCTTAGCTAAGCTTAGCACTTTTTCATGCACTTCCTTGGCCTTGCTTGCAGTGATTGAAGTGTAAAGAATTTTCACACTTTTTAGCGCTGTCGCCCAACTAAATAGCCGCTTTAGAAAAGCAACTTCATGGTCAGTCCCTTTCATATCAATAATTAAAACTGCATGAAGGTGGTTCAAAGTGAGTTCCTCGGTCTTCCAATTCGTTGGTTCATCACAGACACAGCTGGATTGACATGTAGATTGTGCCTAGAACAAAGAGCAAGTTATAACTGTCAGCTACAGTTTAGTGATATCAGTAAAGGAAGAGAAATGAGTGAAGTGAAAATAATCAATGTCTCATGATTTTTATTGCAGACTGTTTTAACTACGGCAACACATATAATTTGTTGGAAGCCAATTAAGTGAAGCAATCAGTTTGTTATAATTTTCAGATGGAATGGTCAAACAAAAATGATTTTAAGATACTGGCACAAACCTAAAGTGTTGCTTAATCACTGATGTAGAAAACTTAATTGACCATAGGCTATTAGTGGTTACAGATCCCATATGTCAGTGATATCATCTGGACTCCATGAATATAAGGTACACCATTGCATCCAGTAGATCAGTACAGATCTCAAATGTATTACTATTTCGTACAGCCTACATCGTTGTATCTGAGTCTGCTATGCAGCAACTCAATCAACTTCCAATTTTTTATCCCTAAATACTATGTAGGGGATGCCGATTTCACCAAAAAAGTATCCCACTCTTATAGAACAAAGTACTCATGTGTTTTGTGTTTTTATTTTTGGTATTTAAATCTCTTCATTCCCCTTTATGAGATGGCACACAACTCTCCTATATGTTCTAGAAATAAGGAACAAAGTATCGTCATTAATTAAGTTGGGGCAAGCTGGATACGAAATCCAATAGGATAAAAAAAAAGAATGAACAAAATACCTCAGCATGACTTTGTGACATTTTTTTAATTACTCGAGTATTCAGGTAAAAAATCACTTTACCTCCAAGTCATTCTCAGGACCTTGCACCAGCGCAAATTTGGTTAGACTAGTACACATCCTGAGAACATGAAATATGCTGGCTCCAAAGGCGTGTCCTTCATTCCTTAACATGACGGCCAAGGCCTCAAGGCTAGGGAACTTCCTAAGGTCTTCCATCAAGTATTGAAAATTCCCAATGGACTGCATACTCATAGGAAGTCACAAATTAAAAAGAATGATCATATGTATAGGTCAGGGAAAAAAAAAAGAGATATGCCATTTTCAAACAACTGATTAAGGCACAGAAATTGGATCTAACCTGATTAGTTAGCTTTGTACCTAGATCAGATATGCTATCTCTATATACAATAGGCATGCCATGGCTCATGTTTCTGAATCATTTCCCATAATGCAAAAGCATGAGAATTAACATTATAGTAGTTCAACTAGTCACCAATAAAAGATTGTTTCATCCCAAAAGCAAAACCAGTGTAATCTGAAAGGATATTCTTAAATTAAATTTCATCACTCCAAGGACAACGCTGTCTAGCCCATTTCCAATGAACATATCACAAAATGCTGTATTTCTTACTGAAGCAGGGCACTTGTTTCAATACAAACGTGAAGCTAGATTTTCAAACATACAATTCTACCAGCTAAATTTTCAGATGAGAGTATTATAGATGCTTATTGCAGATTATGCACAATACACAGGAAAATCACTATTGGGTATGTTAGTTTTGTTAACAGAATAGCCTTCTTGCATGTTTACTGAAACACATGGCTTAACCCTGTATAAAAAATAATATGAACTCACCTTCGGATAAATAAGCCCAAGGTGAAGTTTGTGAATGGCCTGGAACTGCTCCAAGAGACGCAGGCAACTAAGATTGAGCAAAAAATCATGTGGCCCATACACATAAAAATTGCTGGCCGTCAGTGTCAGAGATTGGGGCTGTTCCATGTTGCCAAACAGGACGGAGCTCGGATCATACGAATCCTTCCAGAAGAGCGAGACCAGCTGAGGAGCTGAAATGTTGGCGATTGGTTGATTCCAGTCGAAGCAATCAATCACGTCTAACTCTTGGAGCACCGGGGCATCGACGGTTAGCTGCTGTAGCCCATACATCTTCTGCAGCTTCAATTGAAGCAGAGACTCCGAGTGGATGGCGAGATTGGCTAGCCCGAAGGTGTACTTAATGCCGAGCTTCTGCAAGCTTGGGCACCGCGGGGAGGAGACGGCGTCGCCAATAAGCTCTGGTGGGCCGTGGAACCAGACGGAGATCAGGGTGAGCTCGGTTAGCCGGGCGAAGACGCCAGCGGGCGGCATGACGATGCCGAGAAATCCCAGGTTGAGCGAGACGGTGGTGGCGCTGTCGAAGCAGGGAATCTCGAAGGCGGGATCTTCCTCATCTACTTCGTTGGCGCTTCTATGGTTCTCGACGACGAGCTGGCCGGAGAGGCGGCGCGCGGCGGCGCGGAGGCAGTCGGCGACGGGCTCGAGGGCGGCGTGCTGGGCCCCGACGAAGAGGTGGCGGAGGGGAGCTTCGTGGGCGGCGAGCGCGGCGGCGATGAGGTTGGGCGCCGGGGAGAAGCTGAAGCGCAGCTCCGGGAGGAGGGTCCACACGCGGCGCCAGCGGCGGGACAGGACGCTGGTCCGACCGCCGGCGGCGGCGGTGTCGAGGCGGAGCAGGATGAGAACAAGGGTGTCGTCTGGAAGCGCGCTGAGGTGGTCCTTGCCGGCGCCGGCGGCGTCGCAGGAAGGCTTGGCGCCCATGCCGACGGCGATCTCCCCACCGCTCTGGTCCATATGGGAGCGTGAGGAAGCTGAGGATTTTTTTTTATTTTTTTTTTTTTCTGAAATGACAATGATGAGGGATTCGGGTATTTGATCGGCTTCCTTCAGTTCACGCTGCGAACTCTTTTATAGATAACCTGAATTTTCTTTGCGATTCATGGATCTGAAAAATAAAAAGAATCCAATCCAAAAAAAAGAAAAACAAAAAGAATTTTCCTTTTCAATGTTGAAAAAAATCATGAACATAAAGACTTTAGACAGAGGCTACTTCAGCTAAAATAAGTCTCTGATAATAAGTTTCTTTCAAAAAAAAGAAACAACTCTCTGATATGAGTACTCGATATATACAGTGTGTTCTAACCACAATAAAAATATATATAGTGTGTCCAGCACGTGCGGCGGCAGTATATACACTTCATATCTTCTCTTGTTTTTTTAATAAAAAAATACAATTCATTATATAATATTGACTTTGGAATTGACTGTGTGTAACATCATATACTTCATAATTAAATTAAGTAGGATGACCTCGTCATAAAACACAGATGTGTCCCTCACAAAAAAAAAAAGTACAGATGTAATTTAAAATTATGTTCTAAGGCTAAGTATGTTGACAAAACAGATAATCTTATAATGAAATTGGCAAATTGCTATGATGCATCATAATTAAATACGCTGACATAAGTGACGACCTCATGATATGACAACCACTATAATATGTTAAGTATGTTAACATAAGAGATGCATCATGATGTGACAACAACTATGATATTTTGTAGTACCTTCGTAGGTAAGTATGTTGACATAAGCAATGACATCATGATGTGACAACAACTATCTCCACCCGGCTGCAGAAAAATAACTGCGAACACTGTAGCTGATGCTGCGAATACAATAGCTGCTGTTGAAGAAATAACTGCGAACACTGTACCTGCTGCAAAACAACTGCTGCAAAGTAGCGAGGCGAACAGAGTGGATATTTTGTAGTACCTTTGTGGGTAAGTATGTTGACGTAAGTGATGACCTCATGATGTGACAACCACTATGATATCTTATACTTCATAGTTAAGTATGCTGACATAAGCGATGACCTCATGATGTGACAACCACTATGATATCTTGTAGTACCTTCATGGTTAAATATGCTGACATAAGTGATGACCTCGTGATGTAACAACCACTATAATATCTTATACTTCATAGTTAAGTATGCTGACATAAGCGATGACCTCATGATGTGACAACCACTATGATATCTTGTATTACCTTCGTGGTTAAGAACGTTGACATAAGTAATGACCTCATGATCTAACAACCACTATAATATCTTCATAGTTAAGTATGATGACATAAGCGATGACTTCATGATGTGGCAACCATTATGATATCTTGTAGTACTTTTGTGGTTAAGTATGTTGACATAAGTGACGACCTCATAATATTGTGACAAAAGTAAAGTGCAAAGTCGGTCCCTAAACTTATCCGGCTATGTCACTTAGGTCCCTCTACTTAAAAAATACTGATTTGGCATCTCTAAACTTGTTTCGTTTTGTCACTTAAGTCCTTTTAGTTATTTTGACATCCCTAAACTTATTCGACTGTGTCATCTAGGTCCAACTAGACTCAAACCGACCTGACATTTCATAATTGACGAAAACACATTTGGTGCAATTGTATTAGTAACAGATTAAGGGGTGGTTCTTTCATTGACTTTTTAGTTTTTTTGCATGGTCATTTTCGCATGATCATTATAAATTAGAACTTTACATATTTTTTTAAACGGTGTAAAATATTAGCCATCATATTTTACATGTACTCGCTCATATTAATCTCGTCACTAGTTGCACCACATGTTGCAATAGACAATATGACTTTTGTTTCTTATCAAAGGAATATCAACAAAAGCGTGTTTGTTATCTGATAGCAATACAAGTGCATGTAGCGCATTTCCACGTCGGATGCGCTACATCGACGTCATGCAACACACTTCCACGTCAGATGCTCCATATCAACGTCGGGCCAGTTTGAGCCTATAGTTGACTTAAATGACACCGTCGGTCAAATAGAGGGATCTAAGTGACACACCGAAATAAGTTTAGGGATGCTAATATAAGTAGAGGGACTTAAATGACACATCGAAATTAGTTTAGAGATGTCAAATCAGTATTTTTGAAGTAAAAGGACCTAAATAACACAGCCGGACAAGTTTAAGAGCCGGCTGTGCACTTCATTCAATGTGACAACCACTATAATATCTTATACTTTAAAGTTCATTTTAGCACGTCATATGTAAGCAGCAGCACTTGTCGCATTACTAAGCTGATGACACGGAGCATGGTACATCATACATTCGTACACACAGGAGAACTACAAGCTACAAATTGTGCTTAGTACTATCCCGTACTGCAACAATTATAGAAACATCCCGTGTGTAAGTCACACCCAATGCCTTCATCTAGCGATAGCAAATTGTACATTTGTTGTGATAATATAAAATTGTACATACATTTTTTGCCTACAGAAGATTGACAACCTTTGGCACCATTGTTTGGCCTTGCTTTTACTTATCGAGCAATCAAACTTTATTCTGATCTTTTCCAACACTGCCGCCCAACTGAATGGTAGTTCACAAAAACAACTTCATGCTCAGCTCCTCTCAGATTATGATTTCTACTTCTTGGAGGCAATTCAATGAGATTTCATCAGTTCCTCTTAGGTGGTTGATCACAAATGCAACCTGATGGACATGTTGATTGTGCCTGCAATATTGAGGAACATGCTTAAGACTAAATGGCATCATGGAATGACACCAGGACCAAGAAGAGGAAAACGAGTAAAATGGTAACAATCCACACCTCAGTATATTATCATCAAAAGTACTTTTACAAAAACAATTGCTGATTTATTTGAAGCTAGTTAATTTTGGGAATACCGTTGTTGCTTGTGGGCAGTGAATTTATGAATTTCAAAGTCCTTAGGGGTCACACGTATATACACCCCTCCATTGCCATTTATTTCAGGAATTGGAGGATGACATTTATCATGTTGCAAGTAAAAACGTACTACTGTGTCAAACTTATAAAGTAGTGTCATTTGGAGCTACATAAACCGATTTTTGCAATACAAGGTTTGGAGAAGATTATCAGTGTTAAAAAAACTCCTAAAATTTAACAACTTATACAAGAACAAAATTCTATAAAATGCCTGGCCAATTTGTCCAAAAAAGCCCAAATGCAAACACTTTCTTTCTTACTTTAGGACATAATTAAACTTAGCTTTACCTCAAGTCTCTACTGGTATGCAGAGCCAATGACAATCAGCCTGAGCACGTGAAGTGAGCTAGCACCAAAGTTGTGTCCTTGGTTGATCACCCACACGGGTCGAGAATGCAAGTATTGATTATTGTATATTTCCTGTTAGCTCATAATAAGTGTCCATACATGCCGTGTATGCGGTGTGCTTGGAACACCTCAGCCTGTTTGTAGCATGTTAGTAGTGGTTTCGACCCATGAGGCCTAGAAAGTGGTGTGGTTGTGGAAATAATCTTAAATAGATTGTTTAGGTGGGTAAAGATCAGCATATAACCCTTATTGATTCAAAGCATATCATCGCCCGTACAAAAAATAAATAGGCTCCCAGCCGTTGCAAGTGTCCCAGATTGCCAAGGTCGATGGAGCTCGGATCATACACATCCTCTAGCGGAGTGACACGAGCTGAGGGGCTCAAATGCCGGCAATTGGTGAATTCCCTGGCAGAAAAGTACTCAAATATCCGTATACAAAAAGTAAAGGGTACATCAATGGCCAGGTGATTTTGTTCTGTTTGCCTTCCAGAATGGAACTCATAAAAGTTAGACCATGCTTCGTTAACATAATACTTAGCATTTCATACTAGCTGATTTGTAAACAAATCTGGAAAATGTGTTTTTACCAAGCACAGCTCAAGGTAGAATCCTATGGGACGAGACTAGATCATCTCCTCTCTATTCAAACAGGCCCAAACAGATACAAGGCTCGCGCTAGTATTAAGTTCAAATCAATCTGGTGAACAGAAGTGAATTTCACTCTAGAACCAGTCAATTCACCATAGACGTTTAAAGCTTGTTGAAGTACAATCAGAACTCCAGGATATATAAACAAAACATGGATAAGCTGCCACCATATGTAAGCAATAGCACAGCAAATGCCCACTATACTACGATGTCCGGTATAACAGCATTACAATGCTGGCACGCAGCATAGTACATCATACACAGGAAAACACTGCAAGCTACAAGCAGTTCTTAGTACTCTCCTGCATTGCAACCAAAATACAAACATTCAGTGCTTAAAATTCACACCCCAGTGCCTTCATCTTTTAGCGAGAGAAAGTCCATGGACCCCCTACCTGAATTGCGATACATGCAAAACTCAATGAGTGTTTCAGGCCTAGAGATGCTTGACAACCTCTGACACACCTCTTTGACCTTGCTTTTACTGACTGAATAATCAAAAGTTATTCTCAACTTTTCCAGCACTCCAGCCCATTTGAATAGTTGTTTCAGAAAAGCCACTTCACACTCAGCTCCACTCAGGTCAGTGATTTCTACTTCTCGAAGGCAATTCAATGAGAGGTTCTCAATCTTCCAGTTGGCTGATTCATCACAAATGCAGCCTGATGGGCATGTTGATTGTGTCTGCAATGAGAAGCATGCTAAGACTAAATGGCGTCATCTAATAGCAACAGGAAGAAGAAAATAGTAAAATTGGTAACTATCAACACCTAGATATATCGTCCTCAAAATTATTTTTACCAACGAAAAGCATTGCCAATTTGTCTGATCTACTTAATTGCAGAATAACATTGTTATGTGCAGAAAGAACGACAGAGGAGTATCATCTTTTATAAATTGCAAAACTCCGTAAGATGTGTAACCAAAACATATTTAACTGACTTATAAAACTGTCAATAGAACTTCTTAGTGTTCACAGCTCCTACTTGATAGCCTTCACATGGAGTCAATACCTACATGAGGCTGCACTGTATAGAATCAACAAATGCAGGCCTTAGGGTTGTTGTAAAAAATAAGGGTGCTAAATAACAGTTCAATCTATTTTTCATCTGTTAGCATTATTCTGACAGAATGGCAATATTCTGGATTTAAAAAGAAAATGTACTGCTTTGTCTAAATTATAAAGTACTGTCATTTGGTGATAACTAAACATATAGGAATAATTAGATATTTGCCATTGCAATTTCTCCCGAGCAGGGATCTGCCATCGCAAAAACGATAATGAGAAATGTGCCATCAAGGTTGCAAGTCTTACATATATTTGCCATTGTTGACTTGTCAATCGGCAACTGAGGCGTGAAGCGAAAAAAATACCCATCTTCCTCTTTCAGCCAGATTTTATTTTATTTCTTTTTCTTTCCCTTTTTCTTCCTCCATCATGCCCGAGCTCCTCCCTAGCTAATTGGATCAAAGGAGTTCGTGCAACGGTTGAGGCTGAGGGCTAGCACCCTATCCACCACGCCCTGCTCCCCCAGTGAGCCATCACCAAGCCATGACTGTGCCCTCATCTGGTGCCTCGTTCCAGCCCGATGTCGCTGCACCCTTCGCTTGCAACGCGAGGAGGCCAGGGCCAACGAGCAGCGGTGGCTTGAGGGGCGTACGAAGGGGCCGAAATGGAGCAGGGGGCGGCGGCGGCTAGGGGGCAGAGCTCGCCTGGGTGCGACGCGGTGAGGAGCTCGTCCGAGGACGGTGGTGAGGGGCAGGAGGTAGAAGACGAGGTCTGCACCCTCAATCCACGACAGCTGAAGCTGAATCCCTCCCTAATCTGAATCCCTACCTCATCTGAGATTAGGGACGGATTGATTAGAAATCACCGGAGCGAAATATTTGGCAAGTGGATTAGCTTCAAATCAAGCACGACAAGTGCTTGGAACACCGGTGGAGGTTGCAGAGCCACCACATCAGTACCTGAACCAGCTTGCTGATGTGAATTCGGATACGATTTGAGTGAGGGTGGCGGGGGAAGCAGACTTGGCACATTTTGGGAAGTAGAACAATATGCGAAATGGAGCAGGGGACGGCGACGTCTAGAGGACAGAGCTCGCCAGGGTGCGGCACACGCATGGAGTTTGGGTGGCCGTGGCATGCAGCTCATCCGGGCGTGGCGGCGCACAACTTAGCATGGCTATTCACGGTGGTGACGGGCAGGAGGAACAAGATGAGAGTCGTAGTTGGGGCAATATGAAAAATGGCTAACGGAAAAAATCTAATGGAGTTGACAGTGATGGCAAATAAGTGTAACAACTGTAACATGGCTGGCATTTCGGATTTGCCTTTTTGTGATGGCAGGTCCCTACTCTGGAGAAATTGCAATGGCAAATATCTAATTGTTCCAAACATGTCCCACAATAGTACCATTGTCAAACCAACACCTAGAATGTTGTTTCTCCAATATATGGCCAACTTGTGCAAAAAAAAGGGCGCAAATTTCAAATTTCTTCCTATCAATTTCTGAGCTACTTGGGATATTGTTTTACCTCAGAGTTACAACTGGGAAGTAGAACCAGTGACAATTTTCTTATACCAGTACACAGCCTGAGCACATGAAATGAGCTGGCTCCAAAGGCATGTCCTTCATTCATCACAAGCAGGGTCAAGAACGTAACATGAGGGAGACGTGTTATGTCTTCCATCAAGTACTGGAAGTTACCTATGTCTCCCTGTTGCAACAAAATATGACCATGAGTAAAGTTAGGATGCAACAAAAAAAGAAGAGGCATCCCATTTTCACATAACTGATTATGACACAAAATAGTTAATGTGAGGGATAGTCGTTAAGTCGTCCATCAAGTATTGAATGTAAGATGTTTCATCTCAATCCATAATAAGCCAGAGCACAAAAGATCATCTGTATGGTCAGGATGAAAAGAAATCATGGTTGTTCAAGTTCTAACTCTAAATATAGTTCATGTCCCCTTTCACACCACACCTGAGTTCATTTCCCCACGATATGAAAACAATCAGTAAAGATTTCTACTGTGTATATTTCGTGCTACTGTAACAGTACATGTGTATGAATTTTGCATAGCTATACATGGACAGCAACGTTATCAGAACAACCCTGCCTGAAGCAATTCTTTGGAAACTATGACATGTTATTTAACCAGAAAATGTTTGGTTGGTTTCATTGTGAAGCCAAGCTACTCCTTCTAAACAAAGGCTCATATAAATGACATGACTGGAGTCCTTTCATTGCACACACTTGACTTCATCTGATGTGCACAGATAGTTTCTATACCTTTATTTGATATGAGTGAAAACCTACAATGACCATGTAATGTTCTAATACCCTTATTTCTGCTGATTTTGCCCACCACCTGCTAATGTAGTAGAATAATGTGCGCGTATCCTAAATTAGAAGCCTAAGCAAATATGACAAGTAGCAAGCAACACACTACGACCCAACTCAAAACGAGCTTAATTAACTACCAGCACCCAAGTCATGATTTGTTGCGGTAATAGCTTGCTAGCAAGTTTGACGGTGTAATTGCACAAAAGAAAGAATCACCGACCTGTGGATAACCGAGCACAATTTTAAGCTTGTGGATGATCTGAAAGTGCTGCAAGAATCGCAGAACCTCACGATTGTGTCCGCTGTGATGATTTCCATACACCACAATAACGTTGGGGCCCAACTGTTGCAGTTGTCCCAAATTGCCAAGATGAACATAGCTTGAGTCATACACATCCATCCAGACTAGAGTTATCAGCAGAGGTGCTGAAATGTTGGCAATTGGTTGTGGCTGGTCTCGAGTCAAGCAGTGCCGCAATAAGAATAAATTGAGCAACGGCGCATCGACATTGAGCTGCTGCAATCCATTCACACGCAACAGATCCATTTGCAAGAGAGACTCCGAGCGAACCGTGAGCCTGGCCACGCCCCAGGCATGTCGGATGCGGAGCTTTCGCAAGCCAGGGCACCGCGGCCAGGAGACAACGTCGCCGAGCTCGCAAGTGCCCTGGAATCGGACGCGCTCCAGACAGAGCTCGGTGAGCCGGGTGAATGCGCCGGAGGACGGACAGCAGAGGGGCATAAACCCTAGGTCGAGGTCGATTGCGGTGGCATTCCGGAAGCAGGGTAGCGGGATGGCGGCTTCCGTCTCGTCGTCCTCCTCGTAGCCGTACTCCTCCACCGTGTTGTGGTTGTGGTATAGAAGAGTGCCGGAGAGGCGGCGGGCGGCGAGCGGGAGCCACGCCGCCACGGAGTCAGGGGCGTCGTCCTTGGTGAAGACGAGGATCTCGCGCAGCGCCGGGGCTTTAGTGGCCTCGAGCACCTCGCGAATGTGGCGGTGGTCGGGGGCGGAGTGGAATGTGAGCTCCGGCAGCAGGGCCCATGTGCGGCGCCCACGGCGGGAGAGGACGCTTGTCCGGGCGGCCTCGGTGATGGTGTCGAGACGGAGGAGGATGAGGACGAGGATGTCTTCGGGCAGGGCGCTGAGGCGGTCCTCGCCGGCGCCGGCGCCGGAGGGGGAGAGATCCGGGCGCTTGGCGGCGAGGTCGCCGCCGTCGCCGCTGCTCTGTTCCATCGATGGAGAGGGGAATGATTTGGGCCGGGCTGTGTTTGTCTCTGTCGTGTGTGAAAGTAGCAGATGAGATTCATGGGCCGGACAAAAACACTTACGAGATATAGCATTCTCCTTGCAGAAACGGAAAGTCTACCGCGCGTAGAGATGCGCGGACGCGCGAGCGTGCGTACCGTGCGGCCCAGCCCAATAGCGAGGGGCGGCGAGCGGCCGGCAGAGGGCGGGCGGCAGGCGCGGCGCGGCGGTGAGAGCGTCGCCGCATCGCCGGAGGTGGGGGAGGGCGGCGGGGTTAGGGTCCGGGGTTGTTGAGGGGGGGCATCACCGTCGCCGAATATAGAAGGGAGGGTTCGGGGGGCGGCGGCCACAACCCGGCGGTGGCGCCGCCGGAGCCGCGGGGGCAGGCTGGCGGTGGGCGGGGTAGGCGGCGGGGGCGTCAAATGCGACGAGTTAGCGGCGGGCGGCGGTGGGTGCGGGCGGCGCGGCGAGGCTGCGAAGCGCCGCCGGCCGCCGGAGGTGGTGGTGGGCGGGAGAGGGGTCGGTGCAGCGGGCGGCGACGGCGCCCGGGACAGCGCCGGAGCTGCGGACCGCCAGGGCGGGGGAGGCGGTCGGGAGGAAGAAGATGATGTCGGGGACACGTGTCGGTCACGGGAGAGGGACGCGCGATAACCTCCCCCTTGCAGAAAAGTTTTCAAATATCCGTATACTAACTTTAATCAAATCCTTTTTGTATACTGTTTCCCGTCCATTCTGCACACACAATTCGTTAGACCATGTTTCGTTAACATAATACTAGTATTTCCATACTATTTGTAAAAGAAAAGGCATTTCCATACTAGCTGAGTTGTTAACAAATATGAAAAATCTTTTTTTTTCAAACATGATATGAAGAGCCTGGATCATATCCTCCCTATCAAACAGAGCTAATCAGATTCCCAAACTTGCAGTGCACGATCAAATTAATCTTTTGAACAGAAGTGAATTTCGCCCTGCCAGTCAATGGATCATTGACGTTTCAAGCTTGTAAAAGAACAATGAAAACTGTCTTAAGTAAACAAAACACGGATAATATCTGCCACCACATGTAAGCAATAGCACAACATACACGCAGAATACTACGATGTCCAACATAATATCATTACAATGCTGGCACGCAGCATAATACATTATACACAGGAAAACACTCCAAGCACAAGCGGTGACATTCAGCACTTGAAGTCACACTCCAGTGCTTTCATCTTCTAGCAACAGCAGGTCCATCGATCTAGACCCGAATTGCGATACACTTAAAATTCCATGAGCGTTTCTGGCCTAGCGATGCTTGATAACCTCTGACACAACTCTTTGGCTTTACTTTTACTGACTGTATGATCAAAAGTTATTCTCAACTTTTTCAGCACTCCTGCCCAATTGAATAGTCGTTCCAGAAAAGCAACTTCATGATCAGCTCCTTTCAGGCCAGTGATTTCTACTTCTTGAAGGCAATTCAGCGAGAGTTTCTCAATCTTCCAGTTGGTTGGTTGATCACAAATGCAGCCTGATGGACATGTGGATTGTGCCTGCAAGGAGAAGCATGATAAGAATAAAATGGTATTATTTAATGGCAACAAGAAGAAGAAGAGAGTAAAATGTTAGCTATCAACACCTGGAAATAAAAGTCCTCAAAAATTATTTTACCATAGAAAAACATTGCCAATTTGTCTGATCTAATTAATTGCAGGTAAAAAATTGTTATGAGCAGAGAGAATGACAGAGCAGTATCAACTTTTAAAAATTGCAAAACTCCTTAAGTTGCGAAGCAAAAACATATTTAACTGACTTTATTAAACTGTCAACATAGCTACTTAGAGTTCACAACTCCTTAAGTGCCTTCACATGGAGTCAATACTTACATAAGGCTGCACACTGTATAATGTCAACAAATGCAAGCTTTAGGTCAGTTGTAAAAAATAAGTCTGCTACATAACAGCTCAATCTACTTTTCATCTGTTAGCATTTATTCCAACAAAATGACAATATTTTTAAATAAAAATGAAAAGAGTACCACTTTGTCAGAATTATGAAGTACTGCCATTTGATGATAATTGATAACTAAACACATTCCACAATACAAACTTTGGGTCAGAGTACCATTGTCAAACCAACACCTAGAATGTGGTTTCTCAAGATCTGGCCAACTTGTGCGAAAAGAAAAGAAGAAAAAGGTGGAAATTTCAATTGCTTCCTGTCAATTTCAGAGCTACTTGAGACATAGTTTTACCTCGAAGTTACGACAGGTAAGTAGAACCATTGATAATTTTCTTATAACAGTACACAGCCTGAGTACATGACATGAGCGGGCTCCAAAGGCATGCCCTTCATTCATCACATACAGGGCCAAGAATGTAACACGAGGGAGATATGTTACGTCTTGCATCAAGTACTGGAAGTTACCCTTGTCATCCTGTTGCAACAAAAAAGACCATGTGTAGAATTTAGGATGCAACAAAAAGAAGTGGCATCCCATTTTCACATAACTGATTATGACAAAAAATAGTTAGTAACTTAATATGAGAGAGAGTTGTTACGCCGTCCATCAGTATTGAAAGTTAGATATTTCCTTTCAATCCATAATAAGCCAGATCCCAAAAGATCATCTGAATGGTCAGGATGAAAGAAGGTTGTTCAAGTTCTAACTCTAAAATGTTCATGTCATCTTTCACAAAACCCTTGAGAGTTCATTTCCCCATGACATGAAAAAACAATCAGTACAGATTTCTAGAGTGTATATTTCGTGCTACACTAACAGTCCATGTGTATGAATTTTGCACAGCTATTCCTGGACAACGTTATCAGAACAACCCTGTCTGAAGTTATTCTTTGGAAACTATGACATGTTACTTAACAAGAACATGTTTGGTTTCAGTATGAGGTCAAGCTACTTCTAAACAAGGACTCATATAGATGACATGACTGGAGTCCTTTCATGACACTTGACTTCATCTGGTGTGCAACTCCTATCCAAGCACAGATAGTTTCTATAACATTTTTATTTGATATAAGTCAAAATCTATAATGACCATTTATGTTCTTATATCCTGACCTTGTTTCTGATGATTTGGATAATCACCTGCTAATGTAGCTGAATAATGTGCGGCTACCCTAAATTACACATAGAGCCTAAGGAAAAATGACAAGGAGGTATGAAGCAACACACCACGAGCCAACTGAAATAGCTTTCTAGCAAGTTACTTTGACAGTGTAAATTGCAGAAAAGAAAGAACGCAGACCCACCGGTGGATAGCTGAGCACAATATTAAGACGGTGGATGACCTGAAAGTGCTGCAAGAGCCACAGAACCTCACGATTGCGTCCACTGTGATGGTTTCCATACACCACAATAACGTTGGGGCTCAACTGTTGCAGTTGTCCCAAACTGCCAAGATGAACACAGCTTGGGTCATACGCATCCATCCAGATGAGAGCTATCAGCTGAGGTACTGAAATGTTGGCAATTGGTTGTGGCTGGTTTCGAGTGAAGCAGGAATGCAATGCCAATATATTGAGCACCGGCGCATCGATATTGAGCTGCCGCAATCCATTCAGACGCAACAGATCCATTCGCAAGAGAGACTCGAGCGAACCGTGAGCCTGGCCATCCCCCGGGCACGTCTGATGCGGAGCGTTCGCAAGCATGGGCATCGCGGAGAGGAGACCATGTCGCCGAGCTCGCATGTGCCTTGGAACCGGACCCGCTCCAGAGAGAGCTCGGTGAGCCTGGTGAATGTGCCGGAGGAGGGCAAGCTGACGGCAGAAAACCCTAGGTTGAGGTCGATTCCGGTGGCATTACCGAAGCAGGGTAGCGCAATTGTGCCTTCCTCCTCCTCGTGCCCCTCCACCAAGTTGCGGTAGACCAGATCACCGGAGAGGCGCCACGCGGCGAGGGGAAGCCAGGCCGCCACGGAGACTGGAGCGTCGTCTGTGGTGACGACGTGGATGCGGCGAAGAGCAGGGGCTTCAGGAACCGCGAGCACCTCGAAAACATGGCGGTTGTCGGGGGCTGAACAGAAGTTGAGCTCCGGAAGGAGGGCCCAAGTGCGGCGCCAGCAGCGGGCGAGGACGCTTGTGTTAGCAGCCATCACTGCTATCTGAAGACGCTGGAGATCTGGCGGGAACTGAAGATGGGCCTCGCGCCATGCGCAGGACCCGCAAGCCCAACTCGCTGGTTACTGGGCCGGAATGGGTCGCTCGTTGAGCCGTGCACGAGTGGTGTGGGTAGTTGAGAGGCGCGTGCGTTGCGTGCTCGCTGCTGCTACATAAGCAGAGACTGGAGAGGAGAGAGATTGGTTCAATCAACTTGTAAACAACTATTGCTACTGCAATCCAATCTTATCTCTCTCCCTGCAAATCCTCTCTTCTTCTTCCTCAAGTATCAATAGCAGTAGTAGGTTGTTAACATTCTGGTATCAGAGACATCGATCCTCAGATCTGGAGGAGTCCACCCACCCTACGTCCCCTGCGGCGATGACGACCACCATTGATCCGATGTTGAAGATCGCGCTGGAGGCGCAGACGAAGGCGATGTTCGCCGAGCTGGACAAGCGGTTCGAGGCCCGCGACGAGAAGTGGGAGAAGCGCTTCCTCGCCATCGAGTCCGCCGCGGCGGCCCCGTCCCCGTCCTCGGCATTCGACCAGTCCGCGCTTGACTCCACCGCGGTCCAGGGCGAGCTCGAAGCCGTGGTGGCAGCGCACATGCTGTCGCTCGAGGTGATTGTCTCCGAGCGGCTGGACCAGTACGAGGCGGCGTCGACTACACGCGTCGCAGCGCTCGAATCTGCGGCGGCGGCGTTCGAGTCCTGGCGTCCGCGCATTGAGACGGCCGTCGACGACATCAAGGACCCTGTCGATTCCGTCAAGGCCGAGTTCGTCAAGTTTCACTCCGCGTGGAACCGAGATGTGCTGGAGACAAACTCCGCCAAGCCAAGCATCTTCGGCAACTACGAGTCGGCGTCCGCGCGCCCACCTGCCGGAGACTTTGCCGACGGCCCTAATGGGCACCGCGTTGAACATCACCGTCGGGAGTCTGGGTTTGGGCGTTCCGGCGCTCAATCCCACCTCCCGCACAATGGTACGCCCAATCATGACCATCCCAAGTTTTCGCGCTTGTTTGGTTCTCCGCATGATAGTTTTGGTGGCGGTGGTCGATTTAGGGATAGTTCTCACTCTGGATCTATGGGGAAGCTGCCTAAGATGAATTTTCCTAAGTTCGACGGTGAAAATCCCAGGCTCTGGATTCGCCGTAGTGAGGACTATTTTGAGATGTATGGGGTCGAGTCCAATGTGTGGATTATGGTAGCTAGTATGCACTTCATTGATACTGCTGCTCGTTGGTTACAGTCGGTAGAACGTAAGCTCAAGTCTATTTCCTGGGATGAATTCTGCAAATTGGTGTTGGATAGGTTTGGTCGAGATGAGCATGAAATTCTCATTCGACAGCTGTTTACCATCAAACAGACTGGTGCTGTTACTGATTACATCTCCCAGTTTGTAGAGCTTGTCGATCAGTTAACTGCTTATGAAAGCCAAACTGATCCTCTTTACTATACTGTCAAGTTTGTAGAAGGCTTACGTTCTGATATTAGAGCTGCTATTACTGTTCAAAGGCCACAAGATCTCGATACTGCCTGTTTGCTCGCTAAGTTGCAGGAAGAGGTCTCCACATCTACTGTGGCCAGAGAAGTTGTCAAGCAAGACAATTCTTATCATTACAAGTCAAGCCCAAGAACTTACCATGCCTTGCCGCCTCCTCCTCCATCGAGCAAGCTTGAGAAGCCACCACAGCCTCACTACCAAGATGACAAGAAGCCTGCTGATACATCTCGTTTCAAGCAAGGAGATGACAAGCTAGCTTCTCTCCTAGCTTATCGTCGCTCCAAAGGCTTATGTGAAAAATGTGCAGAAAAATATGTGCGTGGGCATCGTTGTTCAGCTACTGTGTAGCTGCACGTACTCCAGGAAGTGTTGGACCTATTCCAAGTGGAGGACTCTGATGACACTCATTCTGCTACTACTGCACAACCTATTGACCAGGTTTTCATGGCAATCTCTCAAGCTGCTGTTTCAGGGGTTGAAGCACCTCGTACTATGAAGCTTGTTGGTCACATTCAGGGCCAAGAAGTGGTGATTCTGGTGGATTCAGGGAGCTCCCATACTTTTATCAGTTCCACTCTGGCCTCTACACTGTCACCGACTGTACTGAAGCAAACAATCTCTGTTAGAGTGGCTGATGGTGGTATTCTACAGTGTACTGAAGAGGTTGTGCATGCTGACTGGTGTGTACAGGGATGCAGTTTCTCTTCCAACCTCAAGGTCCTTCCACTGTCTTCTTTTGACATGATATTGGGAATGGACTGGTTAGAATCCTACAGTCCCATGAAAGTACATTGGGCAGAAAAGTGGATGTCCATTCCTTATAAGGGCACCACTGCTGTTATTCAGGGAGTCCTTCCTTCTCTGCCACAAGGAGCTGTGGTTCAGTTACTTTATGTGATGGATGACAGTGATGAGGACGATCCTCAAGAAGCATTTCCTCCAGAAATTCAAGAGTTACTATCTGAATTTTCTGATGTTTTTGCTGAACCTACTGAACTGCCTCCATCTCGGGCATGTGACCATGTTATACCCTTGGTTGATGGTGCTACTCCAGTCAATATCAGACCCTATAGATATGCGCCAGCAATCAAGGATGAAATAGAACGTCAAGTTGCAGAAATGTTGAGATCTGGTTTGATCCAGCCTAGTAACAGTCCTTTTTTATCTCCTGTGCTAATGGTCAGGAAAAAGGATTTGTCATGGCGATTCTGTGTTGATTTTCGTCATCTGAATGCTCTTACCAAGAAATGGAAGTACCCTGTTCCAATCATAGATGAATTTTTGGATGAGCTCCATGGTGCTTCATGGTTTACTTGCTTGGATTTGAGAGCTGGTTTCCATCAGATTCTGCTTAGAGCTGGTGAGGAATATAAAACTGCCTTCCAAACTCATTCTGGTCATTATGAGTTCAAGGTGATGGCATTTGGCCTCACAGGTGCTCCTGGTACATTTCAAGGGGCCATGAACAGGACTTTGGCACCCTTGTTGAGGAAGTGTGTACTAGTCTTTTTCGATGACATATTAATTTATAGTAAATCATATGAAGAACATGTTATTCATGTTAAGATGGTGTTGGAGCTTCTACAGAAGGAACAATGGAAGGTTAAAATCTCTAAGTGTTCTTTTGCTCAGAGGGAAATATCCTATCTTGGGTATGTCATCAGTGAAGCAGGAGTTTCTACTGACCCTAAGAAAATCTCAGCAATTTCCAGCTGGTCTACTCCATCTAATGTGAAGGAATTGAAAAGCTTCCTTGGGCTGGCTGGGTATTACAGGAAATTCGTCAAAAACTATGGGCTCATTAGCAGGCCACTCAATGATCTCCTGAAGAAACACACCTTCTTCATTTGGACTTCTGTCCATGACAATGCATTTTCTGCTTTGAAAACTGCTCTGTGTCAAGCTCCAGTATTGTCCCTTCCCAATTTCTCTAAGAAGTTTTGCATTGAAACTGATGCTTCTGATGCTGGAGTTGGGGCAGTGCTACTCCAAGATGGTCACCCTTTGGCCTATATCAGCAAGGCTCTAGGACCCAAGTCCAAAGGACTGTCTACATATGAAAAAGAGTACTTAGCTATTCTTATTGCAGTAGAGCAGTGGCGTCCTTATCTGCAACATGGAGAGTTTGACATAAGCACTGACCAAAGAAGTCTCTCTCATTTGACTGAGCAGAGGCTAAACACACATTGGCAACAGAAAGTGTTTACTAAGCTTCTGGGATTACAGTACAGAATATTGTACAAGAAAGGTACTGACAATCGTGTTGCTGATGCTTTGTCTAGGAAGACAGTTCATGACTCTCAATGTGCAGCTATATCTTCTTGTGTTCCAAGTTGGCTTTCTGAAATCATTGACAGCTACTCCTCGGATCCTGCTGCTTTGGAGATGATCACCAAGCTGGCAGTTGATCCCATGTCAGTACCTAACTTCACCTTACAGGATGGAGTCTTGAGATACAAGAAGAGAATCTGGATTGGGCCTAACATAATGTTACAAAAGAAGATCCTGACATCCTTTCACTGCTCAGCCATTGGGGGACATTCAGGTGTGCCAGTGACTTACAGAAGAATGAAGCAAGTGTTTGCTTGGAAGGGCATGAAAACAGCTGTCCATGACTTTGTCAAGTCTTGTTTGACTTGTCAACAAGCTAAGCCAGATAGGTCCAAACTGCCAGGATTGTTGCAGCCCTTGCCTGTCCCTGACACAGCTTGGCAGATTATATCTATGGATTTTGTGGAGGGATTGCCCAATTATGGAGCTGCCAATTGTGTGTTAGTGGTGGTTGACACATTCACTAAGTATGCTCACTTTGTGCCACTGAAGCATCCATTCACAGCACTAACTGTTGCTCAGCTCTATATTGACAACATCTATAAGCTGCATGGTCTCCCTGATTCTATTATTTCTGACAGAGATAAAGTGTTCACAAGCAAGCTGTGGTCAGAATTGTTCAGACTTGCTGATGTCGAGCTGCGCATGAGTTCATCTTACCACCCACAAACTGATGGCCAGACTGAGAGAGTAAATCAATGTATGGAAACTTTTCTCAGATGCTTTATTCATGCTTGTCCTTCAAAATGGCGACAATGGCTATCCTTAGCGGAATATTGGTACAATGTCAGCTTTCACTCTTCTATCAACATGTCCCCTTTTGAGGCTCTTTATGGATACAAGCCGAAACACTTCGGTATCTCTGATTCTGATGTGTGCGCTTCCTCCGAGCTGTCTGCATTTCTGTCTGATAAGAAGCTCATGACTCAACTGTTGAAACAGCACCTCATGCGTGCTAAGTCTAGGATGAAGAAACAAGCTGACAAGAGTCGTTCTGAAAGAACATTTGAAGTAAATGACATGGTGTTCTTGAAAATGCAGCCGTATGTGCAATCCTCCTTGGCTCCCAGATCCAACCAAAAATTGTCCTTCAAGTTCTTTGGGCCATTCAAAATTGTTGACAAGATCAATAGTGTGGCTTACAAGTTGCAGCTGCCTTCCAGTGCATCCATTCATCCAATATTCCATGTCTCGCTATTGAAGAAAGCTGTGGGTCAAAACCAGGAAGTTACCTCTGTTATTCCTCCTTCTCTGCATCACTTGCAGGTTCCTCAGAAAGTGCTACAGCGCCGTGTGGTGACTCGAGGAGTTCAATCTGTACCTCAAGTGCTCATCAAGTGGTCATCTCTGCCGAGCTCTCTTGCAACATGGGAAAACACTGAAGCTCTCAAGCAAGAGTTCCCACGAGCACCTGCTTGGGGGCAAGCAGGCTCCAAAGGAGGGGGGGATGTTAGCAGCCATCATCAGCCATCACTGCTATCTGAAGACGCTGGAGATCTGGCGGGAACTGAAGATGGGCCTCGCGCCATGCGCAGGACCCGCAAGCCCAACTCGCTGGTTACTGGGCCGGAATGGGTCGCTCGTTGAGCCGTGCGCGAGTGGTGTGGGTAGTTGAGAGGCGCGTGCGTTGCGTGCTCGCTGCTGCTACATAAGCAGAGACTGGAGAGGAGAGAGATTGGTTCAATCAACTTGTAAACAACTATTGCTACTGCAATCCAATCTTATCTCTCTCCCTGCCAATCCTCTCTTCTTCTTCCTCAAGTATCAATAGCAGTAGTAGGTTGTTAACAGCTTGTCCGGGCGGCCTCAGCGATGGTGTCGAGTCGGAGGAGGATGAGGACGAGGATGTCTTCGGGCAGGGCGCTGAGACGGTCCTCGCCGGTGTCGGCGCCGGAGGGGGAGAGGTCCGGGCGCTTGGCGGCGAGCTCGACGCCGTCGCTGCTGCTGCTCTGTTCCATGGATGGAGAAGGGGAATGATTTGGGCCGGCCCGTGTTTGTTTGTCTCGTGTGTGAAAAGCAGGGTATGAGATCGTGGGCCGTCCCTCAATAACAAAAAAAAAAAAATGGATGATGTCGTGGACCAGAATATGTTCAAGAAAAATGATTCGAAACCATAAATAATTGACAAAAAAAAAGGAACATAAATTCAGCTAGAACGAACACCTACGAGATTTGTAATTCAAAAAAAAAAAGGACTTACGAGAGTTTGTAGCATTCCCCTTGCAGGCAAGTAATCAAATATCCGTACACAAACAGTAAAACATCAATGGCGAGGTGAGTTTCTTCTGTTTACCTTCCAGAATGGCGCACAGAGTGAGTTCGTTAGACCATCTTTCGTTAACAGAATACTAGCATTTCCATACTCGCTGATTCAAAAAAATCTGAAAAATCTTCTCCAAGGAAAGTTCAAGGTAGAATCCGATGGGACGAGACTGAATTATCTCCTCCCTATCCAAACTGGCTTAAACAGATTCGACTTGGTAGTGCAAGTTAAATTATAATCTTGTGAACAGAAGTGAATTTCACTCTACAACCAGTTAATGGACCAGTCATTTCAAGCTTGTAAAAGCACAATCAGAGCACCATCATCTGTAAAGAAAACACGGATAATTGCTACCACCAGATGTAAGGAATATCACAACATACTCGCACTATACTCCGATATCCGAGATAATATCATTACAAAGCTGGCACATAGCAACGTACATAATAAAAAGTAAAACGCTACAAACTACGAGCAGTGTTTAGTACTGTTTCGAACAATCAAGTAAAGACATTCAGCGCCTAAAGTCACACCCCAGTGCCTTCATCTTCTAGCAAGAGTGAGTCCACCAGCCTCTTACCCGAATGCTCGTAAAATTCGACGATTGTTTCTGGCCTAAAGATGCTTGATAACCTTTGACACAACTCTTTGGCCTTGTTTTTACTGACTGAATAATCAAAAGTTATTCTCAGCTTTTCTAGCACTCCCGCCCAATTGAGTAGTCGTTTCAGAAAAGCCACTTCACACTCAGCTCCACTCAGGTCAGTGATTTCTGCTTCTCGAAGGCAATTCAATGTGAGGTTCTCAATCTTCCAGTTGGCTGGTTCATCACAAATGCAGCCTGATGGGCATGTTGATTGTTCCTGCAATGAGAAGCATGCTAAGACTAAATTGTACCATCCAATGGCTACAGGAAGAAGAAAAGTAAATGGTTACCATCAACACCTGGATATATTTTCCTCAAATTTCCTTTTATAAATTGCAAAACTTCATAAGTTGTGGAATTGTGGAACCAAAAAGAGTAGTTAACTGACATATTAAACTGTCAACAGAACTTGAGTTCACAGCTCCTACTTAAGTGGCTTAGCTTTTATTTCCAACAGAATGACATTTTTGGAAGAGTGCCATTGTCAAACCAACATCTAGAATGTGGTTTCTCCAAGATATGGGCAACTTGTGCCAAAACAAAAGAGTGCATAAATTGCTTTCTGTCGAATTCTTAGCTACTGAGACATAGTTTTACCTCCAAGTTTAGAACCAGTGACAATTTTCTTATATCGGTACACAGCCTGAGCATATGAAATACGCTGGCTCCAAAGGCATGTCCTTCATTCATCATGAACAGGGTCAAGAATGTAGCATGAGGGAGAAGTGTTATATCTTCCATCAAGTACCGGAAGTTACCTATGTCTTCCTGTTGCAACAAAAAAACACCATGCATGTGTAGAGTTTAGGACGCAACAAAAAGAAGTGGCATCCCATTTTCACATAACTGATTATAACACAAAATAGTTGATGTAAGCGAGAATCATTATGTCGTCCATCAAGTATTGAAACTTTGAAAGTTAGATATGTCCTATCAATCCATAATAAGCTAGAGCACAAAAGATCTGTATGGTCAGGTCAGGATGAAAGAAATCATGATGGTTCAAATTCTAACTTCTAACTCTAAATTGTACATCACCACCCCTGAGAGTTCATTTCCCCATGACATGAAAAAACAATCAGTACAGATTTCTAGAGTGTAAATTTCATGCTACTCTAACAGTCCATGTGTGAATTTTGCGCAGCTATTGGACAGCAATGTTATCAGAACAAGATTGTCTGAAGCTATTCTTTGAAAACTATATGTTACTTAACCAGAACATGTTTGGTTTCAGTGTGAAGTCAAGCTGCTACTTCTAAACAAAGACTCATACAGCGGACATGATTGGAGTCCTTTCATGGCAATTACTTGACTCCATCTGATGTGCAACTCCTATCCAAGCACAAGTAGCTTGTATTGACATAAATATGAGTCAAAACCTATAATGACCATGTTATGTTCATATGTCCTTATTTCTTCAGATTTTTCCACAACTAGAATGTAGCTGAATAATGCGTGCCTACCATAAATTACACATAAAGCCTAAGCAAATATGATACAGAGGTATCATGCAACACACCACAACCCAACTGAAACGAACTTAACTACTAGAACCCAAGTCAAGATATGTTGCGGTAATAGCTTGCTAGCAAGTTACTTTGACGGTGTAATTACGCAAAAGAAAGAATGTAGACTCACCTGTGGATAGCCAATCGCAATGTTAAGACTGTGGATGACCTGAAAGTGCTGCAAGAACCGCAGAACCTCACGATTGTGTCGACCGTGATGTTGTCCATACACCATAATAATGCTGGGGCTCAGCTGTTGCAGCTGTCCCATATTGCCAAGATGAACATAGCTTGGGTCACACGCATCTATCCACGTGAGAGATAACAGCTGAGGTGCTGAAATGTTGGCAATAGGTTGTTCCTGGTTTCGAATGAAGCAGCGGCGCAACGCCAATTTATTGAGCACTGGCGCATCAATATTGAGCTGCTGCAATCCATACAGACTAAACAGATCTATTTCCAAGAGAGATACCGAGAGAACTGTGAGCTTGGCTACCCCCCAGACCCGTCTGATGTCGAGCTTTCGCAAGCATGGGCATCGCGGCGAGGAGACAATGTCGCCGAGCTCGCATGTGCCTTGGAACCGGACGCGCTCCAGGCAGAGCTCGGTGAGCCTGGTGAATGTGCCGGAGGAGGGCAACGTGAGGGCAGAAAACCCTAGGTCGAGGTCGATTGCGGTGGCATTCCCAAAGCAGGGCAGGGGAATGGCACCGTCCACCACCACCACCTCCTCCTCGTGCGCCTCCACCAAGATGTGGTATAGAAGACCACCGGAGAGGCGCCGCGCGGCGAGGGGCAGCCAGGCCGCCACGGATTCAGGGGCGTCGTATGTGGTGGCGATGTGGATGCGGCGAAGAGCAGGTGCTTCAGCGACCGCGAGCACCTCGAGAACATGGCGGTGGTCGGCGACCGACCGGAATGTGAGCTCCGGAAGGAGGGCCCATGTGCGGCGCCAGCGGCGGGCGAGGACGCTTGTCCGGGCGGCTTCGGTGATGGTGTCGAGTCGGAGGAGGATGAGGACGAGGACGTCGTCGGGTAGGGCGCTGAGACGGTCCTCGCCTGCGTCGGCGCCGGAGGGGGAGAGATCCCGGCGCTTGGCGGCGATCTCGCCGCGGCAGCTCTGTTCCATGGATGGAGAAGGGGAATGGTTTGGCCGGCCCGTGTTGGTGTTTGTCTGTCTCGTGCGTGTAAAAGAAGGGAGTAGATGAGATCGTGGGCCAGAATATGTTCAGGAAAATGATTCGAAGAAAGAGTTACGAGTTTTTGTAGCATTCCCCGTGCAGGCAAGTATTCAAATATCCTTTGCTAAAAAAAAAGTATTCAAATATCCATCTTAAAAAAATTATTCAAATATCCGGATACAAACAGTAAAACATCAATGGTCAAGTGATTTCGCTCTGTTTCCCTTCAAGAATGGCACACTCGTAGAGTACGTTAGACCATCTTGCGTTAACATAATACTAGCATTTCCATACGTTGTAAGCAAATCTGAAAAAAATTCTTTTTCTCTCTCCAAGCACAGTTCAAGGTAGAATCCTACGGGAAGAGTCGGGATTATCTCCTCCCTATCCAAACTGACCTAAACAGATTCCAAGACTTGTATAGTGCACGTTAAAATTATAATCTTGTGAACAGAAGTGAATTTTACTCTGCAATCAGTCAATGGACCAGTCATTTTCAAGCTTGTAAAAGAACAATCAAAGCTCCATCATCTATAAACAAAACATTGATAGTTGCTACTACCAGATGTAAGGACTAGCACAAGATAAACACAGCATACTACGATATCCGATATAATATCATTACAATGCTGGCCCATAGTAAAGTACATAACAAACAGGAAAACACTACGAACTACAAGCAGTGTTTAGTATTGTTCTGAATTGCAATGACAACAAAGGCATTCAGCGCCTAAAGTCACACCCCAGTGCCTTCATCTTCTCGGACCCCCTGCCCGAACACACTAAAATTCTATGACTGTTTCTGGCCTACAGATGCTTGATACCCATTGAAACAATTCTTTGGCCTTGCTTTTACTGACTGAATAACAAAACCTTATTCTTAACTTTTCCAGCACTCCTGCCCAATTGAATAGTTGTTTCAGAAACTCAACTTCATGCTCAGCTCCTTTCAGGTCAGTGATTTCTATTTCTTGGAGGAAATTCAATGAAAGATTCTCAATCTTCCAGTTGGTTGATTGAGCACAAATGCAGCCTGATGGACATGTCGATTGTGCCTACAATGAGAAGCATGCTAAGATTAAATGGCATCATCGAATGGAGTCAAACAATTGCCAATTTGTCTGATCCAATTAATTGCAGGAATATTGTAATGTGTAGAGAGAATAACAGAGCACTATAATCATTTATAGATTACAAAACTCCTTACGTTATGTACCAAAACATATTAAATTGACTTATTAAACTGTCAACAGAACTAAAAATTCCTCAAAAAATAAAAAACTCTTTAGAGTTCAGAGCTCCTACTTAAGTGCCTTCACATGGAGTCAATACATGCATAAGGCTGCACTGTATAATATCAACAAATGCAGGGTCTACGGTTGTTGTAAAAAATAAGTCTGCTGCAAAAACAGCTCAATCTATTTTTCATTCGTTAGCATTTATTTCTGACAGAATGAAACATGTTTGAAAGAAAAAGAAAAATGTACTAACTTGTCAGAGTTATAAATATTGCCATTCGATGATAACTAAACATTTTCCGCAAAACAAACTTTGGGGCAAAGTACCATTGTCAAATCAACACCTAGAATGTGGATTCTCCAAGATCTGGCTAACTTGTCCAAAAGAAAAAAGGTACAAACTTTAAATTGCTTTCTATCAATTTCTTAGCTGCTTGAGACATAGTTTTACCTCCAAGTTAGGACTGGTCTGTAGAACCAGTGACAATCTGCTTATACCCGTGCACAGCCTGAGCACATGAAACGAGCTGGCTCCTAAGGCATGTCCTTCATTCATCACGTGCAGGGTCAATAAAGTAACATGAGGGAGATGTGTTATGTCTTCCATCAAGTACTGAAAGTTACCTATGTCTCCCTGTCGCAACAAAGAAACAACCATGTGTAGAGTTTAGGATGCAAAAGAAACAGGCATGCATCCTATTTTCACATAACTCATTACGACACAAAATAGTTAATGTGAGGAAGAGTAGCATCGTCCATCAAGTACTGAAAGTTAGATATTTCCAGTTAATCTATCATAAGTCAGGCCACAAAAGATCATCTGAATGGCCAGCATGAAATAAATCATGCCTGTTCAAGTTCTAACTCTAAAGAGTTCATGCTCCCTTTCACACGAGCCCTGAGGTCATTTCCCCATGACATTAAAAACAATCAGTACAAATTTCTGGTGTGTGTACATATAATTAAATTTCGTGCTACTCCAGCAGTCGATGTGTATGAATTTTGCACGGCTATTCCTGGGCAGCAATGTCATCGGAACAACACTTACTGAAGCTATTTTTTGGAAACTATGACATATGTTACTTAACCACAACATATATGGTTATTGGTTTCATCTGATGTGCAGCTCCTATCTACGCACAGATAGTTTCTATATCTTTATTTTATATAAATATGAGTCAAAACCTATAATGACCATGTTTTGTTCTTATGTTGTTGTTTCTGCTGATTTTGCCCACCATCTGCTAATGTAGCTGAATAATGCACGCCTACCCCAAATTACACATAAAACCGAAGCAAATATGATTGGAGGTATCAAACAACACACCACGACCCAACTAAAACGAACTAAACTACTAGAACCCAAGTCAAGATTTGTTGCGGTAATATCTTGCTCGCAAGATACTTTGACGGCATAATTACACAAAAGAAAGAAAGCGGACTCACCTTTGGGTATTCGAGCACAACATGAAGACTGTGGATGACCTGAAAGTGCTGCAAGAACCGCTGAACCTCACGATTGCATCCATTGTGATGATGTCCATACACCCAAATATAGTTGGGGCTCAGTACTTGCAGTTGTCCAAAATTGCCAAGATGAACATAGCTTGGGTCATAAGCATCTAACCAGATGAGAGATATCAGCTGAGGTGCTGAAATGTTGGCAACTGGTATTGATTGGTTTTGGGTGAAGCAGTTATACAACGTCAATTCATTGAGCACCGGCACATCGATATTGAGCTGCTGGAGTCCATTTAGACTATACAGATCCAGTTCCAAAAGAGATTCTGAGTGAACCGTGAGCCTGGCCAACTCCCGGGCCTCTTGGATGTGGAGCTTTCGCAAGCAAGGGCATCGTGGCGAGGAGACAATGTCGCCGAGCTCGCATGTGCCTTGGAACCGGACGTGCACCAGACGGAGGTCGGTGAGCCTGGTGAATGTGCCGGAGGAGGGTAAGGTGAACGCAGAAAACCCTAGGTAGAGGTGGATTACGGTGGCATTCCCAAAGCAGGGCAGTGGAATGGCACCGTGCACCACCTCTTCCTCCTCCTCCTCCTCCTCCTCCTGAAGGTTATGGTATAGAAGAGCACCGGAGAGGCGGCGCGCGGCAAGGGGGAGCCACGCCGCAACAGAATCAGGGGCGTCGTGTGTGGTGACGACGAGGATGCGGCGGAGCGCCGGGGCTTCAGGAGCCGCGAGCACCTCGCGGATGTGGTGGTAGTCGGGGGCTAAGACGAAGGTGAGCTCCGGCAGGAGGGTCCAGATGCGGCGCCAGCGGTGGGAGAGGACGCAGGTCCGGGCGGCCTCGGTGATGGTGTCGAGTCGGAGGAGGATGAGGACGAGGACGTCGTCGGGCAGGGCGCTGAGGCGGTCCTCGCCGGCGTCGGCGCCGGAGGGGGAGAGATTCGTGCGCTTGGCGGCGATCTCGCCGCCGCTCCGCGCCATGGATGGAGCAGTTGGGAACGGGCAGTGATTTGGGGGAAGATTTCAGACTTCAGAGGCGGGCTCTGCAGTGAGCGAGGTGATGTCGTGGGCCGGTGCGGACCAAGACGATGGATCATGCTTCGCGTGTCTATCAAGTTTTTAGGCCCACTTAATAACCAGTCATCGTCAGCTTGCATTTTCAGGGCCCAGACAAGTTGAAGCGCACTTGCAGCGAGCGATCCTGCCTGCGCTTGAATCAGCTCCAAGCTCCATCAAATTAATTTATGTATTGCTTTAAGTTTGAAATTTCGGATGCAACGGGCTCACTCTTCGGTACTTTGGGCAGTCCTTATCTGAAATGAGTCCAGAAAATAAATGCGTAGTGCATAAGCACCAAAAAGGAGTTAGCAAGAATTTTTCTCCCACAAGGATGTTTGCACCTACATCACATATGTTGCAATCCGACTGAAATAAATTCCCAGACGACAGATCCGGGCCTTGGCGGTGACGCCGTCGCCGCTGCTCTATTCCAAGGGGATATAGAGCAGATACTGGTTAGTACTTAATAAAGCTCTTTCCTTCGCGTGGTGAAGCCCGTGATCCGGAAAATACGGAGCCCCCGCGTCGTCCTCCAAGGGTGACTCGGGCGGCGACCGATCTTTGTCGCCGGAGCCCTTCTTCCCCCTCCTTCAACCCGGCCGTCGCCAGAGCCTGATGCCGGAACAATCCGTGCGGCGGCGGGGTCATTCCAAGGGGCGGCCAAAAATCTCAAAGCTTGTTGGCGGCGGTGTGGTGGTTTTGGTCGCTTGGCTGGCATGTGGCGCAGGATGTGGTTTGGAGGCAGGGGCGCACGATGTCTGGCGGCGGTGTCCGTCAATTTTCTTCGGCGTTGTGCGACACGGTGTGAAGGTGGAGGCGCATGGGATGTGGTCTGGCGGCGGCGGCGTGAGATTTGAGGTGGCGTTGTCCGTCAATCTTCGTCGACGTGCGACACGGTGTGAAGGTGGAGGCGCGCGGAGAGTAGCGGCAGCCTATGGCGTCCGTCAACTCATCTGCATCGTCACATGCTGCCGGCGTCGTCTACTGGACAAGGCAGAGTTCTTCATCCCCAGTCATGGGCACGGCCTAGTGTCGTATTGGCCTGAAGAGATGTGTGGAGAAGACCACGATATGCCTGCAGATCCAGTTGGAGAAGGTTTGGAGTCTTTTTTGGCCGGTTCCTTCAGTTTGTTGGTGTTCAACTCAGCAATCTTTGCATTAGCTTTCGACTCACAAAGTCTCTTGGATCGGGACGAGTTCGTGGGAGGTGCAAAAATGGAGAAGACGGCTTCCCCGTTTAATTTCTTCGACAAGATCTGCTTGGGTCACAAGAATTTCTCATTTGTTTCAGTGCCTGAGTATCATTGTGGTGTTTCAATTGTTCATATGGAGGTAGCAGTTTCGGTGGAGCTTGTTACAGCAATGGCCTGTGGTGGCCGAATCTTGCTTCGTTCGGGAGAGGCCATCAGATGCTACGGGCATGGCTGTTTGCAGACTTCATTACTTGCTGCCACTACCATGTCAAGATAGTATCAGCTTCGGTACTTTGGGAGCATAAGGACAAGAGGCAAGGCTTCATGAGTTGTTCTGCAAGAATGTATCGGCTTCATGAGGCGGGGAGGTGCTTCACCTTCACATAATCTGATATATTCTTGTGCATGACTCAAAGATAGTGCAACGAAAGTGTCGCGCGTGGTGCGCGAGGAGGTATCAAAACCTCCGCACAACCTTGCTTGCCGGAGCTTGGACAGAAATGAGTAAGTGTTGTTTAAGCAGTGACAAGGTTCCTACAAAGAAACGACTTCTTTTTAAGGGCACATGGCTGCAACAACAAAGGAAAATTGACACTATAGGATTTGTTTTAGGTGCTGAGTTAGATGATGAATGGTTCTTATTTATTAGGTGTTCTAAGGCTGATTTGTATCGGCTCACCTTGGTGTTTGACATGTAAAGACTAGATGTACTTGGTTGTGCAGAGGCCGGAACATTATTTCACCTCGAAATAAAATCTTCATTTATCTAAAAAAAATTCCAAGGGGAAATGATTTGACCCGGCCCATGTTTGTTTGTCTCCGCTGCTCTATTCCAAGGGGAAATGATTTGGCCCCGCCCGTGTTTGTTTGTCTCGTGTGTGAAAAGCAGGGAGCAGATGACATTCTGGAGGGGAAACAGAACAAAATCACCTCGCCATTGATGTTTTATTGTCTGTATAAGGATATTTGATTACTCACACAGTTCCCTAGACCATCTTTCGTTAACATAATATGGGAAGAGTTCAAGTTAGTTGTTTTGTAAACAAATCTCGAAAAACTTTTTCTCCAAGCACAGTTCAAGGTAGAATCCTATGGGAAGAGACTGGATTATCTCCTCCTGTATCCAAACAGGCCTAAACAAATTCCAAGACTTGCAGTGCACGATAAAATTATTTTTTTTGAGAATACAATAAAATTAATTAATCTTGTGAAAACAAGTGAATTTCACTCTACAACCAGTCAATGGACCAATTAATCATTTCAAGCTTGTAGAAGAACAATCCAAGCTCCATCAAACGGAAACAAAACATGGATAACTGCTACCACCAGATGTGAGGAATAGCAAATCGCAAAAGAGAAGAAAAAAAAAAGATGTAAGGAATAGCACAACATACACGCAGTATACTCCGATATCTCAGATAATATCATTACAATGCTGGTACATAGCAAAGTACGTAATAAAAAGTAAAACACTACAAACTACGAGCAGTGTTTAGTACTGTTCCAAACAATCAAGTAAAGACATTCAGCGCCTAAAGTCACACCCCAGTGCCTTCATCTTCTAGCAAGAGTGAGTTCACCAACCTCCTACCCAAATACTCATAAAATTCAACAATTATTTCTGGCCTAAAGATGCTTGATAACCTTTGACACAACTCTTTGGCCTTGATTTTACTGACTGAATAATCAAAAGTTATTCTCAACTTTTCCAGCACTCCTGCCCAATTGAGTAGTCGTTTCAGAAAGAGAGCCTCATGCTCAGCTCCTTTCAGGTTAGTGATTTCTACTTCTTGGAGGCCGTTCAATGAAAGTTTCTCAATCTTCCAGTTGGTTGGTTGATCACAAATGCAGCCTGATGGACAAGTCAATTGTGCCTGCAATGAGAAGCATGCTAAGACTAAATGGCATTATCTAATGGCAACAGGAAGAAGAAAAGGAGTAAAATGGTGACTATCAACACCAAGATATATGATCATAAAAAAATTCTTTTTACAAAAGAAAAGCATTGTCAATTTGTTTGATCTAATTAATTGCAGGAATAACATTATCTGAAGAGATAGAGAGACTGGGAGGAGTATTATCTTTATAAATTGCACAAACTCCCTAAGTTGTGTAACCAAAATATATTTAACTGATTTATAAAATTGTAAACAGAAATTCTTAGAGCTCACAGCTCCTACTTGAGTGCCTTCACATGGAGTAAATACCTACATGAGGCTGCCCTGTATAATTCCAACAAATGCAGGCTTTAGAGTTTACAGTTTCTGTAAAAAATAAGTCTCCTACAGAACAGGTCAATCTGCTTTTCATCTGTTAGCATTTATTCCAACAGAATGACAATTTTTTTTTAGAATTAAAAGGAAAGTTTAACACTTTGTCAGAATTACCAATTATTTCCATTTGGTGACAACTAAACATATTCCACAATACAAACTTTGGGGCAGAGTACCATTGTCAAACCAACACCTTGAATGTGGCTTCTCCAATATATGGCCAACTTGTGCCAAAAAAAAAGGGTGCAAATTTTCAATTGCTTCCTGTTAATTTCTGAGCTACTTGAGATATTTTTTTACCTTGGAGTCACGAGTGGGATGTAGAACCAGTGATAATTTTCTTATACCGGTACACAGCCTGAGCACATGAAATGAGCTGGCTCCAAAGCCATGTCCTTCATTCGCCATATGCAGGGTCAAGAACGTGACATGAGGGAGATGTGTTATGTTTTCCATCAAGTACTGGAAGTTATCTATGTCTCCCTGTTGCAACAAAACAGGACCACATGTAAAGTTAGGATGCAACAAAAAAGAAGAGGCATCCCATTTTCACATTACTGATTATGATACAAAATAATTAATGTGAGGGGGAGTCATTAATTCGTCCATCAAGTATTGAAGTCCTGTCAATCCAAAATAAGCCTGAGCACAAAAGATCATCCGTATCGTCAGGATGAAAAGAAATCATGGTTGTTCAAGTTCTAACTCTAAAGAGTTCATTTCCACCATGACATGAAAAAACAATCAGTACAGATTTCTACCGTGTATATTTTGTGCTACTCCAACAGTCCGTGTGTATGAATTTTGCGCTATTCCTGGAGAGCAAAGTTATCAGAACAACCCTGTCTGCAGCTATTTTAAAGCTAACATGTTATTTAACCAGAACATGTTAGGTTCATTGTGAACAATGTGAAGTCAAGCTACTTCTGTCACAAGCAGGGGACGAGTACGAATTTGTTGGTATTGAATGACGAAGATTGTATTTGAATGAAGTAGCTGGTTTTGGACCTGAATGACAAATTCACTAACAAACCAACTAACTCCTGATTTTATTCCGCTGTGCTTGTCGCTTGGTTGCTTCTCGTGTGACGCTGATCCCTCCTGCAGCGTCGACGGTACTGAATACTGACCATGACAATTTCTTCTAAACAAAGACTCATATAAATGACATGACTGGAGTCCTTTCATGGCACTAACTTGAGTTCATCTAATGTGCAGCTCCTATCTAAGCACAGATATTATCTATACCTTAATTTGATATGAGTCAAAACCTACATTGACCATGTTATGTTCAGATATCCTTATTTCTGCTGATTTTGCCCACCACATGCTAATGTAGCTGAAAAATGTGCGCCTACCCGAAATTACAGATAAAGCCTAAGCAAATATGACATGGAAGGAGCAAGCAACACACCACTAGCCCAACTGAAACGAGCTTAACTACTAGCACCCAAGTCAACTGCTAGCAAGTTACTTTGACGGTGTAATTACACAAAAGAAAGAATGTGGACTCACCTGTGGATAGCCGAGCGCAATGTCAAGACTGTGGATGACCTGAAAGCGCTGCAAGAGCCACAGAACCTCACGATTGTGTCCATTGGGATGTTGTCCATACACCAGAAACATGTCCGGGCACAGCTGTTGCAGTTGTCCCAAATTGCCAAGATGAACATAGCTTGGGTCATACACATCCATCCACGTGACAGATAACAGCTGAGGTGCTGAAATATTGGCAACAGGTTGTCCCTGGTTTCTTCGAACGAAGCAGTATTTCAACGCCAATTGATTGAGCACCGGCGCATCAATATTGAGATGCTGCAATCCATACAGACTCCACAGATCTATTTCCAAGAGAGAATCCGAGTGAACCGTGAGCCTGGCCACCCCGTGGACCTGTCGGATACGGAGCTTTCGCAAGCATGGGCATCGTGGCGAGGAGACAATGTCGCCGAGCTCGCATGTGCCTTGGAACCGGACGTGCACCAGACGGAGGTCGGTGAGCCTGGTGAATGTGCCGGAGGAGGGCAAGGTGAGGGCAGAAAACCCTAGGTCGAGGTATATTGCGGTGGCATTCCCAAAGCAGGGCAGCGGAATGGCACCTTCTACCTCCTCCTCCTCTTCCTCCTCGTGCCCCTGCACAAAGTTGTAGTATAGAAGATTACCGGAGAGGCGTCGCGCGGCAAGGGGGAGCCAGACCGCCACAGAATCAGGGACGTCGCCCTCGGTGGCAACGAGGATGCGGCGGAGCGCCGGGGCTTCAGGAGCCGCGAGCACCTCGCAGATATGGCGGTAGTCGGGGGACTAACTCGAAGGTGAGCTCCGGCAGGAGGGTCCAGATGCGGCGCCAGCGGAGGGAGAGGACGCTGGTCCGGGCGGCCTCAGCGATGGTGTCAAGTCGGAGGAGGATGAGGACGAGGATGTCGTCGGGCAGGGCGCTGAGGCGGTCCTCGCCGGCGTCGGCGCCGGAGGGGGAGAGATTCGTGGGCTTGGCGGCGATCTCGCCGCCGCTCCGCGCCATGGAGCAGTGGGGAACGGCCAGTGATTTGGGGGAAGATTTCTGGAGTGGTTCCACACACGTGTAGTGCGAACAAGAGAGAGGTGAGGTCGTGGGCCGTTCTGTCAAGTTTCAGGACCCAAATGATCGACCATCCTGGGCCTGTCCACCAAGTGTTTGGGCCTAGTAGACTGCTCCTCATCGTTGGCTGGCATCAAGTTTTAAGGGCCCAGGCAAGCTGAATCACTTCCAATTTCAGCGATCCTTTTTTTTCGAATAAATTTCAGCGATCGTATCATTGCTCAAAAAAAAAAAAGCTCCAATCGTTCGAATTAATTTGTATGCTGCTTTAAGTTTCAATTTTGAATGCAACGGGTTCACGCTTCGATACTTTGGGCAGTCATCTGAAATGAGTCCAGAAAATAAATGCACAGTGCATACATGTACTAGAAGCCATAATAAGCACCAAAAAAGAGTAAGCTAGAATTTATCTGCCACAAAGATGAATCCAATCCATGATTCACAAACGACTGCTACTTACAAACAAAATTTCATAGAACTGTGCAACAACAGATATAAACAGACATACACGGCGTCAGCATACTACATCACACATGCTGCAATCCGACTGAAACAAATTCCCATACGACTGATCAACGCAATGCTCTGAAATCAGAAAGCCACAACCAGATGGAACCCAGATGAAAGGTGCAAAAAGACCTGTCCAAAGAAAGCATGATGTTAGCAAGAGATGTCTGTAATCAGAACAGGATCTGGTGCAATATCTCCGCAAATGACTGAATATAACATGTTGAAAACATGCAACTTCAAAGCCATATGTTAGAGCAAGGTATCGCGTTTACCATCATTTAATAATCATGTAAAAGAAATAATCAGCAAGAATCCATACTTACAAAGAGGAACTAAAGAAGATACAATCCCACAGAAGTATGCTATTGACATATTTGAAACAATTCTATCCACAAGTGAAGAGATGTTAGATCATCGTGATAACGTGATCAGACTTCAGACTGCCTCAGACCCCTCGGCAATTAACAGTGCCTGAAGTTCTTCTCTTCGTTTCTCCAACTCCTGAAATGCCAACCAGAAGTTGAGAAATGGTAAAAACATAGCCATGGGGTACTGAAACGAGATGTAGGCTTTACATAGAAGTGGAAAACACAATTGAATAGACAATGGCCTTGTGTAGTGGTCCCACATTAGCAGATGAATATAATTATATTGTGACTGCGAGCAATGTTTTACTTGATGGTGTACGACTTTGGATAGCTTGGTAGCCTAACTTTAAGAAAATATAATCTAGGTGAAGCAAGGCATAAAATGTTTTTATATGCAAAAGG
This sequence comes from Eragrostis curvula, assembly GCA_007726485.1. Classification (NCBI taxonomy): domain Eukaryota; kingdom Viridiplantae; phylum Streptophyta; class Magnoliopsida; order Poales; family Poaceae; genus Eragrostis; species Eragrostis curvula. Next base: position 36,578,248 of record CM017442.1, read on the forward strand.
TTTCACCTTTTTGAAATGTCATGTTTCTATATTTCTATCCAATAGAATGAATTTGGTTTTCATAAACAGATTCTCATTTACTGTACATGTGAAAGCACAACAAATAAGAGAAGACGAAACTTATGGGACACTTTTCCCCTATATGTATGGTAGGCAGAGATCAAGCTATGCCACATTTATAGATTCAGGCATGGACTTCTTAAAGGATCTCTTGCTGTCGTCTTTGCAGCCTCAGAAAACCAAGATCCAGTGATGTCACTAGACTCACTACTAAACGTAGGAACCAAGTACTAACCTTCAGATCCTTGGCTGCTTGCTCTCTTGACGTCGCTTTCTGCTCCTTTGAACGTTTTAACACACCAAGGCACAATATTCCCTACACATTAAAAGATTTTCGTGTGCATAAAAGATATAAATGACAGAGCAATGCAAATAAAAAGGCAACATTGACCATTCATTTCAACTGCAGACCACATGATGACACTACAATAAATTAGGCACTCTTGGTTTCAGGTAACTTAAAGATACTACCTCCATTTTTATTTTGTTGATGTTAGGATGGTTAAATTAGTGCAAATTTGCATTAATCCTGCTGTCCTAACGTCAACAAAATGAAAACAGAGGGAGTAGTGGAAAGTTAGTTAGCAGGCTTACTCAGGTTTTACTTAAAACAGTCAACTGTTCCCTAATGCTATACAGGTAATCAAATACGCTTAGGTAGTTACTGCGTTATTTCCCAAAGAACAGATTGTTGAAGATTATAAGCCATCAGTTTTTGCTACCAGAATGAATCAGCCAGCAATCTTACAGTGTTGCGACTAAACACTCAACGTAAAGTCGTTAGCACAGTGTGTAACAAAGAGAAAATCCATAATTTTCTAAACTTACCGAGATTATATACACTGCTCCACATGCAAGAAGCATATAGCTGGCAATCTCCTGAAGCAAAATCAGATCGTTCCTTTGAATACTTGGGTAAGCCTTTGTCATGACAGCAACGCTACAAGGAACCAACAGTAAATGGAACTCAGCAGAGAAGCAGACATGCAACATATTTCAATACATGCAAGAATGATTAGTATAAATGTTCCACTTTTTTGTGTTCATGGTACTGCTTGCATGCAGGCAACTTAAAAAGAGTGACCATGATCACAGCACTTCTGATGCAGCAAGCAAGCGTGGTGAATATAGATCATTTTGTCAATCAGCATAAAACACAAGAGCTATACTCTGAACCAAAGGTCTGAACTCTCAACTGCCAATTGCATCCCAGATTCCCAGTATTCGGAAACATTCAATCAAGAGGTGATTTAACATTGTTCTCATATTCAAGCACCCTAGTTGAGACGAGATTACTGCAATTTACTTCAAAAACTGAATAAGCAGGGAGGATGAATTTCTAGCAAAGCAGATATGAAATTTCAAATTTGATAGAACAGAAAGCGTTCTGACAATAATTTATGCTAACGTAGATTATGGTTCATTCATAGCTTAATGAATGGCTCTGAAATCTGAATATTTCAGGGCCGGGTGAAGGGATTGCACATAACTGCCATTCATTCAGCACTGAACATTGATGCAATGCATGATGTTACTATGTTAGAGTCTCATAGCAGCATAAATGTGACTCTAATGAGGAGCTACCACACCATCATCAACTTTGATCCAGGTTCATAAGGAATACTTTTAATTTGTCACAGTAAGCAGCTGATTTTTTGTTTCATGAAACATCCCAGTGAAAATTACCAATCAATACCCCAGGCCTATAATTTCTCTGGGTCCCCACTAGCTCGTACTTTACATGCAAAAAAAAAAGTAGATAAATAAATTCTACCAAATCTTATACAATGACCGGATGAGAAATCAAGAATATGCATTAAATGGTCTGCCCAAAATTGCATTGGTGTGCATATTTAGTAGTGAATTTTGGAGGGAAAAAACTAAATAAAAACATAAATATTAATGATTATCCAGAGCACATACAAGATCTGCAGCATTCCCCTTGCCGGCCAGTACTCGAATATCTGGTCACAGAGAGCAGAAATTTCACTTATTTAACAGGCTAATAATATTACAATAATGTCAAACGAAAATTCATTCAATTAACAACAACAAAAACAACATAGCCTTTTGTCCCAAACGAAAATTCACTAAATTAACAAGAAAATAAAATTACCAACAGGTTAAACCAACCTAACTCAGAAACACTTGATCCATTTGTTGAATTACACTATATAATCGATGCGTAAAAGAAAGAATAATCCAATGAAACTTAAGGGGATGAACTTTTTTTTTTCGAACAGAGTGAAACAGTAAGGCTAATATTATAATCAAATGACATCAGAGCATAACAATCATCGCCAAACTTTATAAATTATTGGCGTTGCTGAAACAATCACCTAAAACCAAGTGATATGTCGGCATATACATGCCAGAAATTAGCAATCATCCCATAGTACCATTCAAGATTGACAAGAAAGGACATGCTGCAAACCTTAAACAGTGAAGCAATATAATAAGCGCCCCGATACATTAAACTGGACGCAATTACAGATCATACAGCATTCCACAATTAATCAGGCAGCGAACAATTGTCCAATAATAAATCAATAATCTCAACAATCAAAACCTATTCGCACTCTATCACGGCCCAAATCGAGTGAAATGGCGGAGGAAAAGCAAACCTTCCAGAACTGGATGATGAATCCCCATTCGGTCTCGATGACGCCCACGAACAGCGAGAACACCACCGCGTAGCACCGGAATATTCCCCCAAATATCTGAAACACGACAGAAATCCCACCAAATCAGCTCGAAACCAAGCGATTAGGCGCAACCCATTACAGCGTCGGAGTGGGGATTCTTACATCGATGCCGGCGCGGAAGGACTGAACGGCGGAGAGGACGTTGACGGCGACGCAGAGCAGCGCGGTGGCGGCCGTGACGACGCTGAAGCAGCGGCAGACGATGAGGAGCGGGTCGGACCCGCCGCGCTGGCGGCGCGGCCGCAGCGTTTCCCCTCCAGGGGCCTGCGAGGACGAGGCGGACCCGCCCGCCGGCGGACCGTTCGACATGGCTTAGGGTTGGGTCTCGGGACGCTTCTCCGGCGAGGTGGAGATTTTGTTTTCCTTTTTTTTTTCCCGGTTTGCTTTTCCCTTTTTTCGCGGGAGAAGCGAGGCGCGCAGGTGTGAGGTGGAAGCCGGACCATATAAAGCGGAGCACGAAGCGGGCGCGGGGCCTGTGGACCGGGTGCACGGACCGGTCGGTCAAGGTCTCGGAAGCTAGGGGTGTTGGTGGACCAGGTGCAGGGGCGCGCCGATGGAGCCCGGGAGTGGTGTGTCAGAGTGTGGGGCCAAGGGCGAGAGCACACGTGGCGCGTGAGGTGGAGGGGTGAGCGAATGGGAGACGAGCTCGTGGTGCTCTGCTCCATACTGGTAGGTATGGCAAAGCACCCTGAAATGGTAATCTAATCAGTAAATTACTAATTTTTCCTGATGGACAAAAGCTTCTCGAACTGGGAGTGTTCTTCATCCTGCGACGTGCCACTGGTGTGGCGGTGCGTCGCTGATTTAGCATTTCAAAAGCCGTGTTCAATTTTATCCTGTTTTTGAAGAGAGAGGTGGGTACCGACATGATGAAGTGGTAGCTGATTCAGCAATCGAAAAGGCGAGTTGAATTTTGTCCTGTTTTTGAAGAGGGAGATGGGTAACGAGATGAGCTGGTTCAAGAAAGTTCTGCTACGTTTTGTGTTGAGACAGCTCACTGCTCCCATGATTTAGTTCATCTTTTCCGTTTGATTTGAGGAGTCAGCATGGCACGTGTTACTGTTGCCTGAATTGCAGAAGACTAGGCTTTTGTTTTCAGATAACGACAAGAAAACAGAAGGAAATGCGGCTGAGCGTTCTGAAGAAGCAAGCAAGATGGTGGTGGAAGAACAATACTAGGTTCCTTGAAAAAGAAAGGAGAAGAACAATACTAGGAAGTAGTAAAAAGGTAGAGTTGCTAGCTGACGCCACGCAAGGGATAACTTGCTTCCCATGTTCTTCTTCAGCGTCGAACAATTTTTCAACCACTGCTGGGACAGTTGTCTCTAACTTTCCATTTGTGCAAAAGCAGAGACATGTAGTTTCAGTTGTATTTTTCTAGACAGCCAGTGTAAATATTTTTAGTTTACATGGTCTCCAAACCGTCTATCACGTTGTAACACTTAGCGGTAACTATAAATGACACGCAGGGATGTCCAGGTGGAAAGCGTTAAAGCTCACTTGCCTCTCTTGTTCTGAATTTCTGCTTGGCTGCAGGCTGCTGCAGACTTTCAAGCGTGGGTTACATGTACTTACTCCGAGACCCAATTCCCAGATGTGAACTGGACCTTGTTTCTGAATCTCAATCAGCAGGAGCAGAGGTTTGTTATCAACAGCCAAGAAAAAGGGCTGATTATGTTCAGCAAAAGCAGTACTCCTGCTTCGATCAGTTGACAATATTACAATGCCTTGGGTTCACTCACAGCTCAGGAGCGCTTACTAAGAACCACCAGTTTTCTGAAACCAAGTAAAAATGTTCAGACTTCTCCATGACGCGCCTAATGGACCTGTGTAAGTTCTGCTGCATGTTTCGAGTCGACGGGTTATGGTGACCATATACCATTACAGACTTGCCTTATGGGCAAGTAAGTTCCTGCGCTGACACGTAAGTCACACACTAGTTCCTGAAATTTTATTACGCTTATCACTTCTGACAGGAACAAGCACTGAATTCTGAAACATTGGCATAACTGACCGGACAAAATCTGCATTCCAGCCAACGCTCGTGAGGCCTGCTGGTCAGAGCGTGAGCTCCAGGAGCGTTGCTCCCGTCGACCCAGGCTTGAGCCGCAGCACCCGCGGTTGCTGTAGCAGTGCTGCATAAAAAATTCCCCTCACTCCTTCACACACAAAGCACAAGTTAAGCACTCGTGTCGATTTTCAGCGGCCAGCTGAATCCCTGTGTACGAGTACAAAGGGAGGTTCGGAGGTTTTCTCTATCTATATAAGAAAATTATTCTCCTTAACAAATGTCCGGGGGGCCGGTGTATGAATGATACTCTAGCTGCAATCAAGTTGACACTTCATACACTGAAATGAAAGATATGTCCTCGTTTTGAGCATTTTTATGAAAGACCTAAATAAAAGATAAACTTGTAATATTTGATTTTTAATGTCAAAATGGTCAATACTACAGTACTAAACGTTTTGCGTTGTTTGGATAATCTGGATTGTTTCTTCGTTTTCTTATGTCTTGTGCACCGGCGCCGACAATGGTGGCGAATGGAGATCGTGTTGTGCTATAGGCTGGTAGCGTTGAGATTGTGCAGCGGCGGTAGCCAATGAACATTCAGGAGCGGTGGCAACCATGACAACATGCCATGGCAGCGACAGCGACCGAAGGAAGTCGACAAGGCCTGGAAAGGAATTTCAATGATGAATGCAGGCTCCAAGGCCATCGTCTCAAAGAAGCTGATTTACTTACATTCTGCTTTTGGCTTGATAGCACCTTGTAAATACTACTACAAAACATGTATTTTGTAACACATATTTGTAACATAAATAGGAATATGTTATAAAAATATTTCATAGTAACACAAGCATTTGTGTTACTGAGTGTGTTTGTAATACAAATGCTTAGATTTGTAAAAATATGTTACAGATAATTATTCTAGTAACACAAAAATTATGTTTCAAGTATAGTGTTACAAAGAAATCAATGTGTCTAAACATAGCTAGCCTAGAACTTATAGTAACACAAATAAATGTTACTGTTATGTGTTACTAGGTTAACTTCTTATCATATATGCATGTATAGTGTAGTAGAAACTCAGCAACTAAATGATGGTGAGGTCTTGCGATCAAATCCTAGCATCCTCTAATTTTTTTAATTTTGTATTTGTGTACTACATTTATTGTAACACATTTTATTAGACATAGTAACACATTCACATGTGTTGCTATATTATTATTGTAACATATTTTTTCACAAGTAGTAACACATATATGTGTTATACTAAAATTTCTAGTAACACCAACATATGCATCACTTATTTTTTTTGTTACTATAGGTCTTTTTAATATTTTTTTTCTAACTTTAGTAGCATATATATGTGTTACTAAATGTCTGACCTGACGTAGTGAAATTTGTAGTCAGTCTTTTCTTTGGCCGTTTTGGCCCTTTATACAGTTCTTTTTCTTTCTATTCTTTATATTAATAAAAAGCATACAGTATGGGCCTCCTTTGCTGTAGTTTCGGTTAGGAAAAAAGGAAGTCGACAAGGACGGAAGGCAGTAGGGCCGGAGCACATCAAGGACGAACCAAACGGGGGACCGACTACGGCAGGGAGATGTTGGTGCTCTGGACGGAGAACGGCGCAGTCGTGGACGGAAAGGTCTGGACGGAGGAAGACCAGTTGAGGGGTGGCAGACTCGACGGCTGCAAGCACAACGAGATCCGGACGACGTTAGGTGGCGGCGCCGGCGCTAGGACTCACAGAAGGAACATGCGCTGAGCCCGTAACGAGAAACAAAGTACGTTTATGTATGGAGTAACAGAATCATCAGAATGAGTTAGACATACGAATTCAACAATATCTCATCACGCTAATTTAAATATTCATAGTTATTACCTGCAATCCACATATGAGCGTTTTGCTAAGTCCTGTGCTACTTCTTCAGCAATACTAGCTAGTCCTCAAGTTTGCTGCAACCTGTGATAAATGATGAAAAGTATAAGGTAAGTGAGTGTTCCAAAAAAAAGGTAAGTAAGTAAACCAGTACAACATTATATATTGTATGCATAAGCTATAGAGGACATACCATCAGTGCCGAACTTTCTCTGAGGTGAGCCTCTAATCTTTCTAGCAGTTCATGAGTAACATCTAGCACACCTTTACGTTTGTAGAGAGATCTCCTATTTTCTACAAGAGTGGCCTGCAAAGAGTAGGATACATCACAAAATGAACACATTTTTCTCTATCAAATGAAACCTCATTTCATATTGGAGACATTGCCAATCGTTTCTGCGGACAATGGCAAATTAATTATCTGATTTTTTTTATCATCAACTAATTCTCTGATCTGTAGATGAAATTTGTACTAAGTTAACATATTTTTTGTAGCTGAAATTTGTATCACTCATTCTAGCGCAACAATTAGCCAGCTCTGATTTACCGACCTATAGTTTTTTCTCCCATTCGGCAGGTACAAGGAACTTGCACTCGGCACACTCTAGCCTGGTTGCCAACACGTTCTGGCAGATTTGCTTTGATCGCTTGAGTATACATGTGGATATCGCATCAATTTGCCGAGAGGCAGAGACTGGACGCCAATTGACGGGAAACACGGCAGCCATACGCTAATTTTCCTCGCCATCTGAGCCCGATTTCCAGTCTGGAATTAGTCGGGGAGAGGTGCTTTCGTTTGCCTCCATTTCGCAGCGACTCAGCGGGCAGCAGCAAGTTACTTCCAGGCTATAGCAGTTGATAGTTTTTCCGGCGGCCAGGTATGGCGAGCGCCACTGGTGGATCCACCACTGTGTGTGCGTGCCCAGCCCCCCCCCCCCCCCCCCCCCCCCCCCCCCACCCCCCGGCCATTTTTGCCACTAACCATTTGCCAATTTGAAAGTGAATACGCGGGTGCATGTCTGTGTACCTCTCTCTCTCTCTCTCTGTGTGTGTGTGTGGTTTCCTGTTGTTAATTAGAGCAATCTTATTATTGAGACAAAAATATGAATACACGCTAAAGAAAAAAATGGTCTCTTGTTGTTGTGCCAAACTAAAAACCTGAAATATCAGAAGATAGCTTCAATGAGATGCTGGTACAACAACAATCACCAGATCATAGGACTTAAACCATGACTCTGCCTACGTCAGTGGCATGATGGTCACTGATGGGGCATAAAAGACTTCAACAAAGCTAACAAGTGTAGTATATTTCTCGACATCCATGTTCCCGTTAATGTCAGAGTTGAAATACGAAATTTTGCCCGAGCATAAGCTGATATGCTTATCAGGTTGCCAGAAGCATTCGCTCATGCATGTTAGCGTACCGACAAAAGGCATCATGCAACATTTATTTCACACTGCTCCAATCAAGCAACAAACAGCCCTTGCCACGCAACTTGTCGTTATACACTACTGTTGTCCTATGCCCATTATGCTTATTTGAAAAACGGTGCGCAAAGATAAACTGTTTTAAAACACAAACTATTCTATCAACGAATCATTGACTAGTTTTTCACTAGTGCGAGTCCACTAATATCAGGGACTAATTGCTCACTGACCTAGCTAGTCCTACTAGCGGTAACTATAGCCGGCTATTTAACACCTTTGTGTGTGTGCGCGTGAGAGAGAGGAGAGAGATAAGAGGCTTATATTTTGGGTGGGTGCGTGTGGGTGTGGGTGTGTGTGTATAGGGGGGGGGGGGGGGGGGGGGCGCAGTTCTGATCTGCAGGGTTTATATTCTGCTTCAATTGCGTCACCTGGACATACAAGAAGGTCGGAGTAGGGAGAGAGAGGTTGAAGACAATGGGTTGTTTCCTTGAAGTCTAAGGGACACCAGAAGAGGCTGAAGTTCAGGTTGACCGGGGGAAGGGGGGTTAGGGGGGGGGGGGGGGGGGGGCGTAGAAGCCCGCGTCTACTCATGCCACCTGGTGTCCTGCTCCAAAAGTGATCCCGACAATTTTGCGAGTAAGAACATTGAATGGTGTGCTTAGAAACAATAAATAGGTGGAAGTAAAATGCGTCGTACTCGGATGAAAAAGACAGCCGAACACGACAGATAGCCTGAGGAGCCAAGGAGAACCTTACCAGCTTCCTTTCCTTTATATGACGTTATAGGTACTTAGGTGTATAAACCACACAACCAGTTTGTGTCGGGTGTGCATCGCAAGTGCCTTTGTGCGTTTAGGTCACTGCGTGTGTGTCACATCTGTTGGATCTGAGTCCAGTCCTTGTGCAGTCTTTTCAGCAGTTAGGGGAGAACAATCATCTTCTCCTACTTGCTACAAGAGTGGCCTGCAAAGAGTAGGATACATCTCGTAAAATGAACACATTTTTCTCTAACAAATGAAACCTCAATTTCATATAGGACGACGCATTGCCAATTTGAGAGCGAATATGCGGGGTGCATGTCTGTGTGCCTGCCTGTGTCTGTGTGTGCGCCCTACATGCTCGCGCACACGGTGTGTGTCTGTGTGTATGCGCGCGCAGACGGGTGTGTGCCACCAACTTGAGAGTGAATATGCGGGTGCATCTCTGTGTGCCCGCTTGTGTTTTGTGTCTGTAGCAGAGAATTGAAGGACCCATATAGAAACACAAATTTACAAGGCGTCCCTTCTTCTGTGGAGTGATACTTATATATATGTCTCCACTTCTCTCCGGTGTGGAAGCGAAGCGAAACCCTTGCACACAGAACCCCAAATCGCTCCCCCCATGCATTCCGTCTGACGGAGAAAGGACTGCCTCAGCACGCTCCCGGACGACGTCCTGCTCTTCATGCTCCACTTCCTCCTGAGCGCCGCCGAGGCGGCCCGGCCCAGCGTCCTCTGGACGCTCCTCCAGGCGCTCCACTTCGACTTCCTCCCCCCGCGCGATCCCAATCGGATCGCCACCGCGCTCCAGTCCCACCAGCCAGCAGCCTCTCCGGCGGCCTGATGTTCATAAACCCGGCGCCGTGGAGAATCGTCAACGCCGCTTCCGACGGGGACGAAAGAGGTGCGTTTCAGCTTCCCTGCCTCTTGTCCTACACGTACGTTTTCTCCGCCGGTAGACGTATACGTTTTCTCCGCCGCTTGTCCTGTTGAGCGCTGTTTGTGCTCGTGTTTGGGATCATGTTGCCAAGTGTCCACCAGGACGCGGCTGCCATCCTGGCCGGCGTGCTCCTTCGACATGGCACAGTCCGTTCCAGTGCATCTTCAATCGATTCATTTGACAAATCTCAATTTTTGGGTCAACTCAAAATTTACACCGAGTAGTATGGTCAGCCGTTCCGCGCATGATCACCGCATTATTGAATAACCAACGCAAAAGGAGTGGAGGAGACAGGAGAGGTTATTGCACAAGTGCGAATATGGTTTCACAACATTCTGCGTACGTACTGAAATATAGAACTTTTGTTATGTACTGAAATGAGGCTAAGCAATCAACAGAAACCGGATACAATATAATAGGTTACTTATAAACTGAACTTTAATTGCGATATTCAAGGTAGACACCTCACACGACAATACAAAATTAATACAAAAAATGTTTGCAACACAAAATAAGTGAATCTTTGTACAAATATGCAGTCACCATCAGTTTGTTTACTTCAGCTGACTACTTGATTACTCCCCGAAGGCAAAGGCAGTAGCATCGAAGCTGTCAGAGAGGCCCGTGCCAGTCTTGAAGGTGACCTTCTCCGGTGTCATGTCCGCGATGTAAACTTCAACAACGCTGAGCCAGAGCATCAACTCCTTGGTCTTGACGCCTGTTATCTTCCTCAGCTTTCCCTTTTCTGTGAACGCGGTCACCTCGGTGGCGTAGGACACCGTCTGCTTGATCTTCTTGAAGGTGTGCTCGACCTTCTTCTTTCCCTGCACCAGCCACATGAACCCTGTTGCACGATTGTACCCGAACTCCTGGATGTCCTTCAGCGGCAGCAGGCCCAGGTCTTCTAGCAGCTCAATGCACTTCTTCCTGCAGTTGGCGTCTCCCTTTACAATCTCTGAGCCAGTGTGGTGAGTCTCAATTTGGGACGCCATTCTGTGGAAATCTTCTACCAGGTGGTTCCAATATATACGTGAGTCTGGTTTCGGTGTTGAGCTGAGCTTCTTGTGGTGGAATATGAGATACGGGCGCAGCGGTTTATATAGAAGTCTGAAGGCTTTTTCGTGTGTTGATCAATTTTTTTTTATGAGTCAACTGGGGGGGGGGGGGGGGGAATCCCCACCTGAATTCATTGATATAAGGGGTCGGGCCGGAGCCCGTCCATCAATGGTTACATAAAGTGTGGCAGTCCACGATTACAACAAAGCAACACAACGCTACAAACACAAACAAACACCACGAAACAAACACCGGAAGGGGAGGACATCAACACATACACCGACGAACAACACAAACCAACCTACATAAGCTCCACACCAAAAGCTTGTCAGCGTGCAGCAATACTCGCTCCCGCCGAGCATAAACCACTTCGAAGACCTCCATTCCAGCGCAACTGTTTTGGCATTGAGTCGAGATCGACAGACGACAGTCGTGAAGCTCAAAGCCTTAGAAACCATCCACGATCCAATTGACTTACTCCGACGCCCTTCGAGGGGAGGAATCCGCGGAGGAGGGAGGGCCGTCAAAGGGAGAACGAGGAGATCCAAGAGAGGGGATCATGGTCCCGCTAACCCGGCATATGATGAGACATTGAAATCAGGGAATGGGGATGACAATGAAATGGGGTAGTCGACAACAGACATGAACCAGCACAAAGCTAAAGCAAACAGTGGAGGAGATAATGCAGTCCAGAGTGTACACAAAGCAGCAGACATGACGAAGCAAAGCACCATACCAAAGCAAACCTCATTAGTAACTCCAAGGCAATGCCTTCAGGAAGGATGCGGCATCCAGGACTCCGCCATTGCCCGATCCAGCACCAAGCTGAATCTGGGTTTTCACCCAGAGATACCTGAGATTTGCATAGCAAGGACATCTTGGCAACACCTCCAACAGGAGGGAAATGGTGCCCACGGGCGTCACTGTTGCCCAAAAGCTTTCACCCGATGCCCTACACCTACCAGCAGATGGGATCTAGCATTGTCGGCCACCATGCCGAGTGGTACTTGATGCTTTGAGAGGAAGTAGCTAGCCTGCACAATCAGCCAGAACCCTCAAGGTTGGAGCATGGCCAACCGAGGTCTGAAGTGACCTCAAGCACAAAGGAGGTCCTGGCTATGGCGGCTTCGACCGCCCAGAGATGTGCACCAAAAATCAGATGTAGCTCTAGCAGCAACGCTGCTCAGAAGGCCATAAGGCACTGCTGCTCCTCGCCAGACGCGCACCAACAACACCGCGAGACGAACCCGAACGGTGCCAGTCGTGGCGCCCACCGTCATGTGATGCACGCAGCCATTGCAGCCACGCGCGCCGCCGTTGTTGCCATGTCGCCGTCGCCGTCCTACTCTCCCAGCCCCACCTCCACTTCATCGACCTGCGAGCCCGCCGGAAATTAGAAGATCCAGCACGGGGGCGTGCAGATCCGGCCAGCAGGCCGGCTGCCATGGCTCGAGGAAGACGAAAGGAGGGGGCATGGGGGAGAAGCCCACATGGAGGAGCCGGATCTGGGCCCTTCGTGGCCGGATCCATTGAAGGAGAGGTCATTGGCAGACCGGCGACCGGGATCTTGCCGCGAATGAGGAAAAGCAAAAAGGGGAGGAAACGTGATAGGAACTCGAGATGGGAGGCTGTGGAAGGAAACCGTTTGGGCTCCAAGCTGGCCGCCGCCGTCGCTGCCGGTCGCCGGCGGCGGCCGTCGAGGCGCTGGAGGCGGCGGAGTTTGGGGCTGGAGGTGGTTCGCCCCCGAGTCGCCTCCGCGGAGACGACGCGAGGGTCGCGAGGAGTTTTTCCTTCCGTGTTGATCAATTTTAACTGCGGGTGGAATCTGCTAAGCTGGCGTAGATGGACTCATGAGCTTAGTAGTACAGCTGCAGCTGGCGTAGATGGACTCATGAGCTTAGTAGTACAGCTGCACAGGTAGCCATGTCTGACTTCTTGCCATGGCATGCATATTCTTCAGCACAAAGTAGTAGATCAAGTCAGAGAGACGCACAACTAGTTGTGCCTGTTAAGATTCTCAGTGTGCAAACGACACAAATAGCCTTCAAGCCACTGTCATAGTACTAGTAGTACCAAAAACAGTTAGCACACCAACTGAATTTTCAATCTTATTTATAGGGCCGCCAGAGATGACTTGATAGCTTGACACAATCACACAAAGATAATTCACATGAGTTTCTTCCCATGTTCGGCCAATTATGACCGCCAAATGAAATATCATTATAAATGTAGCCAACCGCTACCGGGTCAACTGTTCACTTCCATTTTTTTGTTGAGCAAAAGCAGAGCATCCAAACGATATATAATGTGAATTCAAAACTGGTCATCAGAGTGCTCTTCAGTTGTACTGCAGCTTTTGTTTTCTGTATATAACTTCTGCATTGTTCTGAAACTCTTAACCTTTTTGTGTGACACATAAACCAATTTACAATGCTGATTCCAACGCAGCTCCCAGTTCAGAATGTAGGTAGAACAAGGTTGCGTTTGCTTCGATTGGGTTCTTTATCCTGTCCTGAACATTCGTGTCGCTGCAGAGTATAGAAATGAAAGTTGCCTCTCCTGTCTCTGCTCTGGAAATCAAACAGAGATTCAACGGCGCGCGGCTTGGGCAGCCGTGGTCGCGCGCTGAGCCACCAAAGCTGTCGGTAGTTATGAACCAGTAGATCCGAATCCTACGACCGAGATTGAGAAGCGGAGACCAAGTCAAACCCGTTGTGGAACTAACTGAGTGCTTCCTGCTCATGCGTCTATTTTCAGGCTGCAAATGATATTCTGCATTTTTTTTCCGCGAGGACCAAAATGGATGCCCCTGCTCCCTTCTAGTTGCTCTGTGTCTCTGTCCGTGTCCGATCAGAGATTTCATTCGTCGCCATGGCTCGAAAGAACTGCCGAACTGCAAGTCACATTCTGAAATCCTCTCATGGTGCTTGAACAGATTGTTGCAGGCATGCCGACGCTAGGACTCAAATTGTCGTCAAGAACGGGGCATGGCATCTCCGGCTGCATTCCGGCTCTCCGGCCTTAGGTGGTTGATAGAAACAAGGCAGACATGCACATGAACAAATAGTTTGTGTTTTTATCACCCAAGGTTGGACTTGGATAAGCAGACTTTTACCGCTGCATTAGATAGGAGACACTGAACACAAACTCTGTACCTATGTTTCTGGACTGACTGCCAGTATGCCACTCTGGTTTGATGAGTAGAAAATCGTACGCATGGAAAAACATTTTGGGAGGTTAAAACCATATGATCTTGTTCCACAAGTTGATGCGTATATATGTTATTTGATCTCTGAACAAGGATTTCACACGTGTACTTCTGTTTTACTGAATCAATATGGTAGCCTACAGGCTTCTTGCAATTTGCAGATTATCATTAAAGTCACACCTTTGAAGAGTTGATAATCCATATATCCATAAATCATCCAAAATCAAATCAGGATTAAAAAGATTCATACTTAATTCTGGAATCATAATCAACAACATTAATAAGTTATCTAAATTACTACCCTTCATTTGGGATGTTACAACCATATTATATCTTATTAATACAAATATACACATGCTCTATTGAATATTATGCCAAAGGACTTCTGTCCAAGTGGCTAGGAGCTCCAGTGGCACCTCCTCAGGTCTCAAGTTCGATTCCCGGTGGAAGCGAATTTCGGGCTGAGGTTAAAAAAAAAAATCCCCTCGTTTGTCCTACGGCCAAAGCACAGGACTAAGGTCTGGCCCAGGTCGTTGCCTGTTCTCACACAGGCAGGGGTTTGAGGTTTTCTCGGCCTGCGTGAGAAGGTCTTTTCTTGTAAAAAAAAGCTCGAGGACATCATACGCTCTGCAGGTTGAGTTTTTTTTCTACTGCATATTATAGAAAAAAGAAGTGGCAATTACACTGCGTGAGCAGAACATCTAGTTCTTGAAAGTTTATGTCTACATGTGCCTTTTTACAATATAAATTTGAAAAGATTTAAATATAAAAAATTTCCACTACGAAACTGCAGTTGCACTACTGACGTCTCGGAACGCGGAGCTGCCACCACTGATCGACGATCCTCGCCGCCTTCTGAACACATCACTCCCAGAACATGAGAGGCTAGCTGGTTCTTTCCAACTACGATTCGGATAACTGTTATTCGACTGGTTCTGAGATTTGTATCAACAAGCATGTTCGGCATTCTGGAACTGAATGTTTCATAGACCATAATAAGTTACTACTCTACTTATCAAAAGGGTGATGAACAATTCATAATCACCCAAGTAAATTCCAATTAGCCTGCACTGGCACAACAGATTCCTGAATCCATGCTGATTGGCGGCATCCTTTTAATTTTGAGGCTGGTGAGCAATATGTTTTGTGAGTTGTTATGCTTGCTTAAGCTAATCACAATACTCATATTCCTGTACAGTGGATAAAGTGAGTACTGATTAGCTATGGTTCATGTTCTGTTGGAAAGGATATACTCAGAAAAAAAAAATCTGGGCAGAATGTATGAGATCCTAATGTTTTGCTTACGTACTATCAATCCTCTGTTTCTTTACCTGGATAGACTCTCCTTTTGAATAAAACGCAAGTCATACTTGGAATAACTTCAAACTAGTCTTCCTTTGTAGAAAATGAGATTTCCTAGTCTTGTTCATGCGAAAGAGAACAGCTATTTATATTTTCTATTTCTATAACTTTTTTTAACCTATTTTCATATTTCCCAGCAAGTAACACAGAGTCGTTAGAATTGGCAAAAGAGTAGTTTGTACTAAAAACAGAAACTGGAGTTAGTGTACTGAAAACAAACCGAAATTACACAGTAGGTTAACATAAACTTGGAAGCTGAATTCAGTCAAAATGCAACTTATTAGCGAACTTACTATATGGATTATGTGAGCGAGCTTCTTTTTGTTCTCTTCTGATTCACACCACTGCTTCAGTTCCTGGTTACCCACAATCCGTAGCTTCTGGAGCTTCGTGAGTTGCTCCATGCATGGAGGCAAAAATTTGATACCATTACATTGATTGATGCTGAGGAATTTGAGAGAGGAGAGATTTCCCAACCATTCTGGCAGTGCTGATATGTTGTTGCACACATAAACCTCCAGTGACTCAAGGGACGCGAGGTTCCGCATGCTCCACGGCAAGCTCGTCAGATAAGGACATACAGAGATTATCAACTCTTGGAGTGCAAGGAAGTGATGAAACAGCCCCAAACTCACACTATCACTGATTCGGATCCCCAACATGGTACTTGGAGCAGAGTAGGTGAGACGGCCGTTTCTATCGACCTCCTCCAGTGAAGATATAACTAGGTCACTCCTCTCTATTGTGCACTTGCGAAATGTTGGTGGGCATGGTTTTAACCTCAACCGTAGGCAGCCCTCTATTGCTAGTTCGTCTAGCTTAGGGAACATGAACTCATCCGCACCATTCTCAATAGAATATGTTGTAATCCACTCATCCAATCCTTCCATATCACGCAAGCTGAATTTCAACAATCGACGGAATGCTCCTTTGCCACCGCAAAAATCCTTGTCAATTTTTGTAACCCTAGGACAATTCTCAAGGTGTAGCCTTTCTAGGATCGGTAACTGTCCAAGTGGTGGCAGGTTGCTACATGTACGCAGAGTATCCAGGGAAATCTGGACAAGATTAGGGAGATGATGAGAAATACCCATTAGCCAGCTAGGAAAGCCAGGGGTACTATAACCTTTCAGACACAAGTCCTTCAGACCTCTTGGTGGTTCTAAATGTCCCAGCAAATTCTTGTCATCCAGAAATCGAGTAGCACGCACAGTCCAAGCCAATGTCAGCTTTGAAAGATTACTTTTGTCCAACAATTTGACTTTACGTGCTTCTTCCAGAAACCTTACATTTTCAAGAGAAACTCTTTTTAACTCACAAACATTTGCACCCTCGAGGAGATGAAGGTTGCTGCAACCATTGTCATTATCAGCACGAACCTTGAAGAATGGTAATGCTAGTGAATAGTGTAACAGAGAACTGGCCTGATCTATCAGTTCATTTGAGCACCCCTCAATCAATAAGGACTTCAGTGTAATTTGACTTATACTATCTGGTAGATACTCAAGCCAATAACAATTTGAGAGATTCAGTGTGTGTAACTTTTTTAGGTTACCAATATTTTCCGGTAGATTCGTAAGCTCATCGTTGCATGATAGGTCCACATGCTCCAGATCGGTAAGGGCACCGATAAAGTCGATACACCCACTATTTTCTTCAATCTCATCACCAAAGAGTGCTCTTATGCTGCCCCGTGATAAACCCAAATACTTGAGATTGATGACATTTCTCATGGCATCATGTAGACTAGCATCTTCCAGACACTCAAGAAAATCTGACATATCCAAATATTGTAACTCGGTGAGGCCACGCAGAGCTCCTGGTAGTCCTTTCTCAATTTGACAACTTTTCAGATCCAGGTGTGTCAAATTTCGAAGATTTGCAAATGATTCTGGCAGTTCTCTGATGCAGCGACAATTTGAAATGTTTAAATACTGCAGATTGATGAGACTGCCTACAGCTTCCGGTATCCGTTCAAGACAACCACACCATGATAAGTTCAAATATAGGAGTTGTGTAAGGCGACACAAAGATCCTGGTATTTCTTCAACGTTGGAGCATTGAGATAAATCAAGATGCTGCAAATTTGTGAGATTACCAATTGAGCCTGGTAGTTTGCGTATCACAGAGCAACCTGACATGTCAAGGTGAACCATTGTTCTTAAATCACCAAATGATTCCGGCAGTTCTGATAAACTAGAACAGCCTGACAAACCAAGGTATACCAGAGAACCGAGTTTACCAATTGATTTTGGTAATGCAGAAATTAGAGAAGATCCATGCAGATTTAGGTACTGTAGTTTTGAGAGTACAACAATAGATTGCGGGAGCCTCTCATTTTGAACTTTTGGAGCAATAAGACACTGCAGCTGTTTCAACTGGCCAATAGAGTCAGGCAACAGTATACCAGAGCATTCACTGAAATCCAAAATACGCAAGCACTTCGCGAATGAAAATGAACTGTTAGGCAGTGCCAAACTGCTGCTACTGGAAAAATGGAGTGCCCTAATTCTTTTTGGAAGAACATTTGACAACTTTATTTGTCCATCATAATTTGTGAGCAAGGCATACCGACAGAACATCAGCTGACTTGTATTATTCTTCTTCGTAGCATCAATTACAGTTAGCTTATCATTGATCACTAACGTTGCCAGATCATGCACTAAATCGTGCATGTTGTACCGTACCACATGCTTTCCGGAAATCTGAAATAATGTCACAAGTTGTTAGAGTTATCAACTAATGCACAGAAAAGAGAACATTACATATCCTATTTAGAAATCATAACAAAGATTTTGAATCTCAAGCAAGTTGGAGTAGGCCATAGATGAAAAACACATGAAAAAAAAACCGTAATGCATAATTTTTTTACCGCTGGATTTGCTATAATACAATGCAACCTTGAGGCTTGTAGGAGAATCAAAGGAGAGATAACATTTATGTTTGTATCAAATTATGTACACCATTTTAATATAAAACTACGTACACATGGAAATAACAAACAAGATGCTACAACTGTCAGCGAATGAGAAACTGTAGCGGTGTTTTTCCATTCGATTGTCAGGGTAGAGGGAGGCTACAGGCAGGATGGCAAGTCAACAGAAACACTGTTAGTTGTAGCCACATGCCATGAGAAATCACGTTGATTTTTTCAAGTTATATGTGCAACCACCTCCTTTGTTTTCATAAATATGCACATGGCCCATGTATCGTGGGCACCCTTTGGTTGCGTCATGGCGATGGGCCTTCTGGGCCTTTCTTGACCGGGCCAGGAAGTGCTTCTTCTATATGAAAGTTATGGGGGTGATCTTTGCCTCACCAGTCAAGTTTTTATTATTATTATTTACTCACACTAACTGAATCAAATAATTAAAGCAAGCCTAGCAATTGCATAATGTTGGTATGAAGTGCATTAATTATCTACAGTACACAGTCATCGCAAAAAAAGAGAAGTGCAGTACACAGAAACAATAATAGCTCACGAATTGATAATAATCTGAATAGGGAAACCATGTACTTACTGAGGGTAGCTTTGAACGTTGAAGGAAGGACATTCCCAAAAGTTGCTTTATGTATTCCTTGCCTTTTGAGGGCTTCTTAATAAAACCTAGGGCAACCCATTGGTGAACCAAATAATCTTCATTGATATCATTACCCTTTGAGAATATGGCACAATAGGAAAAACACAACCTTAGGACTCGTAGCATCCGTTCATAACTTAACTTCAAGGAAGGAAGCACTTTCGTATGTTGTGAATCATCAACTTCAGAAGTTTCATTCCAGATATCACTGTTGCTCATTTCTGACCAACCATGTAGATCTTTGGATTTTAGCACGTATCCAAGTGCTTGAGCTGCTAATGCCACACCTCCACATTTCCTTGCAATGTCCAATCCTATCTGCTCCAGTTTTTCTTTGTTGCTTTTATCTTTGAACCCGCTGGATCTCTTTATTATATCCCAGCAAACATCATCCTTTAAAGGTTGTAGCTTGTATGGCTCATTGGTGCAAAGTTTGTTCGCAATGCATTCAATGCGTGTGGTGACAACTACATCGACCATACTGCCTTCCTTGTCCACATGAAGCATACTTTTCAGTTTCTCCAGCTCATACTCATCTTCCTCCCATATGTCATCTAAAACAATCAGAATTTTCTTACCAGGAAGCAGATTATCTAGGCACTTCAATATCATGTGCAATTCATTTGTATTCTGTTGACCTCCCTCTGCTTGTATCTGAGAAATTATGGATCTTCCTATTTTCTTCAAATCAAACTCCTGGGAAACATAAACCCACACCCGATAATCATACTGTTTGAATTGATTGTCATTGTAAACTAGTCCTGCAATAGTACTCTTCCCTATGCCTCCAAGGCCATAAATTGGGACAACCATGGTTCCATCTTTGCTGCAGCTTGCAGACAAAAGGTCTGTGATTTCCTTCTTTTCTCTATCCCTCCCTACTATTTTTTCTTCATTCTGAACTGTTGTGGTTTCGCCCTGATCATAATGCTGCTGCTTCAGACTAGCACCAGTGCTCATTGTGAAACTGAAATTCTGGCCTTGCTCATTTATTTTCATCAGTTTTTGCCTCATATTCTTCATCTTATTAGCCAGGGCTCTTTTCTTGCGTGCAGATGTGAGACAAGAGAACATTCCTGGTACCTGCAAGGACACATAACGAATAAATGCTCACTTGCACTCAGTAACTACCACGCACATATAAAGGTTTTGCACCTTTTTCTGTTAATTATTTTCACAGTTATGATAATGCACCTTTTATAAATGCATTTAATTCAAAATACTTGCATATAATATATAACATATTGTGAAATAAAATTCAATGATCGATATATACAATATATATGACATGTTTTTGTATATAATTATTTAAGATACCTTTCATTGTCTTGAAAACGGTTGCAAGATTCCAGAGGAGAAGGCATCTAAAATTGCAAATAAAAGTATACCATCCTCATGCATAGCAATCACCAAAGCTCTTCATGCATGAATCTCGAAAAAGTACATTTTTAAGGGGGTACGCCCACGTGGGGTGCTATAAGCTTTATTGCTGCTCAAGAGGTACAAGCATTTTGCATGAAGGCCATGATGGCACTGCACCTACAATGGAGCAGCGAAGCAGTAGAACAAAGGCAGGGGACACCAATTGGGGAGGAAGCCGGTGGGGACAACGACCATCTAGGTAACATCCAAAAGGAAAACTTTATTCAAGGATCCACTTCAAAGCCAAAAACCAGCATTAGAAAGAATAACAAGGCAGCTAGGGTTGGGAGAATAGCAGCTCAATGAAGAAGAACATAGAATAAAACTACAAAGCAGCTACTACTACTACTACTAAACTACGACTGCACTAGTGAGACGCTCTCCGTGCTGTCACTGGAGAGAAAGAGAAGAAGGGGCTGAGCGCTAGATTTGTAATGAATGGATCACACACACGCGCGCGCGCGCACACACACAGAGAGAGATAGTTAGAGAGTGAGAGTTTTTTTTTTGAGTTCATAAAAAATATTTTGATGAAAAGTAACAATCGCGTGCAAAGCGCATGCAAGCATGCAAACTCATCTACCATTACCACTAGTAAGAGTAGTTTACTGTCCAAAATAGTAATGACGATTAGTTTGATCTGATGGTGTAAATCTGATCTCAAGAATCCGTTATTAATGACCAATATTTTGTCAAATTGAAGGTAATACTGGAAGAAATAAGAGTGGTAGACTTGTAATAAGTAAATGTATTTTATAAATAATATCAAAATAGTATGATTAATCCCTTATGCTTATTAATATAGTAAATAATTTGTTCATTATTATTAGTTTTTATTGCGTCGGGCTGATAGCTGTATTTGGTGTGGCATAAATCGCATATTCCTTAATTAATAGTGCGATTACAAAATTACTCTTAAACTAATAATAGCCATTAGTTTTGAGAAACAATGACTATTATTTTGGATAGTAAAATTGCTCTAACCATAAAGGTGTGGTTTTAGGCACAACACACTCCAACTCTTGTATTTGGCTATGGCACACTCAAAAACTATGGTAATTTAGGTGCAGCACACTAACAAAGGAAAAAAGTGTTTTTTTCAACTTTTTTTTATCTTATTGCACGAAACCCATTACAACTTGAAACTTTTCACAATGATACATTGTTATATTCTCTATCCATGTGTTTTCTTTTATATTTTTTAATGATTGTTTAAATCACTTTTCATTGAGAATAATTTTTGTTTTGTAAAACAAAGTATGTGAACAATAAGGAAAAAATCTGCAAAAAACATATATGGATAGAGAATGAAGCAATTTATCATTGTGCCGTTTCAAGTTGTAATGTGTTTCGTGCAATGAGATAAAAAAGTTGAAAAAACACTTTTTTTCTGGTTAGTGTGTTGCACCTAAATTACCACATTTTTGGAGTGTGCCACAGCTAAATACAAGAGTTGGAGTGTGTTGTGGCCAAAGCCACACCTTTGTAGTGTGCTATAACAAATTTCCCCTAAACCTAAACGTCTGCAAATCAATCCACCACTATTGTTAGAAAGCCATTTTGTTTTACAAAGCCATTTTGTCTTCACATGTGGAGCGTTAAGGATCTACCGAAATGAGTAGTGAAAGATCACATAGACACTGGAGGTAAAATATTTCGTAACAAGATATGGCCAAAACCTACAATCTCGGAGCTATCACTGTATCGTCATGGTTACAATAGTAGTCCCCATCTCATATTTATGAGGAGGATCGCGTATACGTGTTTTGACACAAACACTACACTCTACTATGAATACAACTTCAAACCTAATATGTTAACTGCTTAGAGCGTTCTCAATGGTTGTCTCTTAGTTAACTTTTAGAATTGTTTATTGGAGAAAAAGAAAAAAGAAAAGACAGCTAACTTTTCCTCAAGAGGCAGTCTCTCTAAGGAAAATGAGAGACTTAAACATGGATCCCACTTCTCTTCAATTCTTTGTAAGAGCTAGTTGCTACCTCTTAGCTGCCTCTACCATTAGAGACGCTCTTAGTACTTCTTCTGTTCATTATTATAGGACGTTATAGCACCAGACACCAGACCCAAGGCAAAGGACATCCCACACCACGTTGCACTGGCTCCAATAACGAAAACTCATGCCAGAAGGTGTCTATTACATCTAGTAATCCACGCTAGCCCCATCAGTAGAGAGAGAGAGAGAGAGAGTAGGAATCCACTCTAGTGCATTTGAAGCCCCATCAGCAGAGAGAGAGAGAGTAGGAATCCACTCTAGTGCATTTGAGACTGCATTGAATCGCTGGTGGGATGAATTAAAGTGCTTGACTTTGTGTCGGAAACCGAGAGCGTCATATATTTTGATAAAAACTGATGAGGCTAAAACGTTCTATATTATTGTCGAATGGAGGGAGTACACAATACTCAGACACGTGGACCAAATCATATAGTTTACATATACCTTTTCAATTGCTTGTAGATGTGAGTTTACATATACCTTTTCAGTCCTTTGCGTTGCAGTATCTTGGTACTCGTCCATCATGTCGGAGATGTCTAAGGCGGCGTGGTCGAGCCGGTTCAGCCACAGCCGCACCGACTCCTTCTTGACTGACTGCTTCTCGGCGTCCTTGAGCACAGCCGCGATGGACTCCATCGTGTCCTTCATGTCCACCAGGTCGGTGCTGAAGTTCCACATCAAACCGGCCTGCTCCGTGATGGCTGAGCTTAGCTTGTGGATTGCAATCTGGACGACAGCGGACGTGATCAATCCCGATACCAATCCTGCCATGGCTGCGGATGAGCTCTCTCTCTCTCTCTCTCTCTCTCTCTCTCTCTCTCTCTGCCTGCAATCGTTTGGTAAGGGGAAAAATAATGAAGCCTCGCTCAGAATTGAACAAACATCAACTCCAACGGCAACACTAATCAATTTTGATACCTGGTCGACTGCAGCAGCTTCTCCAGATCGAAGTCAAGCTCAGGTCGTCTCGTCCCCAGCGGGCGGGTCAACTCGCGGGTCGACGCTGATGCTGTTGCGGTGGTTGGCTCCGCTGATACTGTTGCGGTGGTTGGCTCCTTGGTATGTTGGAAACTAATAAGTGGGATGACGGAAACTAATAAGTAAGTGGAAAGCAAGTAGCAAGGGGAAATTACGGAGAAACAGGAGCAGGGTTGACTCCGTCCGTGCCCCGATAACAGTCTTGATTCTCCCCATCACCATTGTCCATTGGAACCATTCATTTTCTATCTGACACGTCTCTTTCAGTTTCTCTCTATCGTTTCACACTCATAAATCAAGTCCAACTGAATGTAAGCTCTGAAAAGGGAAAATTTTGGTGAAATTTCGTCTTTTTCGATGGGTCAGAAATAGGGTCGAAATGAAATTTGTTGTGCTGATGAGCTGAACTTGCTGTGATGCAGTATGAGATATGGATGCAGTTTAATATATAAATCTGAAGGCTTTTTCAAGTGTTGATCAATTTTTGACTGTTAGCGGGAATCCGAACTCAAAAGCAAAGTAGATGGATTCTGAGCCTAGTACCACAGGTCCACAGCTGCACAGGGCCAAAAGCAGTTAGCACACCAAAGTTGACTTGATTATGGGCTTCACTCAGTTACAACTTCACAATGGGTTTGGGATCACTTTGTCACGACTAAGGCTGAAAAAAAAGCTCAGGCTCGATGAACTGCTCAAGCTTGGCTTGCTCTAGGCTCGATTCGAGCTCGGCTCGAGTGGAAATCGATCCAAGCTCGAGCCTGGTGCTGGGCTCGCGAGTCGCGAGATTCAACAAGACGAGCTCGAATAGCTCGGTTGGGCTCGAATTTGCTATTTCCCAGGTGGCCCAGCAAGCAAGTAACAGCCCAGTTTACATTATGGCCCAAACTAAACAAATGCCAGTCCAAAAGCATCTCTCGGTCTCTCTCCCGAAGCTTCCTATTCTTAAACCCATCGCAAGCACCGACGCCTCCCTCCACTCCTGGACGCCCATCCCGCCGCCCCCGCATGACGCATCTGCAGCTTCTTCTGTTCTCTCCACGCGGTCGCCGGCTGGCCGCGCATCCGTCTCCTCTCCTCTCTCACGATCTGGCCTCATCCAGGAGCTACAAATAAATGGAGCAACGATGGATGAACAGGTTCCTCACATCGCCTCCGTGGATTCCGGATTATTTATTTCTTCCTTGCTTGCTCTTGCCTTCTGTACTTTGTGTTGCTTAGCCACACTTTGGATGGCCGCTTCAATCGGCAAGGATATAGCGCGCCGTTTTTTTGGATTTCCTCAGACGATTTTGCTCCATTATCGAGCCTACCCGAGCTCGGGAGCTTTCATCGAGCCGAGTTCGAGGCCGTCTATAAGCTCGGCCAAAAATCAGGCTCGATTCGAGCTCGGCTCGACCTTCCATCGAGCTTGAGCTTGAGGTGCCAAGCTCGCTCGAAGCTCGCTCGAGCTCGGCTCGTTTGGCACCACCGCACCGACATGCAACCCATATATTTCAGTGTCAAATAAGAGGAGTTTTACGGTGCCACATATCACTAGTATATACTAGTGGTATTTCTTATCCGACGATCCAGATTCATTTTGCTCCATCTCTGATATCACTAGTATTCTTCAGTAGTATCTATAATATCACGGCATTTTAGGAAAGAAACTACATGCTAAATTTGATCACATAATCTGGAATTTTTTTTACTGAATGCCTCTCGTCATATTCAGTTAGGATTGCTGTTAACAATATTTGTTGCCGTATCCAAGATGTTGAGATAAGCCTCACATGAATCTAATATGTGAACGGTGCTCAGGTTAATCTGCTGCGTAACCTGATAATTGCCGTGGTTATCAACGTAAGTTAGGCTTCGATTCGAACGGGAGCTGTGGGTGGCGGTGCAGGGAGTAGATCGTGTGGACGACACTAGCTGGGTGGCTCCGATTCGAACGGGTGCAGCTCGGCAGCGATCTCGTGTGTGGCGGCGCAGGGAGTAGATCGTGTGGACGGCACTAGCCGGGTGACTCCGATTCGAACGGGTGCTGCTCGGCGGCGATCTCGTGGGTGCCGGAAAGGAGGACATGTCGTTTTCGAGTAGGCCGCAGTCGAACGACGTGCAAGATTGTGTCAAACGAAGCACATATGTAAATGACCATAGTGCCCTTCACCATACCAGTAGTATTATACTAGTGGTATGGGGCACTGTAAAACTCCTTGTCAAGTATAATGTGAATTCAAACCGGTCATGAGGACCCTTCAGTTGTACTAGTTTTCTGTATAGAATTGCTGCAATGGTCTGAAACTCTAACCTTTTTGTGTGCACATGACTAATTTACCATGCAGATATCGCAAGGCAACTCTCAGTTCACATCGTAAGGACATGTTACATTTGGATGAATCGGTTGTTTCTCGTGTTCTGAACATTCGTGTGCCGCAGAGTGCAGACTTGAAACTGACCTTTCCTAGTGTCCTGTCCCTGCTCTGAAACGAGCCAATTCTTTGCAGTGGCGACATTGTTTGGTGGGTTGCAACACACTGGGTTGGTTTGCAAGATGAAGATCAAAGAGATTAAGACAGGGATTAACACAGAGGCGGCGATATACCTCGCTCAAGGCTGCAAAGCCCAGAACAGAGGGCGTAACCAGGCTCCATGACCGCCACCATCCTCGACCAGGACGGCGCATGGGACGCGAACTTTCCTTTCTTCGTCCAAGGCTAGGCCCATCTGAGGTTTGGTTCAAAAAGGACTGCCTATTCTTATCACCACAGCACATCCATGTAGGGAAACAGTTATTGAATCACACTGAACTGAAAGACACATTCTGAAACCTTGTCATGGTCATGGAGCTTGAGCCGGTTCTTGCAGCCGTGCCACTGACGCTAGGTCTTCCATCGTCGTCGTGTGGAGCAGAGCACGGCGTCACCGGTAGCTGGATCCCTGGAGTTAGGGTATTGAAAGAAACATGGTAATCAAGCACATGGAGAGAATAGTTTGTGCATTGACGACGCAAGGTTGGACTTGGATAAGAGAGAGTATTCTCCCACCGCATTCGACAGGGGAACTGATGTGCTGAACACTACTCTGTTCTGTATCATTGTTTCTTGAGTTCACGCCACTCTAGTTTGATGAGTTTTTAAAATCATGTGTCGAAGAACAACTGGGGTCTTAAAAGCATGTGATCTTGCTCCAAGGAAAGTTGATGTATATAAATGTGGTTTCAACTGGTTTCAACTCTGAACCATTCTTGGACTTCTCTTTTACTGAATCAACATGGTAGCCTACAGCCTTCTTGTTGCTTGCATATATTAGCTCTTGCCAGAAACGAATTGTTTTTCTTTCATCAACCTACCCAGCTCTCAAAAATTAAAATGAAGTTTGTAAGTATATAAACTACAATTGATTCCATTACTGCGATGGTGAACATTCTTTTAATAATAGGTAAGTAGCCCAACTTAAGGTAAAAGCCAGAGCTTACAAGGAGGAATGGATTCATCTGAGTTATTACAATGCATCAGGTTAAAATAAAAGAGCAACAATTTCTTGTCGTTATTATATATTTTAAGAGAAAGGAGCTTGAAATGAAATTAAAATTCTTGGTAGCTTATATTATTGGCCCTTTTGTACATCTGAACTGCTTGTGTAATTGAGCAATTTGGCCACTTTGTTTTTCTGAGAGCCCTTAGCTTGTCAAGAACTTTGGCACCCACTCTTAGCTTGGTCCATCGTTCGTAGAGGGAACTTTGGCACCCACTCTTAGCTTGGTCCACTCTAAATAAATAAAAAATGAAATATCAACTGGATAAGAAATCAACTATTGAAATCAAACATTGTTCCTAATTAACTAGCTACAAGGATGGGAAAAATGAGGCTAATATCTAACAACAGAGGTAGACAATACTAACTTAATTATCATGGATGCACCAGCAAGTAAAAATAGCACTATCATAAGAGTAGTATTCATATATATTTATCATCCAATTTTACTTACTGCAGAAGCTAAAGTAGGAGATTTGCTGCTCAACGAAAGATAAGCAATATTCTGTTCCTCGCAAAAAAAAAAAAACATTCAATTAAGTGGCATTTCGGATTTGTTTTGCTGGAACGTGTGGATCATAAGGGCACATTAGTGCACACTGAGACACAAATCATAATTTACAAATGAATGAAATTAAATATCCTGTGAAATTTAATTAGAGGGGCCCCAAACCAATCATAACAGGTGTAAGCACTGAACAACCCCTGCCCACCTAGATAAATTAAAGAATAACAATAACATGATTCTTATTTTGAAACTGTGGCACTGTATTTTCATAAATTCATTTTTCTTGAACACAAATAACCATCAGGTTTGCTCTTGGATTAAGATTATCAGGAGACTTAGTACCTGGAGTGTAGAAGCTCATGTATGG
Organism: Eragrostis curvula; assembly: GCA_007726485.1. Classification (NCBI taxonomy): domain Eukaryota; kingdom Viridiplantae; phylum Streptophyta; class Magnoliopsida; order Poales; family Poaceae; genus Eragrostis; species Eragrostis curvula. The sequence goes on from CM017442.1 coordinate 36,606,038, forward strand.
AACAGTATGTGTATGGCTACTTCTACCCCGCCGAGGGCGGTGATGGGCAGGAGTAGTTGGTTGTGGATGTGCTAACCCTAATGGTGTTGTGGGCTGAGCACCATTGGCCTTTTGTTCTTAACTTCCGCTGCATATCACCCTCACGTCAAGGATCAAACTTTTATGATACATTCCCTTGGCTAGTGTTTATGTTGGCATGAGAGCTAAACTAGATGAACTCTCTCTTTTGTTGTTTTTGGAAGTAATAAGACTTGTAATGACACTTAAAATTGCTCTCTATTTGTATCTTCTGATGATGGTGGTTACAATTGTGGCTTAGCGGTGTGCATGTCAATCTTGGGTGTTGTAAATGCATACCGGGGAATACCGGAATTATACATGTGGTGATCGAATAATGTTTTGTTGGCTGCTTGGAATGGGCTTTGACACATGGAGGTGTCGAGTGGTCAACGCGTGTCAATGCTCATTCCATCGTTAGCTGACTTATTTGGTCATTATGTGTATAATTTGGGAGGCTCCTCCACAGTTGTCCTCCGGCGTCCATCCTACATGGATCACGGCTGTAAATGCTTCTCTCCATCTTTTTCTGGCTGTAAATTGGATGCCCTTGCTCCCTTTCCTTTCTCCGTACATGGCCTATCTGAGGTTTCATTCGCTGCCGATTCTGATCACCTCAGCACATCCCGGACTAGGGAAACCGTCACTCATCACAATGAACTGAAAGCCACATTCGTAAAACCTCTCATGGACCTTGAGCCGGTTCTTGCAGCCATGTCACTGACACTAGGACTCCCGTCGATCGGCCGGGTTGGTTGGACTTGGATACGATCATACGTGCATTTTGCCATTGCATCGGACAGGGGAACTGATGTACTGAACACTACTCTGTTCTGTACCTTCGATTTTTGAGTTCATGCCACTCTGGGTTGATGAGTTCAAAATCACATGTGTCGAAGAACAGCTGGGGTCTTAAAAGTATGTCATCTTGCGCCAAAAAAAGTTTATGCATATAAATGTGGTTTCAACTCTTGAACCATACATGGACTTCTCTACTGAATCAATATGGCAGCCTACAGGCACCTTGTTGCTTGAATATATTAGCTCCTGCCAGAAACGATTTATTTGTCTTTCATCTAAACAATAATTGATTCAATTACTGCGATGCTGAACATTTTTTGATAATAGGTAAGTAGTCCAACTTTACAGTAAAAAACAAGAGCTTACAAGGAGGAATATATGACAGATTCATCTGAGTTATTACAATGCATCAGGTTAAATAAAAGAGCAACAGTTTCTTGTCGATATGATATCTTTTAAGAGAAAGGAACACGAAATGAAATTAAATTCTTGGTAGCTTGTATTATTGGACCTTTTTGTACATCTATACTGCTTGTGTAATTGGGAAATTCAGCTACTTTATTTTTCTGAGAGTCCTTAGCTTGTCAAGTACTTTGGCAGCCAATCTTAGCTTGGTCGACTTCGTAGAGGGTGCTCTCAATACTGCAATAAATAAATAAAAAATAATGATATATCAACTGGCTAAGAAGTCAACTTTCCAAATCAAACATTGTTTCCTAACTAGCTACAAGGATGGGAAAAAATGAGGCTAATATCTAACAAAAGAGGTGCAAACACTAACTTAATTATGATCGGTGCACCAGAAGGAAAAACAAAAGAACTTTCAGTAAGAGAATCAATAGATATTCATTATCCAAGTTGGCATATCATAAGCATTCTTGGAATGTGTGGTGTTGCATACTGCACAAGCCAATGTAGGAGATTTGCTGCTCAACGAAAGAGAAGCCATATTATGTTCCTTGCAAAATTTATTTATCACCACTCAATTAAGAGACAAATCATAATTAACAAATGAATGAAATTAAGTATCCTGCAAATTTAATTAGAACCGCCCCAAACCAAAGCACCGAACAACCCCTGCCTACAAAGATAAATTCAAGGATGACAATAGACATGATTCTTATTTTGAAACTGTCACTGTATTTTCATAAATTCATTGTTCTTGAACACAAATAACCATCAGGTTGTGCTGGGATAAAGATTATCAGGAAACCTTTGACTAGTACCTGGAGTGTAGAAGCTCATGTATGGAACAGCTGTAGTGATGATACATGAGGCTTGATATACCTTAGTCACCTTGCTCGACTTAAGATCAACGGTGAAGAGGTCATGGTGCACCTTCAAGAATATGATACCAAAGGTCTCAGTTGAGCCAACCAAAGAAGGTGTGTTGACCATTGATCCATCAATGAGTAGCCGCTTGTCAAGCTCAATCACTTTGCTAAGGGACCATCCAAAACCTTCGTGATCTCTCGACCATAGGCACAATCTAGACTGCTCCTCCAATCCTGCCAATGCCAACCGACCGTCCTCCATAGTCATGAGCCTAATCGACCCAGTGAGTCTACTATGAGGAAATTGCAAAATAGACATCTCCCGTGTACATAAATCGTACCGAAGGATATCTCTGCTCGAGTCAAACGTGAAGTGGAGCGCATTACCAGCAAGGACATTTCGTGACCCACATATGCGATCAGCATGGTCAAAAAATGTTGGCTTTCCCCACTCGCCTGTCTCCGAGAGGTAAACGTAGGAAAACTTCTCCTTACCGACATTGCCCACAAGGACAACCATGAAGGGTCCCTGATGACAGTTGATGTGGTAGCATGCACCGGTGCAGGCACATAGAACTTCGGTGACCCAAAGGTGTGGACACTTCGGGTACCGTGGCATCGGTGGCTTGGTTAGTTCTTGCCAGTTGTCTGTTATGGGGTCCCAGACGACGACACGAGAATATCGGTATCCATGGTCAGCACGGAGGAGGATGCGGCCATGGCGAGAGCCACACACTCCAAAGCCGCGATATGCCTTTTGGGGTAAGCAGGGAGAATACATGGGTACTACCTGTGTGGTTAAGGCAGCACCATATTGAAAGAGTTTGCATATGATTAGGAAGCCTTGCATGGGGGGTGATCGGTGGAACTCCCGTATTCTGCGGTGAAAGGCAGGGTCTGTGACGAGGCGGCACCAGTTTGCAGACGAGAGCAACACGGACGAGGCTTCCTGGGTTGTCCGGCGGGAGACGGAGGAGGACCACCTCGACGAGCTCGTCCATCAGCAATGGCGGCGGCGGCGGCATGGCGTGGATCGGTGGGAGGGTTTGCATTTGTCTGGTTGGGCGGAAATAGGTAAGGAGGGGTGCGGCGACTTGTGCAAGCCTGGTTCGGCAACGACCAGGTTGAGATGCGACTCTACGCCAGGCGAGAGACTCCATTGACGCAACGATTTACAATCCGACTGTGTCAACGCAGACAAACTCGACAAGAGAGAATCTAATTTGGCAAGAAAACTTTCATGCCTCCATAGAACTGATGAGCCAGAGCTGAACAGTTTTTTCAGGAAAGCGAAACAACGAGACTATCCTGATCTATGATACGCAATTGAAATAGAGTTCTGATGGAAACGGAGTTACAATTGACCAAGAAGGGGAGCCTTATTCTTACTGGAAATATGCCTAGTCAGATACGTTCGTTCGTGGTGACAAGCTCTGAATTCTGCCCATAGATGAGTATGGACTGAAGTGAACTTCGGTAAATTTTCCGTCTGGGCCGGGGTACACTCGAATGGAGGTTGGTTGGCAATTTTAGGTGTCATTTAACAACCAGGGTAGATGGAACCTGAGTTCAGCGAGCAGAACTTTCAGTACGTAGCTGACACATTCTAATTTAAGTCAAACTGATCATACCAACAGCTGCCACCCTCGTTTGAACTCTGAACCAGGATTTTCGTAAATTGAGTTCTATTTTGTTGAACCAATATGGCAGGACTTCTTGTTGCTTTGCATCATTAGCTCGTGCCAGAAATGATTCGTCTTTCATCAACCTACCTCTCAAGTTAAAAACACGCAAATTGTAAGTGATCTAAAATACAGTTGATTCCAACGATGCGATATCACAGGTTCATCTAAGTTAGAGTTTACAGGGAGCAAATCACAGGTTCATCTAAGTTATTGCGACTCATCAGGCTAAATAAAAGAGGGTACATTCTTGTTATTGATATATTGCAACAGAAAGGAGCAAAAAATGAAATTGAAAACTCCTGATAGCTCGCATTATTGACCCTTTCTGTACATCGGAGCCGGTCTTGTGTAATTGGTCGATTCTGTCACTTTCTTTTTCTAGGATTCCTGTTTTACAACTACTCTTGGTCATCGTCTGGAGATGGTGCTCTCAGTACTGCCAAAAATATATAATTTTTGAAAGTAACATTAACTGGCTGTTAAATATAATAAACTTTCCCAAACAAACATTGTTCCTAAGTCCTAACTAGCTACATGGATGGACAAGTTGCTGCTAATATCTAACCACAAAGAGGTATAAAATACTAACTTATTATCCAAGACCATAGCAGGCAACAATTCCACTATCGCCAAATTAATTTTTTTGTGGACACATCACCCAATTAATTTGACGTTTCAAAAGCATTCATATGCTAAGAATGTGTGGTGTTAAATACAACAGAAGCTAAAGTAGGTGATTGGCTACTCAATGAAAGAGAAGCAATATTCTCTTCCAAACTTTACGACGAAAGTTAAGAACGCCACTTAGTTCAGTAGCACTTAGGATTGGTCCCGCTGGCATGTGGATCCTGGGGATTCATGTCTATGCAAGCAAATAAGCTTCAAATTGTGCTGGGGTGAAGATTATGAGGACAACTTTGATTAGTACCTGGAGTGTAGAAGCTCATGTATGGAACGACCATAGAGATGCGTCAGCCATGATATACCTTGGTCACCCTGCCAGTCCTAAGATCAATAGTGAAGAGATCACGTTTCACCTTAAGAAATATGAGGCCAAAACTTTCCGTTGAGCCAACCAAATACGGTGTGATGGCCAATAACAATGATGCATCTACAGGAATCTTCTTCTCAAGTTCAATGACTATGGTTAGTGACCATCCCAAACCTTCGTGGTCTTTCGACCATAAGCAGAGCCTATACTGCTCATCCATTGTTGCGAATGCCAAACGACCATCGTCCATAGTTGTGAGCGTAACTAGCTGAGAGCATCTGTCGCACGGTAATTCCAAACTAGACATATCCCCTGTAGGTAAGTCGTACTCAAGAATTTCTTTGTTATGTTCAAACAAGAAGTAGAGTGCTTTCCCAACAAGCACACTGCTGCGTTTGTCACTTACACGTCCACCAGGCTGCTCAGTATATGATGGCGTGCTCCACTTGCCAGTCTTGGAAAAGTAGACGCTGGAAAACATCCCCTTGCTGGTGTTGCCCACAAGAACGATGACGAAGGATCCACGATGACAGTTGAGGTGGTTGCATTCTCCATTATATGCAGCACATAGAACTGCGGCGGCCCAACCGTATGGATACAATGTATATTGTGGCAGCGGTGGCCTGGGTAGTTCTTGTCGCGTGTCCATGATGGGATCCCAGACCACGAGATGAAAACATGGGTACCGTAGATAATAGAGGAGGACGCGGCCATGGCGAGAGTTCCATACTTGTAAGTAGCGATGTCCTGCATTGGATAGGCAGGAAGAAGAAGACACGGGTACGAAGCGTGTGGTCAAGCCATCATCTTCAAGGAGATTGCATAGGAAGCCTAGCATGGGGGGTGATCGGTGGAACTCCCGGATTCTGCGGCGGAAGGTAGGGTCAGAGACGAGGCAGCACCAGCGCTTGCAGACGAGAGCGGCACGGACAAGGCTTGCTGGGTTGTCCGGTGGCAGACGGAGGAGGACCTCTTCGACGTGCTCGTTCATCAGCGATGGCGGCCGCATGCTGTGGTGTGGATCGGAAGCAATGAGGCTTGTGCGAGCCTGGATCGGCGCTTCAACCAAGGTTAGATGCGACTCTACGCTAATCTTATCATAGAACTGGATCGACGAAGCAGGGAGACTCTGTTGTCCGTACGTCTGGCCACCTCGGAATAGTTCCGTTTAATTACTTCCTCTCCACTGTAACTTTTCAAGACGGTTTGCAGTCACAGTGCCAACGTATCTCAGACAAACTCAACGATAGAGAATATGTTTTGCCAAAAAACTTTTCATACCTCGATTGAATTGATGAGCCAGAGCTGAACATTTTTATTTTCATTCATCAGGAAAGGGAAACAATGAGAATATGTCCCGTTCTAGATAAGATTGGACTGAAAACATCTTTCACGTAAAAGGCAAGAGTGAAAAAAATCTTTCCTAACAAGTACAGTTTTGCTGGCAGAGCCATCAGGCCTCCATATTGAGGGAGAAGATGATGGTGCAGAGAAATTTAGTGCACACTACTGCTATTGCAACAAGTACAGTTTTGCCCATGAAGCTAAATAGTGTCCATTGATTGTTTCCTGCAATGCGGTTTCAATTCAAAATTCAAAAGTTAATGTCCTAACAAATTAATAAGTTTTTGCTTATCCCAGATTATTCTAGCACATAATGAGGACCACAAATAAAATTGTGGAGTTATTTTTTTTAAAAATGTCCATCTTCTTTGCTGTATGCCTTACATGCTTTAATGACAAAAGAAAAAAAGGCTTCAATGGCAATCTATAAATTCAGGAGTGCTATAGTTCACCAGGCTAGTGCAGGGTGTTCAACTATCAGAGAGACCCAAAAGTACGTACATCTTTTTTTTTCTTCGTGGAGCTCTGATAAATGCTGCAGAGTGCCAACATGAAAGTAAATTTATCTGCAGAAGTAAATCCGGCTGAGTCTACAAAACTGTGGCCTTGAGTCTGTAGCCTAGAACAGATTAACAGAGGATGGTACCAGAGGCTCCTTGAACGTGGCCACCTTTGATATCTCCACCGTCAACAAGCACGGCAACGCAGCCGCCACTAGCCAACTCGAGTCTGCTGCCGGAAAACCCAGCAAGACGCCTCCCAGCTCTCTGGGGCCCCTTGCTACCTGCCTTATGCTTATGCTGTAAACAGAACACCCGAGGGTGATCGCTATTAGATTTAGTAACCAGGTGGTCGCTATTCCTTTTAGCGTCCAGCCTACTAAGGTGATATTAGGAGGGGTTCAGGAACATACCGGTTGTCATTCCACAGCTTTGCTCTGCTCTGCCGGTTTCGCCGAGCACCCTCCAACAAGATGGTTGGTGCCACAACGCTGCTGATGCTACCACTCTTGCCATTGTCCAGGGCACACGGCAAAGCTGCTCTCTCGTGTCAAGTGACCTGACTGTTGGATCACTTTCTGAATTTCCAGCAAATATGAGACAGACTGGCAGAGATTCAGATGGCTTCTAGTGCCTGACACATCGCTAAAGCTTTGCGGATGCCTTCAAACTCGCCGGCGCGATTGCTAGGGACAGCTTCCTGGCAACACGGTGGGGCACACTGGTAGGAGACGCCAGCAATCAGGCTGAACCTGTGCTGGGAAAGAGTTAGCATGGTTCCTATGGCTCATCGAGGTCGTGTTCCAGAACACTGAGAAAAAGTTTGCAGTCTGCTGCCCTGTTAAGAGTTTCTGGGTTGTCGGGTGAGCCACAGTACTCCTCACTTTGTCAACTTCCATCTGGCACAGCCACTCACCCTTTGTCATCTTCCCCCTACATCCAGGTACGACAACGGATACTGGACTGATAACCAGAAGCAAAACTGCAACTTGGGACCAATCAAGACATGCAGCTCATTCTTTGATGACGTCAGGGTGGTTTGATCAATAATACAACGCTCTGAATTTTACACATTGCATGCTGCAGTAGAATATATATGTAGAGGCAGCAAAACTGAATCAAATACACTGCACATAGAGTTCGTCAAATATAAGGAAACAGTGTCGTCACAGGACTGAAGAACATGGCAAGTTACAACTGAAATACAGAGTGTGCCACAAAACAGTGTTCTCAAGTTATTTCCGCCCTTATTTTGTAATATGATTCACCCATTGGTGCAAAGTCTAACAGGTAAAGAATGTGGTCACTCCCAAATCAATAGTAAGCAAAACTCTTCCACCACGCTTCTCTAGTTTGCAGGAACTAAAAGAGTCAGAGAATTTTCTGGACTGGAGGTTGATGATCAAGAAGGGCAAACTCGTTTTGCTTCTTCATCTGCTTTGTGAGAAGCCTGCCTTCATCTAGCGATATTGCAAATGGGACTTTAATATTTTCTTGATGATTCTTACCAAAAAGTCAACAGGGTCTTTGAGAGTATATAGCATCAACTGGTTTTCAGTGATGGTACATGAAAGTCAGATAATACTTCCTTTCTTCTTTTGGTACCAATGTTCTGGTCAAGAGACGTTGAACAAATCTAAAAGCAAGGAGTAACGTGGCTTAAAAGTGCTCATTTTCTATAGCATAAATATTTTTAAAAGATGTGATTCTTTCCTATTCATTTCCAGCTTCCATTGAAAGTTCAATGTTCCGGAGTACCCAGACAATTCCACAAAAGAAAATGGCAGAGATAATCAAGCAATCAAATTTAGGAGATACAATCCCTTAAAGACAAAACAGAATCCAAGAAGCCAACAAACATATACCAACACATCACATTAATGCTAAATGGTTTTCAAACAAGATGAGCATCTTATGTTTCTGGACCACGTGATGCAGCAGCTCTTAGTCCTTCAACTGGATAAGCTGCTCCCAATGCTGCACAAACGAACAATATGTTGAAGCAACTTCAGCTGATTGCAAACAACATTTTTGAGACAGAATTGAACACAACTTAAGTACCCAGGTGCATCCTTAAGCACTTTTTCTCTTATACAAGATCCTAGTGTAAAATAAATAAATAAATTGAACTTGCCTTTTTTTTTTAAATAAGCGTCACCATTGTACACACTCGAATAGGGCACGAGACACATTAAGCAGCTTGCTAACCAAACAGGCAGCCAGGGGCAGTATTAAATTCTTACCTACAGCTGGATTCATAATTTGAGGGGGAAAATGCCTCTCTTTGATTAGAACCATGATCCTCAATATTTGTCTCTTGTTAAAGGACATTAACAAATAATAGGCACAGAACGAATAGGGTTGACATTCTAGTTTATATCTAGCAAATTTTCAATAACGGTCCATACCAAAATGAAATGTTGAATAAGAGTACTAAAGTTTTAAATGATATTATTGCAATAGTCCACTTTTAAAGTCGTGCTAATTATTATGGAATATTCAGGGACCATCATGAATAATTCATTCAGTATGAATATTGGAAAAGAAACAAAAGAAAAGATCTATTAGTGGAGTTTAAAAATAAGGCTGGCAAATACCTGGGGTGTAGAAGCTAATGTAGGGAAACATGTCATTCATTCGCCCGTTGTCTTTGCATACATACCTCGCTTTGCAAGAATTCAGATCAAAAGTGTAGATCTCATCATTTACACACATGAAAATGTAGCAACACCATGTGCAAAGCCAGCAACATCATACTTTGAGTAGGCACTAGAAGGGAGCAGTGTCTTGAAATCAATGACCCTGCTTTGTGTCCATCCTACATGTCCCTCAGGACTAGCATTCCCCAACCATAGGTAGAGTTTGTCATTCTTCACATTTGCAAATCCTAATCCATCGCTTTCTGTTGCCACGAGAATAGTGTGTTCGTAGTGCCTTGATGTCGGAGGATGGATCATTGACATTCCTCGTGTTGCCAAATCAAATTTGAGGAACGATTTGCTATACCGAAACTGGACGTAGAGCGCATTCCCCACGACGGCATTATTGGGCCGCCAATGCCAATCGATAGGTCCGTCAGCAAGGCCCTGAGTAGTGGCTGGCTTGCTCCATGTGCCGGCATCCGATGAGTATGTGTAAACATAAATAAGATCAGACACGGTGATCACGAGCACAACCAGGAAGGCCCCATGGTTGCAGTCAAGGTGGTCGCAGTTGCCATTGCTGGCACACAGAACAGATGCGTTCCAGCCAACAGAAGATGGCACGAGGTCCCAGGACGAGGGTAGCAAGGGCAGTTCCGTCTGCTCGTCTGTGATAGGGTCCCAGACGACAAGGACATTCATCCAAGGACCCCTGATATCACAAGGAGTCAGCAGTACGCGGCCGTGGCGAACATCGATCACATCAAAGTTGTGAGGGTAAGAAATCGGCAGGCATGACGACGTGCGGATAAAGGTGGAAACTCCAGCGCAATAGAGGCCCAGCATTGGGGGAGTGCGGTGGAAAATGCGAAACCTGCGGCGGAAGCCGGCGTCGGAGAAGAGGCGGCACCATCGCCTGCAGACGAGGGTGGCGCGGATGAGGCTTGCGGGATCGTTCGGCGGGAGGCGGAGGAGGACCTCCTCTACGAGCTCGTCCATCAGCTGCTGCGGCGGCGGCGGCGCCATGATTGCTACTCGCCAGAGACCATGGGGGAGGTTCGGTGCAGATGCAGCCAGGTTAACCTCGGTCTGCCAGGTGGGACCTGTGAGGCAGAAAGGGATTTCACAGCTTGGCTCTAGCGTTTGGCGAGGTTACTGCTCAATTCATCTTTTTGTTTTTTTTGCTTGAATTATTGAGATAATTAAATTCATCGTTTTCTCTTCTTTTATTGATACAAACTATTCTTTGATATATACTCAGGTTCAGAGAACACAAAACATCTTTGATAGATAGCTGATTGCAGATTAGCACACCGGCCGCAACATGGTAAAGTTGTATAACTTAACACTATTAGGGACCTACAAATGTGCGGATATGGTTCGTGCTTGGATGTGCAGAGGAACTGGTGAACTCTTTCTAATGTGTTCCTCCGAAATCATCTACTTTTTAACCCCGGCCTTATTTCCTTGGACATAAAAACCACTCAAGAACCAATGTTGAATGGTATGAAGAGACGAGGGACTAAATCTATCCGGTTTAAGATACAAGGGACCAAAACTAAACCGAGACAACAATTGAGGGACCAAAGTTGGACTTAATCCATATTGAAACTATCACGTTGAATTTGATGATGCAAATATAAATGATACATTTCACCTGATTGAGCACAAATGTGATACATTGATTTGTTCAAGCGTTTTTATCTGATGGTCAGATATTAAGAATATCCAAGCTTTGTTGTGGTATTTAAGGGCCCGCGCATGGGGTTCCTGCTAGTTTATTAAGTATTTGGTGAGCACAACCAGTTGATCGCTAAGTAGAACATGGAAGATCAAAAGTATTAATTGTGACATACTTTGGTTAGTCATATTTTGTTGCCATTGATTGGCTTTTATTTGTTTCTTTCTCACTTATACTGTTACGTCATTTATATAATTAGCATCGCCTTTCCTATTATGGGTGCCAACAGGTGCCACAACAGAGGAGCAGCATGCGTGCAGCAAGGGCGCGCGAGTTTTCTAGTAACTATGGGGTCTGTACTATGAAAGTCAAATAAGGTTACCCGTGTGGTCTTCAGATTAAAAAATAAATGATCTGGTACTACTCACTCTCATTGCAATCACCAAGGTTCTATATATTCCCAAGAGTGTTTGGTATTAATATCATGGACATTAGGTTTCTTTGAACAAATTTTAACAGAGCAACAGGTAAAGCCAGTGCAATCACACAGCTATGCCGCGGACGATACTAATCAGGCTAGCAAAGTTCAGACCTGAACTAGCTTTAGTTGGATTTGCACAGGATCAATCCCAGATCGAGTTGAGATTGCAGTTATGCCTGCATACCAAAAAGACAACAGGTGCTCAGATTTTCAACGATGACACGAGGACCTCGAGGTTGCAAGTGAGCCTCTCCTCTGGGATCATCTCCCCGCTCCCACAGCCTTCCACGGTGTACTTTTCGAGGGTCATGTAAGGCCTGCATTTGACAGATTAGAGCAATTAAGGATCCCATCACAATTGTAGTATCGACTACGTACCGAGCCAAGGCAAGGCAGTTGATAATGGAGGACAATAATCGAAATAACGGATGCAGACATGTCCTTAATTTAATTACATACCTCGCAGCACTGGTGACACTCTCCTGTGACAGCTCCGGGAGGAGCTCCTGGAGCATCCGCATCATCAGCACCTTGTGGTAGCTGATTTCAGGGTATCCAATCTCTGCGTTCGCCTCGAACACGATGGTCCCAGCTGCGATGTCGACGCTGCTGCCAATGCGCACACGTTGTCGCCAGTACAGGTATCGAAGCGGCGGCGCCAGCAGCGTGAAAGACAGGTAGGGCGCCGTGCCCCCAACCGTGCAGTCGATTGCCATCTCCTCCATGTGTGGGGCATCGATGGCGATATCGCTGTAGGGGTACTCCTCGAAGAAAAATTCGTCATCAGAGCGTTGGCTGACATCGACGTCGTCCATGTCGAGGCTCTTGAGGAGCGGCAGGCGGATGTCAACGCAGGTACGCTCGATCCTGGAGGAGGAGATGCGCAAATCCTCCAGCAGCGGGCACCACGCGCCCGGTGTGAACGGAGCCTCGACAGCGACGTGGTTGAGCGTCAGGGATCTCAAGGAAGGGAGGCACGGCGGCCAGTCACGGATCCCCACGCGGTTGAGGCAGAGCTTTTGCAGGCCTGACCCGGCGATGGCGGGCGCGAGGTGGAAGATCCTGTGTCTTCCGGTGATCTCCAGGCGGAGGGCGGTGGGCGGCAAGTCTAGCGCCCACGTGACCGGCCGCGGATTCAGCAAGTCGACGTCGGGGAGGATCATGGTGATGTGGACCTTGCGTGCGGCGGCGAGCGAGACGATGCGGCCGGCGTGGCGCAACATGCGGGAGTCACCGACGTCATCGTCGAGGATGAGGGAGTCCACCTTGGATGCGGCCGGGTCTCGCGCGCGGCGGAAGAGGGCGACACGGAGGCCGAGGATGGAGCTGTCGTCGACGATGCCGGCGGGGAGGAACTCGTCGAGGCAGAGCTCGAGGACCGGCGTGTGGTGCTGGATGTCGCGCCACACCCACGACAGCGACGAGAGGCGGACCACCTCCCGGAACGGGAGCAAGGAGGCAATGCGCGCGCGGAGCTCGAGCAGAAGCGCGGTGAAGTGGTCGGCACCGTCGCCGGGGGCCTTCTTGCTCCGTCGGGCCTTCTTGCGCCGTCGGGCCATTTTTGCAGTTTTGGGGGAAGATCCAGAAATCCCCGGCCATGGTATCTTTCTATATTAAACACTGCGCGTCCTATAACAGCATACATTCGCTACATCATTAAAAAAATTAACCTTCGTATTAAAAACGGACGGAGAGAGAAAGAGAGAGAGATAGAGAGAGAGAGAGACAGAGAGAGAGAGAGAGGATGTTACCGCCGCCGCTAGCCGCGCATCTGCCCAGATCCGGCGTGCTGCGACCGCACCCACACCGTCATCGTCAAGCCCCGGCCACCGCAAGCCGCCGCACTCGCACCCGCCGTGCCGTCCTACCCGAGCTTACCCGTCCACCGCACCTACGCACAGCCCAGGCTTGCCACCATCAAGCTGCACGGAAGAAGGCGTTAGGAAGGCGCCCAAATCCTGTGCCGAGGCGTGAAGAGAGAGGAGTGAGGGACATAGGAACAGGCAGAGGCGGCGACGGGTGGGAGAGCATAGAAAAAAATGCAACTAGGGTTGAAGAAACCCTAGCTGCTGCCTATATATACACGGCCGACAGGCGTTGGCGGGCCCATGATTTGGCCCACTCAACGGGAATGCTTTTTTTTTGCATTAGACCCTGGGTTTTAAAGATAATCAGCATCGCTCGTGGAGTTGTTCTAATGTGTTGTAATCCCTCCCTGTAATTTCTACTCGGTATGCCGAGGTCAATCTTATGTATGGTCGCTCGACAGAGCAATGTACATTGTAATGATGTACTCTACGCGCTTCTCGCGCATTTCGAATGAAAAGTAGGTGGGGATTTTCCCCCGAATCGCTCGAAAAAAAAATAATCAGCATCGCTGCTGATTCTTTCAACCCCCCCCCCCCCTCCCCCACCCCCACACCCACACACAAAAGTTTCGTAATATAAACATGCAATACAAAAAATAGCCCATGCATTTAAGAAATACCCCTGGATTTAGTAGAAACTGCGTCAGACATGTTATTTAGCTAGTACACCCCAAAAACAAATATTATAACTCCGAGAAGAATTAAATATGTATTATTTGATGACACACTTGTATTTAGCAGGTAGACCCCTCTATTTTTAAATATTTACAATATATTAGTTTCTCATGCTAATTACCTTTAGTAATAAGAATATAGTTTTTTGTAACTGAACTTTATCTCATTTGATAACCAACGGTCGATTTTTCTTTTTTACATAATTAATCCTTTTAATCCGGCGAAAACACAATCGAGTCGTCAAATATGAATCAACAACAACAGGACCTCAACGCCCCAACGGGCTGACTGGGTCATTTGAGGGAGCCACCGGGCCAAATGGGAAAAAAAGTATAAGGGCCTGACATTGGTTGGCTGCGCCTACATAAAGCAACTACATATTTAATAGTGACAAGAATAGTAATGGCCTTTTGGGCCAAACAAAAATTCCTTTCACAACAAACTTTTTAAAAACATTTTTACATATTGTTGGCTCAAATAAGTAAGAAACAATTAGGCCAGTTCCTCGTAACTCAAATAGTGAGCATAACGTTAAGGATAATTTAAATGCAATTTTGACAATATATATACTCAATTTTATAATAAGGACAAACACTACGGGAAAACCGATTTTTGCTGAGTGTTTAAATCTTTGCCGAGTGTGTTTTTTCGAGCCCTCGGCAAAGACCTTCTGCAAAATCTTTGCCGAGCGCCAAAAGTCTTTGCCGAGTGTTTTTTTTGGCACTTGGCGAAGATTTAAAACTCTGCCGAGTGTTTTTCCCCTGACACTCAACAAAGGGGGCCCTTTGGCGAGTGTCTCACATGAAACTCGGCAAAGACCTTTCTTTGCCGAGTGTTTTTCCTATTACACTCGGCAAACAAAATTTCAATTAATTTTTTATTGCATTAAATCAAAAAATTTTGAACTAAAAAGTTATGTAACTTTTCAAGATCTAAAATTCTTATTTTGAGTATTTCTTGATTCAAAAAAGTGATAGTAAAATTGTTCACAAAATCTACATCCCTCATATAGTTTTATGAAAACTAGAAGAGAGAGATAAGATTTATGAACATTGTTACTACCATTTTTTAATTTCAATAAATGACCAAAATGAACGTTGTAGATCCTCAGAAGTTATCAAACTTTGTAGTTCAACACTTTTTAATTTGAATTGTTTTTGCTAACAAAAATGGTCAAAATGATCTCAGACGGAGAAATAGCCAAAATGAGAGTTGTAGATCACAATAAGTTATGAAACATTGTATTTGAAAACTTTTTTATTTGAAATCATCTTGTCAACGAAAACGTTTTTGCTAACGAAAAAAGGTCAAAGTGACCTCAGATGGAAAAATGACCAAAATGAAAGTTGTAGAACTAGAAAAGTTATGAAACTTTGTAGCTGACAACCTTTTAATTTGAATTAGTTTAAGGCCTCTTTGATACTTGGTTTAGTATAATATGTGTAGAATCAAAACAGAATATAGTCACATGTGATGGTGTGTTGTAGTGCTAGAGGTGTCCTACGCGCAAGGGAGAGGTTGTGGGTTCGGGGGACGGGTGGCTGGTTGGTGGGGGCCTCCCTCGATTTTTTTTTTTTGCGATTTGTTTTGGGCATTTTTTATTTTTAAACTTCCCAGAGTGTATTATGGCAAACTTATTGCAGAGTGTATTATGGCCTTTTGCCCTGGCACTCGGCAAATAATTGATTTCCCGTAATGAAAGTTAGTAAGTTTGGCCTAAAATTTTATGCAACTTTTTCTCCTCCTAATAGCATTTATGACAAATTAATTCCTTAATTTTCCCCTAGATTAATTATGGCTAAGAAATAATTCCCTTCATAATTAGTCAATAATTATTCTTTTACTTCCATGCTTTTCTTATTTTAAAACAGTTAAATACTTAAGAGAGTGACGAACCATTCATAATATTAGCCTGCACTGGCAGAACAGATTTCTGAATCCACGCTGATTGGCGGTATCATTTTACTTTGGCGGCTGGTGGGCAATTTGTTTTGTGAGTTGTGATGCTTGCTGAAGCTAATCACAATACTCATATTCCTGCAGAGTTGATAAAGTGAGTACAGATCATTGGCAATGGACACTGGACTGGGAATCAGAAGCAAAACTGCAACCTGGCACCAAGACACAATTCATTCTTCTATGACGTAAGGGTAGATTGCTCAGCAATACGCTCTGAATTTTTGGCATTGTTGCAGTAGAATATAAATGTAAACTTGGCAGCAAAACTAAATCAAAACTGCACAGAGGGTTCGTCAGATACAAGGGAACAGTGTTGTCACAAGGCTGAAAAGCATAGCAAGTTACAACTGAAATACTGCATCGTGCCACAAAACAGTGTTATCATGTTACTTCTATCCTTATTTTGTAGTATGATTCACTCAGTAGTGCAAAGTCTCATTCCCCAATCAATAGTAAGCCAAAATGTTCCACCAATCTTCTATGTTTTTTAGGAACCTAGAGTTGATCAAGAAGTGCAAACTCGATTCCCTTCTTCATCTGCTTGGCGCCAAGCCCACCTTCATCTAACAATCTTACTGGATCGTTGCAGACACGCCCATTGATGCAAACCTTGTATATTCCAAATGGGACCTCCATATTGTCATGGTTGTTTTCTTACGGAGAAGTCAACAGGAACTTCGAGACTATATAGCATCGATTAGTTTTCAGTGATGGTAAAGTCAGATAATACTTCATTTCTTCTTTGGTTTCAACGTTCGGGAAAAGTGATGTTGAACCAATCTAAAAGCAGGAAGGAGAAATGTGGCACGTTTAATTTCAAGTGCTCATTTTGTTGAGCATAATTATTTTTGAATGATGTGATTCATTTGTTTTCATTTCAAGCTTCCAGTGCAAGTTTAATGTTCGGGAACACGCAGACCAAACGAACATGGCAGTGATTATCAAGAAATCAAATTTAATTAGAAGACAGATTCCATTAAATACAACACACAATCCCTGAAACGAAAAAAAAAAATATACCACTATACTGCATTAATTCTGAAGAGGTTTCAACCATGATGAGCATCTTATGTTGTTTGTGGAGCACATGATGTACCAACTCTTAGTCCCTCACTTGAATAGGCTGCTCCCACTGCTAAACAAATCAATAATCTGTTGGAATAACATCAGCTGACTGCACACAACATTTTTTTTTTGAGAGAACTGTCCACAAGAATAAATACCCATGTGCAAACTTAAGAACTTTTTCTCTCGTATAAGAACCAAGTGCAAAAAATGAAATATACATGAGTCAGCATGTATATTTCTTTTTACAAGAGTCTCCATTGTACGTGCCCGAATCAGACACAAAAGGCAACAAGCGGCTTGCTAACCAAACAGGCAGCCGGGGCCAGCTCTAAATGTCATGGAAATGGAATATACATGTATCATCATCAATAACTCATTCATATGGAGGTCTAAAAAAAAATCATTCAGTATGGATATTGGAAAAGAGAAACATAAGAAAAGATATATTAGCGGAGTTTAAAAATAAGGCTGGCAAATACCTGGGGTGCAGAAGCTCACATAGGGAAACATGTCATTCATGCGCCCATTGTCCTTGCATATGTAGCGCACTTTGCAAGACTTCAGATCAAAAGTGAAGATCTCATCATTTACACGTAGGAAAAGGATAGCAACACCATGTGCAAAGCCAACGACATCAAACTTTGAGTAGGCACTATCAGGGAGCACTGTCTTGAAATTAATGACCCTGCTTTGTGCCCATCCAACATGTCTATCAGGACTAGCGTTCCCCAACCATAGGTAGAGTTTTTCATCCTCCACAATGGCGAATCCTAATCCATCGTCCTCTGTTGCCACGAGAACAGTATTGTGTTCGTAGTGCCTTGATGTTGGAGGATGGATCACAATCATTCCTTGTGTTGCCAAATCGAACTTTAGGAACGATTTACTATACTGAAACTTGACGTAGAGCGCATTCCCCACGACGGCACTATTGGGCCGCCAATGCCAATCGATAGGTCGGTCAGCAAGGCCCTGAGTAGTGGCTGGCTTGCTCCATGTGCCAGCTTCAGATGAGTATGTGTAAACATAAATGAGATCAGACACGGTGATCACGAGTACAACCAGGAAGGCCCCATGGTTGCAGTCAAGGTGGTCGCAGCTGCCATTGCTGGCACACAGAACAGATGCGTTCCAGCCAACAGAAGATGGCACGAGGTCCCAGGACGCGGGTAGCAAGGGCAGTTCCGTCTGCTCGTCTGTGATAGGGTCACAGACGACAAGAACATTCATCCAGGGACCCCTGAAATCACGAGTCCGAAGTACGCGGCCGTGGCGAACGTCGATCACATCAAAGTTCTTACGGTTAGCGATCGGCGGGCACGAGGAGGTGCGCACAAAGGTGGAAACTCCAGCTGAACTGCAATAGATGCCTAGCATTGGGGGCGTCCGGTGGAAAATGCGAAACCTGCGGCGGAAGCCGGCGTCGGAGAAGAGGCGGCACCATCGCCGGCAGACGAGGGCGGCTCGGACGAGGCTTGCGGGATCGTCCGGCGGGAGGCGGAGGAGAACCTCCTCTACGAGCTCGTCCATCAGCTGCGGCGGTGGCGGCGGCGCCATCATTGCTACTCGCGAGAGACCATGGGAGGTCGGTAGGATCTATCTGATTTGGCTGGTGCGGTTCGGTGCAGATGCAGCCAGGTTAGCTTCGCTCTGCCAGGTGGGACCTGTGAGGAAGAAAGGGAATTCACAGCTTAGGGAACCTACAAATGTGCGGATATGGTTCGTGCTTGAATGTGCAGAGGAACTTGTGAGCTCTTTCTAGTACTTGTTAACCCCGGCCTTATTTCCTTGGATCTGCCTGGGCATTGACTTCAAAACGAAGAACTAACGCTGTCAGGTCCCTTGTGGCACGCTGATCTTCTAGTTTTGGTTGATCAGCATACTAATGTTTTGCAAACAGAAAATTAACTGGGGATTCAAGACAGAAAAGGTCAAGTAATCGTACAGCTTGTGTGGCATACTGAAATTAGATATTATTACCACATTGAAAATAAGAATACCTGGGTTTCTTTTTACCAACTAGCTGTTCACACAACATCAGAGCCGTGCTTTTGTCCTGTACAAGGCTAGGTTCGTATGTCCCATAGTTCTAGGCCTATTCCCATGTTCAAGTAGCCAGTTTTTTATCTTTCACGTCAAAACTTTTCTTTGTGCTGTTTTGAGGAAAAAAAATGTGCATACTAATATAATTACTAGTCTTTTCTTCCATTTGGTTCTCATTGAAGGGGCAGCTGATGGATTAACTTGCACTAAATGCAACTGATTGCCACCTTAAGGATCCAGAATCAAATATTGAGCGGACATATACGAAAGGAATCAAACTAAATTTCAGGCTCTCATTGCAAGCTGAAAAACAAGATTATACGTAGGTAATTGCAGAGGTACCAGCTTGCGCATAAGCTCAACAAAAAATGGCACCACAAACCGTTCTGAACAATTCAAGAGGCCCACAAAAACACAGGAAATATACTGAAACTAACACCACGGTTAGTGATGCTACGGGCTTCTTCAGGCCCAACATACTATAATGATACATAAATGATGATTTCACCTGGACTGACAAGACCGCAGGTGGCATCTTTAGTTTGTCAAGCTCTCGTGGAAAGCTCTCTTCTCTTGATCCATCTTATGTAGAGGCCACACCCAATACTACAGAAAATGCAATGTGTGACTGAGAAAATCAATTTTCCCGAATTGCACAACTTTGTGTAATCTAGAAGGATGTAAATGTTGCTGCCAATGGCTAACTGAAATGGTAAATTGTTCAAATTTATTATCCATACCTCCAGCGGGGAAAATTTCAGTGCAAATAGAATTTGGGTGCAATGGTGCAAACATGCAATCCTTACCGTCTGATCATTATCTAAAGATCCTTGTTCCTTCCAATTATTTCCAAAATAAAGATAGACAATCGGGGAGATGTTTCGAAAAGACCACATGTGGGATTATAGAAGGAACAAGACCCTTTAGATCACAATCAGACGGGTGGAATTGCATGTTTGCACCATTGCACTCAATTTCCATTTGCACCGAAATTTTCCCCTACCTCCAGCTGGCAACAACAAACTTGTTCAAGACAATACTTAGATATCATCACCCACGTATTCAGCTACATTGATATATTATGTTCTTTCATAGCAAAATATGTACAGGGTTTCAATTGGCATGAGGTTGACTTTTCAATTTTTTGAATTTTTACTCTAGATCCTCATTTGGATAATGGGTTTGTCAATAAAAGCTTTCCTAGACTAGAATTTACAATTAGAATTTACAAATTTCCCCTTAATTGAGTTCATTTAAGAATTAGACTTTGTCCCACTTAAGATGTGGATCTTCAAATCCTCAGTTGCCAAATGAATTGAGTCATGTGGTTTCAAATGCCCCAAACTTATTTTCATCAGTTGGCAATAGCCCGCCACATATCCATAACAGGTTTATACATGAATGACACTTTATACCTTGAAAATATTCATGACGGGTCATAATATTTTAGATACATATGCACAAAGGAGAAAGGTAATGTAACAGACAAAGCTGTAAGGATACCTGGAAAGTAGAAGTTCAAGTAGGGAACAACCACGCCGATGCATGAAGCCTCGTACACCTTCGCCGCCCTACTGGACTTCAAATCAATAGTAAAAATTTCACTTTTCACATTAAGAAAAATGACACCAATGCCTTCAGCGGAGCCAAGCAGAAAAGGCATGGTATTCCATTTGCAGTCAATGGGTAGCAGCCTTTTGAGGTTAATGACTTTGCTTAGCTCCCATCGACCAACTATATCAGCCCTCGACCATAGGTGTAGTTCAAACTCCTCGACTCTTACGAATCCCATCCGACCATCCTCCATAGTTGTAAGCTCAATAAAGGATGGACAGATTGGGTTCTGCCGTACATAAGGTAGTTGTATCAGAGATATCTGCTGCGTGCTCAAATCATACTCGAGAATTCCTTTATTCTGTTAGGTTGATCTCCACACGGCTCGCTCCAACGAGCAAGCCGTTCTCCTGATCCGCGCCCTGGTCGGGGGCGCACAACCAACTCATGGTTGGTGGGCCCCCGTCGCGCTGCGCATATAAAAGGAAATGGTGGGGGCCGGGGGCACGTACGCCAAGGTTCGTCGCTGCCCACTCACCCCACCAACAACCCACCGATCTAGGGTTTGCGCAGAAGCGACGGGAAGCACCGCCTCCACGCCGCCACTGCGCCGTCACCGCCGCCATCCATGAACGACTACTTCGACTACATCCACAGCGCCGCCGGATCGCGGCGCCGCCACCGACGCCGAGGAGCCCCGCCACTGTCCCGCGACCACGCCCTCGACGCCATGGCCTCCTCCTCCTCCGCTGCACCGAACCCGATGCCCGGCGGTAATGTCTCTACCTCACTCCCTCTAGGTAGTGTTCTCGGTTTAGTGTTCGAGTCATGATCTGATTGTCTAAGTTGAGTACTACCCGCTGATCTGACACCTAGAGTCTATGTTCTCTTTTATTGGTATCAGAGCCAGGCTAGCGTGTAGATCCAGTCGGGGTTAGAAAGTTTTAGTAGAAATGTTTAGGGTTAGGGTTTCATGTTCTAGATCTAAAGTTAGTGTGGCACCGGGACCCCATGAGCCGGCGCTGCCATCTCTCTGCCTTAGAGGAAGAAAGTTTTTTTTGAAATCCCTAGCCGTAACCCTAGATCGGGGAAGAATTATAGAAGGAGGTGATTCAAATCGCAAACCCTAGGACGGATCGGGGGAGCCTTACCTGGTTTCTCCACCGTCGTCGCCACCGCCGCCGTGCGGGAAGATCACCGCCGCCGTGCGGGAAGTGAAGGAGCTCCGCCGCTCGTCATGGACTGGCGCGCGGGCTCGAGGGCACCGCCACAGAGCCGCTCGACGGCGGCACGCTCACCCTCGGGTGGACGCGCGCGCCGGCGAAGGGGTCTGCGGCGGCGCCGCCTTGTTTTCCTCCGGCCGCCGGCCGAGTCGCCACCGCGCTGCGAGAACAAAATGAGGTAGGGTTTGGGGGAGAACGCGGCGGACGGCGGTTTTGTTGCCTCCGATCCGCGCGTGCAGCCGTCCATCTGGATGAACGGCTGAGATGCAGGCGGGGTTGAGACAACCTCCCGCCGGGCCGGGCCGGCCCAGTAAGCAACACTTTCATGCGGGCCGCGGGCGCAAAGTTCTTTTTCTTTTTATGAAGTTTTCAGCGCTGACGGGCTGGGCCGCGGAAATGTTTACGCGCGCGCGGGCGGTATGGGCCGCGCAATTTTTTCTTCGCGCCGTGGGCCGAACTAAGTTTAACACACAGTAGCGGTTATTATTTAGTTTTATTCATTTCCAGAAGCAGTTTGAATGAATTTGATTAAGTTTTCCATCTCTGTTTAAATTTGAACCAGCGGGATAATTTTTACAGAGAGTAGGCAAGTTTTTTACTGCTTCTGTACAGTATTTTACTGTGAGTTATGCTACTGTTTTCCGCTGCAAGTTTAGTTTATCTCCTTTATAAAATTGGAACCAACGAGAAAATTTTATATGGGAGAGAAGTTTATTTAAGTTGAATTATGATGTTTTTATTTTCTGACCAAAGTTAATGATAGCAATGTCATAGAGTTGTATTCATGAGTTTTATGCATTTTTTCTATTTCTGCCCAACGGTGATGTAGAATTGATGTAGTAGAAACTTGTATGTTTTAATTTTGACCAACGTTAAATTGAGACATGCAAATTATTGTGTTTTATTGTTCTTCACTATCTTATGGTCTTATTTCAGTTTTTGACCCCATGGCTTGCATCAAGTCCATTCCACCCCTCAATGGCAACAACTACGGGGCGTGGCGTGAGAACTTGGAGATGGCACTGGCGCTGTCCAACATTGATCGGGCAATCACTGATCCCTACCCTGTTGAACCTGCTGACCCTCAAAGGGGAGCTGAAGAGACTGATGATGCATTTAATACACGAGTGCGTGACCATGCACCCGTGAGAATGAAGTATGATGGGGAAAAGATGATGTGGGATCAGTCGAACCGCAAGTGCTTGATGGTGATCAAGAGCTCCATTGTGGAGAGTATAAGGGGAGCAATCCCAACATGCGCCACTGCAGTAGAGTACCTCCAGAAAGTGCAGAGTCAGTTCACTGGCTCTTCAAAGTCTTATGCATCCACTCTTATCAAGAGGCTAGTTAATGAGAGGTACTCTGGTGGTGGTGTAAGAGAGCACATCTTGAAGATGAGTAACTGGGCAGCTAAGTTTGGCACCATGGACATCCCGTTGCCTCCTGATTTCATTGTCCATTTGGTGTTTGCGTCGCTGCCCAAGGAGTTTGAGGCCTTTGAGGTCAACTACAACCAACAGAAAGAGAAGTGGACTACGGAGGAGCTTATTGCACAGTGTGTGCAAGAGGAGGAAAGGAACAAGAGTGCAAGAGGTGGTGAGCTAAACTACCTCAAGCACAACACCAACAACAACAAGAAGAGGAGTTTTTACCCTAGCAAAGGGCAAAGCTCCAACTCTAAGAACAACTCCTCTCCCTCTAAGGGTAAAGCTCCACAGCCTTCTGATCATGAGCAAGGACCAAGCCGTGTTCAGAATGTCAACCCCAACCAATGCAGGTGGTGCAAGCAAGAAGGGCATTATCAGAAGGATTGCCCACAGTTTCTGAGGCACCTGCTTAAGACTGGTGAGGACATTATTACATTTGTAGATGAGTCGTTGTATTTAAGTTTTGCTAAGTCCACATGGTGGATAGATTCTGGTGCAACTACTCATGTTACTAATTCTAAACAGGGACTCCATATGAAGAGGATCCTGCAAAGAGGAGAAAGAACCATTAGAGTTGCTAATGGACTTGAAGCGGATGTTGAAGCCATAGGAGATCTCCCTTTAAAGTTGAATAACGGCTTCGTACTTCGTCTTCAAGATGTCCTTTATGTTCATTCTTTGCGTAGAAATTTAATAAGTGTATCTCGCTTGGATAGCGATGGATTTTTATGTAATTTTGGTAATGCACAATGTGAGATTAAGTTTAATGACAAGTGTGTTGGTCTTGCCTTCCGACAAGACAAGCTTTATTTATTATCACTTTGTGAGAATGTGAATGTTGTGTGCATTGAGAATGTGGATTCCTCTTCTATGAGTAATAAGAGAAAGAGAATTGATGATGTATCTTCGAAATTGTGGCATTGTCGCTTGGGCCACACTTCGAGGGGGAGAATAGAACGTTTAGTTCATCATTCAATTCTACCGCCCTTAGAATTTTCAGACTTTGAGCAATGCATCGATTGCATAAAGGGTAAGTACGTTAAGAAAATTAAGAAAGATGCCAAACGAAGCACGGGGATTTTGGAAATAATCCACACCGATATATGTAGTCCTTTTCCCGTGAGATCAGTGGATGGTTTTGATTCTTTTATTACCTTCACAGATGATCATACTCGTTATGACTACATTTATCCAATTAAAGAGCGCTCAGAGGCGCTGGATAAGTTTAAAATATTCAGGGCTGAAGTAGAAAATCAGCACAACTTAAAGATTAAAGTTGTAAGATCCGACCGTGAGGGGGGGGGGGGGGGGAGTACTACGGTCGTCATACCCCATATGGCCAAGTTCCTGGACCTTTTGCAAGGTTCCTACAGGAAAATTGTATAGTTGCTCAGTACTCCACACCACCGGGGGAGCCTCAGCAAAATGGAGTGGCAGAAAGAAGAAACCGTACCCTTATGGATATGGTGAGAAGCATGATGAGTTATGCCACTCTACCGATTGAGTTATGGATGGAGGCCTTAAAAACCGCCATACATATTCTTAATCGAGTTCCCAGTAAGTCTGTAGAAAAGACACCATATGAGTTATGGACTGGGAGACAACCCTCATTGAGCTATTTGCGTGTGTGGGGCTGTCCAGCTGAGGCTAAATTGTTTAACCCAAACATTGGGAAGCTAGATCCCAAGACAGTAAGTTGCCATTTCATTGGCTATCCAGAAAAGTCTAAAGGTTATCGTTTCTATTGTCCTGAAAGACATACTAAGTTTGTAGAAACGAGACATGCTGTCTTCTTAGAAGATGACATGGTTAGGGGGAGCATGGCAGCACGAGAAGTTAATCTTGAAGAGAAGCGGGTGTTTGCACCTACTCCTATGACTCAAGAGCCCTTCTTCTCACTGCCTGTTGCTGCTGCACCATCGGTGCGTGACACTGTGGTGACAACACCTGTTGTTAGTTCTCATGTGGCGCCAATAAATGTAAATGAGGAACCTGTCCTTTAGGAGCCTATAGAAAACGTTGCACCACAAGAGGAGGAGCTGCAACAGCCTCAAGTAGCGCCTGCCATAGAGGCCCCTAGAAGGTCTCAAAGAGTAAGGAAACCAGCCATTTCTGATGACTATGAAGTCTATGAATGTGAAGAAGAACAAATGGGGGATGATCCCACTACATTTGAAGAAGCCATGAGAAGTGTTGATGCATCGAAGTGGCCTGAAGCCATGGAAGATGAAATGAAATCCATGAGTACCAACAAGGTTTGGGACTTAGAAGAAATTCCTAAAGGAGCCAAAACAGTAGGCTGCAAATGGATCTAGAAGATTAAATATGACTCCCAAGGAAAGATAGACAGATATAAGGCACGTCTTGTGGCAAAAGGTTTCACTCAAAGAGAGGGAATAGACTTTAATGAGACTTATTCTCCGGTCTCATGCAAGGACTCTCTTAGAATCATAATGGCGTTGGTGGCGCATTACGATTTGGAGTTACATCAAATGGATGTAAAGACGGCGTTCCTAAATGGGGATTTAAAAGAAAATGTTTACATGGCTCAACCCAAGGGTTTTGTTGTGGAAGGAAAAGAAAATATGGGATGCCGCCTAAACAAGTCCATTTATGGGCTGAAGCAAGCAGCAAGAATGTGGTACTTAAAGTTCCACGAAACTATAAGTAAGTTTGGGTTTAGTAAGAATGTAGAGGACGATTGCATTTATGCAAAGTTTAAGAATGGGAAATTCATTTTCCTTATCCTGTATGTGGATGATATCCTACTAGCTAGTAGTGACTTGAATCTACTTCTGGAGACGAAAAAGTTTTTGTCCTCACATTTTGACATGAAAGATCTTGGTGAAGCATCATTCGTTTTAGGAATTGAGATTCACCGAGATACCTGAAAGGGGGTATTAGGACTCTCGCAGAAGACATACCTATAAAAGGTCCTAAGAAAATATGGTATGCATGCGAGTAAACCTACGCCATGCTCCTATAGTCAAGGGCGATAGATTTAGGAAATTTCAATGTCCTAGGAACCACTATGAGATCGATCAAATGAAAACGGTTCCATATGCTTCAGCTGTCGGAAGCTTACAGTATGCTCAAGTATGTACTCGCCCTGACTTAGCATTTGTTAACGGGGTACTTGGAAGATTCCAGAGTAATCCAGGATTAGATCACTGGAAAATGGTTAAGAAGGCTTTGCGATATTTGCAGGGCACTAAAGGCCTCATGCTAACGTATAGAAGAACTGATTCCCTAGAGATTAAAGGGTATTCAGATTCAGATTTTGGAGGTAGTGTGGGTGATCTTAAATCCACAACAGGCTATGTTTTCACACTAGCAGGTGGAGCTATCTCGTTGAAAAGCTCAAAGCAAAGTATTACTACTCCATCCACGATGTATGCAGAGTTTATAGCATGTTTTGAGGCCTCGGGGAAGGCAAAATGGTTAAGAAATTTTATACCCGGGTTGAAAGTGGTAGACAGCATTGAAAGACCACTCAAGATGTACTGCGACAATGAGCCCGCAGTGTTTTATGCTCACAACAATAGGTCAAGTGAGGCTTCCAAGCACATTGACCGGAAGTATTATGTCGTGAAAGAGTATATCCAGGATGATCTTATAAGTCTTGAGCATATACCTTCAAAGGAAATGATAGCGGATCCGCTCACAAAAGGCTTACCACCCAATGTGTTCAGAGAACACTTAGCCGGCATGGGTTTAAGGGAAAGCCTATGATCACTGGATAATAAGGGCCTAGAAAAGAACTGTTTCAAAGTGGAGAAAGCGCATTGTGGCTGTTAATCTGGTAGTATATTCTATCATGACGAGGCATGCTCTATGCGCCTATCTGCAATGAGATGGTTATCTAAGTTAAGTTTAAGTTAAAGTATAAGTTCGAGAAAAGTTGCGATCAAGGGGGAGAATGTTAGGTTGATCTCCACACGGCTCGCTCCAATGAGCGAGCCGTTCTCCTGATCCGCGCCTTGATCGGGGGCGCACAACCAACTCATGGTTGGTGGGCCCCCGTCGCGCTGCGCATATAAAAGGAAATGGTGGGGGCCGGGGGCACGTACGCCAAGGTTCGGCGCTGCCCACTCACCCCACGAACAACCCACCGATCTAGGGTTTGCGCAGAAGCGACGGGAAGCACCGCCTCCACGCCGCCACTGCGCCGTCACCGCCACCATCCGTGAATGACTAGTTTGACTACATCCACAGCGCCGCCGGATCGCGGCGCCGCCACCGACGCCGAGGAGCCCCGCCACTGTCCCGCGACCACGCCCTCGACGCCATGGCCTCCTCCTCCGCTGCACCGAACCCGATGCCCGGCGGTAATGTCTCTACCTCACTCCCTCTAGGTAGTGTTCTCGGTTTAGTGTTCGAGTCATGATCTGATTGTCTAAGTTGAGTACTACCCGCTGATTTGACACCTAGAGTCTATGTTCTCTTTCATATTCTTCTCAGCCACGAAGAAGAGTGTGTTCCCCGCGAGGGCACTGCGCTCCCAACCGACACAGACGTCATCACATTGTGCAGCCGAGACTGGTTCGCTCCACACGCCAGTCTCAGAGGAGTATACGCAGGAGAATATCTCTTTTTCTTCAGTGCCCACAAGGACTACAATGAAGGGTCCACCGTGACAGTCGAGGTGGTCGCACGAGCCAACAACAGTGGAGTCACATAGCACCGCAGTAGTCCTGCTCTGTGCGTACCAACTCCGTGGCGGGGCCTCTGGTAATTCTAGCTTCAGGTTAGTTATGGGATCCCAGACGACGATGCGAAGATCTTTGTAGTACGCTGGATAAGAGTGAAGGAGGACGCGGCCATGGCAAGAGTCCCATGGTCGCAGGCCACGGTTGTCAACATTGGACAGCCAGGATGTGGATGTGGGCACGAAGCGTGCATTGTAGACTCCACCATCCGAGTGATCCCAGAGGAAGCCAAGGATGGGAGGTGTAAGATGGAATTCCCAGAACCTGCGGCGGAAGCCGGCATCGGACACGAGACGACACCAACTCTTGGAGACAAGGGCGGCGCGGACAAGGCTTGCCGGGCTGTCCGGCGGGAGGCGGAGAAGGACCTCCTCGACGAGCTCATCCATCAGCAACGTGGGGTGCGTGGCGGCGGCATGCTGCTTTGCTGCTGACCTTAACCAGAATTTGTTCGGCCGGTCGCAGCCATATATGGGAGCCCTGGTTCAGCCTCAAGACGGGAAGAGCCGATCGATTTTCTTTCCATTGACGCGCAAGTTCCCTTTTTCTCTCGGTTCCTTGCCGTTTTACTACTCCTGCTGCGGCTCAAATTCCAGAGTCGTTCCGAGCTACGGTCACTACTGGAAACTACCAAGCTCCCTGTAGCCAAAAACCGTGTATAAATAAAAGAAGGTTGCATTAGGAGGAGCTATGCATCTGTTAAAAATCCTCCTTCTCTCCTCCCTCTGAAATCTGATGGGACCTTATTGCTCCAGCAACTACGTAACGAAGAAAATATCAATTCAAATATCTGCTCCAGAACAACCATAAAGATCCAAAATCGGCTAAACAACGTTTTTAGCAGGAAGGTACAGACCTTGGCCAGCTGGCTAGGGTTCAGCGAAATTAGGGTTTGAGGTGGACGAAGTGAGGATCCCGCGGAAGAAAGAGAAACTCAACTTTTTGCCCTCTGTTGCATCGATCTGCCTTTGCCGGGAGCTGATGGCTCCTGGGGTCACCGCGGCAGCCTCGGGCTGTAAACTAAAGATGTCTTTTAAATTAGTTTATTTAAAAACACATGTTCTGAAGTATTTGTTTACTAAATATGTGGTCTAATGTGACAACAACAATGGGAAAAAAAAAAATTGATTGCATCGGGCAATCTTCAATCCCTAAAATGGCCCATCACCTATAAAAATACTTTTCAAGTCCAAAAAATATGTTTCATTTGTTCCTCATCTATATTGTTTTTTACTGACCTTGGGTATATACTGTTGGACTCCTCCTCAAGCAAGCCGAAGAGCAAGAATAGATCCCTAACCCCTCTTTATTTATCATTCGAATCACATATTCTTTTTTCTTTATTCAATATGTGTTACCTTCCTTATATGTATAATTTTTGAATTTATGTATCATTTGAATCTATGTATTAATAGAATCTATAGTATTCTTATAGAATAAGAAAAAAATGAAGATAATAAACTGCAGATTCTTTCTTTCTCTTCTTACTTAAATTTAATAATATTAATCTAATATACCCATTGGTGTTCCAAATGTACCTTACGGATTCCCGGAGTTGAAGAAGGGACTTGGGTTGACTTATTCAATGTTATGTATCGAGAAAAGACACTTCTAAGAGCTTGCGAAAGTGCCTGTAGCCTAGTTATTACCAAAGCCTCAGTAGCACCTCAGGTCCCGGGTTTGACTCCCTGTGGCAGCGAATTTTCTAGGATTTAATGACGTTGTGCATTGAGTGGAAGGCGACATCCTTGTCGACAGTGAGGCACCTGTGGTGAGTGGTGACTTTCAGAATCTCAAGACCAGCCGGCTCAGTCTTTCGGAGGCACTCATAGAGGTATAGTTGCATACGTATGTTCATAGGGGTAGTGTTTCACAAAGAAAATATACTAACAGTTGCCCTCGCAAAAAAATAATACTAACAGGCAACGCTAGAGTAAATGGGGTGTAGTTGATGGCTGAGGGCAGAGTAATGTGTATACGAACTGGATTTCAAAACCCAAAGAAAGAGACGGATCAGTTAGGCTAGATGAATATTAGGTCACGACTTGCAGGCTGACATGCACATCGGTGCAATCTCGTGACGATACCAATAGTTTTGTCAGAATATTTCTATTAACTTGACAAGTAGGCCCATAATGGGCTGACTAGGATGCTATACACTATGCCAGAAAAGCTAATTCCAGACACAGAGTCTCAGCGACGCGTTTTTAAAACGTGTCTGTGATGAACAATAACAGACGCGTTTTAACCAAACGCGTCTGCTATTTGCTTGTTCCCAACAAAACGCGTCTGCTATGTGTCAATATAGCAGACGCGGCACAACAAAATGCGTCTGCTAGCCCAGACAAGCCTACAGCAGACGCGTTCCCACGAAACGCGTCGCCAAACGAAGGCACCCGGACCCGAAATTTTACTTCGTTTCAGCCTATTCGTCATCGCCTCGCGTCCGCAGCACAACACCCCCGAGTCCTGACCCATTCGTCCTCCCTCCACAGCACCGCTTCCTCTCCACCCCTCCCTTCCCTCCTCGCACCGCACCCTGCTCTTCGCCGACCGGAGCCGCCGCGCCCCCACCTCGTCGACCCGATCCGCCGCGCCCCACCTCGCCGGAGCAGTCGCGCCTCCACCTCGCGACGACCACATGCCACCTCGTCAGCCTGAGCCGCCGCACCCCACCTCGCCGTAGCAGCTACGCCTCCTCCTCGCCCCGACCTCGCACGTGCTCCTCGTCGACGGAAGCTGCCACGCCCCCTTCACCGGAGTAGCGTCGCCGGTGAAGACCCTAGGGTTAGGGTTTGGCCTCCTCCGGATCGATGAGGGGCATACTCGATCTGTGCAGGGGTTGAGGCCGGATGCGAGCAGGCAGCCATGCGGGGTCCTCGCTCGGTCTTGGGCTTCGGCGGATCCCGTCGCCATGGCGCTGAAGGAGCCAGATCTAGGGTGGGGGAGGACGGATCCACGGATCCGGCAGGCTCCGCGCCTGCCAGCGAGCTCCGTGGTTCCCGGATCCAGCAACTCCGCGCCTCGAGATGCA
Source organism: Eragrostis curvula (assembly GCA_007726485.1). Classification (NCBI taxonomy): domain Eukaryota; kingdom Viridiplantae; phylum Streptophyta; class Magnoliopsida; order Poales; family Poaceae; genus Eragrostis; species Eragrostis curvula. The sequence continues at coordinate 36,637,054 of CM017442.1, forward strand.
GGAGGTGGCCGGCAGCGAGGGAGCGGCGGTGTGGAGATCTACCCTATCCCGCCGTGCCCCGCGGCCTCGACACGGCCGCCGACCGCGCGCTCTGCCTCAAGGCCAAGTGAGTTCCGGTTACCACCTGCTCTTTTCTTGAAGCCATGCTCTGTTCTAGATTGTGGGCGGACTGGATCTAGAGCTCGACGAGGCGGCCTGAACCCTGAGCTCGGAGGCGACGGCTTGGACGTGAAGCTCGGGGGCGGCGGCCTGTGCCAGGAACTCGTAGGTGGTGGCCTGGACCTGTGCCACCTGGTGCTCGCATCTCTTCTCCGGCAGTATGCTCTGCCCCAATCGAAAGTGCCCCCTCTTCTCCTGTTTGTGCATGCGCGTGTGCCAACTGAATCGAAAGTGCCCCAATCGTGGCCTTGATTGTTAACTGAATAGTTGATTGCTATATTACAATTTAGGTTAATTCATTGATTAGCTTGCTGGATAATTCATTGATTAGCTTGCTGGATAATTCATTGATTACCTTGCCTGGAATGAGGAAGTTCAAGAATTTTCTGTATGATTTAGCAGTGGCCAAGTGCCATGATTTCTTTTTGTAGGTAATGAACCAAATCTTCGGCAGGTCCTTTATAGTTGCTCATCTATCTATCCTTTCTTGAATGTATTTCTGTACACTCTTCGTGCCTTTAAGGAGATCAACTTATATATGTGATTATGAGAGTCACTGAGAGCGTAAGGCATCTCGAATCTCCCGAACACCACTGTGTGTTGTGAATATAATCTATCTTTCTCTATAATCCTAGAGATGGGGCCCGCACAAGTTACTGTTACACTGTTCCGAAACCGATTTTTGGACTACGCTCCCGGTGCTTCCTTCGCGTGCGCCCGTGCAGATTCTAGAGGCATCCAGCGCCCTTCCTCTCCTCCGGTTTCTTCCCCATATGCTCCGCGCCGCCGTCTCCTCCGCCCAAGGACTCTCCCGCTCCTGCAGCGCCGCCTCCACCGATCTCGCCGCCGGCAATGGCATGACTCGTGCGCTTCATCGCCAACTGCCTCCTCTGTCCTGCAGTCGACCTGTCCTGCGCTTCCTGCCATCAGTCCGCCTCGCCTCACCCTAACCCTGCACAGCTGCAGTACACATCCACCTCTCTCTGCCCTCGACCTAGCCACCGCATAAGCGGTCGTAGAAGAAGACATCTTGCCGGCGTCGTCGCTGGGAATGCTTGAAGATACAGGCCAGTTGTCTCAGGAGTCAGGTCGCTTCTGCCCTGCTTCTCTCAGATTACCTAATGGTCCTAATCAGCTGCTTTTCTTTAGATCTGTAATTAAGTTGGTTGATTTGTTTCACTCCCCATCAGATCGATGTCCTGTTTATCTGAATCTGCTGCGTTCGGCTGCTAGAAGCTACAAATAGTTTCCCTAATCCGTCTGCCGTATAGCTGCGGTATGATCTGAACACACTTCGCTGTTATTATGCATTGGCCGGCGGCTATATGATCATCAATCTTGAAAAGCCTGACACTGGCACTACTATCGTTCACTTGCCCAGGTACCATTCTAGCTTGCATTATTTATGCTTTCAAGAGTAATTGTTGGTGCATGCACAGCGCATACATTCTTTACTCAAACAGAGCAATGAAATGTCGTTTCAGCACATGGTCCGATGGGACACTCACTCCTTTCTCCTTCGTAAAAGCACAAAGCTACAAACTATCATGTATTTAAAAAGTTGCTTATTTTTTCCCATGGAGACTGAATATATGTGCTCAATGAGCAATTGGTTTCCTAGCAATAGTTTGTTGCAGGAATGTATGCATAAAACCTTTTCATTTGTGTGATCCAAATAATATAATGTGTATAATACCATTGAACAATATGTCATTTTGTTGGGTAGGCAGCAATCAATGGCTTACTTGGGTTATGGCAAAAGTATGTCCAAGAAGGGTTTGTTACAAGTTAAAAGCACTTGCTTGATGACTGCTTCAGCAGGATGTCATCAGGTGCGTTGAGATACAGGAGTTTCAGATAGTTCATTATTCTTGCAGTATACTAGAATTTTTTATTTTAAATGACCTATTTTCATAGTGCCCTTGACTTCAGTGAAAGCCAAACAATGAGTAAGGAGAAACAAATGCAAAATGTACTGAATGACTGCACAATTATGGATTAGCAATTATATGTTTTCCCAATGATTTTTGTTCTACATGGTATATGGTATTCAGTGTAAAATTGTGCATTGTTACTCTCCTTCGAGACAATTATCTGCTACTATCAAACGTTCACTTCAATGACCTGCCATGAAGTTGTTGTTAACTGAAGATAGAATTAAATTAGCTTTTTTCTTCAAAAGGTTGAACATGTTTCCATCTCTTTTATTGTACTCAATTTGTTTCAGCAATATCTCACTTCTCAGTTCCATTGGTGATTTCTCATTGCATATATATGCATATGCAGGCGCAGGACCTTATCTTGAGATGATAGCGATTTTCCTTATCATTTTAAGAAATTTTCACAGTAATGTTAAACATATAGTTGCTGTAGTCCCCCTCCCCCTCCCCCCCCCCCCCCCCCCCCCCCCCCCCCCCGAAGTGATTGTAATTTGTCTGTAGTCTCTGAGGTGTTTCTTATCAGTTTTATTTATTTAAACTTCACATAAACTTTCTTTAGAAAGTGGTGACATTGAATGATTCAAGGATTGTTGAGTTCAAAACAACAGTACCAGTAATCACAATTGGCTTTCTAGCATCAGGAATAGAAAACGAAGATAGCAAAAATATATAGTGTATAATTGTTTGTGTAGTGAGTGCAACTCAAAGCAAAATGAATAGTGTCACAAAATGCAGTATGCCTTGATAGATCTGCTGGTGTCTCAGTACTGTTTTCTGCTTTGAGGAAATTTGCTAAGTAGCACATCTATTGGATTTCTGACTGCATACATATATGTCCTAATTTATGCAGCTGTTGATATCATGTTTTCCCACTAAAATGAATATGTCCTGTATCTTTAAGGGCCTTGGCCAAACAGTAGTCCATAAGAGAGAATGGTGCCGACAGGTGGGCCCTAGTTTATGATTGACATTATCGTGTTAGAACTAAGGTTGATGGTGAAAACTGCTTGGTCTGTAGTGATCTGTTCATATTCCCTACTTCTATGTACTGAATCTCAGGGTGTAGCTACAGATCTTCTATGTTTATAAGGCATACTCTGCATATTTAGATTTTACTACTTTCTGCATAGAAAAACATGCACAAAATGCTACTTAAATGATGTCTCTCCTTCCCTGGCCAAAGAGTGTTCTCAATTTACCTACCTCTATCTATTTTGCCATTGAGTTCGATTGTCTGACAATAGTCTACATTTGAAGGACTTTACAAGCCATTTTGCAAAATGTGAGCAGCTGAACTGAAGACTATTGAAGACAAACTAACACATTTTCCAATCCACTGAGGTAAAGCATAGTTTGTATCAGTGAGCATAGTTACTGTGAGCATGCTAGTTTTGTTGAAACGAAACGTGTGTACTCGTGATAGTTGTAATGGATAGAACCTGTGTATTTGTGATAGCACATTTTCCAATCCACTGAGGTAAAGCTTCAACTTAGTAGCAACAGGCAATGTGATTGCAGTTCAGCTGCACTGAAAGTTTGTGTTCCACCTACTAAACATAGCTTTAAATGTTAACTGATTTATCCAGTTAATCAAACATAGCTTTAAATGTATTGACTCAGTTAATGAATATCTCTCTGCCTGTAGCATCGTCACCCTGATTTTGATAGGCGCTAGGCGCTAGGCGGGCGGTGGCCCTCCGCCTAGTGCCTAGGCGTGCTTAAACGCTTCTAGGCGTTGCCTAGGCGTTTTGTACTGTAGCACAGATTTTTCTAATAATTATAAAAATATAGAAGTTCATGCCTTGGATGATACATAAATAAAATGCTGAGTTCAGAATTAGAAGATACATGAAACATTCCTAAAATCTCAGGCATGACTTTCTCTTGAGGACATTTACTTCCTCCCCTGCTGTCTCAGGCGTTGCCATCTTACAAATACAAAGCATGGAACAAATCAGATTACTATATTATGTTAATATCTCAAGCAGGGCACAAATCAGATTACTTTTGTTAATCTACTCCATAGCCTAACTACATCGTACACGCAGGGCACATAGCAGGGCATACAGCAGCCTAATCCATTAATTTATTGCACACTATACAGGGCAGGGCACAAATAAGGTAATAAACTAACCAATCTGCTTTAGTACTACGGTCATATCTTATACTAAACAATCTGCAATCCAGAGGCAATTAACAAATAATGTAATATAAGTGGTGACGGAGGCCACAGCTCACATGCATTAGCAGTACTGTCGATACAGTTCACGAATCAGAGAAGGGAGGAGAAGGATTGGAGAAGAAAGGAGAGAGGATCTCACCTTGCTTGGCGGACGGGAAGCGGGGAGACGCCTGAGATGCAGGAAGACGACGAGCAGCTCGGAGGTGCAGGGCGTGCAGGAGCCGCGCGAAGCACGGGATAGATGAGCTCGACCTCAGGTCCAGCGGCGGCGGCCCGAACTCCGGCGGCGGCGGCAGCGCGACCCGAGATTCAGCTGCAGCTTCAGATGGGGATAACCCTGGGCACGGGCCTCCCTTTTATTTGGCTGCTGCTGCGAAATCGAGCTCCCGCCGGCCCCAAATCCATCTCCCGCCAAGCGAAATCGATCTCCCGCCGAGAGACCTCGGCCGCCTCGCGCCGCCTCAGCGTCGTTTTTCTTCGCCTCGCTCGCGTACACGCGCCTACGCGACGCTTTTTTCCGCTGAGGCGTTTCCAACGCGTAACGCCCGCCTACCCCCCGAGGCGGGGCGTTTTGCTCGCGCCTAGCGCTTCGACGCGCCTAGGCGTACGCGGAAAAACGCCTTCCAAAACCAGGATCGTCACACATCAGATTTGTGCATTGTTGCTCTGAAATTCCCTTCCTGCTATGCACCTTAAATGTGTTCTTTTTTTTTGTCATTCATTCACCTTCAGTTTGGCAATGGTTTCATGAGTATGGTGAGTACTTATCTGATATTGCTCATTTTTAATACTTAGGCATGAAGTTGACAACATGAAGCTAACTGGACCAACTCCAAAAATAAGATCAGTGTATTTGTAATGTATATCATGGGTAAAGCATGTGTATATATTGTATGTAACGAAGGAGAAGCATTTGTATTTTTCTTTTTTTATTATTTTTTAATTCCTAATTGGAGACGCGTTTTGGCAAAAACGAGTCTGCAGTGACCCCTCATAGCAGACGTGTTTTGCCAAAACGCGTCTGCAATGGCCCCTCATAGCAGACGCGTTTTGCCAAAATGCATCTGCTATGTTGTAGTGATTGCAGATACGTTTTGGCAAGACGCGTCTGCAATCCTTCGATCTTTGGAGACGCGGAAATCCGCGTCTGCGATTATCCATCTTCGCAGACGCGATTTCGGAGACGAAAAAAAAATTTCGTCTGCGATTAGACTTTAGCCGCGTCTGCAAACAGCTTTTTTGGCATAGTGATATATATGTTGCATAATCCACCGATACCGTAGGGTCAGTAACACATAATGCTCCATCACAAATGTCACAGTACCGAATGTGTGGGCCCATGATGTGATGTCTACTATATTGTATTCAAATAATTCCCGAACGACATGCTAAAAGTGACACATATGGTCGTCACAAAACCCTCAAAATACCAGACCTGTGGTCTATTAGAACTTGTCTTTAATTTGTGATGATTTATCTTTACTAAATGGAATGATTTATGATAACACGTGCCTTTTAGTAGAAACTACACCACGATTAGTTAATCTATCCCATATCTATGCTTTCTAATACTAGTTTCATAAAACAACACAATTCTGAACATGTATCACAAAACTATGTTTTCAAAATAAATTACACACTTACACACAACACTTTAAAACTAAATTCTGAACATGTATCACAAATCTTTTGTTGTCCATTCAACTCAGATAATCACTCTTTTACACGAAGCGAGGATGAAAAATATAAGAGTGGTTCTATATGCATGCACGTACCCGCCCCGTGTGAAGCCTGGGCGGTAAGTTGATTTTGAATGTGGGGTGTTACACTCGTAATTGGCACACTTTAGATCCTTAAAAAATAAAGAACAAATTGGCACACTTTTGACATATAAGATTTGGTATGGAATTTGCATGATATGCAACATTATATTCGTTTTCTCTATATGTCTTGGTCTTCGATAATTATTTATTTTCCAGATTAAGGTTGTAATAATGCTTTGAACCTCATGAGTTCAGTCTCCTTGTTAGATGATGCAAAAAAAGTTTTATTTAAGATTTTGCTATCAATGGCTTTTTAATTTTTCTTTTAGCCTTGTTTATATGATTATATGATATATACTAGTTTAAGAGTATGGTGTTACATATGTGCTTTTAAAAACACGTCACTAACATTATTAGAGACGCGGTTTCACAAAACCGGTCGCTAACAATATTAGATCCGTGGTGGTGACATCTATAGATGGCCAAACAGATCGAACTAATAGTGCCACCCTCGTCCTGCTAATTTTGGCCCCGTCAAAGCACGACCCAGCCTGCTGTGTTGTGGGCAGGTACTGGCAGGGTCCTTGGGTTGTGCCTGGGCCGCTGGGCAGCAAGGGCACGGCCCATGTAGTTTTTAAAATAAAGAGTGAAGTGCACAACAGGTCCTTAAATTTGTTCGGTTGTGTCACTTAGGTCCCTCTACTTACAAAACGCTTATTTAACATTATTAAACATGTTCTATTGTGTCACTTACATCCCTCTACTTATTTTTACATCCTTAAACTTGTTTGACTGTGTTACTTGATGGAAACATGTTGCATGCAACTGTATTTGTACCAGACTAAAGGTTGTCTTTCATTTTATCCCCTCATTTTATCCCCTTAAACCTTTCAATTTTTCGCATGGTCATCACAAACTAGAATTTGGGCTGTACTTTTCATGGACCAAGACATCGCGATAACCTTATTGTTGCGCTCGTTGACTAGCAGGGCTAGGCCCTTTGTGTTAAACAGCCTTTGTCCTTCTGGGCTGATCCGTTGGCCAACAATAATCAAACTAATCACGAGAACGTCCTCAGGGTCAAGCGTGTTGTGCTAACACTATCGGCAATAGGAACATTTTCTTTCACGTCTCTCTCAAACACAAAGTAGACAAGAGACAAGATACAATGTATGATGGAGTTTATCTTTATTATTCAGAATAAACTAGTGATTTACATCACAGGGTACTCCACTGTTTATAGTCAAGGAGGCTCTCGTATTCATGAAAAAATCGCCTATTTAGTAAAGTAGCCACCTGGAGAGGGATTAAGACTAGTTCTTCTAGAACTCTCTTTCCTCCTCCAATTCTATGTAGCATAACAAAGTGAACCAGACCTGGCCAAACACGCATGTTCCCTAGCAATCTATTTTGGCTAATCTGTCGATCAGTGCTGACTATGTTCCCGAGTCTTGACCCGGTAGAAACAGGTCACGTGTCAGCAATAGTTTCTTGCATTCAAGTCACCGAACCCTTGGTTGCTTATCTTTGGTACACTGGCTTTGATCCGTTCCTTATCTGATCCTGTATCAAAATGGGGACACCACACCTAATTCTGTACCACGGCACCATGTGCAGCGGTTTTAAATATGTGGGTTCTGAAAATATGGACGCGGAGAGTAAATAAAAATGCAAAAACGGTGTTTGGTATTTTAATATTCCAGCTACTTTACATAACCGTGACCTATAAAGAAAATTGAAGAATTTTGCACTACAAAAGTAAGCAACTTTGTATTGAATCGAATAAATATTAATACGGTGCAAAGTTTCTGTAATGTTATATTTTCACCATCTTGTTCCATGGCATATTTCACGAAAAGAAAGATAATTGAGCTCTTTTTGTAATGTCTATTCCATCTTCCAATAATCCTAACCAAAAGAGATGATTGAGCTCGTTTTATTCTGTAGCTAATGATGAATACAATTCAACTTAAAATGACCGTGCCATTTTTTTTTTCCTTTTTTTGAGTCCCATACGGTGCTTGAAATTCCACAGAGAATGCGCATAATCAGGGGTGGATTTTCCAGTATAGCGAGCTATGGGCATACCTGGACGACGTCAAGACCCTCTTCCCCCCAGGCCTCCCTACGGCATCCAGTTCTGGTGGCAATGGTGTAGGTGCAACAGTTCTCCATGACGACGGACGTGCTGAACTCTTTTTTTTGCCTGTTAGAAACTTGGGGCTGTTTGATTTGATAGAGGACAGATTGATGGTCCTGCTCCCGCATCAAAATCCGTAGGCAATAAGCGAATCGTATGTGAAGGCCGGCAAACTAGCTGAAGGTGAAGCTATTCAGAATTACAAGATACTTTGATCATCTTCGTCCTATGTTGACTGCACCACGATAAATTATTGTCTTAACGATAAATCCCCAGAATTACATTATACTGCGCAAGGTTTTTATTTCTCGTGGTGCAGTCAAAAGTGAACTAGCACAGGATAGTCAAAACTGAACTAGCTGGCTTGTATTAACGACAATAAAAGAAAACCGGATGCAGTACCTATTTTAAAATGGCTGAATTTTTCGATGCAAGAGGTTGGTGCGAAGGAGCTGTCAATGACGACGGCTGGGATCTGCAATTATTAGCCATAGTTTTGAGCTGGAGGCAGAGCGTTGCCTGCTTGGCTGTCGGCGTCACACACGTGAGAAGCACGTTGACAGTTACTTCCTCCTTGAACCATCGTAGCCACAATTCTTGCCCTTCTTCCCGTGATCTTGGCGCGCACTCTTCCAGAAGATAATCCAGAGCCTCCAGAAAAAGTTGCGATCTTCGCACGTTTCACCAATCCAAACGACTAGGACCAAGGAGGAGAAAAGTTTAGCTTTGTTTCTTCCTTCAGTTTTATTTTTCTTAAGTCGTTGATAGGAGCAGAGCAGGGCACATCAGCAGAGGATCAGAGCAGAGCAGGGCGGGGTGCAGTTGCCTTGTTGGGGTGCCGAACAATGGGGACGAGGTGGCACGCCGTTGCTGCTCTCGGGGTCACGTTTGTGGCAGCCACCGCCGCGGTCGCCACCGACCGGGGTCTCTGGCTGCCTCTTGCCGGCGTCTCGGCAGCGGCAGAGCAGAAGATGGGCGGTTTCCAGAAGGTCACCAGTCTGATGTGGAGGAGAGATGGCAACACGTACAAACACGTTTGGCCGGTAATGCCCAGAATACAAACAGTTTCCTGCTTTCTTACTTGGATCGCTGCTTTACAGGAGTTTGTTTCTGTGTCTTCGATAGTCGGTGAATTATGTGGATGGTGTCTGCAGGAAATGGAATTCGGATGGCAAATTGTGCTGGGATCACTGATTGGATTCCTCGGTGCGGCATTCGGGAGCGTCGGTGGTGTTGGTGGTGGTGGGTTCTTTGTGCCAATGCTGAGACTGGTAATTGGGTTTGATCCGAAGTCGTCCACTGCGATATCAAAGTGTATGGATCCAGTTCCTTCCTATGGCACCCCGTCCTCTTGTATGCATGCTCTGAGTTCGTGTGGTGCATATATATAATTTGATTTATTAAAATTAATTTTATGGTGTGCTTTTGTAATTGATCATGTGTGCGGGTGGTTTGCTGTACGCGGGTTTTCTTGTTGTATATTTCCTGTTCTCCTCCTCTTGTAGTGTACTGCTGCTTAAAAGAGTGTTCCTTTGGCTAGTTTGGGTACTTTAATATCCCAAAAGTTATTAGTTGATACCGCTATCCTCTACTGGTTTTGTATTCCAATGCAGGTTCTTGTTCATGTGCATCCGGAAAATATATTTTTTCCTTTCTTGGAGGTAGCACTTAATTGTTTGAGAAATATTGTCCCAAAAAAATTATTTCATAAATATAGATGTCCTCCCATCTGGTAAAAAGATGCAAGAAAGATTAAAAAAAAAAGTTTCGAGCACTTACTTGTACGGCCATGATACTTTGGAGCTCACTTTTTGTTCATACCTGATTGTCTGACTGTTCTTTGAATACAATGTTTTCAATATATTTCAAATATAACTCTTCTTACTGAGTCACTATATGCGTTCAAAAGTGTAGCATTACATAATAGCCGTACACTATCAGTTTGTTAAATTACCTCTATTGATTGTTGTGCTCCCTTAAACAGGTATGATCATGGGAGCATCTGTTTCAACTGTCTACTATAATCTCAAGCTGAAACATCCGACACTGGACATGCCAGTAATTGATTATGATCTAGCCGTGCTCATTCAGCCTATGCTCATGCTTGGGATCAGCATTGGTGTTATTTTCAATGTTATGTTCCCTGACTGGCTAGTTACAGTTCTTCTGATACTTCTTTGCCTAGGTGCTTTTCTTGTACCTGTTCCCAACACCATGACCGCTGTCTGTCTAATTTGTCTTGAATGAACTTACTTTGTACCTTCAAATTTGACAATAGGCACGTCAACTAAAGCCTTTCTAAAGGGCGTTGAAACATGGAAGAACGAGACAATGATCAAGAGGGTGAACTTTCATGAGTTCCTTGTCATCTTTGTTAACCATGAAACTTCGCCTTCTCTTAGTTTGTTTGGTGTCTTGCTAGTATAACGAGACTACCTTGTTTTTTTCTCCAGGAGGCTGCAAAACGTTTGGAACAAACAAGTACGACTGCAAGAAAGAATTGTTCTTATCTGTCACAAAATAAGTTGGTGCTTACCTTTTTAAACCTTTTAGGTGACGAGGCAGCCTATTCAGCACTCCCTGCTGGACCTAGTACGGCAGCTAATGCAAAATTGCAATCAGATGAGGCGGTAAACATCTAATGATAGACTCAAAACTTATTTTTGAACCATAGTCATAAGGCTTAAGCTAGAAAATATCCAAAACTTCAGACGTCACTTATGAAGAACATTCGCTGGAAGGAGTTTGGTCTTCTTACATTCGTGTGGGTGGCCTTCCTTGTGCTTCAAGTAACAAAGGTGAGGATTTGAATGAAAAATAATTTTTTTTAAAAATAAATTATTGACTTTTAATGTCATCCTCATTTAATATTTAGCGAGATGTTGTGTAAGTTTGTATGATTGTTGCAATATTTTTCCACCTTCTTTTGCTGTCTTCAACAGTACCATCATTATATATATGTCATTTTTTCTCTATTTGCAGAATTACACTGCTACTTGCTCCACATGGTACTGGGCCTTGAACTTTCTCCAGGTACCGAGTCTTCTCATGTTGTAATATAGAATGTGGATGATGCATTGCTTATAGTATTGATTACACATAGCAAGCCGAACATGATGAAGTATTTTGCTAATTGGATGTAGGTCCCAGTGTCAGTAGGAGTTACATTGTACGAAGGGCTTGGACTTATGAGTGGCAAGATGGTGTTATCATCAAAGGGGAATGAACAAACTACCCTAAAACTTTATCAGGTATTTTTGTATGGCTCTTTTGGCATCGCTGCAGGACTTGTCGGTGGTCTTTTAGGTGTCGGAGGTGGCTCCATTATGGGGCCTCTGTTCTTGGAGCTCGGCATCCCGCCCCAGGTACAGTCCTCAGGTATCCTTCCTTTAATGCTTGCTCCAGTAATGCATTACACTTAAATTCCTCCCCAACTGAAACTGTGATAGGTATCAAGGGCTACAGCCACATTTGCGATGATGTTCTCATCTTCTATGTCCGCTGTTGAATACTACCTCTTGAACCGGTTCCCAGTGCCTTATGGTATCAGCTGTTTCTTTCATGCTTTTCCCCTTGTTACAGCAATAAGGGATATATTGACTTAATTTCTTTTGCTTTTCTTCAGCTATTTATTTCATCATTGTGGCATTCATTGCTGCCTTTGTCGGCCAGCACTTATCTAGGAAGTTGATCAATTGGTTAGGACGGGCATCACTTATCATCTTCATATTGGCTTTCGTGATCTTCATCAGTGCAATTTCACTTGGTATTGTCTCTTACACCAAATTAAAGTTAATAAAATCACTCCTATTTCCATAAAAAAAGATAATCCAATCGCACTATCTGAAATTTGTTAGACACATGGTCTTATGTTCCTTTGCAGGTGGTGTTGGCGTCTCAAATTTCATTGACAAGATTGAGCGGCATGAATACATGGGATTCGAGGAGCTTTGCAAGTATGATACATAAGAATCCAGTATGACACATCAGAAGCAAGATTTGAGTGAGGCAATTGATGTGAAACCTTTACCCAAAAAGATTCCCAATGTGAAAGTTTTACTATAGCTAAGTGAGATAGACCATTGGTGAGCAACTCTAGCTAAAAGAATGGGAACTCTAGCAACCGAAGGGTAATAACTCAAGATTAACCCATTTATGCATTCTGAGGATGAAATGTAAATGCAAATGCGTGGCCTACTCAACGTGTGAGTGGACATCAATCGTGTTTTGGCCCCAGGCTGTTACAAGTGGTATCAGAGACAAAATAATCTCGTGAGTGATATCTTCTAATTAAGATAAAGGAGCAACAATGAAAATAAACTCGTGGTGTTTTATTGGCCATTTTGTACATCAGATCTTCTCTTGTGTAATTTGGCAATTCTGCCACTTCGTTTTTCTGAGACCCTAACTCTTGGTTCATCATTTCTAGAGGGTGTTGTCAATACCGCAAACAATAGATAAATTTTAAAATAATATGAACTGATTGAGAAATTATTTAGTACTGCCCAAATCGAACATGTTCCTAGCTAAGTACATGGATGGACAAGTTGAGAAAGTAGACAACCATAACTTATTATCAAAAGCAGTACACAGCACCAGCACGTAGCAATAGCACTATCAATAACTGAATATCTATTCGTCATCCAAGTTGACGTATCATAAGCATTCATTACTAAGAATCATGCTGCAGAAGCTTAAGAATATATATTTGCTCCTCAATAAAAAAAGGCATATTCTGTTCCTTGCAAAAAATTCTAAGCACCACTCAATCCAGTGGCATTTCGGATGTGTCTCGCTGGCACATGCAGATCCTAGGGCCTCATTAGTGCACATTCAGAGACAAATCATACTTAACAAAACAATCAAATTTAATAGACTATAAAATAAAATTAGAACAGTCCGAACTGATGATAACAGGTGTATACATTATATTGATGAACCCCAGCCTAGCTAGATAATTTCAAGAATGAAAAGACATGATTCTTATTTTCAATCTGCATGGTATTTTCTTTTTTATTTGAGGATATGTTCTAAAATAAAACTTACCTTTTGATTCTTATTTGAGGCACTCGATATGTTCATAAGTTAGTTGTCTATGAACACAAATAAGCATCAAATTGTGGTAGGACAAAGATATAGGACACCTTTTACTAGTACCTGGAATATAGAAGCTCATGTATGGAACAACCATTGTGGCATTGTGATGCGTGAGGCCTCAAATACCTCTGGCACCTTGCTAGATTTAAGGTCAACGGTGCAGAGGCCACCTTTCACCTTCAAGAATATGGTACCGACGTTTTTCATATTGAGGACACAAAATAAGGTGTGATGGACAATGAGCCATCAATGGGGAGCAAATTCTCAATCTTAATGACTATAGTTAATGACCATCCGAAACCTTGATGGTCTCTCGACCATAGGCAGAGTCTAGACTGCTCTTCCACTTTTGTGAATGCCAAACGACCATTCTCCATAGCTGTGAGCATAATTGTGCCAAAAGGTTTTGTCTGGGGTACTTGCAAAATAGATATCTCCCGTGTACATAAATCAAACTGAAGTATTTTGACGTTGAACCAAGAAGATGAAGTAGAGCTTATTCCCCACGAGGACACTACCACGTAGGAAATAACTTGGCTGCTCATGCCCAACGTATGTTGGTCCGCTCCGCTTTCCAGCCTTCGACAAGGAAACATAGGAAAACATCTCCTTAGCGATGGTGCCAACAACTACCACCATGAATGGTCCATGAAGACAGTTTAGGTGGTCACACGTGCCATCAATGGTGGCGGCAAAAAAACAGCGGGGGCCCAGCTGAGCGGATAAAACTGTGGCAGGGGTGGATCAGGAAATTCTTGAGTCTTGTCCATGATGGGGTCCCAAACAAGGAGACGAGGATACCCCAGACGAGGATACCCCAGACCAAGGATGACACGACCATCCGACTTGTTGTGGGAAGGCATGCATGAGAAGCATGGACTGGAAACATCTTCACCTGTGAAATACAGTTTTGCTGGCAAGAATTCTAATTGACTAAAGATTACGACCGCTGTTGTTACTTAAGCTATGCCCTTCTCAGTCACCTTCTTGGAGACAACCTCTGAATTCTACCCATTTCGATGAAGCCAGAGTGAATATCAGGCGCTGGCACATTAATTCTAATCTCAGTCAGACATATTCTGGCAAGCTCATTTAGGTGAAACCTGGCGGCATACGTGTCACATCCCAAACCTGAAGAGCCATTCCCGGCCCAGGGCCAACATTCGGTAGGACCTCCAAATTCAGAGCAGCACAGTTAAGCTATGTATGCAATAGGAAATTAATGATAAGATCTGCTTCTATCAATTAGGCTGTCCGTACATATATGTGTGGTTTGAACTCTGAATCAGGATATTCATACATGGACTTCTGTTTTGCCGAATCATGGCAGACATGTCTTCTTGCTGCTTTGCATCAACAACCTTCCCAGTTCTCTCAAGTTAAAAATTGTAAATAGTAAGTGATCGAAAATACAATTGATTCCGACGCTGCACATTGTTTTTAAAAAGAACTAGAGTTTACAGGGAGGAAACGACAGGTTCATCTAAGTTATTACTGCGCAGGCTGAATTAATAGAGCAACACATTGTTGTTGATTTGACACCTTCTAGGAGAGAGGAGCAACAAATGAAAATAAAACTGTTGGTAGCTTAGATTATTGGCAGTTTTTGTACATCTGAACCACTCTTGTGTAGTTCGGCTTTTCTGTCATTTTCTTTCGGGAGACCTTTTAATTTGTCAAGCACTTCATGCAACCACCGTTTCGTCCATCGTCTGTAGAGGATGCTCCCAGTACTGAAAAAAAAACATAATTTTTGAAAGTAATGTTAGCTGGCTGAGAAATAAACTTGCCCAAACAAATATTGTTCCTAACTAGCTACATGACGGACATGTTGCTGGTAATATCTGACCATACACTATCCTGGACTCTAGCAGGTAACAGTTGAACTATCAGTTAGAGAATTCATAGATAATAGATATTCATGGTCCAATTAAGTTGATATATCGAAAACATCCTAGGCTTAAAATGTGTGATGTTACATCCAACAGAAGGTAAAGTAGGTGACTGGCTATTCAACAGAAGAGAAGCCATATTCTGTTCCTTGCAAAATTTACTAAAAACATTTAAGAAAAATACGACTGGAAGAGGCAGACACCTCCACATTGATGTAAGAAGAATGCAGACGCCTCCAAAATTTACTACAAAACTTATTAAACGCCATTTAATTTAGCAAATTGGATTTGTCCGCTGTCATGTCGATCCTGGGGGTACATGTCTATGTACATTGCAACAAAAATAATATATTTCCAATGAATTAAGTTAGGTCCGCCTCAAACTGACCATAAAAAGGTGTGTACACTGAATAGCCCCTCCCTACCAAGATAATTTCAAGAATGAAAAGGTCAGTTTTTTATATCTTCATCAATTCATTGTTTCAAGAATGCAAGCAAATAGGTTTCAAGTTGTGCTGGGATACAGAACCAATCAAAAAGAATGCAAAAGTAATGTGGTACATGACATTGCAGTTTTTAATTTCAAATCGTCATTTTCTCGAGCATAAATGTTATTAAATGATGTGATTCATGCATACTAGTAAAAATACACATGCGCCACGCATGTGTCTGATCAAATGACATCACTTGGCTAGACTTTATCATAAATAAAAATAATAAGATGTACCGTGTACGTATCATAAAAAAACACTTCTGACACATCATTGCATTTAAGTACCATAACGACATTAACACAGACAAGCTCAAGAATCTGATAAAATAGCAACATTGTTTGAAATTAAAGACGCTAATTGACTTTGAGACATAAAAGACATGACGTGTCGCATAGTTCTTATTCATTGTCGGTAACGATAGAGACCATAAATAATTGAGAGTCTTCATTTTAATATGCAACTATGAACTGATTTGTCTGAAAAGCTTATAAATAAAAATTCGTAAGATGAGGGACAAAACCAGAGAACTCAATATTTTCTTCGCCTGATAGACAACCATGGAGTGTTATTGTATACAGGGCAAAATATAAATTGCAAGAAAGAAACTTAGAGCAACACTTTCGTTAATCTGTTTCATGTGACATAGGCAACCGAACGTACATTAACACAGGAAGCAACAACAAAATTAAGTCTTACAATCAGACAACATTAGTGTATAAATATACATTAGTATACCTAGTACCAATGCACGTGCGCCATACATCAATTGGCAGGCATTTACTACGTAAATTAAAATATTAATTTTATACATGGAGCTAACTGAAATTCCAATTTTATACATGGGCATAATAGAAGGTGCACAAGCATAAATTATGGCCACATTAGTGTTGTTCGGCAACACATTTAACTCGGATAGCAAGACGATGAGAAGCTAGGTTGGGAAGAGACCATATTTTCTCAAACATTGTCATGATCAAACGCACAAATCAAACAAACGTCCCAGAAAACAAAATCTAGCTACCTGACAATGATGATTTTGGCGCTTTTGTTCATGCCTCTTCGCAAGCATATCATCTTTCATGTTAGGTTCCTTTTCGGAATGGCCGCATGGCACCTACATATGTTTATTTAATTATGAACACTGAGCATACACTCATATTAATTGGTAATAATAATAAAACATAGCAGCAACAACAAACCTGTTACTATCCATATTGCAATCTGGTTCGTCATTTCAAAATAGCCAACTTTCATCATTGTAAGGATTATTATCTAAACATTCTTTTCCTACTTTTGTCAATGTTGACTTGGTTGTACGTGTAGCAGCTAAATCAAATAACCTTGTAGCATCAGATTCATCATCTTCAGCGTAACACTTGAAAAATAATAGTTTAATTTTTAGTACCTGCCATGCTCGAAAATGGGGTGGGTGGTGCGGTGATGTGGACCTAACACTATGTTTTTCCTAAACCCAGTTTCATCTCACTTGACATGGGGATGGCCGTCATCTGTTGAGGATTATTTCCTACACCCAATTTCATCTCACTTGAAGTGGGGATGGTCATCAAATCCAGGATACCTTTAACCATTCATACCACTCAACAATAAATCATTAGCATTATTGATAAAAAAAAGATGACATAAGATATTATGTGTTTTAGCAAACCTGGTATAACAGGCAACGGACGTAGAATGTTGCATGTCCATGGGTATAGCACTGTGCTATTTCATTTTAACTTTTTTTTTTTCAACGTTGAGCTAGTTGAAACTATACCAGACGAATCCAAGATATCGTCAAAATAAGATATGACACGTCATCATTGGACTTCGATTTGTCGATACAATGAAACAATACTTGTACGTAGTATTAGTCTTTTTTTATCTGCCACACATTGCAAATAGGGTCGAAGGTGAAGATAAGCTTGGTCGCTGGTATGCTGATTCCATTTCGATCTTACCCGTGTTCGTCAATGTTGAGTTGTTGACCTGGCAATACTTGTACCCGTGAAATCTAAAATTCCTGTTGTGGTACAACATACAAAGTATCATTCATCGAGTAATGGATAAAAAAATGACTGATAAGAAACACCATTCAAATTCAATCCCTATGACAAAAACCTGGGTTTTGCGGTGATACCACAGAAATTATCACGCTGGCTGCTTTGTATTTTTTTTCATCTTATTTTGAGGAGATAGTATTTATTCACGCAGATAGTATTTTTTTCCGTGAAGATGTATTTTTTTTCATCTTATTTTGAGGAGATAGTATTTCCTGCTTCAACTTTTGTATGGCAATAAGGATTTTATCATCTTATTTTGAGGAGATAGTATTTATTCACTTGAGGAGATAGTCTATGTGAATAAATACTATCGGTGTGCTTAAATCTCATAGTGCCATACAAAACAAAAGCACTTATTGACATAGACTATTTCATACATCAGAGAGTAGATACCGAGTGGTGTGATAACTTTGACATCCAATTTGATGCACAACCGAAACGAAATCACATGGATTATTTCATA
The DNA here is from genome assembly GCA_007726485.1 of Eragrostis curvula. NCBI lineage: Eukaryota > Viridiplantae > Streptophyta > Magnoliopsida > Poales > Poaceae > Eragrostis > Eragrostis curvula. The sequence goes on from CM017442.1 coordinate 36,655,244, forward strand.
TATCTATCTTGGCTTAAATTTATATTATAATATGGCCACGACACTCCAAGACCCAACCTGACAAGACGGTAGCGTCCAAGACTGAGATGCGGGAGTAGTAGCAGATATATGGGTAAACCTGGTGAATTAGCTGAAATCGATGGAACATTAATTTCAAATACATGCATGTAGTTTAGAGACGGGATCACCTGGTTTGGGTTGTCCGTCGGTCAGAGTACACGTCGTCTGATCTTCCCGGCCTTGACTTCTTTGACCCTGCGATGGAGAGTGTTGGCGATGGGAACCAGCTCCAGTTCGCCACCATTTATGAAGAGCGCCGCCAGTTCGTCGCCATTTATGAAGAGCGCCGCCAGTTCGTCGCCATTAATGGAGCGTCGCCTTCCCACACCCAATGCGCCAGTTCATCGCCATTACGAAGAGACCGGTCGCAGGAGACGGGGCGTGGGAATGGCGATGATGCTACACATCTGATGACGTCAGGATGTTAGGGCTAGGTCCCCCTCGGGCGGGAAATGACATTTGTACCCTTTTGACATTTCTGTACATCGACAGGTGTCCCCTTGTAACAATAGCCGGAGGGCATAATAGGAATGTGTAGATGTCCCTTCGGCTGCCCTATAAATAACCCATCACGGGCACCGTGTGATGGGACGGTTCATGGTGTACTATTGCTTATTGATTGGTCATCATGTTACTGTCATGAATGTGCATGAGTTCTACCTAGTCATCGCTAATGTTAGGTGGATGAGAGTTATTGCGATGATAGCTTGAATCCCCAACAGAGAGGCTGTGCACTATAGTGGAAACTCGACAAAGACGTCGATGGGCCAAAGAGGGACGTCCTTGCGACCCGGAGAAGCCGCAGATACGCACTACATCGGTGATGCGGAACATCGTGATCGGGTCGGCTTCGAGAAGATGAAGCTGAGATGGAGCGTGGTGAAACACTTGGATGGCTGCGCAGAGGAGTCACACATTGGATCAATCCAAGAGTTAAAGATCAACGTCAATTGCGCACACCACAAGTGAAGGGAATTAGGGTTCAACATACGAAAGGGATCAGGACATCACCTGTGCGATTGTCTGCTCTCGACGACGAAGATGATGACTGTCTGCTCGATGACGAGAAGGGATCAGGACCTCGATAACGATCGTGTGATCTGCAAAGAAGTTTTCCTAAGAATCTCTTGTGCGAGTATGGAAAGAAATACCAGTAAAAATAAAAAGAAATAAATATAACCGGTAGTCAAGGAAGTCATGGAACTTGAACGCCAAAAACTATGTTGGTACCGTTGCCTGCGCTAAATCAGGAAGGAGAAACTTTCCAATTCCCTAAAAAAAGGAAGTAGAAACTTTCCTACGGCAGTCAAAGGAGGCCGGATTGGCAGGAAAGGGTGGCGTTTGGTATGGTGAAAAAAAAACATGTGCGGGGAGGAGGTTGTCCTGTTTTTTGTACTGCGGCATGACAATTGTCCTGTCCCCTTGCCCCCTTCCCGATTGGCCCCACCCAGTCTGGCAGGATCCAACGGTTTTTAAAAAAGGATTGATTTAGATCAAGGGTGGATCTTCAGGTGGGTGTAATCTGGCAGGGTAAAACTGATATGTACCCAAACTGGTTCTTTATTGGTTTAGATTCATGGCCAGCTTCCATTTTAAATCTTATCTTAGGTAGGACTAGGGGTGGGCACAAAACCCGAAGCCTGAAAAAACGGGTCCAATCTCGGGTACCAGATCAGAAAACCCGAAATTATTCTGGGCATTTCGGGTAGCACATCTAGAAACCCAAACAGCCCGAAGTACCCGAACAACAGCCATTCCATTTGTTTGTTTTCTAGTTGTAGCCTAGCCCAAACTATTTGTCTCCAGGTCCAAGCTATAGGACCACAAATCAATCACGTAACCCTAGCCCAAAAGCAGCAATTGGGGCGTTGTTGGGATTCTTCGCAAAGAAAGCCCAGCACCGGGTGAAGCACGGAGAAGAAGCGTGAGAGATAGAGAAGTGGCTTCGCGTGCTTCGCTAGGACTCTGAGCAACACGAAGCCTAGACCATAGCATTAATAATCATGTTACATCACAGAGAGTCGACCCCCTCTCCATTGCACGGGAGGGGGTATTTATACCGTGATCAGGAATTACAAATCGATGCCTAAACTACCCCTGATCACGGAGAATAATGTACAGGATATTCGGTACAAAAATGTCCGGAGGGTACAATAGTCTTTTGCCATCTTCCTGTCGAGGGTACATTAGAAACCCTAGCTGCTGACGCACTTGTCCTCCGGGCCCACCCGTAGGTCTTCGGGCGTACACGAGGCACCCAGCCGAGCCTCGTCCGAAGTCCACAGCCTTGGCGCGGCGGCGACCCTTCGGACGATGGATCCGCCCTTCGTCCCCCGTAGCAGGTCCCGCGGATCTTCGGGCGTGCGCGAGGCGCCCCTCCGAGCCTCGTCCGAAGTCTCGAGTCTTCGGACGCCGGAGACCCTTCGGGCGCTCGGTGCGCCGCTCGCGCCCAGCGTCAATCCCTGCGGAAGGAAGTACAGACGACACACGGAGGGTAACTTGGTTAGCTTGGTTAGACCCTTCGGGTACAAAGAGGGCTGTCCGGGATCGAGTCCTGCTCCGCGGATCCCCAACAGTAGCCCCTCGTGGGCGAGGTTCAACGCCGATGAGCCGAACCCTCGAAGAACAATCGGATGTGACCGGAGCCGATCCCGGAAAAACTTCCCTCGCTCATTGGGGTTGATGTTGGCTGTATAGCCCGAAGATGAGGGCGCGGTAAAAACGTTGATCTTATCCGCACTCGCGGTTTTCGAGGGCGCATTAACTGCTCGGTTTTTACCCCCCTATATAAGGAGGGGAGGGGGCCAGTCATTTTCCGTGCTCACCTCATTTCCTTCGTGATCTTCGGATTTTCGCTGTTGTTTTCGCGGCTTCGATTTTCGACGCTACATCCTTCCAGTCTTCGCGATCTTCTTAAGGTTTGTGGCTGTTCGCTCTTCGGATTTTCGGATGGGTGCGTGATGATTTTCGTTGTAAAAATTTTTCTTCGTACAACTTTTAGGTGCTTTTGATGGCTAGGACGAAGCAAACCGCTACTCTCATCGACGAAGAGCCGGCAATGTCTGGCGAAGAGGCGGCCGTCAGCCAGGAGGGGGCGATGTCCATTGATGGTGACGGTTCAGAGGAACTGCTGGACTCGTTGCCTCAGGGCGAGATTGGTGCTCGCGATCCGGAGGATGTCTCCGGGAGGCGCGAGCCCGAAGTCCCGGAAGCTGTCGCTGGTGGCGGGTCCGGAGACCGTAAAGCTCCGGAAGGTGTTTCGGTTGAAAAGCCCTCGGCAGACGACGTGGAGGCTTCGGTTCCGGTTAAAGGTAAGAATTTTGAGGCTAGTAGGGATTACGAGATTTATATCGAGAGTGCTTATGCTGGGGACTTCGGGAGAAAATGCATTAAGGCCGGCGTTGATGCTGGATCTTCGACTGCAGAGGGGGAGGGTACTTCCGGTTATGGTCATTCTTCGAAGGTTTCTGACGCCCGGATTCGGACACCTGCAGTTATTGACAAGACCTATCGCTTGAACCGCTCCCGGGTTGGCGAAGCCGAGCTGGCTATGTATGTTGAGAGGGGATACTTCGAGGCTGGAAGGGCACGCTGTCCAGGCGACGAGGAAATTCCGCAGCCCAAGGCTAATGAGGCGGTTGTTTTTCGGGACTATTTTGAGGCTGGGCTTCGGCTTCCAGCTCTCTTCATCCTCCAGCGAGTGCTTACGGCGTACGGCATTCAGATACATCACTTGACGCCCAACGCTTTCGTGCAACTGTCGAAGTTCATTTGGGCTGTGAGGACATTCAATGCGAAAGTGAACTACGAAGCCTTTTTGCGCTTCTTCAGTTGTCACTTGCAGAACAAGAAGGTGTACTATGACAATGATGTCCTGCTTCTTCAATATGGGGTCTGCACTTTCCAACCGCGAAACTTCGGCAAGAAGTCGAAGCTCGAGAAGGTTGCTTTGGTTACCGCTTTGAGGAACCGCTGGGACAACGACTGGGTTGACTACTGGTTCTACGCTGAGGTACCCGAAGGGGAGGATGAGGATGGGGCTTCGTGCTACCCCCTAGCCAGTTCGCTGGTTCCTGCGGAGCCCATTTTCTCTCCTGTTTTCTCCGGCCGCGGCAAGACCTTCCAGCCTTGTTGTGATGCCTTCAAGAAAGCTTGCAAGGTCATCAGTGGCCGTACTGTTGTGGAGGAGTTCATTGCTGCTGGTGTTTGGCCTGTGGAGGGTGGCTGGAAACCGGATGGCATCGAGAAAGTGAAGCTCGAGGAGCGTAAGTTTACTTACCGCCGCCCGAAGTTTAATGGGCTGAAAAGGCCTGAAGGTCTTCGGCCATTACAGTTTGTTGAGATGGTTGAAGAGTGCGCCAATATACTCTGCGATCCGTTCAGTGCTGCCGAAGCGTATGACGTGGAGAACGGTCTGATCCCGAAGCGCCGTATTAATCGAATCTTCGATTCGCTGAAGATCAGCTATGGTAACCATGCCGTGCCCTTAGGCAGAAAACGGCTTAAGAAGGGGGAGACGCCCGAAATTACGACGACGTCTTATATCAAGATGAGGGGCTGGGAGAAGAAAGCCGAAGCTCCCGCCGGCGGCGCTGGGTCTTCGGGTTCAGGTGCTGGTCGAGGTCGGGGTCGAGCGCCGGAAGCGCAAGAGGGTCGTATCTCGTCCGCAGAAGGCAAGTGCTGTCGCTACGACGAGCACTGTGCTGGCCGAGCGCCGGAAGCGCAAGAGGGTCGTATCTCGAGGTTCGAAAAGCTCCGGAGTCTCGGGTGAAGTTCGAGGCGGGTCGAGTTCCCGCTTGGCTTCGGGACAAACGGAATTTGCTTCGGGTTCCCGTGGTGAAGATGAATCTGTGGCTGGTGGTGCCAGGTTGATTGGTTCAGGGAATGCGCCTGTTTCTCCTGGCTTGGAGGCGCTTTCCGAAGGCCGGGACGGGGTTCCCGTGATTGAGTTATCTGATACCGAAGAATTGTTGGATGGCGCCAGCAGTCTTCGTGTAGATGTTGAGGAGATGCAGGGCATGGAGCCGGGTCGGAGCGCCATGGATATGATTGAGGACGATGTATTGGGCTCGACCGGCGTAGAACGGTCTGGAGATGCTGCGAGCTCCAGTGCTTCGGAGAGTTCTGATGATTCGTTGTCTTCGGGCGACGATTCTGACTCGAGCTCCGACGCGGGGAGCTCGTACGGAACCACAAAGGATGCTTGCTCTCTCGGTGTTTCGCTGGCGGTGATGAGTGGCTTGAGGGAATACAATCCCGAAGGTCCTTAGACTTGTGGCCTTAGTTTTATTCGCTTTACTCTTTTTATATATATTTTTTGTTCTCATGCTTTACTTGTGTTGCGTAGAACTTCGGGCCACGCTGGAGGCTAATTCCGCTCCTAATCTTGCCGACTTGCTACTTCGGCAAGGCCAAATGGTAACTGGGTTGAAAGGTTCCTCTTCGTTTTTGTTGTTGACCTTTTGGTCTTTGTTAACACTTTGCTTCTTTGTCAGATTACGCAGGCGTCCCAGGTGCTCCGAAAGAAGTTGGAGATTGAAGTGGGCTTCGGAGGCGTCCCCCCAGAGATCGTCGCGCTTCGCGAGGAGAAGAGTTGCTGGGAGGCGAAGGAAGCCAGCTTCGAAGAGGAGATCGCTCGCCTGAAGAAGGACCTCCAAGAGAAAACTGACTCCTTCGCCGCCTACAAGAAGGATTCCGAAAGGAAACATGCGGCGACGCTGGAGAAAGTGGAAGACCGAAAGGCCGCTCTGGAGGAGACAATGATTGCAGAGACTGAACGGCTAAGGTCGAAAGCTTCGGCTTTGTTTCAGTCTTATTCGGAGCTTCTTGCTCGCTTCGGCCGCCAGCCTCGTCCTCTTCCCGCCGGAGACGATCTGACCCTCGATTCCTTTTTGACTTGGGTCGAGAGAGAGCTGCAGTCTGTGCCCAGCCTGGTGACGAACATGTGTGATCATGGGGCGAAGACCTGCCTCTATGCGCTCCTGGATATTCTGGCGAAGAGGAAGGTCGGAGATTTCCATGAACTTGGTTACTCCACTTTCCCTTGCGAAGCTATTGAGGGTGCTGATCCTAATACCTCGGACAAAGGCGTTAGCGTCGTTGCGAAGCGCTTTTGGAGGTTTTACTGGAACAAGCACGGCTCCGCGGCCGCCAGTGCTAGCGCTGTTTCTCGCGCGCAGGAGGTGAGGGCTTCGGACTTTTTTGATTTCTTTCTTCCGGTGTTCTTATTGAGTTTAGTAACCTTTGACCTTTTGCAGGCCAAGGAGAAGAAGAGGAAGGAGGTTGGTGGTCCCGCTTCGTCTTCAAATCCGTCTTCGGCTGACGAGCAGGGGAAGGCGAAGAAGGCGAAGAGTGCTGCCGTTGCTGAAGCTTCTTCTGCTGCTCCTCGATCTGCTACCCCGTCGGAGCCTGTCGCGAAGGTTGCCGCAAGCGAAGATGCTTAGATCCTCGGGGCTACTTGGTTTTGTTTTTGTTTTGTAATTTCAAGGGTCTGTAAATTAAAGACGCAATACTGTGTGCAGGTCTCCGCAGAGGGGGCTGTCGTTGAACCATTATGCTATCAAAACGGTAGGATTTGTGCTACGCGCGCTGCCCATCGTTTGATTACGAAGATAACTGGCAATGACGATCTTGGTCGCTTCTGGGGTTATGTTTTCAATGAGTATTTTGCCGCTCGGGTCAAGGTGACTCAGCAGTTTCAGAGAGGTGGGCGCCGGACACTTCGGGGGCCCCCGCTGATCGTCCCGAAGGTCGAGGCTTCGGAGTCTGAAGAGATTTACGACGTTCCGTGGGTGTATGACGATAGCCGTGGTGATGGGCTAGCTGGGATGTTTCTTGAACTCTGAATTTCTGTTTTCGCTTTTGAGCTTTAGGTTTGTTTGTTGTTAGCGAAGATATAATTTCAGTGCTTGTTGTTAACCTTCCGAAAAACTCCCCTCCCCCCTAGCAATCTAGGGTGAGGTTGCTAACACGAAACCTTCAGCTTCTGAAAAACTTCCCTCCCCCCTAGCAATCGAGGGCAAGGTTGATACGCGAAGCCTTCAGCTTCGGAAAAACTTCCCTCCCCCCTAGCAATTGAGGGCGAGGTTGCTAACGCGAAGACTTTCGTTTCTGAAAAACTTCCCTCCCCCCTAGCAATCGAGGGCGAGGTTGATACGCGAAGCCTTCAGCTTCGGAAAAACTTCCCTCCCCCCTAGCAATCGAGGGCGAGGTTGATACGCGAAGCCTTCAGCTTCGGAAAAACTTCCCTCCCCCCTAGCAATCGAGGGCGAGGTTGCTAACGCGAAGACTTTCGTTTCTGAAAAACTTCCCTCCCCCCTAGCAATCGAGGGCGAGGTTACTAACGCGAAGACTTTCGTTTCTGAAAAACTTCCCTCCCCCCTAGCAATCGAGGGCGAGGTTGATACGCGAAGCCTTCAGCTTCGGAAAAACTTCCCTCCCCCCTAGCAATCGAGGGCGAGGTTGATACGCGAAGCCTTCAGCTTCGGAAAAACTTCCCTCCCCCCTAGCAATCGAGGGCGAGGTTGATACGCGAAGCCTTCAGCTTCGGAAAAACTTCCCTCTTTTATTAATCTGGGACGTTGATTGTTACAACTGTGGTTTGGCTTTGTTACACTTCGTCTCTGCGGGTGCGGCTCCTGGTCCTGCTTGCGACTCTGGCATTTACTGGTTTCCAAGGTTGCCTATTGTTTGGTAGGTACCTCTTTCTTGGGCGGTCTTGTTCTTCTTCGCCGGAAGAGATGCTGATGAACTCTGGTAACGCCTCTTCGTTTGGCGGTACGACCTCCAGCGGCTCCGGGTCTTGTTGGTATTGTTGAACTTCTAATCTTTGCTCTAGGTTTTGGTTTCGTGGGTGCTGGTTTTGGCTTTGATTTTGCTACGAAGAGCTCTCAGATACTCTCAGGTTCTTCATTGCTTGTAGGTATTTTTCTATGTTCTTTCTGGTTGTACCTTCGTCGCTCATTTTGTGATGTTGGTGGTGTGTTTTGTTGGTTTGCTCATGGTGTGGTTTATATAGGAGCTGCCGTTGCTCTTCGCGGTGCCGAAGAGTCAGGTGGCTCTTACTGTGGGTACAGTCAGTAATGGTGGAACTGTGTGGCTTTAGTTGTAGGTAGCTATTTCTGATGAGCTAGATTCTTCATACATGGTGGGCCACGGAGTCATGAGGCGCACTGCTGTGTGTCGAAGATTTATTTGCCGCTTGGGCGTTTCATTCTTCTCGAAGAATGTTCTCGCTTTACTGAGCGATTGCGAGTTTTCCTGCTTGAGGAATGACTCAGGATTTCTTTACCCTGATAAGCCGGAGAGATACGCGTTTCTGCGTAATAGCGTAGGTTTACGCTTCGGGCGTTTTTGCCCTTGAGATATGGCGAACTCTCGATGGAGTTTGCATCAAAGTTGTGATGCTTGAGAGACAGATAGGGAAAGGAGCTGCGTTAATTTGCAGGGATTACATTGGGTCTCACCTCGTTAAAAACCTCACCCCCTGGATGGGGTTCCCCTGTGAGGAAAAGAGTATGAGCCCTTAGTTGCAGGATTTAAATCTAGGCTACAGCGAAAAGCAGAAGGACTTCGCTTATATTTCCGCGAAGCCCTAATACATTTGTTATGCGAAGTATCTCTTGAGGTTGTCCGCATTCCATGGATGCGGGAGTTCGTTTCCATCCTTATCACAGAGATGGTAGGCTCCGAGCCTGTTGGTCTTGATGATGATGTAAGGTCCTTGCCATTTTGGCTCTAGTTTTCCCTTGCCCTCCGTTTTTGGGCTCCGGAGGAGTACTAGATCTCCTGGTGAGAAGGATTTGTTAACCACCTTGCGGTGTCTCCATTTTTTTGTTTCGGCTTGATAGCTTTCTAAATTTTGGACAGCACTGACTCTATGTCATTTCCATCATGTCTTTCGATATTGCTATGTCTTCGGGGTTTATCTCATGTGCTTCGGCTCTTGGGCCTTTGTACTTGATTTCTTCAGGTGTCATAGCTTCGTCTCCGAAGAGTAACTTGAAAGGGGAGAATTTTGTTGCCCTTGATTCTGAAGTGTTATGGGACCAGATTATCTTCGGCAGCTCATCTGCCCATTTTCCTTTCTTCTGATTGAGAAGGCATTTTTTGACTCCTGTGAAGATTTGCTTGTTCGCATTTTCGACAGCTCCGTTTGACTCCGGGTGATACACAGAGGCGAAGTGTGCGGTTGTTCTGATACTTCGGCAGTATTCTTTGAACTCGTAGTTGTCGAACTGCTTGCCGTTGTCAACTGTTATCTCTTGAGGTACCCCAAAGCGGCACACTATGTTTTGCCAAAAGAATTTGCGTATGGTTGGCGCTGTGATGTTGACGATTGGTTTTGCTTCGATCCATTTTGTGAAATATTCCAGGGCGACTACCGCGAAGGTGTAGTTCCCTTGTGCAGCGGGTAGTGGCCCGACGATGTCGATACCCCATCTCTGGAGGGGCCATGTTGGTTGGATTACTTGTGTTGGCTGGGAAATACCGGAGAGTTTGCTTGCAAACTTTTGACAGGCTTCGCATTTTCTGACTAGGTCCTGGGCATCTGTGAAGGCGGTGGGCCAAAAGAATCCTTGGCGAAGAGCCTTGGCGCAGATGGATTTTGTTCCGGCATGGGCTCCGCAAATTCCTTCATGAATATCGCGGAGCACCTGGATCCCTTCTTCGCGGCTGATGCACTTTAACAAGGGTTTGCTGATACTGGATCTGTATAGCTGATTATTGAGTATAACATAGTTTCTTGCTCTTGCTTTCATTCTTTTTTCTTCGGTTTCATCTAGAGCTTCGTAGTAATTCCGAAGGTAAGCCATTATAGGTGATCTCCAGTCTTCACTTTGTATGATGTTTACGAGTTTGATTTCTTTCTCAGGCGTTTTGATCGAAGGTGATGTCAATGTTTCGAAGAAAACGTCTGGCGGCAGGGGTTCTTTTCTTGAAGCTGCTCTTGCTAAGGCATCTGCTTCATGATTATCACTTCGTTCTAGGTGGACGCAAGAGAAACCTCTGAAATGCTTCTCAGTGCTTCGAATTAGGTCCAGGTACTTGATCAGCTCTGGGTCTCGGGCTGTGAAGGTTTTGTTAATGTGGCTCTGAATGACTTTGGAATCGGTGTAAATTACGAAGTTGAGGACGCCCAAAGCTCTTAGCTTTCTGAGTGCTAGCAATACTGCTTCGTATTCTGCGATGGTGTTGGTGCACTTGTCAGTTTCTTTGCTGAATTCAAGTCTGACTGCGTATCTCAATTTGATGCCCGAAGGAGAGGTAAGGACAGCCGAAGCCCCAGCCCCTAAGTGACCCCATGCTCCGTCACATCTGATTTGCCATGGTTGCTCGAAGACTGGGCCCTTGGTGTAGGAGCTAGGCTCAGTCCAATCTGCTATGAAATCGGCGAGCACTTGTCCGTTGATGGCGCTTCTGCTTTCGAAGTCTACAACGTGTTCAGATAGTTCCGCTGCCCATTTGGAGATTCTTCCCGATGCCTCTCTGTTGCCAAACATTTCTGACAGAGGTTGATTTGTAAGCACTTTTATTGTATGAGCTTCGAAATAGTGCCTCAGCTTTCTTGAAGCCATTACTACTGCATAGGCAATCTTTTCGAGCTCTGAATAGAACAATTTTGAGCCGGACAGGGCTTCGGAGACATAATAAACTGGGACTTGAATCTTTACTTCGATTCCTTTGTTGTTTGTCTTTGCTTGTGATTGGACCAGGGCCGCGCTAACTGCTCTGTGGGATGCGGCGACATACAAGTACAGTGTTTCTTTTGCCTTCGGGCTGGCGAAGGCTGTCATCTCTTTGAGATACTTCTTCAGGTCAGCGAAGGCTTTTCTTTGAGTTTCTCCCCATTCGAATTTTCCGGAGCCTTTTAACACTTGAAAGAAAGGGAGGCTCCTTTCGGCTGATCTTGAAATGAACCTATTGAGCGCTGCAATTCTTCCGGTCAGCTTTTGTACGTCCTTGATGGAAGCTGGCTCTTTCATGTTGAGGATGGCTTCTATCTTGTCAGGGTTGGCCTCTATACCATTGATGGATACTAGGCAGCCCAGAACTTTGCCCTTGGAAACTCCGAAGACACATTTTTCTGGGTTAAGCTTGAGATTTGCTTGTCTGAACTTAGCGAGGGTCTGAGCTAGGTGAGATATATGATCACTTCGTTTATCGCTTTTTACGACGATGTCGTCGACATATACAAGTACTATTGTTCCTTCCATCTCTTGCAATACTTCGGTAGTCATTCTGCAGAATGTTGGCCCTGCATTTTTCAACCCTTCGGGCATTCTCACAAAACAAAAGGTTCCGAAGGGGGTGATGAAACTTGTTTTCTCTTCGTCTTCTTTTCTCATGAAGATTTGATGATAGCCGGAGAAACAGTCCAGCAGGGAAAGTAATTCGGCTTCCGCTGCGGCATCTACTATCTTGTCGATGCGAGGCAGAGGGAAATCATCTTTTGGGCATGCCTTGTTTAAGTCAGTGAAATCTACGCACATTCTCCATTTTCCGTTCTTCTTCTTCACTGGAACTGTATTTGCTAGCCAGGTGGGGTACTTGGGGTGTGTTTGGTTGGACTTTTTTTGGCTTTGGCTTTCCAAAAAAGCCAAAAGCCTAACCAAACGGGTTGGCTGTCAAAAAAAGTCACAGCCAAAAGCAGCTTTTGTCTAGTTCATTTCTGAAAGCAGGTAGGAAGGTGCTTTTTTGGGCTTTGGCTTTCACAAGTATGAAGAAATTACCCATATACATGTATACATACATACATACATATGTACACATATACATATGAATATTTATAATATGCATAAAATATTTATAATATTTATATATACATAAAATATTTATAATATTAACATATATATGTGTATGTACATATAGTATTTGTAAAACATACATATACATTTACATATGTAGGTATAAATATTATATAAAAATGTATATATTTATTTATAATATTTATATAGACATAAAATATTTATAATATATACATATATATGTATATGTACATATAATATTTATAAAACATACATATACATTATGTATGTATATATAAATATTATATACAAGTGTGTACATTTATATACATATGAATATGTTATATATGTGTGTGTATATACATACATATACATGACATGTAGTCAGTTTCCAAAAAGCCACAGCTGTTTCACCAAACGGCTTTTAACTTTCTCACAGCTTAAATCCCACAGCAGCTTTTTTCACAGCCCACAGCCCACAGCAGCTTTTTTGACAGCCACAGCCCAACCAAACACACCCTTGACTTCTCTGATGACTCCAGCATCGAGGAGCCTTTGGACTTCGGCCTTTACGGCTGCGACTCTGTCGTCTGACATTTTTCTTAACTTTTGCTTCTTCGGTTTAATCTTTGGATCAATGTCCAGTTTGTGCTCAATTGTTTGCCTGCTTACGCCTTGGAGGTCCTTTGATGACCATGCGAAGACGTCTTTGTTTTTGCGGAGCAGCTCAATGAGCTCTTCTTCTTCGTTCTTCGGGAGTTGATCGCTTATTATCACTGCTTGATCTAGGATGAGGTCCTCGAGCAGTACTCTTTTTGTTCCGTCCTTGTGGGTGATGCGAGGTTCTTCTTTGTCCAGCAACTTTTCTGGCACCAAGTGCTTGTGCCTTTCTTTTTTGTCTGGGTCTTCGCTTACGATATACACATTATTTTGGCCGGGGGTTATTCCCTTCTCGATATTCCTGGCTTCTTTCTGGTCCCCGAAGACTGTGATGACTCCCTTTGGCGAGGGCATTTTCATGACCAAGAATGAATTCCTGATGATAATATCGAAGGTGTTGATGACACCTCTGCCGAAGATGGCGTTGTATGGGTAATTTATTTCCACCACGTCGAAGGTTATGTGTTCGGTTCTGGGGTTTGACGTATCCCCGAAGGACACGGGCAGAGAGATTTTTCCCAGAGGGTTGATTCTTTTTCCTCCGAAGCCGTACAAAGGTGTGTCCATTGGTTCAAGGAGTTTCCTGTCCAGTTTTAGCCGGTCGAAGGTACTGGCGAAAAGGATGTCCGAAGAAGCCCCATTGTCAACCAATATCTTGGTGACATCCCATCCGTAGATGTTTGTTTTGATGACCATGGCGTCATTGTGCGGGTGGTTCTTGAGTTCGCAACGTGATAGGTCTTCTTCGGTAAAGGTGATTGGCACGTGAGACCATTTTGTCTTTCTGATTGGAGCTGCGTTGAAAATTGTGTTTACTGCTCTGAAATAATCTCTTCGTTGTCTCTTTGACTCGAAGTCCGTCGAAGACCCTCCGGTGATTGGTAATATAGTGCCGAAGGATGGCAGTGGATCTGCAGGAGTCTGATGGATTGACTCAGTCTTCGGTGGAATTCTGGTGATGGGGGGTGGTGGTGGTAGCTCTTCTCGTGTTGTATAATTGTGCGAAGGTGATGGTAGCATCTTCGGGATGTGGAAACTCGATGGGTGAGGCATTGTGCCTTGATAATGCTGATGGTAGGCTGGAGTGATTTGCGGGTATGCAGGATTATATTGTGGTGATGGTTGCCAACTGTGATTTCCGGAGGTATTGTTGACAACTCTGGGTGGAGGAGTGGGTTGTTCTTTTGTTTTCATTCTTTCCAGGACTGTTTTGGTTTCGGGGCACTCTTTTGAGGTGTGTCCTTGGTCGGGTCCATGGAAGATGCAGTATGGTTTGCGAGGTTCTTGGTTTCTTCCTTTGCCTCGTCCCCTTCCTCTTCCGTTTCTTCCTCCTCTATAACTGTTAGACTCCGGAGGTGTTTCTGTCTTTGTGCTGTCGATCTGGTTGATGTATTGGGCTTGCTGTTCGTCTTTATTTCGCCTTCTCGAGGTGTTCCAGTCTGGTTGGCTTCGTTGGTTGTTTGACTTCGCCGCTTGCTTTTGGCTGTTTTCAGTTGCTTTTCGTCTTCGATAGTCGGAATCAGCTTTGCTGTATCTTGCTAGCTCTGTGTATAGGTCTTCGATAGTCGCCGGAGTGTTCATTGTCAAATGCGTCGAACAAGGTCCGGCCCGAAGCCCCGCGATTGCTGCATCAATTGCCGAGCTATCTTCCACTTCTGGGGCCTGAGATCTTAGTTCTACAAATCTTCGGAAATAGTCTTGCAGAGGCTCCCGCTCTCCTTGTACGCAAGCCCGCAGCTCTTGAGCTAAGACGGTTTTGCGTAGGAAACCTTGAAAGTTTTGGGTCAACTTGTCCCTTAGATTTTCCCATGAGTATATTGTGCCTGGGCGAAGGGTTGAGTACCAATCCAATACCGGACCCTCGAGTGCAGTGATAAGCTTTTTGGCTAGAACGATGTCGTTTCCGCCAGTGGAGGAGATTGCAGCTTCGTAGCTCATGAGAAATTGTCTTGGGTCGAAACGGCCATTGTATCTCGGGAGAGGTATTGGCTTGTACGACGTGGGCCATCTCGTGAGTTGAATGCCTTCGGACAATGGTGAGCTTTTGTCAAATTTGCTGATTATCCCTTCGGGTCTTGTGGTGTTATGGCTTGGTCTTGCTGTTCTTCTAAACACTTGGTCTTGCTGTTCGGCGTTTTGCTCTTGCATTTCCCGCAATTCTTCTTCCAGCTGGACGATTGAGGCCTTCGCTTCTTCGATTCTGCTTTGGAGTCTTGTTTTCGAATGTTGGCTGGCTTGTTCGAGGCGAGCGCTTCGTATTTCTCGGAGTCTCTTCAAATGTTTCTGCAACTTGAGGAGGGCTCTGTACTCTTGCTCTTGGTCTTCGCCTCTTGCTCGCTCTTGTTCGGCATTGCTAGTCTCCGGGTTGTCGAAGTTTACTCTTGTGTTGTCGAACTGTTCCCAGTCTTCGTCCGTATCAGTGTCCGGGTCCTGCGCGAAGGGGTGTTCCTCCGCAGGGATGATTTGCTTGTTGGCTGCCTCTCTTATGCGGTTGTCTTCGCCGCGAGGGGCGTTGGTGTTGGCTTGGGCTTCCCCGGTGCGGAGCGGTGTTTCTCCTTGGGGTGTCCTTGCCACGTTTGATCTTGTTGTTGGCCCAGCGGGTAGCTGTGGCTGCGGGGGCGGCACTGGGTCTTCTTCCGAAGCCCCTTGTGCAACCCTCGCCTTTTTAGGTGGCATTAGGGCTTGTTCTTCGTGCTAGAACCACGGTGGGCGCCAAATGTTGGGATTCTTCGCAAAGAAAGCCCAGCACCGGGTGAAGCACGGAGAAGAAGCGTGAGAGATAGAGAAGTGGCTTCGCGTGCTTCGCTAGGACTCTGCGCAACACGAAGCCTAGACCATAGCATTAATAAGCATGTTACATCACAGAGAGTCGACCCCCTCTCCATTGCACGGGAGGGAGTATTTATACAGTGATCAGGAATTACAAATCGATGCCTAAACTACCCCTGATCACGGAGAATAATGTACAGGATATTCGGTACAAAAATGTCCGGAGGGTACAATAGTCTTTTGCCATCTTCCTGTCGAGGGTACATTAGAAACCCTAGCTGCTGACGCACTTGTCCTCTGGGCCCACCCGTAGGTCTTCAGGCGTACACGAGGCACCCAGCCGAGCCTCGTCCGAAGTCCACAGCCTTGGCGCGGCGGCGACCCTTCGGACGATGGATCCGCCCTTCGTCCCCCGTAGCAGGTCCCGCGGATCTTCGGGCGTGCGCGAGGCGCCCCTCCGAGCCTCGTCCGAAGTCTCGAGTCTTCGGACGCCGGAGACCCTTCGGGCGCTCGGTGCGCCGCTCGCGCCCAGCGTCAATCCCTGCGGAAGGAAGTACAGACGACACACGGAGGGTAACTTGGTTAGCTTGGTTAGACCCTTCAGGGTACAAAGAGGGCTGTCCGGGATCGAGTCCTGCTCCGCGGATCCCCAACAGGCGTGTTCGTTTGGTTTAGGACTAAAGTTTACTCCAAAGATCTTGCTATTTAAGGGTATTAAATAAAGTGTAATTACAAAACCTTTTGTAGAACTTTGGGCTATTTTGTGAGACGAATTTAATAAGAGTAATTAAGCTGTGATTAAACAATGGTTACTGTAGCATCACTGTACCAAAACATAGCTTAATTAAACTCGTTAGATTCGTCTCGTAAATTAGCATCTATCTGTAAAAAAGGTTTTGTAATTAAACTTTATTTAAAACCTTTAAATAGCAAGATTCTCTGGACTAAACTTTAAGACTAAAAGAAACGAACACGCCTTCGGTATCAAATCGTTCCTAGCATGCTTGCCTCCGCCGCCACACAAGACGGATGCGCCCCTAGTGCCGCAATCCGCTCTAGCATGCGCCGCTGCACGCTGCGCCTAGCAGCACCCGATGTTCGAATATGAGCGTAGCTGCTAGAAGATGTTCGCCGCGCCGCTCCTGTGCTGCTGCTCCTTGTCCGGGGCGGCGGCGGCATGGCGGCGCAGGGGGCCACTGCGCTACTACGGGCGAAGGTCAAGCAGTAGCGCATCGTCGCGGCCAGCGAGACCATGGCCATGATGACCTGCAGCATGAGAAGACCGAGGTTTAGACGGAGCTCCGCCAATTCGTGTACAAGAAGATGGTGCTCAATATCGGGTAAATCGGATTACCCGAAACCCGAACCCAGTTTCTCGGGCACCCAAAATGCCGGGTACCCAGATATCCGGGGCCAATCTAGGGTAGAGGTCCCCAGAACCCGAATTTTTGAAAACCCGATTAACCCGACCCGAACTATCAGGTTTACCCAAATGCCCAGGCCTAGGGAGTACCCAGATAATCCCACCAAAAGAACATTGCCGATAGCAATGATCAAGCAGAAAATTTAGGAGATGCAATCCCTTAAAGACAACATATAATTCGTGATGTGAAGCGTCTCCGCTTTTCACAGGATCGAGTGGGTATGTGCTGATGAACAGACACAACAGTACATCACATAAAAAGCATGAATTTTTACATCTTTAAGTTATTACATTAGGTACAATGATTTAAAACACGTGAGTAGCACAGCGGAAGTCTCAACTATACCAAATCTACAACACTCGACGATACAAAGCCGCACATCGTAGCCCGCGATGTGGACCTGGAGGAACGTCACCAAGCAACAGTGGAAACAAGGCTACCTGCACAAAAACATAAAAAGCCAAACCCTGAGCAACTAATACTCAGCAAGACTTACCCGTTAACGTGGCTAACTATAGCCGACTCCTAGAATGCAAAGCCTACAAGGAGTAGGTTGACTCACTTGCATAAAGCGCACTAATTACTTTGTCCTTACTTTCAAGTTTTATTTTCAAGTTAAGTACTTAGCTAGTAAAACAGTGCATCTATCTCTAGAACAAGTATATAATAACAATACATCAACTAATAACAGTATACAGCAAGATATGTAAATATAACAATGATAAACTAGCATCATCATCATCATCAATCATATCACACTACGATGTGGCGCACTGAACAAGGTTGCTCATATCCGAGAGCGGTGGCATCGATGTACATCCTGCAAGAGAAAATCTGACCACACGCTGCACACGCGCAAAAGTCACATGCAGCAACCGTTCACAAGGGTCCCCCTAGAGCTGGCTGGGTCTCACACCTCCCGAGAAAGGCCCTCCCGCACGGTCCCCGTCTCAGACGTACGCGCCGATTGTAAGGCATCCTTTCTCTCCCGAGTACCATGATAGAAAGTGCAACTATCCGCTAGACACCAGGGCAACCCAAGCTACTAAGTTTACTAGGCCCATAAAACACTAGCATGTGATCAGTACGTTCGAACTTGCTCAATAGGGCACACAATGAACGGTCCTTAATTGACACGGACAGGGCTACACCACTGTGAAGGCCCAGCCTTCTTCAACCATCCTATAGAAACAAATCCCCGTCCGGTCTCAACAAATCCTAAATCTATCTAGTACAATCCAGGGTGATATTATCATGCGAGTGGGACCTACCACTCGTCTTCTACTGTCCACTAGCCACTAAGCATAACAAGTTATAACGTAAGCTAAACCACATCTATAAAAATAGGACACAAGATAGGACATGGAAGGGGATTCCTAATGCAGTTCAATGGTTTCACATCAACTCCTAATAAACCTAATGCACAAACAATTACTAGCCCCAATCAAGTGAGAAAATAAAAATCCTAAATAGGGAAGCATGCTCTAGGGTTTGGCTGGCTCAGGAACGACGCTATCACTAGCACAGTCAGCAACGATCAATCAGTGGCTCCTCGTGAGCGGCTCAGCATCCTGGTCCTCCACCTGCTCCTGAATCGCCTCGATAGCTATATGCCATGACAAGGAAATGCAAGTTAGATACAAGTAATATGATGCAATTAAGAATTTAATTACTTGATGAGACAGTCATTTACACTGTGAGTGCAAATGATTAACTTTGTTGATTGATTTTGTCTGAAGTATTTCCTTCATTGACTTTCAATTAAGTTAACCATTTAATCAACTTGAGTTGATAAGATAACTAATTTGATTTTGAAAATTAATTTATGTCCAGTGGCATTTATCTGGTGAAAGTAACCACTGGAAGTGATTTATGGTGAAGTTTGATGATTTATGGATGAATGGATTATTTATAATAATTTATACAATGCAGAGAACGATTTAAATCATAAGAAAATAATTACACATCACATGACAGTGGAAAAATGCTCTGTATGTGTGTAAACAGATACTTGACAGATGTGCAACAGTTAATGATTTATAGAGCAACAGATAATTTACTATGGATTAAACAATTTCTGCATAAATTTAATTACACAGAAAACAGATGAAGTGTATTAAGCGACTTGATATGTTTCCTGGACTTACCAGAGGACAGGTAAGCTAACAAAATTGGATTCGCATTTTTTGGAGCTGTATTTAATTTTCTATGATATTTACAACTTCCAGCAATTTCTGATGATTTAAAATGAAATCCGGAAAAAGGAAAAAAGGGGTGCGGCTGATTTGGATCTGGGCTCCGAGCTGGACTGCTGGGCCGGGCCTAGGCTGGACCTGGCCCAGGCGTGCACATGGCGCGCGACGAACGCCGGTGCGCGGCGCGGCGGCAGCGACAAGACGGCCGTTCCGAGGACGAGGGGCAGCGAGGAAGCAAAAGGGCAGGCGCAGGAGCTTCACCTCGGGAGCGCGGGTCTCGGCGGGGAGCATGGCGACGATGGCGAGGGTGGGGCAGCGATCAGCGGGAGGAGGCGGATCGGTGAGGTCGTCGCGGCGTCGTTCCGGCGAGCGGGAAGGTTGAGGGGTCGAGCTAGCGCGCGCACGGGCTTCGCGGAGTTGACGTGCACCTTGGGGACCAGTAGGTTGACGACGAGGATGGGCAGAGGACGATGGTCGCGGAAGGGGTGGCGGCGAGGTTGACCGCGATGGGGAGATCTTCGATTTCCGACGAGTCAAGCTGCGGAGACGGTGAAGACTTAGTTAGGGACTTGCGCGGCCAAGATGGCTACCCCCGGGTGCGAGCAATTGAAGGACCACTCACCGGAGGAGCCGGAATCGACGGCAAGACCGGAGGATCTCACACGACCGGAATTGGGAAAAACGACGTGATTCGCGTTCTTCAACCCGAGAAAGCAACAATGGCGGCCATGGTGAGTTCCAGGGCGTCTCGGCGCCCTCTCTAGCACCACAGCCTGGAGGGGAGATGCTCCGACGCGGCGGCGAGCTCGTCCCGAAGGGCTGGCGGGTAGGCGGCTCTGCTGCGGGGAAGAAGGAAGAGGAGGTGTGCGTTCCGACCAGTGAGATAGAGTGGAGGGAGGGGCTCCTTATTTGCCGCCGTTCGAGCGAGGAGCGGGCCAAGGGGCAGCGCAGCATCGCCGTACGTCGACGGCCACGCGGCAGCAAGCCTCCGACGCTCTCAGTGAGAGGAGTGAGGCTGACAAGCGGGCCCCACAGCATCTTTCGCATTTTCCCGAATTATTCAAAACAGAGATTTCCCCAATTTTGTGCACACAATTTGGAGTATAAAACGAGCTCCAAAAATCACATATTTGGTCTCTTTGGAAAGCTCTTGAACTGCACTTAAATCTGGCCAACATGCACATCTGGATTTGAAAAGGATTTCAAATGACAGCTGGTCAAAGTAGAGTACTTTACAAGCTTGTGGGATTTATTTGGGCCACCACATGAATTTCTAAAATCATGGAAAATTTTCCAAATTTTTTTGTTGATCAGGGCTATCCACTAGTATTTTTGGTGGCTCAAGTTCTTATTGAAAATTTTGAGTTCCTTCAGAAGGTGGGATTTGACAATTGTTTGAATAAATGATTTCGAGTTTTGAACTTGATTTGCTTTTGATTTCTGTTCAGTTTGAGATGCGTGTGTGGGCTGGCTTCAGTGCCACGGGGTGTCACATGATGCCAGTAAAAATGTACCACTATCACATTAATTCTTAAAGAATTTTCAACCATGATGAGAATCTTATGTTTTTGAAGCACGTGATGCACTAGCCCTTTGTCCCTCCCCAGGGCAGGATGGTCCCAATGCTGGACAAATTGACAATATTTTGAAAAATTAGCTGATTGCACACAACTTCTTTTTGAGAGAGAATTGCACACAACTTTAACCATCATCAGTAATTTATTCAATATAAACACAGGATTTTTTTAAAAAGTAAGAAGATATATACTAGCTGAGTTTAAAGACATGGCGGCAAATACCTGGAGTGTAGAAGATCATGTAGGGAAAAATGTCATAGACATACCCTTTTTCCTTGCATACGTACCTCACTTTGCAAGACTTCAGATCAAAAGTGAAGATGTCATCATTTACACGCAGAAAAAAGATAGTAGCACCATGTGCAAAGCCAGCCACATGAAACTTTGCGTAGGCATTAGCAGGGAGCAATGTACTGAAACCAATGACCCTGCTTTGTGCCCATCCTACGTGTCCATCAGGAGTAGCCTCCCCAAACCAGAGGTAGAGTTTGGCGTTCTTCACGTTGGCAAATCCTAATCCATCACCCTCTGTTGCCATGAGAATAGTGTCTCCATAGTGCCATGAAGTTGGAAGATGGATCACAGACACTCCCTGTGTTACCAAATGGAACTTTAGTAACGATTTACTATACCGAAACTTGACGTAGAGTGAATTCCCCACAAGTGCACTATTGGGCTGCCACTCCCAACCAATATGTTCGTGGAAGAGGTTCTGAGCAGTAACTGGCTTGCTCCAAGCGCCAGCTTCCGATGAGTATGTGTAAACATGTATATGATCAGGCATGGTCACCACGAGGACAACGAGGAAGGGCCCACGGTTGCATTCAAGGTGGTCGCATCTGCCGTTGTTGGCACATAGAACAGATGCGTTCCAGCCTACAGAAAGGTTGAAAGACGCGAGTAGCAAGGGCAGTTCCCTCTGCTCATCTGTGATTGGGTCCCAGACGACAGGGGCTTTCTTCCAGGGACCCCTCATATCACGGGGACTCCTAAATAGTAGTACGCGGCCATGCCGAACGTCGATCACATAAAAGTTGTCACGGTGAGCAATTGGCGGGCACGACGAGGTGCCAACAAAGGTGGAAACTTCAGCTGAACGAGAACAGATGATGCCTAGCATTGGGGGCTTGCGGTGGAACAAGCGAATCCTGCGGCGGAAGCCGGCGTCGGAGACGAGGCGGCACCATCGGCGGCAGATGAGGGCGGCGCGGACGAGGCTTGCCGGGCTGTCCGGCGGAAGGCAGATGAGGACCTCCTCGACGAGCTCGTCCGGCAGCGATGTTATTGTGTGTAGCCGCGGCGGCATGCTGCTTTATGTTGGATTGGAGCAAAGGGTTTCTTTTTGCCAGGGGCAGTGAGATGAGATGGCAAGGACGCGGCGGCTTGTTAGAGCCCTGATTCGGCCTCAACAAGGGAAGAAGCGAGACTCTGCCAGGTGGGCGTGGGCAGACGGAACTCCGTTGTCTTTCCATGGATGCGCAAATTACCGTTTGCTCTCGTTAGTTGCCGTTTTACTAATCTGCTGCCGCTAAAATTCCCACATCAACACAATTATACGAGTTAGGTCTGAAAGGCTTAAGCAACAGCGATGATTCTCCGGCCAATGCAATTAAGCTGTGACGGTATTTTCCGCACAATAAAAATAAGTTGCGACGGTTTTTGGGATTAATTTGATTTTTGGACCGATTCTGAGACGGTATCTGGGACTACAAAGAAATATTTCGCATGAGATAGATTAGTCTACAGGTCATTTTCTTATTTTCTTGCAATCTGATTGTTCTGCTCCGCCGGTTTTGCCAAGCATCCTCCAGCGTGTTGGTTGGTGCCACCACGATGTAAATTTTTGCTGGAACTTGGGAGTTGAGATATCAATTATGGACGTGATATACGAAAAGCAAGAAGGATTTTATCAAGGCGCGGTCCTCGCCTGACTTACCACATGCTGAATAGGCTGAATAGGCTGCCCCCAATGCTGTAGTTTTGTGAAATGAACAACAAAAGTTGTAGTTTTGTGTTACAAGAACACAAATAGTTGTAGGTTTGTGAAATTTACTCTTCAAATAACACACAAGCATCCATGCATACGGCAAGATGTTGTACAGTTGAACTCCTCTTTTTGGACTGGAAATTGATTAAGAAGAGCAAGACCACCACTACTGGCATGGCGATGCCGATCTAGCAACCTGGGAAGACAAGACTGTATCTATAGCGCCATTTTCCTTATTCATCGGCTTGGGGACAAGCTGGCCTCCAATAAAAGGGGAATGTCATGACCTCCATTGATATTGACCTCAAGAAGATGCGGTAACTCTGGCGTGGGCATATGACATGGCCGAGAGAAGCGAACCATAATATTTTCATTATTCGATACATAACCGTATTCATAGATGCAGAACTCGTATATTCCAAATGGTTCCTCAATATTTTCATGATCAATACTTTGTGGATATCGAGTACATCCATTTTTTCTGGTAAAAGTGCTAATAAATAAATGGCAGGTACATTTCTCCCCTGGTTTCAATATATGTTCAGGACATAAGGCATTGAGGTCATCAAATATCAGGCAGATATGACGTGGCACATTGGCATTGCAATTTTTAAATTTCTGGTGCTCATTGTTTTTTAGCATAAATAAATTCATATAAGACACGACATGCAAAATAGCCTCATGCGTCCATTACAAGTTAAATATCCAGGAGTTAACACAACATGCCAAATAATCTCATGCATCCATTAAAAGCTAAATATTGAGGAGCAGAAGACTAATATGAAGTCAGTCCACCAAAAGATGTTGTCCGTTAAATGAAAAACACAATCCTTAAAGCAAAGAAACATAGAGCACTATACCTCACTAATGCTAGTGTCTTTCAACCATGATGCTGCTGACAGAGAGAACCCATATTGCATCTTATGTTCTTGGTCCCAATGTTCTTGCATCTGAATAGGCTGCCCCCAATGCTGTAGTTTTGTGAAATGAACAACAAAAGTTGTGGTTTTGTATTACAAGAGCACAAATAGTTGAAGATTTGTGAAATTTACTCTTCAACAAAATATTGAAATAACATCAGTTGATTGAGAAACGACGAACATTTTATTCCTAACAGACAACAAAAAGCAACTAATGGCTTGCTAAGCAAAAGGCGGCTGGTGATGAATTCTTACCTACAGCCAGATTATATATCAAGGAAACAAATAACGCTCTTTGTTTATGACTGGTATCATCCTCCATATTTGTATATCTTGTTAAATTATGGGGGAGATAACAACCACAGTATGAAAAGGTTCAAAGATATGCTTTAAACTGATTTCTAGACTGGGAAGCTCGTTTAGGTTATCATTCTGTTATAATTTCTTTCTGCAGGATACCTAGCAAAAATTAGATATACATAGATCATCATCCATAATTTATTCACTATGAGGAATATCGGCTATAACCAACTTGCAAAACTTTACAGATAAGGTAGCGATAGATACCTGGCGTATAGAAGCTCATGTAAGAAAAAATGTGTAAGTCACGGTGATTGTTCTCAAATACCTTGTGGACTTGACCAGACTTCAGATCAAAAGTGAAAATTTCATTATTTACTCTCAGTAAAAAGATAGAAACACCATCCGCAAAACCAACCACATAACATTTAGAGTAGCCTCTTGTGGGGTGCAGTGACGTCAAATCAATGACTTCGCTCTCTGCCCATCGCACATATTGGTCAAGACTGGCCTCAATCGGCCATAGGTGGAGCTTGAAATCCTCCACAATGGCGTATCCAATACCGCCAGCCTCAGTAGTCGTGAGAACAATGTGATTATAATGGCATGAACGTGGGAGTTCAATCACAGACATTTCCCGTGTTCTCAAATTGATCTTCAATATTGATTGGTACCAGCGAAACATGACATAGAGCATATTACTTGTTGGAGACAGGATTGTCTTGTTAGAACTAATCGTCATTAAACTTAACAGGATCAACTAGTCAAGATCTAGATCACACCTAGGACTTAACTGATTAGATGAAACTGAGGTTAATTACCTGAAGCAGCTACGTCCATAACCACCAATCTGACTTGGTGAAGCATTAGAGGAGGTAGAAGGTGCTGCAGATCGAAGTAGAACAGCGGGACGTCGACGTAGATGAGGGACACCGAGCTTCCAAACCTTCCAGCACCTTAGGGATTGGTTAGAGTTAGGGTTACGATGAACCCTAGGCTTAATTTCGTGAGTTAATCATGGATTAGGGTAAACAGGGAGTTTCGCTTAGGTTTTATAGTGTTGTAGGCGTGGGGCTGGGCCCAATTCGTGGGCTGAGCTTGCCTCCCGATCAAGGCAACTTAGCAGGGGCGAGTTGGGCTTAAGGTGGGCCTTTCGTTCCAATTAGGTATTGACTGAGGTCAATTCCAATATTCTCCCCCTTGACCGAAGGTCAATACTTTATTCTTTATAATATTTATATTATTGATCATGTGCAGAAGGACATACACAGATCAATAGTCTCCCACTTAATCGAACAAAACCTGGTGAATAAGTCACCGGCAAACATTACAGATATATCGGGACACATTAACCAAAGTCCACTACAGTACTTTGATAGAACGCTTATTAACTTATTTGAGAGTTTATTTATTCGGTCTCATCCAGAATCATATTTCAGGTTAATCACCAAAATCCATACTAATTTTGCAAAAATAGAATAGGAGATAACACCCTCAATTTGTCATGTTGCTAGCTATTTACTTAAAGCATTAAAAAAAATGACTTGATCCTGGGTGAAGCGTCTCCGCTTTTCACAGGATCGAGTCGGTATAGCGCTGATGAACAGACGCAACAGTACAACATATAAAAAGCACAAATTAAGTCTTTAAGTGATTACATTAGTCCAATTAAAATATAGAGTCGCACAGCGGAAATAAACGATACAAGTCTAGGAAATAAAGGTACAAGCGCACGCGCTCACGATACACAAGAACCCGCATCCAAAGCCATGAAGATGCGGACTCGAGAGGAGATCACTCCTCAGTCTCCCAGTGAGCTATCCAACCAAAGGGAAGCTGGCTATCCCACTGTCCACCTCCACCCATAGAGTCGGGCATGAAGGTGCTACCTGCAATAAAACATGAAGAGCCAAACCCTGAGCAACTAATACTCAGCAAGTCTTACCCGTCAACGTGGCTATCTACAGCCGACTCCTAATATGCAAGGCTACAAAGGGGTGGCCGACTCAATAGCATAACTCGCACTAATTACTTGATCCTTACTTTCAAGTTTTATTTCAAGTTAAGTACTTATCCAGAAAAACAGTGTGCATATCTCTAAAACAGGTATAAAGTAATAATACATCAACAGTGACAGTATATATATAGCAATGTAAATAACAGTAATGTAATAGACTAGCATCATCATATCATCAATCATATCACACTACGATGTGACGCAGTGAGCAAGGTTGCTCTTGACCGAGAGCGGCGGCATCGATGTACATCCTGCAGGAGAAAACCTGACCACACGCCACACACGCGTAAAGTCGCATGCGAAAACTATTCGCAAAGATCCCCCTAGAGCTGGCTGGGTCTCACACCTCCCGAGAAAGGCCTTCCCGCACGGTCCCCGTCCTAGACGTACGCCCCGATTGGGAAGCATCCCATCTCTCCCGAATACCATCATAGAAAGTGCAAGTATCCGCAAGACACTAGGGCAACCTAAGCTACTAAGTTTACTAGGCCCATAAAAACACTAGCATGTGATCAGTACGATCGAACTTGCTCAACAGGGCCAACAACGGACGGTCCTTAATCGACACAGACGGGGCTACCACCGTGAAGGCCCAGCCTTCTCGAACCATCCTACATAAACAATCCCCCGTCCGGTCTCAACAGATCCTAAATCCATCTAGTACAATCCAGGGTGAACCTATCTCGCTAGTGGGACCTACCACTCGACTTCTACCGTCCGCTAGCCACTAAGCCTAGCAAGTTCTAACGTAACCTAGACCACATCAACAAAAATAGGACAGAAGGTAGGATATGGAAGGGTAATCCTAATGCATTTCTAAGGTTTCACATCAACTCCTAATAAAACTAATGCAAAATCAAGTACTAGCCCCAAACAAGTGCGAAAATAAAATCCTAAATAGGGAGGCATGCACCGGGGCTTGCCTGGCTCAGGAGCGTAGCTAACTGGGTCAGCGGGGTCAGTGTCCTGCTGCGGCTGCTCCTCCTGCACCGCCTGGGTCTTCTCCTCCGGCAGCTGGAAGTCGAGCGGCTCCGGAGTCGTCTCTGTCACTACACGTTATGACAAGGTTAAATAATTCATGTCAGATGCAATGATAATATGATGCAATTAAGGAATTGATTTCTTGATAGGACAATCATTTATACTGTAAGTGCAATTAATTAACTTTGTTAATTACTTTCGTCTGAAGTATTTCCTTCATTGAATTTTATTTACGTTACTTACTTAATTTAATTCAAGTTGATTAATTAGAGAAGTGAACTTAGAAATTTAGTTTATGTCCAGTGGCATTTTTCTGGTGAAGAGTGCCACTGGAAGTGATTTACAGTGAAGTTTCATGATTTATTGCAAAGTAGATTATTTCTAATGATTTAAATAGTGCAGGAACAATTTAAATCACAGGAAAATAATTATGTAAACTATGACAGTGAAAAATGCTCTGTAGGTGTGTTATCAGTTACTTAACAAGCATGCAAGAGTTCATGATTTATTGAGCAACAGAGAATTTATCACTATTTAAACAATTTCTGCACATTTTCAATTTTACATAAAACAGGAAAAGGGGTTGTAAGATTTTGGCTCAACCACAATCTCAACTCCAACCTCGCCTCCTCATGAACTCGAAGGGATCTATTGGTTGTATGAAGTTCACTAGGGTGAGGTCCGATGAACCGGTCCTTAACCAGCAGAGGCGAGCAGCTTCCACCTATTACCACCAATGTGGGTTCACTAGTCACCAATCACCATCTCGCCCCTGCCTACAAATCCCACTTCAAGCCAACACACTAGTTGATTATCGTCATTCCCCATTTTATTTTAATCACCAAGCACTCATTTTCACACATTTGCAAAAGCATGTAACATGGTGAAGCAACAAGTAAACATTGCAAAAAGTCCCTAAGCATTTCTAGCATCAAGGCATTTATCCAGCATTATTATAGTATAATGAAGGAAGTATCCTAGGTTTAACAAGTAACAGACATCAATATCAAGGATTCCTATTCTAATAGGTTCATAACTGAAGCGTTTCCGCTTTTCACAGGATCGAGTCGGAAGTGCTGATGAACAGACACAACAGTACATCACATAAAAAGCACAAATTTTTACATCTTTAAGTTATTACATCAAGTACAAGTGATTTAAAACACGAGAGTACACAGCGGAAGTCTGAAGACAGATAAATAACTACTACTCTCGACGATACAAAGGCCGCACATCAAAGCCCTATGATGTGGACCTGCTGAGAAACTCCACCAAGCATCAGCGGAAGCAAAGACTACCTGCACAAAAACATAAAGAGCCAAACACTGAGTACTAGTTACTCAGCAAGACTTACCCGTCAACGTGGCTAACTACAGCCGACTCCTAGAATGCAAAGGCTACAAGGGGTAGGCTGACTCAATTGCATAAACCCGCACTAATTACTTGGTCCTTACTTTTAAGTTTTAATTTCAAGTTAATTACTTATCCAGTAAAACTGTGCACTTATCTCTAAAACAGGTATAAAGTAACAATACATCAATAATAGCAGTGTAACAATAAGATATATAAATATAAGAGTAATAAACTAGCATCATCATCATCATCCAATAGTCACACTACGATGTGGCGCAGTGAACAAGGTTGCTCTTGACCGAGAGCGGCGGCATCGATGTACATCCTGCAGGAGAAAACCTGACCACACGACATATGCAGCACAAAGGCACCACATATGGCAACCTTTTACAAAGCCCCCGCGAGGCCGAAATCTAGCTGCTGCTCACGGCGAAACATCAGTCCCCACACGACACCCGGCCCCGCCGTTGCCTGTGGTCCCACTTCCCCGAAGCAGCAGGGTAAGGTTCGTCCCCACGATTGCTAAGCTACTAAGTTTACTAGGCCCATAAAACACTAGCATGTGATCAGTACGTTCGAACTTGCTCAACAGGGCCAACAACGGACGGTCCTTAACCGACACAGACGGGGCTACCACCGTGAAGGCCCAGCCTTCTCCATCCATCCTATGCAAACAATCCCCGTTCGGTCTCAACAAATCCTAAATCCAGCTAGCACAATCCATAGTGAACCTAACATTGCGAGTGGGACCTACCACTCGACTTCTACCGTCTGCTAGCCACTAAGCATAGCAAGTGCTAACGTTCCTAGACCACATCTACAAAAATAGGACACAAAGGTAGGATTTGGAAGGGTAGTCCTAATGCATTTCTAACGTTTCACATCAACTCCTAATAAACCTAATGCACAAACAATTACTATCCCCAATCAAGTGAAAAAATAAAATCCTAAATAGAGATGCATGCACCGGGGCTTGCCTGGCTCAAGTGTTAGCTACTAGCTAAGGTCAGCTGATATCCCCTCCTGAACTACTCAGCATCTTGATCCTCCAGCTGCGCCTGGATCACCTCGAGCGCTATACGTCATGACAAGGAGAAATGCATGTTAGATGCAATGAAAATGATGCCATTAAATTAAATTCACTTAAGTAATGGACTTGGTTTACATAATTTCAAAATTAAATTATGGTGCAGCGACATTTTTTTGGGATTAGGCATTACTGAAAGTTATTTACTGAGAAGTTTGAAGATTTATTGTTTTCTGGGTTATTTATGATAATTAAAACAAATGCAGAACACAAATTAAATCATAAGAAAATAATTAGGCAGGCTATTACAGTAGAGAAATGTTCTGTAAGTGTGTTTACATTAGCTTAACAGGCATGCAAGAGTTTGAGATTTATGGACATACAGATAATTTATTAAGGATTAAACAAAATCTACATAAATGTATTCATACAGAAAATGGATGAAGTGTTTTATGTAATTTGACATTTTTGTTGGACAGATCTTACAAAAAGGAAGCCAATAAAATCGGATTCACATTTTTCTGAGGTGTATTCTATTTATTATGCAATTTATAAGTTTCTGGCAATTTCTGGAGAATTAAACAAATTCGGAAAGGATTTGAAATGGGCGGACCAATCAAACCAGGGCCACACAGGGGGACACGCGATTTGGGCCGCACCAGATCTGGATCGGCCGCACGGGATTCGGCCAGTCGCGCGCGAGTACGCACGCGTGGCCACACAATCGACCACACCGGATCCCACGTAACCGCATCCGATCCGGGACTATGCGGTCGATGGTGCGTCGGCCGGAGCTTCGCCGGAGGTGGGCGGCGCGCTCGCCGGAGTTGCGATTCCGGTGGCCATTTGCGAAACAGAAGGCACGGAGAGGGGCAGCGTAGTCTGTGGAGCTCACCTCGACGGTCGGCAACACGCTGGTTGGCCAGAGGAGGTCGGCGACGAGTGGTGACCGGCGACGGAGAGACGATGACGTCGCAGAGTCGATTGGGAGCATGAGAGTCCGCGGGGTCTAGCCGGGGAGCTTCACCGCGGCTTGGGGAAGCACTACGCAGAGCATGTCGAGGACGAGGGGGCTCGGAGGGCCGGGCTCGCCGGAGAGGTCACTGGGGACGGCAGCGGAGGGGAAAACTTCAAGTCCGGCGGATGGAGCTGCGGAACTGGAGAGTTGTGGTGTCAGAGATCTGCGCAAGAACGTCGTGAAGATACTGGCGTGGGGAATCAGGTCGAAGCTCACCGGAGGCGATGAATTGTGCGGTGATGCAGCAGTGGAGCTCGGTGACCGGGGGTGAAGAAGACGACCGATTCACGAGCTCCAAGGGCAAGGAGGGGACATGGTGGCCATGAAGGGCTCTAGGGCGTCGCGGCGCATCCCTGAGACGAAGCGTCTCAACTGGGGTGGCTCTTCGGCAGTGGTGCAGCGAGGTGGAGCTCGAGCTCGACTAGCAATGGTGAGCAGAGCGAGATGGCGGCGAGATTTGGGGGAAAAGGGGTGATGGGTTAGGGTTTGGGGGAGGCAGCGGGCGAGTGAGAGACCGAGAGAGAGATTGGCGTCGACTTGAGGCCTCAGCGACCGCAAACGAGTGGAGGAGGAGGGTGCGGCGTGTTCCAGTCGCCGGCAGCGACGTGGAGGACGAGTTCTGACAGCGGACTGACTTTCGCATTTTTCAGGAATTAAATCCAGCGCATTTCCACGAATTATTCAGTGTGCTTACCGTGCTCCAAAAATCACCAGAAATTCTGAGGTGTTAGGGCACAGATCCAGCTCCAACTTTCCTTTTGGGACCATACAGGTTTGAGCTCCATATTTCGAATTAAAATTCGAGGAACATTAGGATTTGCGTGACATTCACTGAATTTTTAGAGGCACTTCCAGAATTTGAAAAATTCTGAAACATTCTCCAAAATTCTTTCTTCTGATGTGCTTGCTCAGGAATTTTTGGTTGGGTCATATTACTATTGGAAAATTTGAGTTGCTTCACAAGCATTGGTTTGACATTTGTTTGAACTTTTGATTTTTCATTCAGATTTGGTTTGATCTCAATTTGGTTCAGTTTTTGTGTGTGTTTTCTGCAGAATTCGGCTGCCGTGACACGGGGTGTCACAATAACTAGCACAACTTTTCAAACAATAAAATAAGCATGGATAGTATAAGAATTTAAAACAGGCCATTCATAGGATGTGGTTGTAAAACATAGGATCAAAATGATCAAGGAAAGTTAGGACTTGCTTTCAAACTCTTCCTCGTGCTCCTCCACGTAATCCGGGTCTTCGTGCTCCTCCTCGAACTCCTCGTTGGCTTGATTACGCAAATTACCGTCGAGTAAGTAACTACCGTAACATAAAATAAATCCAAATAAAATACAACTGAACTCCAAATAAAAGATCAAAAAGGAACTGGTAGGATTGGATGGAGTTGGAAATTAGAGGAATTTACGAGAAAGAATCAACTAGATTGGAGTTAGGATGGGGTAGTTAGGATATAAGGAAAAAGGAAAAGAATTATTCTAGGATTCGAATTATTTTACGAATATTAAACCTATCTGGTGTTGTGAAAACTATGGTAAAATAATTTAGGAAGCATGAGCTATTTATAGGAATTTTTCTAATAAAGAAAGGCTTCGAAACAAGCTTCTGTGTACACTAGCAAGGTGGTTGTAGCAGAAAGGCTTGCGCAACAGAGGCTGACTGGTGGGGTCGGGTTGCATAGTGCACCCGGGGTTATTGTGCTGTGAGCTAGGTGCATGGGTTTTGTGGATCGGAGGCGTATGTGCGTGTGGTTCATGTGGACCGGACGTATGGAGGAAAGAGAGAGGGGGGAGCTGACTGGGATTATGTGGTGGGACCCATGTGCTTGCGTGGCAGGTGGACCGGGGTCAAAAGGCGGCCACGTTGGACGGGCGCGCGACTGGGTCAGCGGACAGCGGCGCTGGGCGAGGCGCGGCGGTGGCTCGCCGGAGAGCTCGCCGCCGGCTTCTAGGGTTGACTAGGGGCGACGGAATCTCGCCGCAGAGGCTAAGCGCGCGACGGCGGAGCTAGGAGGGGTACGTGTCATCGACGGCGTGCCCTGGAGCGGCAGCGCGGGCTCGCCGGAGTTGCCCACGGCGGTGGTGTGCGATGGGAACGCGCGTGTGTGCGCGTTCGTGCGGGTTTGAGAGGTCGCGGAGGTGCGCGATGTTGCGTGGAGCTCGTGCGTGTGCACGGTTGTGCTAGCACGGCCGTGTACGTGGCCGGCGACGAGGTTCCGCGGCGGCGGAGGGCGGCGCTCGACGCAACTAGGGTTTGGGGCTCGGCCGGGCTTAACCAATGCTCGCAACAGAGAAAGGGAAAGACAGAGACGACACAAAAGCAGAGAGAAGGAGGACAGCTCACCGGAACAGGGAGAATGGCGCGGCGGCCGGAGTCGGGAAGAAAGGAGGAAACCAGAAATTGAAGCGATGTGGTGCTCGATTTGCGGAGTGGTGGCAATGGGGAGCTGCGCAGGAGGGTCGCTGACCTATTTATAGGCGGAGGGAGGCGGTTCGGGCAAGAAATATCGCCGGGGGCGATATTTTCCGGCGACGAGCTTATCCGCGCATTGAAGGCGAGGCTTGGCGCGAAAGCTATGGATTCGGTCAGAAATTGCGGCGCAGTATGGGCAGTGGCGAGGCCGTACGTCTAGCTGGCCAATGGTGCGGTGAAACGGACGGAGAGAGAAGTTCGCCGGCGGTCGGGGACGGAGATATTTCTGGCGGCATTGCACGTGGCAGCTGCTTATTGGCTCGAATTGCGGCGCGGCGATGTCGGTCGCTTGGTCGCGAAGGTGAGCGGCGCTTCTGGTCGTCGTTGACGAGCTCGTCGTCGCGCTGTGAGAGCAGGATTTCCGGCGGCGGAAGCTTCGGTTTAAATGGGTCGGCGCCGCCCCGTACATCGTTGAGATGACTCGCTGACCGGAGTGACGTCGCGGCGGCATGGCTATAGCAGTGCGAGGACGTGAGCTGGAAAGGAAGAGAGAGAGAGAACACAGAGGGAAGCGGCGGTGCGGCGAGAGAGCTCGAGAGAGCTCGGCGCTCTCACGAGGAAGACGACAGAGCGGCTGGGCTGGGCTCGGCCGCGCGGGTTGTGCTGGGCCAGGGAGAAAGAAGTGTGAAGGCGGCCTGCTTGGCGAAGAAAAACGGGCTGGGCCGGCAGGAAAAGAAAAGGGGCTGCACCCCGGGAGAGAAATGTTTTAAACATTTCCAGATTTCAGTTTGGACAAATTTGAATAAAATTCAAATTTGGGGAAAGGAAGTTAAACACCAATAAAAATCCAAATGGCAAATAAAACAAAAGCAAGCACTTGAGCATGAACTTTTATTTTAGAAATTCTTCACATTCTATTTGTTCAACTACTTTAATGAGATTTTATTTTTGTAAAATCATGGTATTACCTATAAATCTAAAAAGTTCAAATTCTGAGTGATTTTTAACGTATTTAAATTTTGAGGCTGTTACAGTGTACACATTAAAAATTCCCAAACTTTTAGCTCAACTAAATAGCTAAATTAATTTTAAACTTATGCCTTAAAATATTGTGCTCAATATAGTCAATAAAACTTAATATATACTTAATATGACAGCGGAAGCTTAATCAAGCAAATGAAATATTGCTACTAAATATTCTTGAGAATTTTACTTAAACAATTTCCCAAAACAATATTTTGAAAAATGTGTCAAAATAAACTTAGTGAAATTACGAGGAATTTTACTGCACTGAAAAACTTAATATTGCTTATAAAACTTTGCAGCGAAACTAAGCTCATAAATAATATATGAATAAATTTCTTAATTTCTTCGCTTAACATATCTTAAAAACTGAGCTTACGTTATTAAGAGGAAACTGAAATCTTAATTAAACGAAAATCACAGACAAGAGGAGCCCAAAAGCGAAGAGAAGCTCGGCCCAGTGCGCCGCGAGCGCAGCCCAACACTTAAAAGGAAATGCAACCCAGCTTAATCGCGCGCGGCCCAGCAAACTCAGCTGGCTTAGCGGGCCACAAGCTGCACTACTCAGCGGCCCACCTGTGCGAGGCGGCCTGCCCAGTGAGGAGCATGAAACTGGCGTGGCCCAGCGCGCAAATGCGACGCGGCGCAGGACAGAAGACGCCGTCGGGCCTTAGGCCCGAAAACCGGCGAGCAGGCCGCCGAGGCGGCCCAATGCATGCACCCGTACGCCGCGCAAACGGCCCAGCCCAGCTGAAGGCGTGGCGCGCCGTCGGATCGAGAGGGGGCGGGAGCGAACGGTTGAGATGGGATCGACCCAGGACAAAAACCCGGCCGAAACCCTAGCGAGTGTCACTCGCTCGTCTCCGCCCCACCGCACACTCCTCACTCCTCTCCCCTGCTACCGGCGCTCGAGGAGCACGGCGACGCCGCCAGCCAGCCAGCCGCTGTGGTGCCACGGGAGCTGCTCGTCGGTGCGCGCGTGCGAGGAATCGCGCACCGCTCCATCGAGCTGCTCACCGTGGTGCCCTAAGGGCGAGCCCCGTCGCGCGCCGAAGGACGGCGACAACGACAACCGGGACTCAGAGGGGGCATGGCAACAACATCACAGCGCGAGGCCATGACGCGTGTAGGGCTCCCGTGCGGCGGAGCTGATGCTGCACGGGCCGGTCCTTAGGCCGGCGAGGTCACGCGCACGGGGAACAGCCGTCGGTGCGCACCTGAGCTGATGCGCAGCGAGAAAACAGCGGCGATCAGAGAGGTAAGTCTCCGATCTTAGGGTTAGGGTCAGCTTAGGGTTAGGGTTTGCTTAGAATCCTAGAATAGAAATTAGTAGATTAAACCCAGAAAACTTAGCTAATTGATTACCACTAAAACATAGCTAATTGTGACATTGCGTGCTTACCAGATGGATAACCCAAAACCCTAGCCTAATTGATTACCACTAAAAACATGAACAATTAGCTCAACGGTGCACTGATCTATTGTTTCTGAACATGAAAACTTAGATGCGCTTCTTCGCAAAAAAAAAAAAAAAAATAAAATAATAAAAAAAAACTTAGATGCGCTAAAAAGAACTTAACTAAAAACATGAATGAAGAGCTTACTGATATATGAACTGTGGCTTAATTAAACACTAAAACATTAATCTGATGCATCTAGATAGGAGAACCGTGCTGCTAAATCATCAA
This sequence comes from Eragrostis curvula, assembly GCA_007726485.1. Classification (NCBI taxonomy): domain Eukaryota; kingdom Viridiplantae; phylum Streptophyta; class Magnoliopsida; order Poales; family Poaceae; genus Eragrostis; species Eragrostis curvula. The sequence goes on from CM017442.1 coordinate 36,690,410, forward strand.
AACTGACTGTAACTTAACTAAAATTGACTAAAACTGAACTGAACTTCTCTGATTGCTTAACTAGATCATTAAAAACAGGACTAAAACTTAGTTAGATCTAGTGCTAATAGAGACTAGGGATCTAAAACGACTAGATTAGGCGTCTGATACCAATTGTTAGAACTAATCATCATTAAACTTAACAGGATCAACTAGTCAAGATCTAGATCACACTTAGGACTTAACTGATTAGATGAAACTGAGGTTAATTACCAGAAGCAGCTATGTCCATAGCCACCAATCTGACTTGGTAAAGCATTAGAGGAGGTAGAAGGCGCTGCAGATCGAAGTAGAACAGCGGGACGTTGATGTAGATGAGGGACACCGAGCTTCCAAACCTTCCAGCACCTTAGGGATCAGTTAGAGTTAGGGTTATGATGTACCCTAGGCTTAATTTCGTGAGTTAATCACGGATTAGGGTAAACAGGGAGTTTCCCTTAGGTTTTATAGTGCTCTAGGCGTGGGGCTGGGGCCAATTCGTGGGCTGAGTTTGCCTCTAGATCAAGGAAACTTAGCAGAGGCGAGTGGGGCTGGGGCCAATTCGTGGGCTGAGTTAGCCTCTCGATCAAGGCAACTTAGCAGAGGCGAGTTGGGCTTAAGATGGGCCTTTCGGTCCAATTAGGTATTGAGTGAGGTCAATTCCAACATGTCGACCAGAGGCCAGCTCACTCCAAACGCTAGTCTCTGATGAGTAGGTGTAAACAAATATATCCAGGGCTTTGGTGACCATGAGGATGACAAGGAAGGGGCCGCCATTGCAGTCGAGGTGGTCGCAGGTGTTAGTGTTGCCGCAGAGCACAGACCCGTTGAAGCCATGGCAGTTCTTGGCCTCTGGCAGCGAGGGAAGTTCTGTCTCCACATTCGTGATCGGGTCCCAGACGATGGCGGGCGTCGACCACATGCCAGTTGCAGCGGTCAGCAATTAGCGGGCACGAAGTGATGGGAACAAACAGTGGCAAAGCCACGTTGAGCTTCCCTGGTGCACTGGCACCAGGGTAAGTCGAACATTCATCACGGAAGTGCTTAATCTTGACCATTTTTGCACCTGATTAGCTGCTAATCTATGCATTTGGCACCACCCTTTGGCTGGTTCTAGCTTCGCCCCCGCGAACAAAGGTGGAAACTTTAGTTCTGTAGATGTGATTGAAAATGCCCAGCATTGGGGGCGTCCGGTGGAACATGCGAAACCTGCGGCGGAAGCCCGTGTCGGAGACGAAGTGGCACCATCGCGTGCAGACGAGGGCGGCACGGACGAGGCTTGCGGGATCATCCGACGGGAGGCGGAGGAGGATCTCCTCGACGAGCTCATCCATCAGCGTCAGAGGCGGCGGCACCATGCTGGTTGCGGGAGAGAAAGGGTTCGTTTAATTGGGGGATCGTTGATTGCTGGACTTGCGAGAGACCGTGGGACACAGGATATCTATCTGATTGGGCTGGTGTGTGCTCCGGTCAACTCAATATCAATATGTATACCACCCAAAATCAACCGAGGATTGAAGATAGAGAAGGTCCAAGTCATGGTACAACATGTATGGCACACAAATCCATACGTTAGTCCCTGTACAAGGCTAGGTTAGTCTGTTCCTTTATTATAGGTCTGTTTCCCTTTTTTATCTTTTATTTACATCAAAACTCTTCTCTGCACTGGCCTGTTTCAGGGGAAAAATTAGCATACTAGTGGTAACTAGTAGCTACTATTTTCTCCCATTTGGTTCACAATGCAAGGGCAGCTGTGGATAAACTTGCACATAAAAGCTACTCTTTTTTTTTTACGATTACACAGTACAACTCAGACACTCACAACGCACGCACACTCACCCCTATAAATGCACATACACAACCCACTGGCGCCTCGATGTCGACGGCCACATCGCCTACCGCTGAAAGCACAAATGTTGTTAAATCCTAGAAAATTCGCTCCCATCAGGAGTCGAATTCAGGACCTCAAATGTGCTATTCGGGTGCCTTAACCACTAGACCAAGACCCCTTTCACCACATAAACGCTACTCGTTGCTAGCTCAATTGTTAAAAACCAAATATTGAGCAATACTTATACGAAAGAAGCCTTACTAAATTTAAGGCTCTGGTTCCAAGCTTAACAGGATTATATGTTGAATAGGAAATTGCACATCATACCAGCTTGCACCACAAGAATCCAGGTTCACTCGGCAAAGTGCACTCGGGGAGAGGGTACTCGGCAAATCCCCTCTTTGCCGAGTGTTTTTTGTTCCCACCAGCCAGCCACCGTCCCCGTCATGAAGTCACACAAATCCCCAAATTTTTCACAAACTTCACGACGTTGAGATTCGAACCCGCGACCGCCCCATTTACGGGTAACCTTCTTTACCAGGGCACCACACACTCACATATGTCTATACTCCGTTTTGATTCCACACATATTATACATAACTGAGTGTAAATTGTTTGTTTAAGGCCCTAAACGAATTCAAACTAAAAAGTTGTTAACTAAAAAGTTGTTACTCGGCAATGTGCATTCATAGGGGATGGTAGTTTCTCCATCCGAGATACTTTATAAAATTTAAATTTCAAATTTGAGAAATTCAAACATAGTTTATGTTGCCAAGATGATTCAAATAAAAAACTTGTCAACTACAAAGTTTCATAACTTTTCTATATCTACAAGTTTCATTTTGGTAGTTCTCCATCCAAGGTCATTTGAAAAATTCAAATTTTCAAATTTAAGAAATTCAAGTGAATTTTTTTGTGGACAAACTTAAATCAAATTAGAAAAACTCAACTTCAAATATGTACAACTTCTGAAGATCTACCACTTTTATTTTGGTTATTTTTTCATTCGACATAGTTGTAGTAACATTGTTCACAAATCTTATATATCTCTCTTATGGGTTTGATGAAACTATTTGAGAGATGTTGATTTTGTGAACAATTTTTCTATCATTTTGTTGAATCAAAAAATGAGCCAAATAAGAGTTGTAGATCTTGAAAAGTTATACAACTTTGTAGTTCAACACTTTTTATTTTGAATTTGTTTAGGGCTTCAAAAAATAATCCAAATAAGTTTGAATTTCTCTTTGCCGAGTGTCAAAATTAATACCTTTGCCGAGTGCTTTCTTTTTGACACTCAGCAAGGAAAAATCTTTGCCGAGTGCGAGTGTTTTTTTACACTCGGTAAATTTTTTTTTTGCCGAGTGTTTTTTTTTTACACTTGGCAAAGAAAATATTTACCGAGTGTTTTTTTTTTTTGACACTCGGCAAAGGGGTCGGCACTCAGAAAAGGCCTATTTCCGGTAGTGTTGCTAACATGACATAACTAACCTTGTGTCCTTGTTACAGTCTAAAATAAACAGGAGCTAAAAGGTACTGGAAACATACTGAAACTGACACCTATCTCACTAATGCCACCGAATGCGAGGCTCCCAGGTCCAGCGTACTAGATGATTTCACCATGAAATTGAAGACCGCTGTCGGCACATTGGCATTGTCAAGCTCTCTTGGTAACCTTTTTTGATACATCATCTGCAGCCACTCCCAATACTACAGAAATACACAAATTTGTAATGTAAAGTGAGCCTGAGAAATGAAATTTGCCCAATTTGCACAACTGTTTGCAATATACTAATTAATGCAAATGGTTCTGCTAATGGCTAACAAAAAAGACAAAAACCTATACTTTATTATCCACGCCTCCAGCAGGTCACAAAAAACTTAACCAAGAGATTTTTTTTGAAGGGAACCAAGAGAATATTTAGATATATCAACGTCATCCATAATTATATTCTGCTACATGGACATCTTTGTGATTTTCGTAGCAAAAATATGTACAGGGTTTCAGATGGCATGCAGTTGACATTTGAATTTTTAGTTCTGGATGCTCATTTAGGCAATAGGTTTGTTAATGAAAGCTTTTTTAGGCTGAATTTACAAATTGCCACAAAATTTAGTGCACTTAAGAATAATAATTTGTATCTCTTAACATGTGAATCTACAAAGCCTGAGTTGAAATATGAATTGAGTTGTGCCGACGTGCCATTCCAACTGCCCCAAATTTATTTAGATCTGTTGTCAATATCTGCCACACCTATACGTTACACATGCATGAGATGTGTATATATATGGTTAAAAATTTCAGCATGGCCCAGCATATAATATTTTAGATTTTGCGAAAAATGAGTTCTATTTTCATGAACTTCTATGCTCAAGGAGAAAAAACAATGTTCCAGATAAATCTGTAAGGATACCTGGGGTGTAGAAATTCAAGTAGGGAACAACCACGCCGATGCATGAGGCCTCGTACACCTTTGTCACCTTACTGGACCTCAGATCAATAGTGAAGATTTCATTTTTCACATTCAGAAAAATGACGCCAATGCCTTCTGCGGAGCCAAGCAAAACAGGCATGGTACTCCGTGAGCAATCAATGGGTAACAGCCTTTTGAGGTTAATGACTTTGCTTATCTCCCATCGACCGCCAACATCAGCCCTCGACCATAGGCGAAGTTCGAAATTCTCCACTCTCACAAATCCCGGCCGACCATCCTCCGTAGTTGTAAGCTCAATAAAGGATGGACAAACTGGGTCTTCCCATATAGGTACCTGTATGACAGATATATGCTGCGTGCCCAAATCATACGTGAGAATTCCTTTTTTCTTCGCGGCCACGAAGAAGAGTGTGTTCCGCACGAGGGCACTACGCTCCCAACGACTAACACGGACATTGCATTGTGCAGTAGAGACCGGCTCGCTCCACATGCCTGTCTTGGAGGAGAAAACACAGGAGAATATCTCTTTTTCTTCTGTGCCCAGGAGGACCACAATGAAGGGTCCGCCGTGGCAGTCGAGGTGGTCGCAAGGGCTAGCGGTGGCATCACATAGCACCGCCATGTTCCAGGTCTCTGGGAACAACCTCCGTGGTGGCGGCTCGGGTAGTTCTAGCTTCACGTTTGCGATGGGATCCCAGATGACAATGATAAGATCGTCGTAGTACTCTGGGTAATTGCTAAGGAGGACACGGCCATGGCGAGAGTCACACGGTCGCATGTCATGGTGGTGCACATGAGGCAGGAAGCTGGACGAGGTCACGGGTACGAAGAGGGCGTCATCCATGTGATCCCAGAGGAACCCAAGGATGGGGGCTGTTCCATGGAACTCCCTGAACCTGCGGCGGAAACCGGCATCGGATATGAGGCGGCACCAATGCTTGGACACAAGGGCAGCACGGACGAGGCTTTTGGGATCGTCTGGCGGGAGGCGCATGAGGATCTCCTCGACGAGCTCGTCCATCAGCAACGGTGATGTGCGTGGCGGCGGCATGCTTCTTTCCTGCGGATTGCAGAGACCGTTTGTTTGTGGGAGCCCTAATTCGGGCCTCAACCAGGGAAGAAGCCAACTCTGCTGCCAGGTGGGCCGTGGATAGAACTCCGTTTTTCCCATGGATACGCACGCAATTCCCTTGTTTTCTTTCGTTCCTTGCCACAATTCAAGTTCCTGAATCCTTACTAGTTAGTACGATCTGAACGGCAGAAGCAGCGGCGATGCTGCAATGTCCGTACATGTTTCACTTTGGATTAATTTATTTTTGCAAAGTTTCCAGGAAGGTAACTCGTATTATAAAAAAATATTTTTGTATGAGATGGATTATTAGGCTACGTATCATTCTTCTCGTCTATGTGCTAAAACACAACAATTATACATCCGCCCCCCCCCCCCACCCCCCCAATATGCAACCACCTGGCTTACGACCGCACGCGGCACACACGAATACTTCTGCCTGGCAACCCTGGACTCCTCGCAAGCTCCAATCCATGGGACTCGTTCTGCAGCTTGATTGCGATACTGGTGCATGCCACATCCCGCCTCAATTGCCATGCACACACCAAAGAGTTCGCCATCAACCAAACCGACTCAACTTGGCCACAACTACGTACCTGGCACCAGATGCGAACACATTGGCGCCCTGGCTCGACCTAACCCAGACCCACAAAGACATGCACCATCGGACACGCGACATACGCAACACGGAATCACGGATACATAGTCAGGCATCACATGGCACTGGCACACACTCGTACCTGTGGCGTTGTTTATCTAACATTTTAATTATAGTTGTTGGATCAATAGTGCAATTTACTCGTAAGCAAATAATACTATGTTAAGCGCCCTTGTTTCCAAATATCGAGGGTTCAAATGTTAGCTCCCTGAGCGCCTCTGTTATGGTTCTGGATTAGATCGACGGAATCCACAACGGCGGTGACGAAATCCTACGGCTCGTCTTCCCCTACATAATTAAGGTAGCCCAAAACATACTCGAGAAGCTCTGCAGCCACAAAATAGAGCGTGCTCCCAACGAGGGCACTACGTTCCCAACCCAGATGGATATCGCATTGTGTTTCAGAGATTTGTTCACTCCACACCGACCACGCGTCAACCTTTGAAGAGTATATGACTATATGTAGGAGAATATCTCTTTTCCTTCAGTGCCCACGAGGACCACAATGAAGGGTCATGATTTCACAGTCCGCCGTGGCAATCGAGGTGCTCGCATAGCCTAACGCTGGCGTCATATACCACCGCAGCATTCCAGCTATGTGGGAACACCCTCCGTGGTGGCGGGCTTGGTAGTTCTTGCTTGTCGTTCGTAATGGGATCCCAGATGACGAGGATAAGATCTTCGTAGTACTCAGAATTATTGTGAAGGAGGAGGACACGACCATGGCGAGAGTCACATGGTCGCATGTCATGATGCACAACAACAAAAGCCTCCTATAGCGACAGTGACCAAAATCCCGTAGCGGCGGTTTTGAAAGCCAACCGTCGCTACAGTAGTGGCGGGGGGCACTGTACAAATGGACCGTCGCTAAAAATGATTTGTAGCGGCGGTTGCTGCTGTCAACTGCCACTACAAATCGATTTATAGCGGCAGTTGATGGCAGCAACCGCGGCTACAAATCATAGATTTGTAGCAACGGTTACTGCTACCAACCGCCGCTACAATGTGGTGAAACAGGGGAGAGCTTGTCTTCTCTGGCACGGGCTGAACAGAGGTGGATACGTCCCGAATCAACGCTGCGCGGCTATAAAATCGACGCCTCTAGCTCGCCATGCATCTTATCCATTCGCCTCCATCTCGCCATCCACCGCCGTCGCCTCTCCCTTGCCCATGCGCACCATCCACCGTCGCCTCTCCCTAGCTAGCTAGCTTTCCCGCACGCCATGACTACTCGCCGCCGCCGCTGTGCCACCGCCGAGACGGCCTTCATGGGCGCCCACCCATGACCGAGCGTTACCCGCCGTGCAACGAGCTCCCGGCCTCTCCGCCGCGCTCCCGCAACAATGGCTGTGGCGGAGCCTCCTCCGACGACGCCGGGCCGCGCGTCCTTGAGAGGAGCAGCCCCTCCGGCAAGATCCACTTCCTCTGCCCCATTTGGCCCGGAATGGAGACCGACACCATGGCCAACATGATGCTCCATGTGTTGGAGATGCGCCGGTTGGAGGACGTCCACGCGGTGGGGAGGAACCGCCACCACCACCTCGCTCGCAACCACGGTTGGCTGTGAGTTGCGCGTGGCTACGACCGCACGCGCGGCATGGAGGAACGTCGACGCGCGCCGTCGACCGTGCGCCATGCATGCGTGGCGGCATATAGTATTTTGGGAGCGACAACGATGTGCCGCCGTGCTCGGACCACTAGTATTGTGTTAGTGTGTGTTAGTGTGTTAGTTAAGTTAGTTAGCTTGAATGTGTTAGTGTGCTAGTGTGTGCTAGTGTGTTAGTTAAGTTAGTTAGCTTGAATGTGTTAGTGTGCCAATTAGTGTGTGTGTGTAATATTGTAAGTGATGTGCATGTGGCTATATATGTCACTGCACATTCTAAAAAAATGTTTAATCGATTTATAGCGGCGGTTCACGGCAGCAACCACGGCTACAAATCATCTTTAGCGGCGGTTCATGGCAGCAACCGCCGGTATAAATCGATTTGTAGCGGCGATTGCTGCCGTGAACCGCCGCTATAAATCAATTTGTAGCAGCGGTTGCTGCCGTGAACCGCCGCTATAAATCGATTTGTGGCAGCGGTTGCTGCCGTGAACCGCCGCTACAAATCGCTGCAGTACTTAAAGCTCTCCCCGACTAGCTCGCATTTCGCACTTCCCATGGTGGCCGGAGAATTTCTCCAAAATCGCAAAAACGAGAGGGGAAGGTTTTGATTTCGTTTCTTTTGGACAATTTTGTTCAGTGAGGCAAGGGAAAGACATTGCATAGGTTATTTCCTTCTATCCCTTGCCCCACGGTGGGCGCCAGCTATCGTCGATTTACGACTGCAATAAGAATAGGGGGTGGATCGTCGAGATGAGAGATCGAGGGTTGCGCAGGACATGAGTTTAGACAGGTTCGGGCCGCCGAGTAGGCGTAATACCCTACGTCCTGTTTGGGTCTTTGTATTCTGCGAGGGTGTTTACAGATGTTCTGACTTGTTGTTCGTCAGATTGTGGCTTGTCTTTGGTGGGGTGCCTCTACCTCCGTTTATATACTCGGAGAAGTAGGGTTCCCGTGCTAGAGTCCTATTCGGCTACTGCTAGAGTATTCCTTGTTCTACAAGATGTACATTGTGTATATTCCAAGTAATCTATTCTAAGTATATCTTCTGATCGTAGTCCGAGTAGGCTCCGTCTTGAATGTCTACTCGGTTTCCCCGAGTAGGCTCTGTCTTCTTGTCTGGCTATCTACTCGGTTTCCCCGAGTAGGCCTATCTAGAGGGTACCCAGTTCTGTGTTTACCACAACCACAGTGGTGCCCTACTGGAATTTTCTCCAGGGCTCAGAAGAGAAGAGTGCAAAGGCTGAGGAACAAAGAGATAGAGATGAATCGGCGAAGCAGAGGGGAAGAGGAAAATCGGCCAAAGAAGACCAAGCAAGAATGGTGTCCCAAAGCTGCAAACAAATCCCTAGAGTCATCGACCAGCATTCATATGGTGATGATACTCCCGGCCGATTTTGGAGTTGAGGTTGATGTTTGTGAGGAAGAGTCTGATTTCTCTGATGAGAAGACATCGGCCTAGCTAGTCCTTCCACCTTAGCCGGCCATATTTGACAAGCCAGAAGGTACCACCCATCGGCATATGAAGCCATTATATATCAGAGGCCATGTCAATGGCAAGCCGATGGCCAAGATGCTCGTCGATGGAGGAGCTGCAGTGAACATCATGCCATATGCTACCTACAGAAAGCTTGGGAAGACTCCAGAAGATTTGATCAAGACCAACATGAAGCTCAAGGATTTCAATGGCAATGAATCGGGAGCCAAGGGAATCTTGAATGTGGAGCTGACTGTGGGAAGCAAGACTCTGCCAGTTTCTTTCTTTGTGGCTGAGGGAAAGGGTTCATATACACTCCTGCTGAGAAGAGATTGGATTCATGCCAATTGTTGCATCCCATCGACGATGCATCAGTGTTTGATCCAGTGGGATGGAGATAGAGCAGAAATCGTGCCTGCTGACCGATCAGTGCATGTCGCAACGGCCGATTTGCCTATATGGGAGATGGACGGAGTTGAGTGCTTATCTGGAGCTGTCTGGACTGCCGATGAGCTGAGGATCACCGATTTTGGATTCGAGCCGATAAGCACGGCTTCTACATTGTTTCTCTAATGGAGGGCCCAATCGACGAACAAGACTTGGGGGGCAGGTTGGGTCGAGGTTTCACGTCGGTTGTCGAGTTGGAAGAAGTTGATATTGGACCAGGAGATAAGCCAAGGCCGACGTTCATTAGTTCCAAGTTGACTCCAGAATTTAGGAAGGAATTAATTGAAGTATTAAAGGAGTATAACGATTGTTTTGCATGGGATTATAAAGAGATACCGGGACTAAGCCGATCTATAGTTGAACATCGGCTACCAACTAAACCAGGATACCGTCCAGTTAAGCAATCTGTCAGGAGATGTGTGGAAAAGTATATCTATGCAGTCAAAGACGAAATCAAGAGATTGTATGATGCGGGGTTTATCAGGCCTTGCCGATATGCTGAGTGGATTTCTAACATAGTTCCTGTGGAGAAGAAGAATGGGAAGATCAGAGTGTGCATCGATTTCAGAGATCTCAACAAGGCTACGCCGATGGATGGATATCCTATGCCGATTGCCGATCGGCTAGTCGATGCTGCATCTGGACATAAGATAATCAGTTTCATGGATGGTAACGCTGGTTATAATCAGATATTCATGGCTGAGGATGATATTCACAAGACTGCTTTCAGATGTCCAGGAGCAATCGGCCTGTTCGAGTGGGTGGTCATGACCTTTGGCTTGAAAAATGCTGGTGCTACATACCAAAGGGCTATGAACTACATATTCCATGACCTCATTGGCCGATTGATAGAAGTGTACATCGATGATGTGGTGGTTAAGTCAAAGTGCGTTGGTGATCACATTGCCGATTTGCGAGAAGTGTTCAAGAGGGTGAGGAAATATGGATTAAAGATGAATCCTCTTAAGTGTGCCTTCGGTGTATCAGCAGGGCAGTTCCTGGGATTTATGGTGTATGAGCGAGGGATTGAAATCGGCGACAAGAGCTTGAAAGCCATCAACAATACAGAGCCGCCGATCAACAAGAACAAGGTACAGTCTCTAATCGGCAAGATTAATTTCGTCAGAAGGTTCATCTCAAACTTGTCTGGCCGATTGGAACCTTTTACTCCATTGTTGAAGTTACAGGACGATGAAGAGTTTGTCTGGGAAGAGAAGCAACAGAAGGCGTTTGATCGAATCAAAGAATATCTCAAGAATCCTCCAGTATTGATTCCGCCACAGCCAGGAGTGCCTTTCAAGCTGTACATATCAGCCGATGAGAGGTCAATCGGCTCGGCATTGATGCAAGAATTTGAAGGCAAGGAAAGGGGGATTTCATATTTGAGCAGAAAGCTATTAGATGCAGAAACCAGATATCCACCGATACAAAAGCTGTGCCTCTGCCTTTATTTCTCCTGCACCAAGTTAAGGGACTATCTGGTAACAGAGGAGTGTGTGGTGATTGGTCAGACCGATGTGATCAAGTATATGCTGTCAGCTCCAATTCTGAAAGGGAGAATCGGCAAGTGGATGTTGGCCTTCGCCAAATTTGATCCGAAGTTTGAATTGTGGTAAACACAGAACAGGGTACCCTGAAGACAAGCTTACTCGGGGAAACCGAGTAAGTAATCAGACTAGAAGACGGAGCCTACTCGGACTACGACCAAAAGATATACACAAGATTAGATTACTTGGAATATACGCAATGTACATCTTGTAGAATAAGAATAGCTCTAGTAGTAGTCGAATAGGACTCTAGTATGGGAACCCTACTTCTCCGAGTATATAAACGGAGGTAGAGGCACCCCACCAAAAACATCTGAACATCCACAACTCAACCCAGAGATACAACATCTCGAAATATTGTACACACAACCCCTACGCAGAGAATGCAAAGACCCAAACAGGACGTAGGGTATTACGCCTACTTGGCGGCCCGAACCTGTCTAAATCCGTGTCCTGCGTAACCCTTGATCTCTCGTCTCGACGATCCACGCCCTATTCTTATTGCAGTCGCAATTCAACGACAGCTGGCGCCCACCGTGGGGCATCGGATCGTCAAGAACAAGTCGCCGAGTTCAAGGGATACTCTCAACAATTTCTCTATTGGCAACATGAGCCAAAGAGCGACGTCGGAAGATGAGATAGGTCAGAATCAAGATGGAGCAGATTCCAATCTGTCGGTACCTCATGGTCATCAAACAGATCATACACCTGAAGGTTGTTCGGAAAGAACAACCCGACAAGGCAATCCTCCAAAGCGAGATCATGTCGATCTCGGAGAAGACGACTCCCAAGCTTCCGAAAGAGAGGATGAATCTTTTCGCCGAAAAGGCAAGAGATTCGGAAAAGATGTAGCTTCTATGATTGATGAAGACCGATGGGCAAATCGAGAGTTTCCAAGAAAAGACTCCTATGGGAAACATAGGTCAAGATCTAAAGCAATGGAATACTCTGAAGATGTTCCCGCTAATAGAGTCAACTATAATGAAGGTGATGAAGAATACTCTCCGAGTAAAAACTGGAGTGTAAAATCAAGATCTGGAAGCATGGAAAGATTGGCCGAGTACGAAGAGAATTCGAGCTCGGAATCTAGGAAAGTATGGCGAGACCGTGATGCTAAAGGAAAATCACCAAGAAAAAACGAGGCCCTGGCTAGAAGGCCCTCAGGAGAGGCAAACCTTCGGCAGCCCTCGAGGAGAAAAATCGGCGACCATGGTCGACCGAGCAAAAACTCCACTAGCATGGACGACACTAAGGGGAAAATCCTAGTATCTCCATCTGACCCAGCGAAAGCTACTCGGCAAATAGGGGAAACCTTGACCGAGTTCAACTGGAGATTCCTAGTCGAAAGGGTAGGAACTCCGGGTATAAGCAATCAGCAGGTGATGGAAGCCTACAGATGGTCTTGCAAACATGAGGCAGCGATTAATGTCGTCTTAAGATGTCCGAACTTTCGTGATTTCCTCTCGAAGATCACAAAGATCGCACAAGAAGAAGATGTCGTGATGTTCAATCCGGCGATAGCTAAAGCCATGTTATCAAGGGAGAGTTCCAAAGAACCCGCGAGTTCAGATGGAACCCCGAGGGCTCGAGACTATCTTTCAAGAGATGAACTATACGATGAAGAAGACCATGAGACTCGGAAAATAAAAGAGCTCAGACAAGAACGGGAGGAAATTCGAAGGAAGACAGAAGCCCGAATAGCCCAGATCACCAAAATCCTAACACTCGAAGAGAGAAAGGAAGGGCAACGCAAAGACATCTGCTGGAGGCATCCAAGACATAACCACACCACAGATGAATGCTATACCACGAAAAAATTAGCTAAAGCTAAGAAGGAACAGAAGAGTTACAAGTGGCGTGAAGACGAAGAGTACGATGACAGAGATGGAAGGAACCCAAAACCTAGGGCCTCCAGAATCTAGTCGGATCCCGACTAGAAGAAAGTAATTCTTTCTTTAGAAAAAGCATTAAGCTTTCCTACTCGGATTATTTCTTAGATGCAATTAGAAGTTACAAGAAGTTATAAGTTGTGATGAAATTCTTTTAATTACCCACGTACGGTCAGTTCGTCCTAAACGTCAAGCTTCTCGTACACGTGTAGTGGTAGTGCCATGGGAAACATGTGCCTCGTCCCTGCGTCGGTCGCTATGGTTAGTCGGGAACAGCTGCATATGTACAAGACTGGCGCGTGCTATCGGCTCACCTGAAAGCCAAGCTGCTCGAACACGCGTGTGGGTGCCATGGAAAATGTGCTTAGTCCCCGCGTCGGTGGTTATGGTGTGTAAGGTATAGTCGGGCATAACGAAAATGCTGTCGCTGGCTACGAAAACTAGCCCAGGTACTGAAGACGGAGGAAAAATGACGGAGGATCCTTTTTGCTCTACAGCATCAGGGAAAGCTTGCTTGCAGCCCTTTGACGGGTCACAAGTAAGCTGGGGGCTAGGAGATAGCACTAAGTATTTTGGTGTTTGATCCTGCTGTTTGTCTCGGTACATCATGCACTTAATCATTGGATCACCTGGAGTTTGCAGAAAGGGATGTGCACGCCCGAGTACGCCCCGGGCCCGATTAATCAGGGAAGTCTGCGGATTTGAGTTTTTTGGGTCTCTTGTTCTAATATTTCGTCTTGGCACATCAAGCCCTTAATCATTGGATCACCTGGAGTTTGCAGAAAAGGTGTGCACGCCTGAGTATGCCCCGGGCCCGATTAATCAGGGAAGTCTGTCGACCCGAATTTTGGTTTAAGATCCCCTTGTTCACAAAGGTACATCAAGCCCTTAATCATTGGATCACTCGGAGTTTGCCGAAAGGGTATACATGCCCGAGTATGCCCCGAGCCCGATTAACCAGGGAAGTCTACCGATGTGAAAATTTAAATTATGACTCGCTTAAGTACATCATGCCCTTAATCGTTGGATAAGTCGGAGTTAGCGGAAAGGATGTAAGAATCCGAGTATGCCCCGAACCCGACTAACCAGGGAAGTATACTAATACAAGCGAACGAATTATATTCTTAGTGACTAGAGGAATCAGAGTTAGCCGAAAGGAGACATAAAAGTCCGAGTACACCTCGAGTCCGACTAAACAAAAAGAGAAGAAGATACAAGTCAGATTACTTGATTAAGATTTCACGACTGAAGGACGAAGTTGGTCTATCAGTACATCAGCTAGATCACTAGTACTCGCTAGAGCATCTACGGCTTGAGGACTAGCACTAGCTACTGGGAAACCTTCAGATAGTTTGGAGAAATCTAGTTCCGGGAACACTAACTTTACAAGAGCTAAAGTTCGATGAATTCCCCTTCGAGCAGAAGTGTCCCTTAAGTTCCAAACGCGCTGCACGCTCTGCCCTAGAAATTCAAGCAGATCTTTGTGGGTCCCTAGAGAATAGCATTTTGGGAATAGCTCTTCTGCCAGATCCCGAGCAGCATGCACACCATTCCTCTTGCAAAAAACAAAGTCTGTAAAGATGAAAACGAGATGAGAAGCAGAGTTAACTCGGCAATACGGAAGTTGAAAGGAAAAACATACCTTCTATTTCATTACGAAGGTGAAGAGTTGTTTCCTCCAGCTCCGCTATACGCCTTTGAAACTTCCTGATCTCACCTCGTGAGTCGGCAATAATGGAGTTATCCTTGCTCAAAATAGCTTGAAGGTCTGAGACTTTGCCTTCAAGAACTTGATTGGATCTCCGAGCAATTGCGTGAGCAGTCTTCTTGGCTGAGAAAGGAAAGACTTTAGAGAGAAAAACTTGAAAGTTACTCGGCAAAAGAAAGACGCAATACGTACCAGAGAGAGACGCCTCTAAATCTTGGCATCTACGTCGTAACAGTCGCATGTCGCTCTCTAGACGATCTGAAGCTACAGCAGAGACTGCAAACGCGAAAAAAGATAAAGGATCAGAAAATGACAACTCGGGGCAGAGAGTAAGAAGAAGTACTTACCAGCCTGATCTGAGAGTTTTCGGACTTCGGAACGAAGTCGAAGGTTCTCAGCAGTTAACCTCTCGACCTCTTGTTCCGTTGGTGAGTTGCTACTCGGGGCTGGCCGAGTAGGATCCGACCGAAGTTTAGAAATCTCTACTCGGAGTCGGTCGGTCTCGACTTGATGGTCTTTCTCCATCTGAGCCACCTTGTCAGCCGTCTGTTGAAACAAATCCTCCAATTCCTGGAAGCGGGCTACTCGGGGGGCCAAATACGAAAGGATCGGATCTTTGGCTTCCGAGTAAGTGTCGATTTTCTGGAAAAGGGGAAAACAACTCGGGAATTCAGCAAAAATGAAGAAAAAGGCAGAATAAGCATACTAACGACTTGTACCTTGGCCGCCTTAGTACTCGCCTTCAATAGACGAAGGAGGAGCTCCTTCTCGTCGGCCGGAAGTTTCGAGGTGGCAGGTTCAGGGTTAAAGTACGGCATAGGGTTATCTTCAGAAGGGGGAGCCGGATGCACCGAGGGTCTGGACCGACTACCGCCTGGAGAAAACGGAGGGTCCGATCTAGAAGGAACATCCGGCTGCTTCCTTTTTTCCCCTCTTGGTTGAGGAACGCCAGAAGGAGACGGCTGTGAGGTCGCGGGCTGATTAGTATCCGGAGGGGGCGGAAAGCTCGCTCCCGGAGAAGCATCGGATTGAGTCTTCGATGCTTTGGCCCTTCTGAAGAAAGGAAAGCGCAAAGCTCAAGAACGGATTGGCGAAAATGCCGCATTCGGTAGATCATCAAAATACTAACCTTCCCCATGCGCGAAGATCCAAGTTGAGACGACGAGAAGGTCTCGGGGCGCTCTGGTTGGATCCTGCCTTCTCCATTGATGGGAAGAATGAAAAGGATTTCGGAGCAAAGACTAAGTTGAGAAAGAGAATACTTGAAGAAGAGGAGTGTGGGAAGTTTCGCCCCAGTCCGCCGTGTATTAAAGATCGTGGGAAGGAGGAAGGTCGCGAAAACCGCCCGTTTTCCACCAACCTCGAATGTGTAAAACATAACTCAGAGCCGTTAAACGGGCCGAAGCGACAATTTGACCAGGCCCGGAAAAGACCTAGGTCAAACGCTCGGGGGCTCAAAATGGGCCACAAGGCCCACAGGCCCAAAGGGAGCGCAAATAAATAAAATCAGAAAGAAGAGTAAAAATACTTCGATAACTCGGGAAACGAGCTGTTCGAATACTACTCGATGAAAGTACTCGGAAAGAGACTTTCTAACTCAAGCATGGCAGGCATACTCGGGGGCTTGGGGAACAAGCTACTCGGCCTGATCAATAACTCGGATTAAATACTGTTAAGACTATCCGATTAGAATACTTCTATTCAGATAGTCGGGGGCTACACCCATTGGGTGCATCTATTCGATGCACACCAATAACACATATCAATTGAAGAAAACAAGATATATTTTTTGGAGCCCCTCATGGTTCCATTAAAACACCAAGACAAGGAAATCACCAAGACTACATTCCACCATGAAGGTCTCGGGGGCTAGCTGTGGTAAACACAGAACAGGGTACCCTGAAGACAAGCTTAGTCGGGAAAACCGAGTAAGTAATCAGACTAGAAGACGGAGCCTACTCGGACTACGACCAGAAGATATACACAAGATTAGATTACTTGGAATATACGCAATGTACATCTTGTAGAATAAGAATAGCTCTAGTAGTAGCCAAATAGGACTCTAGTATGGGAACCCTACTTCTCCGAGTATATAAACGGAGGTAGAGGCACCCCACCAAAAACATCTGAACATCCACAACTCAACCCAGAGATACAACATCTCGAAACATTGTACACACAACCCCTACGCAGAGAATACAAAGACCCAAACAGGACGTAGGGTATTACGCCTACTCGGCGGCCCAAACCTGTCTAAATCCGTGTCCTGCGTAACCCTTGATCTCTTGTCTCGACGATCCACCCCCTATTCTTATTGCAGTCGCAATTCAATGACGTGAATCGGCCAAAGCAGTGAAGGGTCAAGCCATAGCCGATTTCGTGGTACATCATCGTAATGATTCAGTTGATTTTGTGGAGCCTGTCTCTTGGACGTTGTTCTTCGATGGGTCAGTTTGCAAGCAAGGATGTGGTGTCGGCCTAGTGCTAATTTCGCATCGGGGGGCAAAATTCGAGTTTGCCTATTCAATAGAGCCTCATCGGACAAACAATCAAGCAGAATTTGAAGCTGTTATCAAAGGCTTGCAGTTGCTGAAGGAAGCCAATGCCGATTCGGTAGAGATAATCGGCGATTCTTTGTTGATTATCAAGCAGCTGTCAGGAGAGTATGATTGCAAGGATGATGTGCTTAGAAGTTATTTGGAGGAGTGTTAGCAACTTCTCAGAAGTTTCAGAATCGCTACGGTGAAGCATGTCCCCAGGGAGCAAAACTTGGAGGCAAATGATCTGGCTCAACTTGCATCAGGTTATAAGCCGAATGTGGAGATAGCCGATTTAGAAGAGGGAGATTGGCGAAAGGGGATCATCGACTATTTGAAAGATCCTTCCAAATCTGTTCCAAGGAAACTAAGGTACAAAGCTTTGAAATTTGTGATGCTGGGTGATGAGCTATATTACAGAACCTTAGATGGAGTATTGTTCAAGTGTCTGAATCTAGAAGAAGCCAAGGTAGTTATGTGTGAAGTCCATGAAGGAATTTGTGGAACTCATCAATTGGCGCACAAGATGAAGTGGTTGATTAGAAGAACTGGGCATTTTTGGCCGAATATGCTGGAAGAGTGCTTTAAATATTATAGAGGTTGCTAAGACTGTCAGAAGTTTGGAGCTATCCAAAGAGCACATGCATCGGCCATGAATCCTATCATCAAACCTTGGCCGTTCAGAGGATGGGGAATTGATATGATCGGCCAAATCTATCCTGCTTCTAGCAAAGGGCATAAGTTCATATTGGCAGCTACAGATTATTTCACTAAGTGGGTAGAAGCTATTCCTTTGAAGAAAGTCACATCCAAAGATGCCATTGATTTCGTGAAGGAGCGTATCATCTACCAATTTGGGATCCCTTAGACGATTACTACTGATCGATTTTCACCTCGGAGGAGTTCACTGATTTTGCTGCCGGTATGGGGATTAAGTTATTGAATTCGTCACCTTATTACGCCCAAGCCAATGGTCAAGTAGAAGCTTCCAACAAGAGTTTGATCAAGTTGATTAAAAGGAAGATTTTGGAGCATCCTCGCCGATGGCATACTATCTTGGCCGATTCGTTATGGGCGTATTGGATGGCATGCCATGGTGCCACGCAGGTCCCTCCATATCAGTTAGTCTATGGTCATGAAGCAGTGTTACCATGGGAGACTAACATCGGCTCATGAAGAATCGCGCTTCAGAACGACTTGACTTCCGATGAGTACCATAATCTGATGGCCGATGAGCTAGAAGACCTGTCTCAGAATCGGCTAAGAGCTTTAGAGAAGATTGAGGAGAATAAAGCAAGAGTTGCTCGGTATTATAACAAAAAGGTGATAGAGAAATCTTTTAGAGAAGGTGACTTGGTATGGAAGTTGATTTTTCCGATTGGGTCTAAAGACAATCGGTATGAGAAGTGGTCACCTGCTTGGGAAGGTCCTTATCGGATAAAAGATTGTGTGCCAGGCAATGCTTATATTTTAGAGACTTTGGAGGGAGAAGGGTTTAGCAGAGCGCTCAATGGGAAGTATCTTAAGCCATATCATCCTAGCGTATGGATTGAATCGTGAACTAAGATGTGTTGACCGATAGCCGATGCGCAGCATCGCCTTGAGATAGCCGATACTATGTATCGCCTTTAGAACAAAATATATATATAAAGTTAGCCGATGAGGATCATCGTCTTGAGATAGCCGATACCATGTATCGCCTTTAGATCAAAAACAAGTGAAAGCAGAAAGGATTTCATTAGAGCAGAAGAGGCCGATTCATTCATCACCAAGTTCATATTACAAATCGGCCGCGAAGGACCATGGGAGCTTACAAGATAAATCCTAAGATAAGTATCGGCAAAGAGCTTCTAAGGCCTCCAAGCGGATCTGGTCAGCAGTATTGATGATAGCGGTATCTTCTTCGGCCGATCCTGCGACAGGCTTCAGGTCCTTGGATTTCTTGATTGTTTGCAGTACCACTAATCTGAGCCTTGCCTCCTGAGTCTTCTGCATTGCCAGGAGCTCGTCCAAATGGTGTTCAAGTGAAGCAATTGTTTGATATTTCTGTTCCAACGCCGATGCCAGTTCTGCTGCTTCTTTCTTCAGTTGTTCTATCTGGGAACGAACTTCATCTGGCCAATTGGCTATTCAATCAAGCTCTGATTTCTCAACATTGGCCTGGGCACGGAGTTGCTTGATCTCTTTGTCGGCAGAAGAATGCGCTGCACGAGCGGCTTGGCGTTTGCGTGCTATCAGTACCGGGACCCGGTGTGCCTCCATATACGCCGCTGAATTCAACTTCAGCGCTAAGTCTTCCGGGAGTGTATCGGCCAGTCTTTGTATCGACTCCTTAAGCGCATCAGAGTTATCGACTAATCGGTCGATTGGCTATTCCAGTACCAGCTTCAACCTGATCAACTCCGTCTTGATTTCTTTAGGGATACCCGTTTCTTCAGGAGGTGTCACAACGATGTTCTCCATAAGTGAACCTAGGTCAAAACTGAAGAACTGGGCGTAATCCTGCAGTAAAGAATAGTGAGGATCGGCAAAGTCAGAATGAAATTTGATGAAGGATGAAGCAATTACCTGTAGAGCAAAAGTCGATCCCGTCTTCACCGATTCGCCTGCTTGATCGGCCATTATTGGAGCTTGCTGTGTTGGCGGACTTGGAGGTGTGGCTCTCTCAGGAGAAGGGATAACTTCTATATCTTGCCGATCTTCTTCTTCTCCTGTGAGCTCAGGCTGGATCGGCGAAGCTGCTGGAGGACTTTGTGGAGGTGCAGCTTGTCCAGGTGAAGTTACGACATTGGTTTCTTGCCGATTTTCTTCTTCTGCATGAATCGGCGAGGAAGCCGCCGGCGGAGACTGAGGAAGGGGGATAAACCCAGTCGGTGAAGGCGACCGAGCTCTTGGGACTGGTCCAGTCGGCGAAGGAGGTGCTTCTGAAGATGGAGGTACATCGACGACAGGGGTTTCCTGCTGCAGGAAGTAATCGGTCATCAAAAGAAGCAAGGTGCAAATTGAACCAAAAGTGAAGTTATGATGGGACTTACTTCTGCTCTTTCTTCAGCTTCTAGTTCGTTGAACAACTCATCCTACTCGTCCAAGTCGGTCTTGCTCTTCTTGGGTGCGCGACCCCTAGAGACCACTATTTTCTTTCTTTTGCCCCGAGTTGAGGCCGATGGAGGTGGATCCTGCACAAGGAAAAAGTACTAAGTACAGAGCTCAGTTATAAAGATGAATCGACAAAGGAAAATACAAACCTGGAATGCTATTGAATTGTCCAAAATATGAGGAGCTTCTTCATCTTGAGTTGGCGCGGGAGCTGGATTCGCCGATGATGCTGGATCGGCGGTAGTCGTTGGATCAGCCTGCTTGGCCGATGCTCTAGTCACCCTCTTCGGTGCAGCAGCTTTAGCCGCTGCCTTTGCCGCCTTTGCTACCTTTGCTGCAGCTTTAGCTTGGGCTTTCGCAGTCGATTTAGCTGCCACTGTGGCCATTGAAGCTCGCAGCTCTTCCGGCGTCTGCCCTGGGACATTGCGCCACTGGGAAGCCCTCTTGGTCGATTGCTGCCTAGGAGCCACCACAAGTCTTGCAGGAGTTGGCGCTTTGGAGCCAAGTGTTGGCTCGTCGGCGGGAGGATCATATTCAATCGGCAGACCAGATGGGCTGATCATCGGCGGAGCAATTGGTACCTAAAAATCAAGAGTAAAGTGT
Organism: Eragrostis curvula; assembly: GCA_007726485.1. Classification (NCBI taxonomy): domain Eukaryota; kingdom Viridiplantae; phylum Streptophyta; class Magnoliopsida; order Poales; family Poaceae; genus Eragrostis; species Eragrostis curvula. The sequence continues at coordinate 36,711,325 of CM017442.1, forward strand.
GAGATGCTAATCTGTGAAGAAATTAAAAGGAAAAGATGAGAAAGGAGATTACCGCTTCAGACGGTGCCCGCTCAGGATCGATTCTGTGAAGAATAGATTGAAGCACCTCAGAGAATAGGTGAGGCTTCCAGGCCGACCACCAGCGGTCGAAAGGTCTTGCGCATGCCGATTTTGGCTTGAAGTTTTCCTCCACCGGCCCCAAGTCAACAGCTTCACCGATGTTGGAAACGGCAATCCATATTGTGCCGCACGTGACTAGCGCATGCGCCTTTACTTGGCTGATGAAGGTGAAGTGGGGAGGAATCTGCACTAGTCCCAATTGCCGAGCAGAAAGGACTGGATGATAGAACTCGTATGATACCTTAGTGCCACGAGCTGTTGATATGCCAATCGGCAAGAGGGAAGGAGAGACGATGGCCTTGTACATCGCTCTGGAAATGTCATCGGCCAAGGGAGCATCCATGTTAAGCTTGTAACAATGGTCGAATTCATGCTCTTGACCATAGGGGAACCATAGGACCTTGTTATCTGGCAGACCCTTATAGAAAGTCTCGAACCAGTCGGCCAGCTGATCTGCTGCATTTGGACACCCTGGGATGGTAGACATGGCCTCTCCGAAGGACCTGCATCGGCGAAGCCCATCGTTGATCTCGTCTCCAGGTACTAGTTCGCCGATTAACTTGCATCTGAAATCCGTTAACTTGGGCAGCTTGACGAATACTTTCATGAAGTAAGTGTTCAGCCAGAGCTGAACAAACCACCAAGGTCCTTGTACATTTTTGGCCGATTCGTTGCGCCGCAGATGGAAGGCAGTATCATGCAGCAAGTCATAAGTGGCTCCCAGGAGGAATCGGCCAAGAGGGAATCTTTTCTTATCGGCCAGTCCTTCTGCTAGATACTGAAAGTTATCGGTGGGACCCTTAGTCGGCCCGCAGAAGAGGAATCGGTCAAGCCACATATTGAGGAAGGCCACATGTTCTCTACGATTAACTGGCCCTGCCTCTTTGCTATATCCATCCATGTATTTGCCCCAACCTCCTAAGTCCTTGGATGTCTTCAGTCGGTGAGTGGGGATGGTCTTCATGTTACATGGGTTGGCCGAAGTGGTGATATCTAACCCGGTCAGTTGGTCGATATCCATGAGGTTAATCTGTTGGGGTCCATGGCCAAAAATGAAGGCGTTCAAAGCACTGGACCAGAAGTACCCGCAGGCCGACAGCTGAGGTTCTCTACACTTCATGTCTAAAACTGATAGGCCGATTGCATGGGCTATGTCAAGTTCCTCCCAATCGGCCGATTTCTCTGCTGCTACCCATTGATACCAATCAGACCAACCCTTCACATCTGTCGGCCAAGACTTGAAGCACGGTAGCCAATCGGTCACTAAAGGGGTGCTGTGCTTGAAAGGCAGTCTATTGGTTTCGGCGTTTATGATTTCTACTGGGTATTCACTTTCCATTGGGCCAAGCAAAGTAAGACTTTTCTCTGTTGGGATCAAGATCTGACTACGGACGTCCTAGAAAATTAAAAGAAAAAGGGAAGAAAAGCTAAGACAGCTGCGTAACCTAAGAAAGTAAAGGGTTGTGGGAATATCTGTTACCATTGGAATGGCGCTGGGCTTAGTGAAAGAAGGCCCGCTGGAACTTGAAGGAGCCGTCGTAGTCGCCGGAGCTGCTGCAGCCGCTGGAGTCGGCGAGGAGGTCGCCGGAAGTGGGGAGGTGGAGCTCGCCGCCGCTGAGGAAGAAGACGCCATGGCCGATGAAGGTTGGTCTCCGGAGAAGAGGTTTGCCGCGAGAATGAAGGAGATGCCAGTGGAATCCGCCGCTGTTGCAAGAACGAGTTCGCCGCCGCCGATGCTCAAAACTAGGATCTGACCTAGATCCGCCGCCACTCAAGAACAGTGCGAAGGAAGAAGAAGAGGCGCGGTGAAAGTGGGGCGCGGTGAAAATGAAGAGGTAAAAGAAAAGTAACCCTGTGGGGACCATTTATAGCCGGTCAACCCTAACGGTTCCAAAGGAAGTCAGGCGAATTTTTGGGAACAGAAGATTCGAAAAGGTTTGTTCCAAGAAATCCAGAGCGAAAAGATAAACTTTCCACGCCGGATTTGGGGGGCATGTGTTGACGCCAGATTTTGACCCATTGGATAAGCACGTGTGGTTTGGACAGCAGAATCGGCCAAGTCCAGAAGCTGTTCAAGATTGAAGATATGGGCTAGGCCTGAGAAAGCGTCAAGAAGCTCCTGGCCGATTTGGGCTCGGAAGGAATCGGCCCAGGAAGAAAAGCGCTTGGATTTGTGGTTCTGCCATGGTAAATAGAGTCGAGTTAGAGTCGGAATCGGCTTAGAGATTTAGGAAGTTTGAATTAGTTTCTTTTCTTAGCGTATCGTGTCCGCATCGGACTTTAGTAGTTCCGGGTATAAATATGTACCCAGACCTTTTGTAAAAGATACACACAATCAATACAATCTCGGCGCATCACCAACTTAGTTCTTTCCGACGAGTTCTTCGCTTGGATCGGCAACGATCTCGGCGAGAAGCTTCCGTCATCAGGTAACTATGCATCTACCGATCGATTCGTTCTTTCGTTACATGCACAAGTACTAGTTATCCAATACGTTGGTTTGGCCGATTACGCATGTTTAGGATTTCGACTACATCTATAGCCGATTCAGTGGACATGCGTGATTAGTCGAATCGGCGTATTGAATCATTGCTTAGTTGATTTACTACGTTATTCATGGTATGATTTGCCGATGGGATTAGATTCGTATTGACAATGGTCGGTCTGCTAGTTTCGTCGATTTCATATTATATGTTTAATGTATTATTTTAATTAAGTAATTCTATTGGAGTGTCTAGCCGATAGAAATTCATCATGATATCATGCCGATTCGCTACTTTGCTTATACTTTAGCCGATTAGAATAGCTATGCACCGACTACAGTTTGGCCTGTTATTCTGGTTGGTTGATTTATAAGAGATTTAGTGTGTTAGTATGGATGATTGATCCTTTCAGGGTTTATAGCTGATTGCGAAGGTCATCGTGTTATTATGCTGATTTGCTGTTTTACTCATGCTTTGGCCGATTAGAGTAGCTATGCATTGGCTATAGTCCGACCTGTTACTCTGGTTAGCTGATTTATGAGTGAATTAGTAGGTTTGCATGATTGATCGATTCGTTCGGAGTTTATAGCCGATTGCTTACCTAATGGTTATTATTCTAGTCGGTGTTTATTTATATTATTACTGGAACATGCCATAGTGCGAAAATGAACAGAACCATCATTGTTATTTCATAAAACATGTTCATCGATTACATGCTTTTACATCACTTTACATACTTAGCTGATTTTGCATATCTTACATGCGTTATTATTCTCTTATCTTCCCGGGAGGCCGATCGCATCTTTTGATCCATCGGCCAATACCAAAATCGGCCTACTAGCCGATTCCCGGCTGTTACTAACCTTTACTCTTTCTGGTTGCAGGAATAAACCAGCTGGCACTCTCGGAGCATTGATTGGAGCCTGCACTTGAGTAAAGCAAATCTCACAGGTCTGCGGGTTAGGTTTTTATACCAACAGTATATAAATAAAAATAGGAATGAAAAACAATACATGCAACTCTACACATATGGATCCATGGCTAACATGATTGTTGCCACTTGAAAGAATTGTTAGAAACTTTCAAGTGAACTAGAAATATGCCAAACCCATGAGTCCATATGTCATGTGTAATCATGGCAAACATGAATATGCCATATGAAAGAATTGTTAGAGACTTTCATATGAACTAATCATAAGCCAATCCATGATTCCACATGTTGTATGCAACCATGGCAAACATAAATATGCCATACGAAGGAATTGTTAGAGACTTCCATATGAACTATAAATATATAGACCAAGGTTCCATACGTGTGCAATCATGGGAGCACACTTATGCCATATGAAAGAATTGTTAGAGACTCTCATATGAACCAAGGATGTGCAACCCATGATTCCACACTTCGTATGAGGTCATGGCAAACATGAATATGCCATATGGAGGAATTGTTAGAGACTCCCATATGAGCTAAAAATATGCAAACCCATGAACTCATACGTGTATAGGGTTATGGCAAAACACGAATATGTCATATGAAAGAATTGTTAGAAACTTTCATATGAACTAAAAATATGCCATTCCATAATCCCATACAAGGTGTGAAATTATGACAAACATGAAAATGCCATTTGTAAGAATTGTTAGAGACTTACAAATGAACTACAAATATTGCAACCCATAATTCCACACAAGATGTGCAATAAGGAAATAAACATATGCACATGCACATCTTAAGCAAATACTCTAAGATAGATATTAAGGAAATGCAAGAGTAAATGCTTTGGTCTAGGATGATGAAAAACAATCTTGTAGTCGAACAAGCATCATCCTATACCACTCACTCCCGGTAAGTACAAGTAAAATAAAGAATTTAAATGCACACTTACCTTACTTACCATGCTTCTCCCCCATTGATCATGCTCACAAAGAGACTTATCAAGTAAGCCGGGGAGGTGATCCATTCGACAAGTAGCTCAACAACACAATGAACACAAAGGATCACACCAGCACAAATAAACAAGCGGGAAAGTAAATGCGAGAAATTAAGCATACACCACAAGAGATAGTATATGAGCGAAATAACCAACAGCATAAGTACCAAATAGCTCATACAATATCCAAAAAAGCGCGAAAAAGTACAAAAAGTCGAATCACGTGCAAAACCCCTCCAAACTCTCCCCCTAAAGCTAAGCCTAGCTCTCTCACCACTCTCTCCCCCTTTGGCAACAAGCGCCAAAAAGCCCGAAAGAAGAGTCACGTCTACGCGTCGGGAGCTGGAGGATGTGCAGATCTGGAAGTAGAATCCTCACGGGCAACAAACTAAAACTGACTGGCATCTGGTGAAGAAGACTCTGCTGAACTCAACGGACTGTCTGCACGAAGAACCTGCTCTGCTGTAACTGGTGCCTATACCGGGATCACTAAAGTCTGAACTGCCAAAGTGATAGCTGTCCCAAATACTGGTCGCAGCAAGATCCTCTGAGCTACTGCACTCGGTGAGATCCCATCAACTAGAAGAAGAGTGAACAGCCAGAATCTCACGAGTGGTGGGGGTGGCTGGACGACTGCAGAAGAATCTGAAGAAAAGCTCAAAAACACGACGTCCAAGCGGAGGCAAACCACGTCTCAGAAGCGAAGCTGTAGAGACTCTAGCCAACTGTGATGACCTCGGAGCTCCATATAGCATATGTGGCGTCTCCTCCCCTGAAGGTGCGGTGATCTGAACAACACGAGCAGGTGCTGTAGGTATGTAGGGCACAAGTGCTGTAGTAGTAGCTGGAACTGCAGGTGCCTGCTATGGGTGAAACTGCGGTGTCTGAACATGTAATCCACCAATCTGAACTGAAAGTCCTGTACTAGCTCCCCCTGACGCTGCTGGCTGAACTCCCAAGTCTCTGAAGTAGGCAGATGCTCCACCAATAGGTCTGACCTGAAGAACGGGAGCCTCGTTACTCGGAGTGCCTCTGGTAAGAAGTAGTGTCAGCTGGGCATGCTGCATCCTCATCATCTCCATCTGCTCAAGGTGAGCCTGCTCACGTCTGCATGCCTCCTCAGCATCTCTGCGACTCTGCTCCTCAAGATATGCAAGTCGCTCCTGAGTCTGTAGCTGCTGAGCCTGTATCTGCTGGAGTAGACAAGTCTGAGCCTTGGACTGCTCAAGAACTGCAGACAACACACTAGGAGGTGGTGTCTCTGACTGAGGTATGGGCTCTGGCTGAGGAACAAAAGTAGAAGCCTGAGCTGCTGAGCTGGGAGCATCTGGCCTGGGGCTAAGATCAACTGTCTCGAACATCCTCAGGTGAGCATCTGGAGTCCCGACTGTGATGTCGATGTCAAGGGACGGGGACTCCATGTGAACTATCGTCCTCTGCTGGGTAGTCTGTGACGGAGGTGGATGAGCACGAACATGAGCATCTCCAGGGCGTACCGGAACGTAGGTGGACAAGTGACGTGGTAGCGTCTGGTACTCAGCTGCTGTCAGATCTCCAAGCTTCATATGTAGGTAGCAGATGTAGGGTGCCATCGGTAACTTCCTGCCACCTATCCTCTCCTAGATAGCATCCTGGATCTCACATAGCATAAAGTTTGCCAAATCAAACATCTCCTTGTGTATCATCTTGGCAAGAATCCACTGCTGGGTAGCTGAGAGGCCATCCTTCCAACCAGTCCTGGCGAAGAAAGAGTGTCGAAGAGACTCGTGGAGTACGCGGGCCTCAAGAGTAAGTCTGCTGGGTGTCCGCGCGTACCCTGGTGTGTGAGGTGGGAGGAAAGCAATCGACATGTAGTCATCATCTGAGTACACTCCCCCTCGAGCTCTGTGGTGCCTCTCTCCAAGTAAGCTCAGATCGTGAATGCTGGCATCGGAAGCGTCGAACTCCATAAGTATGCTGAACTGCTCATGACTCAACCTGACCTCCTTCCGTGCACCAACCCTGAACCAAACGTAATCTCTGTTCGGGTGTAGCCAAAAAGTAGAGTAGAACTGAAGTGCACGGCTGTCAGAGTATCGGGTGGCCTGAGTCATGAGCTCAACTAAGCCTGGCAGGTAAGAAAAGTACTGTCTGATATCCATGCCACCTGCGGCTGCTGCTAACCTGTCGAAGTCAAGTGCCTGATGTGTCCTGATGACATCCTGTGCTCTCCTATAAGCAAAGTCCAAGTCTCTCTGCAGGAATGTCCAATAGAAGTTCTCTGGTCCTGTTGTGCCTCTGGGAGGAATCCACGTATCCTCATCGACGAGCCGGAGAGCCCGAATCTCACGACCTGGGAAGTCGAGAAGATCCCTATGTGGCGGCATACGGCTCGCTACCTGCTCGGGAGTGAGGCCAAGGTCGGCAATAACGCCTCTGGAACGACCTGGTGGCACTGCCTCACCCTCGGCACTGGCTGCTGCTACTACGGAGGACTTTGCCTCACCTCTCTTCCTCTTCTTCTTCTGCTATGTTTGCTAACCTGTGGCTCTGGCTCTCTGCTCTGCAAACAGTCTCTCGGCCTCCTGGACCCGAGCCTCAGCACTAGCAACACGTGCCGACCTGCGAAGGATGGACCCCGTATCAGTAGAAGCCCTGGTGCCAATCCTCAGCCCTAAAGTAGGTGTCTCACTAAGCAGCATAGCCTGCACGGCTCTAGCACTCAGCTCTTCCTCTCTCTGTGCTGTTGTCAGCTTCTTCTTCTTCTTGAGCTCATCAACCATGATACCCTTCCCGTGTCTCTTGCTGCCATCGCTGCCTCCGGTGCCTGACATTCTGACCACTAGCTCAACTGAACAACCTCTGAACTCTGAACCTCTACCAAGCGGACCAACTGCAACCCGGAAGAGCTGCAAACACGGACAAGCACAGAATAGGGAGAAATACACAAGTAGTAAGAAATCTAGAGAACCCTATAGAAAGAATTGACTTAGGAAAGAGAGCGAGTCCTACCAACGAGAAGAATCAAAAGTCGCTCTGCAGACGACGGACACGGACCTCGGCTTCTCGGACAACTGGACAAGTGAATGTGCACAAAGTAAGAATAAAGATTGAATCTTTATGCACCAAATGACCAAGGATGAGGTCCAGTACCTCGGGAAAGTCGACGAATGGCGGCGATCATCGGAATTTCGCGAGACGGGCGAAATACCTCACTGTCTAAATATGTTCGGGTTAGGGCAAGATCAAAACGCGAAATTGACCCAAAGAAACAAAGGATAGGACAGTGTGGGTGCCTTACCACTCACTCTCACCGGAGAAGCAAGCCGAGAACGGCCGGAGAAGCTCGAACGGCGGCGAGAAGGTGGTGGCGGCCGGCGAAGTCCTTGTCCTTGAGAGAAAATGAGCTGCGGCTCGATGTGAACAGGGAGGCATGGACAAGGACCACCGGCTGGAGCTCCTACGCGCGCGTAGGGAGAATAGCGGCGGCCGATGGCATGGAAGAGCGGCGCGGCGGCGCGGAGACAAGAACGGGCAGCGGCGGTGCTAGGGTTTGCCAATCCGGGCGATTCTTGCACAAACGGACGCGGCGGCGAGGCGCGGAGCGTCAGCGACGGCGAGTGGCGGCCGGCGGCGATTGGAATCGCGGCGGCGTGCGGCGGAGAGGCGCGGGCGAGCGGTGGCAGTGCGGACGAGGTGTGGGCACGAGCGGGCGCGAGAAGGAAGAGAAGGGAAAAATTTGGGGCGCATGCTTTAAGATTCGTGCGGGATTTAGATGAACGGTTGAGATTGAATAGCCGAAAAACATTCCAAGATTCGTGCGCAGGCGTCGAGGTCACCGGACCGTCCGCTCAGGGTCACCGGACCGTCCAGTCTCTAGAGAAAAACTCAGCTCAGAAAAATCACCTTCTCGGAGTAGATCCACCGGACCATCCGCTGGGGTTCACCGGACCGTCCGGTCCTTAAACAAATTTTTCAGACAGAAAAATATGTCTCGGAGTAAAGTCCCACCGGACCATCCGTTGAACGCCACCGGACCGTCCGGTCCCTATGAAGAAAATAGGCTCAGAAAAATAGAGTTTCTGTGCAACCTCACCGGACTATACGTTCATATTCACCCGACCGTCCGGTCTCTACAGAGATTTTTTCGCGAGAAAAACATGCTCTCTGTATAGACCGACCAGACCGTCCGGTCCCTATAGCCCAATAGTCCGGTGCCTATTTCTTCTCAGGGAATTTTCTGGATTTTCTATTTCAAAATTTTTCTAAAGCAGACCGTACCGTCCGGTGCTTATGAGGTTAAAGTCCGGTCCCTTTTTCGCAAACGCCATTTGCAGAACTTGCATCAAATTTAGCCCAAATTTCAAACAACCAAAAGGGAAAGCACATTTGGACTAGATTTGAGCTGACTCCCTTACCCTCTCATAAACACTCCTTTGAAAATATATATAATGCCATAAGGCCATAGTAGTTTTCGCAAATCAAAACGAGGAGCGAGCAATAAAACCAAGGGCAAGAAAAACTCGGAAGGGAATGTGGGAACTGCTGCCTAGGATCCGCAAGATTGATTAACTTGCATTTGATTGGACACAATTCCCCGACACCTTCACTCTTTCCACATTTATCGGGATGTATGATCATATGTAGATGAAATACTCCCCCTAAATGTGGTGCATCCTTTGTGACCTACCGAAATGCATACACACAAGGTACAAGAATCAAATATGCCATGCTCGCAAGAATTTTAAGGAATGATCTATGCAAGTCATATTTAATCCCGTTTCAAGCTTCGTCATATCACATAAAATGAGGTTATCTTGAAATGGTTAGACTTGCCCTAATGCATATGATGCAACGTTATCTAATTTTTTTTTTGATTTTTCACTTAAGCCTAATGTCACAAAGGATAACCTATCACTAGTTAATCACTCAACAAAACCTAGCCGCATACTAGTATCCAAAAAGGATTTAACAAGGGGACTAGATGTATGAAATTAAAGAACAATATAGTACAAGTGATAGGAAGTGTTACCACATGACAAGATACCTTAAGATATCAAGGTTATGATATCTTGTCCAACTTGATGATGATATGGAGGTATAAGATATATCTGTCCAATAAAAATCCTCCGGTCATCGAATCACGAGGTACTTAGACGGTACCATCGTGTCCCTTAGCCTTGTCAACAAGGGGCTTTGGGACCCATAGCTTCTTTGGTGTTTGATCTTCAAGCTTGGAGTGAGATCTTTCCCATTGTAGTCGCAAAGCCAAGACTCTCGGATGTATCCTCATGTTGGCGAAAGCATATATATCTTTCTTGTTGTAGGCCTTTTACTCTCTCCTTGAGTAGCTTATTTTCCTTCAAGACAAATGACTCAAGAGAAGGAGTTAATTGTTTAGCCTAATCATCTATTAACCATCACTTAAGACTTAACTAATTTTTTCTTCTCATTTAGCCTACTCTTAATATATAAATCTATAAAATATATATAAATCCATCGGGCCGCCGCATTGGGATATATAAATCCATCTCCATAGTCTTTGTTTAGTTGTAAATCTACACAAAAATATACTAACACCACATGCATCGGGATTAAAAAAAAATACTCACCGACAGCCGCTGCAGCACACCTCGATCCGCCGGTCCGGGCCATCCCCACACCCAGCCGCCTGCTGCAGCGGCCGTGGCTCGCCACGAGGGCACGCCTGTGCCTCGGCTGCCTGTGCCGGGCCGCGGCGAGCAGCCTTGGCCGGCGACGGTGAGACCGCCCTCCCCCGCGATGCTCCCACCCCCACACTGCTCCCTCGCCGCTTCACTGGCCGCTGCCGCGGGGACCTAGGGCTGGGGGCGCCGCCGTTTTTACCGAAGACAGAGAGAAGCGAGCGAGGAAAGAGAGTCGGGCGCGATGAGGAAGAAGGCGGCCGGTTTATTACCGTGCACCTTTCGGTTAGTGGCGGACCGAAATGCCCTTTTGTTTTTTCAATACCCGATGGAGATTATATTATTTTTCATATTTGATATACCTCTAAAAAAGTCCGACAAAAATTACGGTATAGGTAATCGGGTTTTGAAAACCCGATAACACCCTTTCGGTGAAAACTCGAAAGGTTGCTAGTTTTGCATTTCTTTTTACCACGTCTCGAAGTGCAATTTTCTATTAAAAAATGATTAAAAATAAAAAAATTCGCACAGCACTAGCTTCTGCCCTCCAGCCGAGCTGTCCCGAACCCTCGCGACCCTGCGAGGCTCCTGGCGAGGTCGATGAGCGTCACGCGCGTCCATGTGCCCGTCACATGGCCATGTCCCCCAAGTACGGAGCCCAGAAGAGAAAGAAACCTTTGTCGGCGAAGAAAAGAAACGCCATGCAGGGACTGGGGCCCGGCGCTACAATCATCCTGTTGCGTTAGAATTACAAGGCGCGTTTGGCCGCCGAGGACATGGGGGCCCCCCTGTTAAGAAATGGCCGCGTCGAGTGGGCTCTCGATGCCTCCCGCTGCTCCACCTCCACCCCCGTGGGACGCGGCCCCCACCACCCCGACGTCCGCGCTTCTATTTATGGAGTAGGAGTAGACTAGTCGTTGCCTCCGAAGCTCACTTCGCTCTCGCTCCTCCGCCACAGCCAGCCACCTGAGGCTGTAGGTAGGTCCCTTCTCCTCCTCCTCCCCGGCTTCCCAGCTTGCTATTCTTCGTTCTACCGATCCTGGTGTATGCTTTTTCTCCTTAATCAGTTAATTGCCGTCTTTTTAGTATCTTGATCCACCATTGTGTCTTCCTTTGCTCCCATTTGGTTCCTCGGGACAGGACACGACGGGAGCCCTTTTAAGCATGAAAAAATTCAGAACCCTTTTAATTTCTGGAATTCGATCTGTCAGGCCCAAAAGAACAAGAAGAAGAACAAATTAAAAAAAATCCCTTTTCTGGAGCCCCCCGGTGACTAGGAAAAGGATAGTGTCTCTCTCTTTTAATTAGCTGATACGGTATCAGCGTATCGTGAGATCGAGAAAGGGGAGGGGTTGCTGGGTGTCGATTTCTTGGCTTGTCGGTACAGCGTCTGGTGGTTCCTGGCTCTGTCGAGGTCACCGTATCTCAAAACCCAGCGTCAGGTGCTGTTCTATGTCTTTTTACTAGGTTCTTCATGTTCTCTTGTAGCTGTAGCCGTCTTCCTGATATTTTAGACAACTTTGTCGAATTTGCTGCAGTTGCAAATATAGGAGCTCGCATGGAGCCACACAGGTGAAATCCGATATGTTTGGAGAAGGATGTAATACTGACAGTTCCAAACAGTGTTATTCGTCCTGACTAAAGATTGTTTCATCCAATTTTTTAGTTAGTTGAGAAGCTAGGCTCTATTTAAGATCTCTCTGATCTATGAAGCTTCCTTTGTTTTTTAGGGGAAAAGAACTTGGTGTCTATGAATTGCTTCCGATGATCCATATTATTCGCATAAGGACTTTTATCTTTTCTTGATTAAGGTTACAACTTGGATCAACAAAGGATCGTTTTTTCCTAATTAAGCTGTAAACTTTTTTGGGTGAAAAATAATTTTGTGCAATGATAGTCATAGTACTACTGTTTGAAAAGATCAAATCTGAAACTCCTGCTTTTACGATTCATTTTTAGGCAGTCTATGGAAAGACAAAAGAAAGTACTCCATTAAAAAAATACAGTGTGCGTTCTATTTAGAAAAGTCATTGAATACTTTGACCAATAATTACCTAAACATAAGAATGTTTATTGTATGAAATGTATATTACTAGATTCATATTTTAAAATGCATCCACCCTATATACTTTTTGTAGCTGTAAACGATATATTTTGTGATGAAACAAGGGTCAAAGTCTAGCTTTGGAGACCAGACCACAAAAATATGCCTTGTAGAGTATTCGATATTTTCCCAAGCTCTCGGAAGACAAAATAATGTCCCTTTCCAGATCTACTCTTGCAACACGCTTGTCATGTGCTTTATTTGATTCATTTAATATATTTTAGCGGTACACATTCAGTCTGTGCATAGAGTAAATCTTTGGTGTTGCATGTGAATATTGGTGCTATATGTACCTTTTCTATTTTACTGATCGATGCTTTTCGCTTTACCAGTTAAGCAGGAGTGATGTCTAGTGGATAAGACCGTTGCGTGGTTCAAGTTCTTGAGATTGAGAGAGGAAATGTCTTCCTCGAGGCCTACTTCTAGTTCATTCAAGTTCTTAGAGGTACATTGAATGTTGCCACAAAGCCAGCCAAAGAAGCTGGTTTGGATAACCAGATTTGTGATCTCAAAAACGATGAGCTTGCTGAATTGCAGGCAGTGACAAGTGAAATGGTTCGCCTGATGGAAACAGCAGCTGTTCCAATCTTGGCAGTAGATGGCAACGGATTGGTCAATGGTTGGAACCAAAAGGTAGCGGAGTTGACGGGATTGAGAATTGACGAGGCTATAGGAAGACACATAATTACGCTTGTCAAGGAATCATCTATACCAATTGTCCAGAGGATGCTATACTTAGCTCTGCAGGGTGGGTGGATTTCGTTCTAGCCGCATTATTTTCATTTCCCAGTTCTTTTATGATAACGCTATTTATCCTTTTCTAATTATTTTATTCATAAATTGACCAGGTAGAGAAGAGAAGGAAGTTCGATTTGAGGTGAAAACTCATGGCTCCAAGAGGGATGATGGCCCTATTATCTTGATTGTAAATGCTTGTTCCAGTCGCGACCTTCATGACCATGTCGTTGGGGTGTGCTTTGTAGCCCAAGATATGACTGTTCATAAGTTGGTCATGGATAAATTTACTCGGGTTGAGGGAGACTACAAGGCAATCGTTCACAACCCGAACCCACTCATTCCTCCTATATTTGGTGTAGACCAATTTGGATGGTGCTCTGAGTGGAATGCAGCCATGACCAAGCTTACTGGGTGGCACAGAGATGAGGTGATCGATAAGATGCTCCTTGGTAAAGTTTTTGACAGTAGCAATGCTTCCTGCCTTTTGAAGAACAAAAATGCATTTGTACGTCTTTGTATTGTCATCAACAGTGCGCTAGCTGGTGAAGAAGCAGAAAAGGCTCCATTTGGCTTCTTCGACCGAAATGGGAAGTACATTGAGAGTCTTCTGTCAGTGAACAGAAAAGAAAATGAAGATGGTGCCATCGCTGGAGTATTCTGTTTCATTCATGTTCCTAGTGATGAGCTGCAGCACGCACTACATGTGCAGCAAGCCTCGGAGCAGACTGCAGTGAAAAAGCTAAAGGCTTTCTCCTACATGCGATATGCCATCAATAAACCCCTGTCAGGTATGCTTTACTCTAGGGGAGCACTGAAGAGTACAGGTTTGAATGAAGAGCAGATGAGGCATGTACATGTCGCAGATAGTTGTCACCACCAGCTAAACAAGATACTGGCCGACTTGGATCAAGATAACATTACCCATAAGTACTATTCTTACCAAGATTTCTGAATTGTTCCATTAAGTTCTTGCATTTACCTTCATCTACCTTTGTTATCTGTCAGCTCTCAAACATAGAGGGTTGGTTGCGTTACACCTTGTTTTGATTTCATTTATTACTCAAGCTTACATTTATATGAGTTGCTATCAACTTAATTATTCTCTATCATTGTGTCGAACTGTCGATAGGTCAAGTTGCTTGGATCTGGAGATGGCTGAGTTTCTGTGGCAAGATGTGGTGGTGGCTGCCGTGAGTCAATCACTGATAGCTTGTAAGGGAAAAGGGATCAGAGTCTCTTGCAACTTCCCAGAGAGATTCATGAAGCAGAAACTTTACGGGGACAGTATTCGAGTCCAACAGATCCTCTCTGACTTCCTGTTTATTGCGGTGAAGTTCTCTCCTGTTGGAGGTTCTGTTGAGATCTCTTCAAAACTGACTAAGAACAGCGTTGGCGAAAACCTTCATCTCATAGACATGGAACTTAGGTACACTAGCCATACAAACCTTCATGCACCCGCTTTTTTCTGAGAACAAATTCATAAAGTACCGACTGCTTAAACTTGTGTTCACGGGCTTTCAGGATCAAGCACCAGGGCATAGGAGTCCCAGCAGAGATATTGTCACAAATGTATGAGGAGGATAGTAAGGAGCAGTCAGAGGAGGGCATGAGCCTTCTCGTCTCTAGAAACCTTCTGCGGCTCATGAACGGTGATGTCCATCACCTAAGGGAAGCTGGTATGTCAACATTCATCCTCACCGCTGAACTTGCTTCTGCTCCACCAGCCAGTGGACAATGAAGACAGTGCAAAATGCGGTTATCAAATGGTATGTGAAATAGCTCGTAATTAAGCGGCCAAAGGCAACCTCCTGTGCTTGTGTTACACTCACCCTCAGTTTGTCAGTTTGTGTAGCTCTTCTTATTTTTCAATTCGTTTGCTCATAAAAAGGAAAGGATAACAATATGAATATGACCATTCCCCTCAAAAAAAAAATATGAACATTTTTTTTTTGGAACAAGTCTATATTACCCCCCCCCCCCCCCCCCCCCTCAACTATGGCCGTCTAAAAAATCCCCTTCAACTCCACTTTCTCACAATCTACCCCCCTCAATTTTAGATGACCGGACAAATCAACCCCCCGCCCCCCTAAAAAAAACCGGTTTTCTGAGGCCATTCAAGCTGATGTGGCATCTGTGGGACCCACTGAAGGCTTACGTGGGGCCACCTCTTCTTCCTCCTCCTATTTTCCCCCCTCTCACCGGGCATCCCCGTCGCTCACCTCTTCTTCGGGGCAGGGCAGCTTTTTTTAATTCTTTTCCCATCCATCTCTCCTTCCTTGTTGTCACGCGGTGTAGCGTGGCCAGCGCTGGAGATCGCAGCGGGCACGGGCTAGGCGAGCTAGTGCAGCCGCGCCGACGCACAAGGGCGCGTGGTGCTAGCTCGCGCAAGGGCGCGGATGCGGGACTGGCCTGGGCGGGCTTGGCATCCGGCGAGCGACGGATGCGGCGAGCGACATAGGCGCACTCGTATTGCAGCAGGAGCAGAGCGACCAGCCAAGCACCCTCGGCCGGCCAACAAAGCTCCCATCGCTCGAGCCTGGGCCCAACGACTAGCACCCCTCCGCCGTGAATTTCAGAGCGCCTGGACGACGCTGACGCCACCGCCCCGTCCCAGCCCCCCACCGCGGCCCCGCCCCGCGCCGCTCCGCCGCGCCCGCGCTCCGCTGGCAGTCGCGCAGCACCGCGGCCCGCCGTGCGCCCGCGCCGCCCTTGGCGCGCGCTGCTCCACCTCCCAGCTTGAACGTCCCCGTCACTGCACTGCATCACCGCCGCCCGGCTATCGCTGCCCCGCCCCGACGACGCCGAGGCGCCGCCGCCGCCTCTGCAGCAAGCACGGCTCAGCTCTTGCCCCGGCGGCCGGAGCTGGTGCCACACCGCCACCCCATCGCCTCACGCGCGTGGGCGCGCACAGGATGAGGGAGGGTGGCGTGGTGGACTCTGCTGGGGTGGAGCCAGGCGGACGGGGGGAGCGGGGTGTGTGTGTGTTGATTTGAGGGGCTGCGGTGCGGCCCTGGCTTGAATGGAAAAGAGGAGGAAGAAGAGGTGGGCGATGGGGATTTCCGGTGATTGAGGGAAAAAGAGGAGGAAGAAGAGTTGAGCTCCACGTATGCCTTCAGTGGGTCCCACAGATGCCACGTCAGCTCGAATGGGTCTCAGAACTGTTGAAACCGGTTCCGGGGGGGGGGGGGGGTTGATTTGTCCGGTCATCTAAAGTTGAGGGGGGTAGATTGTGAGAAAGTGGGGTACTTAAGGGGGTTTTTTAGACTGTGACCATAGTTGAGGGGGGTAATATAGACTTGTTCCTTTTTTTTTAGGAAAAAAAATGAATATAACCACTAATAAAATGCCCACACTCTCCCTACCTAACAGTGTCAGATAGCACGAGCTTATAATTGGGTACATTGAGATTCTGAATTCCGTACGTTCATTTACAGAACAGATTAGTAGCAAATATGGCTAATTCTGATGTGTGATTTTTAGCATCTTGTGATGTTCGAGACTTCACTTAAATGTCTTCTTCTTTTTAGTAGTTGTAATGTGGTTTCTGTCTTCCTAAAAAAAAAAAAATTGTTTTCTGTTCTTGATGTATCGCTTTCAGTTCATTCCGGATATGGACGGATGGAGAATTCTGCACCCTGCAAGGCCCGGTCACAGACGGCAAGAACAAGTGCGATTTCTGGTGACTGAATGAAGCTTCTATGTGGCATACTAGTTGGTTCTGTACTTTTTGTTGTCCACCTGTCATCCTAGTGTGTAAGGGACGAGTTCAAATTTCATGAGTGCGCAGTTCCACGGGTTAACCACTACTTATTTGCTCGAGAAATTTTAGCATCCATTTGAAATTTTTATTTGCAAGAAGAAGACCGATAGAAGACTGTGTGTGCAGTGCAGCGTATGAGAGTTGTTCTGCTCAAGCGAACATGCAACAGCAGGTGCAGACAAAGAGCATCCAGGTTTCTACGGATGCAGTTATCTCGACAATATATAACCCTGCAAGAAGCGCTGAATTGTAGTAGCCGTATTTAGTGATGGCCAAATGGGCCGGGCTATTCGGGCAGATCCGAAGCATGTTTTTTTTGGCCCGATACGAACCCGGCACGGCACGGAATATTTACGGGCCGGGCTGGCCCGGCACGGACCGTCGGGCCGTGCTTGGGCCGAGGGTGCGGCTCGACGGGCGGCACGGCACGGCTCGATATTAAATATAGTTTATGTTCCATATAAATATAGTTTATGTTTCATATAGAACAACAAACATGAAGTAGTTCAGTGGTAAGTCTCTTGCTTTCTAAGCTAGAGGTTGGGGGTTCAAGTCTCCATTTTGTCATATTTTTGTTTTGATTTTCAAGATTTTCAACACTATTAGGCTGAAATGGACCGCCGTGCTCGCGGGCCGGCACGGCACGATTAGGCATGAAAATGCCATTTCGTGATCAAGTGAGAATGCCAGCCCATTCAGGGCAAAGGTAGCAGCCCGCCGGCCCGTTACCGCTCCACGCCTCGCACATCCTCCCTGACCTCCCGCTGTTGCCCCCACGCGCCGCCCGTCCGCTTCTACCTCCACCCCTCGGGCGTCACCTTGCCGCTGCCGCACACCACACGCGCTTCGCCGCGAGGGTCCTCATCTCGGGGCTCCAGCTGGACGAGGTGCTGGTCCTGGACGCGGTCCAGAGCGGCGGGGCGTACAGGTGCAGGCTCGCCGCGGACGAGGCGAAAAAGACAGAGGCAGCCGGACTGGGCCACTACGAGGCCCAACTGGACCGAGCAGCCCAAGGCCTCTCTTACCTGGTCGTCCTCCTACCAAATGCGCAGGGGAGAACGAGCGGCTGGTCCAAGGGGCTTCGCCCTAGCCGGAAGACGTGCGCACGACCCACGAGCTCGAGTGGCTGTGTTTTTTCGTGAGCTAGTGAGGAGCCAAAATCCCCATGGGCTGCCTCCTCGTCAGCCCACCTGGCACTGGTAAGACTCTCCTCGCCCGCGCCGTCGCCGGAGAGGCCGGGGTGCCCTTCTTCTCCTGCGCGGCGTCCGAGTTCGTCGAGCTCGTCGGCGCGTCCAGGGTCAGGGACCTGTTTCAGAAGGCCAAGGCCACGAGCTTGGCGATGAGAGGGAGCAGACTATTAACCGGCCAGCTGCTCACGGATCGAGATGGACGGATTCGCCGGCAACAGCGGTGTTATTGTGCTGGCCGCCACCAACAGGCCTGATGTGCTCGACTCGGCGCTTCTAAGGCCGGGGAGGTTCTATCGGCAGGTCACCGTTGACAGGCCTGATGTTGCCGGGCGCGTCAGGATTCTTGAGGTGAGGACGCTTCTGCTGCTACCTTGTGATTGCTCTGCTGCTAGTAAATAACATTCTCGCATTCTGCTGAGCTAGTTGTGAATGATGAACTGATTTACGACCTTGCTTACAGCCACCGCCATCGATGATATATGGTCAAGTAGCACTGTTGCATTTGCTAATCAAGGAAACGAGACTTGCTTTGCTTGGAAATCAACACACATAGCTAAAAATTGAGACTTTAGAATAGTTAGTCCGGTGATGTTCCTTCTCATGTTTATAGCATTCGGAAATGCTGTGTTATGATCGTATAAGTTATTTCCTGAAAAAGGGCACACGTTCTCCAGTTTGTTACCCCTTTAATTTGAAAAGTTATTGGGGGTGATTTGGTAAATTAACCAACAGTAAAGTTCATCACCTCCAGTTACAGAACAAAGTTTTTTTTTATGCTGTCACAAAATTAGTTAGAGCTGAGCTAATTTACTAGCTTTGTCAGAATACGAGTTCTCGTTTTTATTGATAAAAAAGTTCAACAATCTTGTTTGCTCTCGCATCTCTAATGAGCTCGGAGATTACTCTCTTTACTTGAAGTCTTACTTTCAACAACTAATGTGGCCAATATTTTTTACATTATTGGTTTTCGGATATGCACTTTACATGACCCCCTTAGTTTAGACCGGTGTTATCTTTAATTCAACTAATACATTTAAAATTCTGATTTAGAGGGTCACTTATTGGCTTTTAAGATGCACATGTTCACCACTTGGTTCACTCTTTTCAATTTCTTTCAACTACAATCTAGAGTTGTGATCCAAACTAACATTGTTTTGTGCTTAATAGAAGTAGTTTATGTTTAGGTTAGGTGTTTCATACCATCTTCCCAACTGCATATTCCCATCCCTACTGTTTTCAGAAAAAAAAAAGTTCATGCACTTAAAAAATGCTTTTTGGATAGAGTTCTATTCTTGTATCTATGCATTGGCTTACCACACATGTTGTCATCTAATAGGTCCACTCTAGATGTAACACCCTAATTTTTAAAACTCAAGCAAAATTCACTAAAATTTTGAATTTTTTCTAACCCAATTAAAATTTGGTTAAATTACCGGAAGTCGTATTCCGAAATTTCACGTTTTACGAAAACTTTTCAAATAAAGCTTGCATAATTTGCTCATTGTTTGTTTTAGCATTTCGTTTTTGCTTCTTTGAATTTGAACGGTCGCTCAAATTCAAATTCCGGTTCAAACCCCACCAAATTTCATCTTTTCTCAACCCTAGAAAATGTTAATTTTCCTTTCAATCCTGAGTCAACCTCACTTCTGGCCCGTCTCTCCTTTCGGCCCAGTTCCGGCCCAATTCCACTCTCCCTCTCTCTTCTTTCTCTCTCTGTCGTGTGGGACCCATGATGACGTCAGTGCTGACATCATCATCCCCAACCTCCTGCCGTCGTGTCGCCTGCGCGCAGCGCCCTGTCGTTGCCGTCCTTCGCCCGTCGTCATCCCTGACGTCGACGCCGGCCGCGCGCGTCACGCCGACGTCTCCGCCGGTCCCGCGCCGCGTCCCGTCTGCGCCTCATGTTGCGTTCGGCGCCGCCCTCGTCGCTCCGCCAGCCCCCCTGCGCTATGTCGCGTCCCCGCGATGCCGACAACCGCCCGGCCTCGCGTCGACCGCGAGCTCCCCCCTCTCCCTTATCTCATCGCGCCGTGCCCCTCTCTCTCTCTCTCTCTCTCTCTCTCCCCGCACTCCCATCTGTCGCCGCCGCGCTCGGCCGCCCTCGTCAAGCTCCCGCCGCTGTCGCCCTCTCCTCTCCGCCACGCACCACCCTGCGTGCCAGCCGGCACCGCCGTCGTCTTCCTCGGCTCCGCGCTGCCACGGCTGTGTCCTTCCCCGGCTGCGCGCCTCTTCCTCTTCCCCGGCCGCCGCCGCCGTCGCCTCGCTCCCCCGAGCTCCGCCCGGCCTCGCCTGCCGTCCTTCGCCCTGCCCGGTGAGCCGCTCGGCCTCCCCTTCTTCCTCCGCCGCCGTGCTTGCTCCGCTCGCGCCGCGCCCGCGCCCCGCTGCCCGCGTGCGCCGCGTCCCGCTCACGCCACCCGCTCCGCTCCGCCGCCCTGTGCCGTGTCCGGTTCGCGCTGCCGAGCAACCACCGCCTCGTATTGCGCCCGCGCCGCGCCCGTGCCGCCACCAGCGCTCGCTCCACGCGCGCCCCTGTCGCACGCCGCCTTAGCCCAAACCTTGTCGGCCCGCTTCCTTTTTCTTTTTCTTTTTTCTTAGTTTTAGGTTTTCCTAAATGGGCCGTATCCTTTCGGCCCATTAATCCTTTCGCTTTAGGCCCGTAGTGAACAGTGGTGTTTCAACTTTTTAAAATACCAGAAATCTAATTAATGGTTTTATAATTATAGAAAATGTTAAACTAATTGTTTTAAATTACAAAAATGCATTTAGATAATTTAGATAATGAAATTAAATGTTTTCTATTTTCAATTGTATTAATTAATGATTTATGCTATTAATTAATTCCTAAAAATACCAATTAATTTGCTTAACCCTTTTAATGATGTTTAACTTTTTTGATATATATCAGAAATTCATATAATTAATTAAACAACTCCATTAAATCCTTTTTCTATTTTTAGTAATTGTAATTAATGATTTCAGGTCATTAAATAAATTCTGAAAATACTAACTAAATTATTTAACCCTTTTTATAATGTTAGTTTGATTTGTTTTAATTTCTAGAAATTCATATAATTAATTAGAGACTTTAATTAATTATGTTTCTATTTTTAGTAATTCTAATTAATGATTTAGGTCATTAATTAAATTCTAAACATAATAATTTAATTGTTTTTGGCCTCTAAATAATGCTAATTAATTCCATAAAATGCTAATAAATTATTTTATGCTCTAAAATAAATTAAATGAACTTAATTTATTTAAATCCTTTAAATAAGTGGTCTAGCCGTAGATCGCTCCTGAAGCAATCTACCTTGATCATTATCGACTTCGACCTTCCCGGAACTCTTCCGATATCCGTATCTTGCACGATACAACTCTGTTTTTGGCGATTCTTCCGCCAATATTCATCGAATCTCGCGATCTATCCGTGAAATCCTTTTTGCTTGCTGTTGGTCTTATTTGGAGTTTATTGCTTCTTCATAGTGTAGATTTAGCTTACTGTAGTGTTTTTCGTTGTTTAGAAGAAGGTCAAGGCCCAGCTGAAGCCGACGAGCCGAGCTACGTCGACGGACAAGATCAAGACCTAGCTTTGGTTTAAGGCAAGTCCTGGTTGGTCTTGAACCCATGTTTTTGCACAACTAAGACATCGAACCTAAAATTGATTATCCATTTATACTGCATTGCTGCTTTAAAATGTTGTTTAGTTATATCCTATCCACCATAAATGCCTCACTATGCCATCCTGCCTACCCACAATATGTTAACCCTAAGTTCTCCCGCATTAACTATATGATGCCTGGATGATTCCTTGTATTAGCATGCTTAGGGCTGGTTCCCCCTTTTGCGCTCTTCGGAGTTGCAGGTGTCTCTTTTCTAAGAGCACCCCTCACTTATATACCTTTTATATAATGTGAATGTTAAGATAGTGAGTGAGGATGATAAGATGCTTAGTGAAGAGGTTAAGATGCTTAATGATGATGAAATGGTAACAGTGATAGAATGATAATGAGAGTGGGACAACCTGGGTTGTCGGTGTTACCGAATCGTTGTGCCGCCTTTACTGAGCCAACATCGTACTACCACAAGCCCTTGGTATGGCAGGGGCTTGACCTTTCTTTCCTTATCAATCTAGCTGGATACCGTTGGGGACGAGAAGCGTGACATGCAGGAGTCGATCACCTAAGGGACCTGGTGGTCTGGCTCAGTATATACTTGTGGTTACCAAGCCCCTGGTGTTACGCCGATGGGATTCCGACGAAGCGTGGGGAATCAAGGGCCTCGTTTTCCGCTCTCCACCAAACGCGTTTGGGTTCGGAAGTGGGAATCTTGTGGGTAAAGTTATACACCCTTGCAGGGTTAAATCTATTGCAATAGCCGCGTCCTTGGTTATGGACATGCGAAGTTTTGGTCACACATTGAATAGCCTGGGAGTTACCTGTTATGTGGGTGTCAGGTGAAAGCTTCATGGTAAGTTTTAGTATGTGTACCAGTTCTGGGTTGTGTACCCTGGTGTCAGTGAAAATGGTGAATCCGGCTTGTGTAACGAAGGCTGTCGGGCTTGTGTGCTACAGCATAAAAGTGTGGAACTGGCGGGCTGGAATTGCCACCCCCAGGGCCAAACAACCCCCCTTTAATCTGGAATCGTGATGTTTTTACTTTATGCTTTGTTAAAATGCTTACACCTTAATCATTGCATAATAAAATTGGCTTTCGTGCTCAAACTATGCCTTACGGCCTATATCCTTGCTAGCTCCATACTGCATTCCTCCCAACCTCTTTGAGTAGTACTAGGACTTGCTGAGTACCGTCCGTACTCATTCTTGCTGCTTTCAGATGCTGAGTTGGAGGATGTCGTCGCTAGGATGGAGCTGACGCGAGAAGTTTAGTGGTCACGTCCGCACCCAAGTTTGACTGTGGCACGAGGGTTCCCCTTCTTTCCCCTTCCGCGTTGCACTCTTTGATTTGGCCGGTCAGCCGGATTCCAATCTAATCTATGCTACCAATCCCCCAAATCTACTTCCCTGTGTGAGCTTACCTAACACCTGGTATCAGATTCAGTAGTCCTGGAGTTGCCGGATTACTTGAAGCGACCCACCTACCAGACCAAGCAACAAGCGAAGATGGTGCAAATCGAGGAAGACGTTGGAAAGATGTACGAGCGCGTCGAACGAATCGAGGTGAAGCTCGGGGCCCTCGACGGGATCGCCGACATGCTCAAGGGGATCTCGGCGGATCTCGGTGCTTGGAAGCCGTACATCAGCGACAAGATGGCGACGATGCAAGCGGAGATCGACAGCATCAAGCTCTCCATCGAGGTGCAGCACCCACTGGAGAAAGGCCCTTCTCCAACGCCGCCGAAGCCTCTGCATCCTCTCGAGTCGTCATCCTCGCCGGCGGGTCTCAAGTTCGGGGAGCCGACTCCCGATCAGAAGATGGCGTCGGGAAGCCTCTCCGCACCACCTTCTCTGACGAAGCGCGCTCATCACCAGTTCAGGACGCCTACACCTCGTCCGATCAACACCGGTGACAGCGTCCTCGGCCCATATGGGCACCGCATTGAACAAGGAAACCGGGGGTCGGCATACGGGGTGGTCACGACCGTTATGCACTCCCCGGGCAAAGGTGAGCGAGATAGTACTCACTACTCGATCCCTTCTCCTGGCCGTCGTGATCATGTTTCCCCTATTCGCCCAGATCCACCACCTCGAACCGATCAGCACTCGAACTCCCCAATTTTGGTTTTCCATGCCCCAAATTAGATTTCCCCAATTTTGATGGCTCCAATCCTAGGATATGGCAAACCAAATGTGAAACCTATTTTGAGGTCTGTGAAATTAATCCCCATCTTTGGGTTCGTATGGCTACTATGCACTTCTCTGGTAACGCCGCATTTTGGGCGCAGTCGGCTGAGCATCGGCTGTGCCGGGTAGAGTGGCCTCAACTTTGTCAGTGGGTTCAGGATAGATTTGGTCGTGACCATCATCAGAATCTCCTGCGACAGTTGTTTCATCTGAAACAAACTGGTCCTGTCAGTGAATACATAGAGCAGTTTGAGTCCATCACTGAGCAACTTCTATCCTATGATGATCCTGCCAACCCAGTGTATTTCGTTACACATTTCATTGATGGTCTTAAACCTGATATACATGCAGTTGTTCTTGTACATCGGCCACAAAGTTTGGAGTCTGCTATCTCTCTTGCTGAATTGCAGGAAGAAGTGGGAGACGGCTGAATTGCAGGAAGAAGTGGGAGACGGCTCAATTGCCAAATCGAGTAAATGGCAATCCAACTCTACGGGGAGATCATCGGGAAGAACTCTACTAGAACTCTACTGCACTACCACTGCCACCTCCGCCCAGTCAGACCAAGTCTTCTCCATCATCCCCAACTGAGGAGGTTCGTGGGCCGGAGAGCTTCAAGGGCAAGACAATGGAAGAACGGGTGGCAGCTTACAAAGCCTATTGTCGAGCTCGACACCTCTGTTACAAATGCAGAGATAAATGGGTATACCCTCACACTTGCTCAGCTACAGTTCAAATACATGTGATAGATGAATTATTTGCCTTGTTGGCTGCTGATGATACTGAAGAAACCTCTGAAATGAATGCATTCCTGGATCTCTCTCTGATGAGTATTTCTAAGCAAGCTGTACAAGGTGGTATTGCTCCTAGAACTATCAGAATTAGAGGCACTTTGCAGCGGAAGGAAGTTCTTATTCTAGTGGATTCCAGGAGTTCTCGCAGTTTTCTTGCTGAGAGAGTTGCTGCTAATTTAGAAGGCATTGACACTCTGCACAAGCCTCTCCAGGTTGCTGTTGCTGATGGCGCTCAAGTGATGTGCAATAAGGTGCTGCCTCATGGAATTTGGCAAGTTCAGGGAGTGGAATTCTCCTCTAATCTCAAGGTCTTTCCACTGGGATACTATGACATGATATTGGGCATGGATTGGCTTGAAGATCACAGTCCTATGCAAGTCAACTGGAAGACCAAGACCATGAAGTTCATATACAAGGATCAAGAGGTTATTATCAGAGGACTGTTGCCTCTCAAACAGCCTGTCAGTGTTCTTGCTGTATCCATGTCTGAAAATCCTGAGACTAATTGGTCAACAGTGGTGGAATATTGTAGTCACAGCTCTATTTATGTTGTGGAAGCCCTTCCAGAAGCTATTGATCAAGTGTTACAACAGTATGAAACTCTCTTCGAGGCACCATCGGGTCTTCCTCCTCATAGAAGTTGTGACCACCGAATTCCACTACTCCCTGGAGCTAAACCAGTTCAAATTCATCCTTATAGGTACTCCCCAGCCCAGAAGGACGAAATTGAACGTCAGGTTCAAGAGATGTTGGAAAAAGGAATTATCCAAGTGAGCTCTAGCCCTTTTGCTTCCCCGGAACAATTGGTGAAGAAAAAAGACGGTTCCATGCGTTTCTGCGTGGACTACCGACATCTCAACGCCATGACGCAGAAGGCCAAGTTTCCCCTACCCATTATTGACGAGTTCCTCGATGAATTGGCCAAGGCATCTTGGTTCTCCAAACTCGATCTAAGCTCAGGGTTCCACCAAATCTGTATGGCTCCTGGTGAAGAATACAAAACGGCATTCATGACACATCAAGGGCAGTACGAGTTCAGGGTCATGCCTTTTGGCTTGTGTGGGGCTCCGGCCACATATCAAGGGAACATGAATCAGGTGCTTGCTCCTTTTCTCCGCAGATTTGTCCTGGTATTCATGGACGATATATTGATCTATAGCTGCTCCCTAGACGACCATGTCAAGCATCTTGAACAAGTGTTCCAAGTGCTTCAGCATAACAAGTGGCAGTTGAAGCGATCTAAATGCTCTTTTGCTCAAAGAAGGCTGGCCTATCTTGGACATGTGATCAGTGAGGATGGGGTTTCCATAGACCCAGAAAAGATAAGGGTAGTTCAGGATTGGCCGACTCCTCCTTCAGTTAAAGAACTCCGTTGATTTCTCGGCCTGGCGGGATACTATCGGAAATTTGTCAAGAACTTCAGTCTTATCAGCAAGCCATTGACTGATCTTCTTAAAAAGAACACACTGTTCATTTGGACGTCTGAGAAAGAGGCTTCCTTTCGAGCACTCAAGTCTGCCCTGATTCAAGCTCCGGTGCTCACCCTGCCTGACTTTCACAAACCTTTTGTCATCGAAACCGACGCATGTGACACAGGCATTGGAGCAGTGTTGTTACAAGAGAATCACCCTCTGGCCTACTTGAGCAAGGCACTGGGACCGAGAAACAGAGGACTTTCTACTTACGAGAAGGAATGTCTGGCCATCCTCCTCGCAGTAGAACAATGGAGAGCCTATCTATAGCACTCAGAGTTTGTGATTCGCACCGATCAGCGCAGCCTATCTCATCTTACTGATCAACGTCTCACAACTCCATGTCAGCAACGAGCTCTAACCAAATTACTGGGTTTACAATACACAATCCAGTATAAAAAAGGGCAAGATAATGGAGCAGCAGACGCCTTATCACGGTGAGTTCATTCCCTAGATTCTGAACTTGTGGCACTGTCAGTCTGCCAACTAATATGGCTGCAGGACGTTTTCTCTGCTTATGACACAAATGAACAAGCTCAGCAACTTCTGCAGCGGCTGTCTATCTCAGCTTCTTCGCCCGACGGGTTTCAGTTCAAGACAGGAGTCATCTATTTCAAGGACAAGATTTGGTTGGGTGGCAATGCTCCTGTCCAGCATAGGGTGATAAAAGCCTTGCATGACAGCCCCGCCGGGGGACACTCTGGGTTTCCGGTCACTTTTAGGCGCATCAAACAATTGTTTGTATGGCCAAAGTTGAAACAAGAAATCAGAGAATTTGTCAAGACTTGTGCCATTTGCCAACAAGCTAAGCCAGAGCGTGTCA
Source organism: Eragrostis curvula (assembly GCA_007726485.1). Lineage (NCBI taxonomy): Eukaryota > Viridiplantae > Streptophyta > Magnoliopsida > Poales > Poaceae > Eragrostis > Eragrostis curvula. The sequence goes on from CM017442.1 coordinate 36,738,186, forward strand.
AATACCCAGGTCTTTTGGAACCCTTGCCGATCCCAAAACAAGCTTGGCAAGTTGTATCCATGGATTTCATTGAAGGCCTTCCGCGTTCTTCATCCTACAATTCTATACTCGTAGTGGTCGACAAGTTATCCAAGTATGCTCATTTTCTCCCTCTCTGTCATCCCTTTAATGCTCACAAAATTGCTGTGGTCTACATGGACAATGTGTACAAGCTCCATGGGATGCTGGAGGCGATCATCTCAGTCAGGGATCGCATCTTCACAAGCACGTTTTGGCGTGAACTGCACCATGTCACGGGGACGGAACTCAAGATGAGTAGCTCCTACCACCCCCAGACGGACGAGCAGACGGAACGTGTCAACCAGTGCGTTGAGACGTATTTGCAATGCTTCACTCAGGCTTGCCCGGGTAAGTGGTCCAGGTGGCTACCACTCGCCGAATTTTGGTATAACACGTGCTTCCACTCCGCACTGAACAAATCCCCTTTCGAGGTGCTGTACGGCCACTCTCCTCGGCATTTCGGCATCGAGTCGTCCTCAACCTGTACCTTGGAAGATCTTCAAACTTGGCTGAAAGAACGTGAAGGAATGAGGCTTCTTCTACAGCAACATCTCCTCCGCGCTCAACAACGCATGAAGGTGCAGGCGGACAAGAAAAGAACAGAGCGGACGTTCCAGGTGGGCGATTGAGTCTTCCTCAAGCTACAACCCTACGTCCAGTCGTCTGTCGCCGTTCGTGCAAACCACAAGCTGGCCTTCAAGTACTTCGGACCGTACAAGGTGCTGCAACGCATTGGAGCCGTGGCGTACAAAATCGAACTTCCTCCATCAAGCTTGGTACATCCCGTCTTCCACGTCTCTCAGCTACGGCACGCACATGGAGCTCCCTTCAAGTCTGCGTTGACTACACTCCCTGAACCCGACGCCTTCCAAGTACTAGAACGCATTCTCTAGACTCGGCAGAAGCGGGTCGGCAACGCCTCAGTACCACAAGTGCAGATCAAATGGAGCGGGCAATCGGCAGATCTTGCAACATGGGAAAATCTGCATCAGCTGAAGGAATGCTTCCCTTCTGCTCCAGCCTGGGGACATGCTGGACCTAAAGGAGAGGGGGGGGGGGGGGGGTGTCAATGGCCCCACAGGTCAGGGACCAGCGCCTGGAGTCACCCAGCCAGAAGCTTCCTCCAAAAGAGCGCGGGTGCCGAATATCAGGTTCACGGGATCCAAATGGGTGAAAGTGTGAGGCTGCCAGTGGGCCCCTCTGTAAGCGTGGCGTGCGTGGGCGTGCGTCCATGGCGTGAATAACGGCCGTGCCGCCATCGGAGGATTGGCGGGAACGACGCAGCGGCGGCGGAGGTAGCGGCGGCGCAGGCGGCGCAAGCGGCGGAGGCAGCGGCACAGGTGGCGCAAGCGGAAGAGGCAGCGGCGGCAGAGGCGCAGGTAGAGGCAGACATCGACGCCCTCGTCCTTTGGGCCGAGGGCATCGAGCCTCTGCAGATAGTCCATCCCGGCGACGAAGAGGCTGCCGCCGCGCTTTCGGTGGCCTTAGCCGCCGAGATAGCGGAGGAGGAGGCCGCGCAGGTGGCCAACGACGCCACCATTGCCGCCGTCCTCGTCGAGGAGGATGCTGACGACGACTATGCGGCGTGAAGATCATGAAGACACCGGGGGAGGATAGATCCGTTCGACGGGCACGCTTGAGGCCCGTCGAAAGCGATCAAATTTTGGTCACACCCGAGATCCGTTCGACGGGCAATCCGAATGCCCGTCGAACGTTGATCCTTTTGAATATATTCGTTTAGTCCGTAGGTTTATATATTGAACCACAATTAGTATTGTGGTACTAAGGTTATGACCACAAAATCAAATTGTAATGTGGTCTAGATATTATTAGAATATATGTAATGTCCTTCTTTCTAATGTGAATATATATATATTTTCAAATTGTCTGCATCTGTTCACGTTTCTATATACTTTGCATTAATTTTTTTCAAGATTCTGTCGTGCGACGTCCAATTGAGTTTGCCCGTCGAAACTTTATATAGTCATTAGGCGTTCATCGGGCGTGTTAAATGTCCGTCGTATATGTTCCTTCTGATTTAACTGTTGGAGGCTAGGTTGCAACAACAGCGTCGGCAAGTATTTGGTGCCCGTCGATTTTGTTTTTCCCTTCGACGGGCATCGATTGTGCGTTGAAATTGCTATAGTCGTTTATCGCCCGTTCTGTTCTAGTGTGATCGATGGGTTGGAGACGAACCGGAGGACGAAGAGCGACGGAACACCTGGGTGTCTTCGCATCATGAAGGATGGACAACTCGTGCGCTTCGCTAGTCGCTACCAACCCATCAGCACATTTCGTTGTCCTCGTTTGCTTTGTGCCCGGAAATCAAACCTGCCTCAAGGGCAATCCATTATTATTTATGTTACCTCGATGACCACTGCTGCATCCTGGGCGCTGCTTCTTCGTAACGCGCCACTGGAGTCCGGCCGATTCTGTCGTTATTTATCAGCGTCCTGATCCAGATCAACCGTGTGAGTGCAGTTGTGTCTGGTTTCCCTTCCTATAGACAAATAGAAAAAGTCCAATTTACTCGCTCCAACAATCTTATTTGTCTGACTAGACTTTAACCAAAACATGATTTAATTTATTACCTTCTACAATTCATAATAGTTTAAATTGCCCCTCAGCATTTTTTTTCCGTATCTCAATGCACACACCGAATTTTAAATCCAAATTGAACATAAAAACCATCATACTCTATGGCTCTATGCTACTAGATATTTTCATAATTTTTTGTCAGTACATTTTTGTATATCTTATGTTGAATAACTATGTAATGTTATACACCTATGAAAGTGGTCATAAAAAATTCTTACAATATTTTCTGCATATGGTTTATAATATCCTCGAACACTCTAAAAAGTTTGAGCTTACAACACGGCATGTACAAAGAGAAATTAAAAAAACAAATTTCACTAGGGGGCGATTTAAGCTGTTGTGAATTGTTGGAGGTAGTAAATTGAGTCAAGTTTTTGTTTAGGGATCTAGTTAGACAAATAAATGAATATATTATGAAAATATATTCGATAATGGATTAAATGGTACTACTTTTGTACCATAAATGTTTATAGCTTTTTCTAAAAGATTGGTCAAACTTGATATAGTTTGACTTAGGACAATTCTAGATGTTTCTTTTCGGGACGGCGGGAGTAAATTTTATTCACACACAGCTACCTTGAGAGATCAAGTACTGGTTCGAGATGACTTGATCTCTCGACTTGATCTCTCAAGGTAGCATCTTGATACAAGCAAGCCATTACTGGTATCCAAGATGCTTCGAGATAACTCTCAACATATTACTCGATTTTACGAGTGAGGTCTGTCATGTGGAATTCCAAAACCGGTACGTGCCGGAGGCACTGCCATATGTAGTAGCTGTTGTTCATCAAGAAAACATGCTTCAGGCTGTGATCTGGGAATGATTCTGACTTGTTGGCAAGAGTTTCTTCTAGAGTAAACAACATCTCTATCATCAGGCTGGTCGAAGGTGCGACGTCATCAACCACAGGCACATAGGAGTACTTACCAATCTTAATTGCCTCATTAACAATTCGATCTATCAACTCTGATGTCGAGATCCAAACCATGAACCTGATGTGCTCTGTGACATATGGTAAGGTGCTGAAGTATAGAATACATTTTTTCTATTATTGCAAAATGCAAGGTGTGGTCTGTATGGACCGTGGAGGGAGGGTTCCCTCGGTGGGCTGTAGAGAGTGAGATAGGAGGCCCAGATGGGCGATTGCGGGCCGTGCGGGATCGGCCCGCGTGAATCCTTATATCTATCTATCTAATACGAAAGTAGGAAGCGGAAACAAATCCAACTCCTCTCACGCGTGCTTCCTAGTGGTGCGCCCGCATGGCCGGAAGCCGCCGCCGCCGCCGCCGCGGAAGAGCGGGTTTGACGCAGCAGGGCCATGGCGCCCAACTCTCGCCGCTGGCAGACGCCACCACTCTCACCACCAGGTCTGCACCCTCACCCCAACCCTAACCTTGCTCGTCCCTCTCGCTCTTTTCCCAGGCTTATATTTATTTATTGAACGGATGGGGGGATTGGCGGGCTGATCCTAGCTAGAATCTGGAGGGAATCAGCGCGTTCCTCCTGCACATCAATCAATCAATCAGTAGCCTTGCTTTAGTGTTTTTTTTTTTTTTTTTTTTTTTTTTTTTTTTTTGCGAAGGTTGCTTTAGTTAGTTAGTACTACCACTGAAATGCCGAGTGTTTTGGTGGAGTAGTAGGGATATTTAGCATACTTTTGATGAATTAGTGGTGACATCTCGACGGTCAGGCAGTGATATTTAGGGTAGTGTTGTCAATTAGTAGCAGCAGCAGTTATTGTACTGGCCTCCTTTAATTTTGGGTCTCTACTACCCCTGTCAATAAGGCATCTCTGTTTGAGAATATTCTGATTTGGTTAATTTCATCAACGTCAAGAACACGCTCACTCCACATCAGTTCTAGATAACTTCATTTTCTCTGAGCAGACAAATAGTTGGAGAATTATTTAAATTACTTGGTAGATAGCTGTTACTATTTTCAGTAGAGTCCTGGTCATGAACTTTGGTTTGGTGGTGAAGTGAAACATAATGTCAAATTTGATATTGATGGATACTTTTCTGGTGACCCTGATTATTGGCAAGGATCGCCCTCTTAATGTTATGGAAATGTATATTCGATGTGATTCAGTTTATTGAGTGTATGTGTTGGATCCACAGTAGAATCAGAAAAAGAGTGGCTCCCATTTCATCTCATGGTCATGGGGCTGCGAGGAGCAATCCTCACTTCTCCAACTGAATTCCTTATACAAAAGCAAATGGCCACATGCAATGATTTTTGTGTGGATAAGAAGAGGAGCATATTGTTGTGCTTTTATCTCAATTCATGTTTATTTTGAGGATACTCTACAAAGCACCCCCTCTGCAATGATTTGAAATATATATAAATGTACATACTGTTGGCACACCATAAACATTTGAGTTGTGCTATTGTGGAAAGAAAAAATCAAGCTCTAGGTGATTCTTATGTAGCTTGTTCTGATTAAAGTTTAGTATGTCCAAAAAGATCGCCTTGCCTTATTGTTCAGTTTTAAAGCCTACCGCAATTCCTACATACAGTGTATTATGTTTCAGTTCTTTATTCTGATCCATTATTCTTGAATCTCTATGTGGCAGAGAAGTTACCATTGCGGAGAGGCCCTCTAAGAACCCCTACCATGCCTCAGGCTCTACCTCCTCGACTTTGTCTGGACCTTATGTTTGTGTAGATCTCCTAGACAGCCTGCTTCATGAAATCATTGTTCTCATTAACTCGTTCCGTGACTTAGTGGCTTTTATTGGCACCTGCCGCTCGTGGCGCGCTGCAATCTCTTCCTTCCCCTCTGTGTATACCTTCAGCTTCCCGCCTCTCCACCTTGAACCAGATGGTCCTTATTTTCGTCCACATAGCAGAGGTATCAAGCCCCTCCTTATGTCTAATTGCAGATGGCAGCTTAGTGACCCTAGCAAGGAAAACTTATCCCTTCGCTGTTCAGTGCCTCAAAATACTCCAAATATGATGTACTATTTGGGCTGCTCATATGGGTATCTTATCTTCACCTATGAGGAGCACTGCCTCCTTGTTGATGCCTACACTGGTGCGAAGGTGAAGGCCCCCAAACTCCCGTGCGACAACAACCTTGGCTACTTTTCTGGCATGGGCGTCCTTACGGCTCCATTCAGTCCACCCAACTCGCGACTCCTCCTTTTCTCGAGGGTTTCCATGTTTGAGTGGCAGATTGGAACAAACTCCTGGTCAGTGCATCCTCTTGATATTGATCATGAACGCATCCATCAGATTGTGTTCTTCAAAGGTGATATCCTTGTCATAGATGCTTTTATGAGACTTCACACTGTGCAATTAACACCTCAGTTCAGCATGCAACAAGTAAAAATTACGTGGCAATCCCTGCGGACCCTGCCTCTTAACCCATGGTTGGTGGCCTGTGGTGACATGCTTCTCATGGTTGAGCTCTCGTTTTGCTCGGTCGAGCTGGATGACTCTTCTAGAAGCTTTGAGGTCTTTCGCCTTGACTTTTCAGTCAAGCCAGCTAAGTGGGTGAAGATTGAGAAGTTGGAAAATCAAGCTCTGTTTGTCAGCTTTGATAAGAGGAATCCTGCCTTTTCTTGCATGAACCCTGAAAGATGGGGAGAAAAGAGTAACTGCATTTATGTTGCCAGGCTATCTGAAGATTTTGATGAAACTTGGACTGCGGTGGAGCTTGGTCAGTCAGTGCAGAACCACAACACAAATTACAGCATGATGTATGGTTTTGCATTCCCGCCGGACTACAGTCAAATAGGTAGCCTTTGGCTGTTTCCAAGTTTAGTTTATGGTGCTGGCCAGTGATGTTGCTGCAGCTTTGCTAGTCCTGTGCAGGCCCTGGCGATTGCTATTATCTTAATTTTAGTTAGCAAGAAGGGCACTGTAACTAGAACGGTTTCCTGAGTCCGCACCCGTTTTATGTGTTCAAGTACATTTGGTATGTATTGCCATGCCTGGTAATTTGGTGAAAGCTGCCATCAGAGTTGTATTTCCATTTGTCATTTGACGCTTGGCACCAGTGTAGTGGATAGTTTTGTTGCCATTTGCAGTTGATAATCTGCGTACTAGTGGTAAGTTTGTACCGACGGCTTTGCCATCTCTGTGCTTCCCCCTTATTTTGGTTTTCTGCTTTAAGCGTGTGCCTTTGTAATCTTTCGCCCTGTGTTTTCTAAAAGATTCAGTACAATTTTGACCATTATACTATGCGTTGGTTATCATAGTAGTTAGCCCAAAATTTTGTCGACAGCATGACGGCTGAACTATGCAACTGTTTTTTTTTTTTTTTTTTTGGGTCTGGTCTGTAGAAAGTCATTCATCATGATATATAGTCGACAATACATGATTTAAACAAAGAATAGCAACCATGCCATGGGAAGAAAACATCCGTGCCTTCCAGATCGTTCAAAAAGCAGTCTCAATTATTGGCACTTTGCTGCAGTAAACGAGAAGACATGTATATAGGACCAGCATTATCGAATCACAACTAAGCCTGAATCGGATCAGCGCCCTTGCAGTAATCACGCGGTGGAGAGCAGTGCCGCGAAAAGATCTCCGGACGGTGTCTCCGCCGCCGAGGTGCCGCCACGTTCTCCTTCTCCACCTTTATCTTCGCCCACATGTAGGAAACACATGTTGATGTAGCGAAAGATGTTTTTCCATAGTTTTGTAGTTTGTTCCTTGTAAAGCGCATTTACTGACATTGAGCGAGTAAACTGTTGCTTCTTATACTGTTATTATACACCACTGATCTGTCACATGTGAGAAGAATCAGCGATGTACATTAAATAACTTAATCCATAACTGAAGGAAGAAAATGAAATGATTTTCATCATTTTGGGCTTCTATAGAGCACCGCCAAAGGAAAACATTCCTTTGCTCCAAATGGGGGATTCCTGGGGATCAGAAGTGTGGATGTTGCAGATATACAGAAAATGTCGTGCACAATGACTCCATCAGTCTTGATTTGGGGAACACATATTAGACTGTGACTGCTCCAATTAAAAGCATAAAAATGGTCAAACTTATACGAGTATAGAAAGCAAGATGGACGATCCATGAGGTTTGATTAGAAAGCAAAAGAACACATAAATAATATCACAAGTCTTAGCAAAGTCAGCCCGCAACGAAGAAGATTCAGACATCTCTCTGCTGTTCCAGATTTATTCATTTTAAATCCCAATGGTTCTGAAAAAATACTGAAATGAAACTTACAATGCTTTATCTTTTCGTCTACTTCAGACGCACCACATGTCTTGAGAACTCAAGTCATTTGAAGACAACAATTTATCTCGAAAAATAAACACTAAACACAAATGGAGTAGGAAACATAAATGGCTTCAGCTATAGCAACCGTGTCACACTTGTTCATCCTTCAAAGAGCTCCTGCAGCATCTCCTCCAGTTCCTGGGGAGTGATTCTTGGGGTGGTGACATTATTGTTATCTTCCAAGTACTTACACATTATTGTTACCTCTCGACAATAGCATTCCGTAATCTTCCCCTCCGGGTAGGGTGTGGAACCTTCCAAAGCTTTTGTGTGGTGTAGGTTCTCATAAATTCGGACTCGAACTTACACATTGGTGTGGATCTCCCTAAGAAGAAAGACGTAGTACATGACAAGCAAGACAATACGGGCACCCAAGACACTTGTAGATAACTCTGTATGCATCTGTCGGTTTTTCTGGGGAAGGTTCTCATATGGTCTCTCCAAACGGAAACAGAGAGATGTCCTGAAGTTTCTCCAGTATGAAGTCATAGCTGTTGATCAAGAATAGGAACCTGAGGCCTGGTTTGGAAATAATAGGGACTTTTCGTCAAAGCTTTCCTTCTAGAAACACGACCATCTCCATTATCAAGCTGGCAAAAGGACGAGTGTTCGCAAAAATGAGGCTCAGAATTACCAAGGCTAGCTACTTTAGATACAATTCGAACCATTGATGAGTAATGAGTGGATAGAATGACCTTGTCATTGCCTGCTGATCTTTGTGGATCCTGCAAGGAGGAGGAGTCTTCCTCCACCGCCTGCAGGATACGAGTCTGAATATTGTGACACCCCATGTCACTGATGCCCAACTGATGCACACTTACAAACTGAAACGAACCTTGAACCATATTCAGATTCAAATTCGAAATGCAAAATTTAAATAATGGCCAAACACATACTTGTGAAGCAACTCAAAATTTTCCATAACAACTTGAGCAACCAAAAATACCAGTAGATAGCCCTTGCGAAATAAGAATTTTGGAGAATTTTTGGTGATTTTTGAAATTCTTTTCGATACTCAAATAAATCCCCAAAGTTCCAAAACTGTCCAAATTTGACTAGCTGCCATTTCAATTCTATTTCGAATTGAGATGTGCATGTTATGTCACTGGAAAGAGTATCTCATGATCTTTCGAATGCAACCGGTTTCACAATTTTTGGAGTTCGTTTGCTAGTTCAAATTGAGCGCCAAAGAATGGGGAAAATCCAGTTTTGAATAATTCGTGAAAAAGATAAGATGCCGTGGGGCCCGCTTGTCATCCTCGTCGCTCTCACTGAGCGCGCGCGGAAGAATGGCTCCACGTCGCCGTCGACGTACGGACAGCCGCGCGGTGCTCGGGCCCGCTCCTCGCCGCGCCGTGGCGTCAAAACGCCGTCCCGTCTCTCTCTCGGCCCTCCCACTCCATTCCTCGCTTTCCCGTCGCCCAACCCTAGCCGCCATTGCCGCGCTCGAGCTCCAGCCTCGCTGCCCGCCGCTCCTGCCCACTCCCGCGCAAGGCGTCGCGTGAGAAGCAGAGCGAGGATGGATTGAAGACTCCCTCTGTGTGTGCTTCCTTGTCCAGCGCGTGAAGCTCGTGAATCGGGCGACATTGTCGCCATGGCCGCGGGATGAAGGCTTTCGTCCTCGTCGTCGATTGGCCGCACTCCGGTGAGTCCCGCACCGATTCCTCGCACGTGGAGGTACTTAGCTTCGTTGCGCAGCTGCTATGCTCACCGTGTCGCCGTTCCGCAGCTTCCTCGGCAGGGATTGGGACATTTTCCCCGCCGCCGGTCATCTTCCCCGCGCGACCTTCGCGACGAACTCCGCGCTACGCACCTCCTCGACGTCAACACGTTGCACGCCGGCGACGCCCGTGACCCCGTGAAGCCGAGGCACCAACGCGTGCATCTTCCCGCCAAGCAGCGCGAGCTCGCCACCGCGCCGGAGTTCCGCCGCCCGCTGCCGCTCGCCGCTGACCCCCTTCCGGCCACCCTCTTCCGTTCCGAGTCGTCGAGGTGAGATCCCCATCTCGCTCCGCCCCCGCTCGTGCTTTCCCCCAGCCCGCGCGAGCCCCGGAGCTCACGCCGGCGAACTCTGCCGCCGCCCTCCGGCGACGGCCCGGGCTGCGCACGCGCGGCCACAGCGCCCGGATCGGGTGTGGCTACACCGGATCCGGTGCTCCGCGCCGTGTGGCCCTCGGTGTGCCCTCGCACCCGAGTGGCTGGATCCCGTGTAACACACGGTAGATCCGGTGCGGCCCTGACCTTGTGGCCCCTCATGTGGCCCAGTTCTGATTGGCCCGCATTGTTTAAATCCTTTTCAGAAATTAATTTGAAATTCCAGAAATTCCAGTAAACTTCCAAAATCGATAGAAAATGAAATATACATCAGAAAAATACGAAACCAATTTTGTTGCACTCCCTGTTACTTTCTATGCCCAGAAAAAATAACAAAACACCCTTTTTCAGAATGTGTATTTCCTGATAAATACATCTGTCCAGATCTTGCTTAACTCCTTATAAATTCTATGTTGCCCAATAAATCCTGAACTCTTGCATGCCTCTTAAGAATCTGATAACACACCTACAGAGAATTTTTCCACTGTCACATGTTGTCTAATTATTTTCTTATGATTTAAATCATGTTCTGCACTGTATAAATTATTATAAATAATCTACTTTGCAATAAATCATGAAACTTCGCCATAAATTACTTCCAGCGGCACTCTTCACCAGAAAAATGCCACTGGACATAAATCAATTTTTGAAATCACATTATTCATTTAACTTACTTAAGTGGATTAATGATGAACTTAATTAAAAGTTAATGAAGGAAATACTCCAGACGAAATTAATTAACAAAGTTAATCATTTGCACTTACAGTGTAAATGACTGTCCTATCAAGTAATTAAATCATGAATTGCATCATATTCTTGCATCTAACTTTGCATTATTTTCCTTGTCATAACGTGTAGTGACAGAGACGACTCCGGAGCCGCTCGACTTCCAGCTGCCGGAGGAGCAGACCCAGGAGGTGCAGGAGGAGCCGCCGCAGCAGGACACTGACCCCGCTGACCCTGTTAGCTACGCTCCTGAGCCAGGCAAGCCCCGGTGCATGCCTTCCTTATTAGGATTTTATTTTTCTCACTTGACTGGGGCTAGTAATTGATTGTGCATTAGGTTTATTAGGAGTTGATGTGAAACCTTAGAACTGCATTAGGACTACCCTTCCTGATCTACCTTGTGTCCTATTTTTGTAGATGTGGTCTAGGTTACGTTAGAACTTGCTAGGCTTAGTGGCTAGCGGACGGTAGAAGTCGAGTGGTAGGTCCCACTCGCATGATAGGGACTCCTGGATTGTACTAGCTGGTTTTAGGATTTGTTGAGACCGGACGAGGAATTGCTTGTATAGGATGGTTGGAGAAGGCTGGGCCTTCACGGTGGTGTAGCCCCGTCTGTGTCGATTGAGGACCGTTCGTTGTTGGCCCTATTGAGCAAGTTCGAACGTACTGACTCACATGCTAGTGTTTTTATGGGCCTAGTAAACCTAGTAGCCTGCGTCGCCCCGGATGTCTGGTAGATACTTTACTCTTTCTATCATGGTATTTGGGAGAGGTAGGGTGGCGTCCCGCGCAGTCAGCCGTCCGGGACGGGGGCTGCGGTGGGAGAGCCCTTCCTCGGGAGGAGTAGAATCTGGTACAGCTCTGGTGGCACGTAGCGTAAACGGTTGCCGTATGTGGCCTTTGCCGCGTATGGCGTGTGGTCAGATTTTCTCCTGCAGGATGTACATCGATGCCGCCGCTCTCGGTCAAGAGCAACCTTGTTCAGTGCGCCACATCGTAGTGTGATATGATTGATGATATGATGCTAGTCTATTTACATTACTGTTATTTACATCGCTATCTATATACTGTCACTGTTGATGTATTGTTACGTTATACATGTTTTAGAGATATGCACACTGTTTTAATGGATAAGTATTTATCTTGAAAAATAAAACTTGAAAGTAAGGATCAAGTAATTAGTGCGAGTTATGCTATTGAGTCAGCCACCTCTTTGTAGCCTTGCATATTAGGAGTCGGCTGTAGATAGCCAATTTGACGGGTAAGACTTGCTGAGTATTAGTTGCTCAGGGTTTGGCTCTTTATGATTTTATTGCAGGTAGCACCTTTATCCCCGACTCTACGGGTGGAGGTGGACAGTGGGATGGCCAGCTCCCCTTTGGTTGGACAGCCCACTGGGAGACTGAGGAGTGATCTCCTCTCGAGTCCGCATCTTCATGGCTTTGGATGCGGGTTCTTGTGTATCGTGAGCGCGTGCGCTTGTACTCTATTTCTAGACTTATATTGTTTATTTCCGCTGTGCGACTCTATGTTTTTAATTGGATTAATGTAATCACTTAAAGACTTAAATTGTGCTTTTTATATGTTGTACTGTTGCGTCTGTTCATCAGCGCTTGACCGACTCGATCCTGCGAAAAGCGGAGACGCTTCAAATATCCTCTATGGTGCTCCATATGGCCTCACGCGCCTTACCCAACCTTTTCTGACAAGAGGATGACCATCTCGCCTTGTATCCTTGTAATTTATGAAAAGTTTTTCCATTGGGACTACGGATGATAGCTCTGGTATAGCACTTGACAGAGCACCGTCCACATGAATCAAGGCATCGAGGTTCTTGTACAGTACTGGCATTCCATAGGTAGGATTGAAAGCAACAATAAGGTCAACATAACAGGACGTTCTCAACATGGCTTCTTGGATAAATCGTGCACACTGACACTGGACTGCTGGTGCATCAAGCATCATGAAACCGAAGTCAGCGAAGAGGAGCGACGCCATCAATCTGTTTATTGCAGTGAGAGCCCGGATCCACTACCTTGTTCTCAGCAGAGGGTTGGGGACCTTCCAGAGCTTTTGGGTCGACAAGCAAGACAATAGGGGAGCCCAAGATACCTGTACATAATCTTGTAAGAATCTCCGTTCATATGAAGTGATAGTTGTTGATCATGAATAGCAACCCGATCGAGGCTCCGATCCGGTCTGCGAATAATTGTAACGTCTTGGCAAGGTTTCCTTCTAGATAGGATAGCATCGCCCCTGTCTGAAGCTTAGCTGCTGCGTATAGATGTGGCTCGAGCCTCAAACACGCCAATATGCTGCCGGTACCCGATATGGGTCAGTACAGATCGGGTGTCCATGTGGATGCCCGTTGATTCTTGCGGAGTTTTGAGTATCAACGATTAGTGACCTTCCTCGTCCTCCATCGACTGCTCGAGACAAAGCTGCGTATGGCCTCATATACCACCTCCTCCTCTTCTGACAAGAGGCTGACCATCTCGCTCTGTATCCTTTTAACGTCTGGAGAGGGTGGTGAATAACATGAGAACCGAAGCTCCGCTATGGCCCTGGACAGAGCGCCGAGCACAAAAATCAGGACCTCGAGTTTCTTGTATGGTGCCGGCTCCCCGAGGCTAACAAAAACAAGACGAGAGATATGATCCGGAGGAACCATAACGTCGAGGAAAGCAAACATTTTGAACATGACTTCTTGCATAAATCGTGAAAACTGGAATTGATCGGAAATGTCTTGTTTGTCATGCATTTTCCATGGCAGCTGGCTCTTCCTCGTCCAGGGACAGGTAACCGCTCCTTGCCAAACGTATTGTTTCCATGATTTCAGCGAGAGCTCGGGCCCACCTCGCTGCAGCAAAATCAAGCGCGACTCCCCCTGCAGATGCACCGTCAGCCACACGGGAACCCACCCGACGCCCAGCTCCGTGAACCACCTCTCCAGGACACTCACGTCGCCGCCGTTGATGGCAAAGAATTCCTGGACCAGGCCTCTAATGTGCTCCTCCTTCTGCTGTACCTCCGAGCAGACGTCATCGTTGTTGAGGTGGAAGCGAATGGCCGGATCCACAGAGCAAGAGGACTTGCGAGAGCGGCTAGATGTGTAGGCAGTGGAGACGGTACCTGAGGAGCTGCTGCTGCTTATTGTGGTGTAGCCGGAACAGGATCCGGCCTCCCCGCGGTAGCTCCAAGCAGCCCCTTCGCGGCCATCCCAGATGCTACCCGCCATGCTCAATAAAGCTAGAAAGCTAGCTAGTCTATATCTGGATCTGATGATGGAGAAGAAATGAAGGATGCAACCGAACCAAGTATCCAACACGCGCTCTTGACTGACCTGTGCCGTGAGTCAGGCTGTGTGGCTGTGGTTGTGTCCGTACGGCAACGCGGTCTTGACTTGAGTGTGTTCACGCCGATGGGGGAGGGGCCTCTTATGCATAGGGCGACCTACACGATTTAACTGATAGGTCAGCCCAATAGCCCATCAAATTCAGCCCATTAAAACTAACATAGCCCACCAACTGACCATCAACATTTTCAAATAACAGTTTCAACATTTTCATAAACTTATGTCAACATTTTGAAAAACAAAGTCAACATTTTCGTCAAAAATGTTGACATAGCACATCTAATATGTTGACACAATGCAAATAAAATGTTGACATAATACATTCAAAATGTTGACGAAAATTTTTAAATTTTAAAAAATTCAAAAAATATTCATATTGGATCTCATTTTGAAGAATTAATTGTAACAAACACGTAGGTTCAAACGGATTCAAAAACGGACTTACGGTTTAAGAGAAAAATACGTTTAAAGTTTGCAAATCGTTTCTTTTTCTCCCACTCCACACCCGCACCAATCAGAGAACGACACGTGGCGCAATCTGGTTTCTCCATCCCACGCCGCAGCGCGCGCCAGCCGTTCGATTCCGATCAGCACGAATCTCAAAGCGTCCGAGCAAAACGATCGCATCGGGCGGGCTACGTATAGGATTCTCCGATGGGGGACGTGGCAGTTGGGCCGATTTGTTTGTTAAGGCCCGTGAGATCGGCTGCTACACGTATGTTACTGAGGTCTGGGCTGCCTCATGCGTTTCCTTGGTCGTTTGGCCCATAACGTTTTTATTTTTATTTTTTTAAAGGAAGCCACGATCCCCTGCTGAAGCCACGATCCCCTGCTGAACATTTCTCATCCAAGACGGTGACAAGCAATCGCCATCGGTCCGCAAGGCAAAACATGTAAAAATTCATCAAAATGGAAGTGCCTTCCTGGGCATTTCCACAAGCACGCAGAGGAAAGCACGGCCTGGGCACGAAAGCAGAATCAACCACCGCGAGCACGATGACGACAGGCGCGCAGGCGAAGGCAGAGGACCACCACCGTGTCGCAGACCTGAGCACGCATGTCGGGGGACGCAGCCGCCCCTTCGTCAGGGCGTTCGGCGGCGCGGCCCAGACGAAGGTGACTTGGCGTGTGCAGAGCAGACCACCCCCGCCGTGTCCCGCAACGCGCCGCGACTCCATCCATCACGCCGGCCGGTTATGGAGCTTGGAGACCACGCGGCGACGCTGGTGTGCTCCTACTGGCGCGTCAGGATTCTCAAGGTGCGGACGCTTATGCTGCTACCTTGTGATTTCTTTGCTGCTACTAGATAACCTTGTAATGACTTTGATGAACTGATTTGCAAACTAGTTGCCATGATGGTTGGTTAAGTAGCACTGTTGCATCTCCTAATCTAAGAAACGAGACCTGCTTGCTTGGAAATCAACACATATAGCTAAAAATTGAAACTTTGGAATAGTTAGCCTGGGGATGTTCCATGTCCTGTTTTAGTGTTAGGAAATGCTGGGGTATCACAGTAGAGTGATTTCCTGAAAATGGGCTCATGTTCTGCAGTCGGTTGCCTCTGAAATTTGACTAGTTATTCGGGTGATTTGTAAATCTAAACAACAGCAAGATTCTACATCTCCAATTTCAGAACAAACAGTTTTTATTGTGGTATAATATTTTTAGGAGCTGATGTAGTAGTTTATTAGCTGTGTCACAATATTAGTTTCTGCTTTTATTGGTACAAAGTTCAACAATCTTTTCACCTTGAATGTCTAATGAGTTCAGGAATCACGAAAGATCAAAATGTGACAGAACCGTCCAACTTAAACTAGCTCAAGTGTACTTCGCCATCATCTGAACTCGTCAGGTAGTTAATACATTTGAAACAGGCTAAGCCCGGTAGTCCGTCGGGCGTCCGCAGGGGAAACCCGATAAACCGTACCAACAACAGGATCGAAATACCAGGAGACTCGACGAAGCGAGCGCAGATAATACACACAGAGAGATACGAATTAAGTGCAACTACAGCGTTATACCTAAGAAAATATTTACAACAGATGTTAACTTAGGAATTTACATCATAGTTCTAGATAACCAACGGAAGTGCTAAGATAACATAGTTTGATAACTAAACATCGAAAGCAGTAAAGATAACTAGGCAATCTCGAAACGATAAAAGAAAAAACACATCGAGCCGACTGATGTGAGTCCTGCAGCAAGTCAGCTCTCAAGGGGGAGAAACACGCTCCTAGGTAAAGGTCCCAACCTCACGAGGATGTTCCTCCCATTGGAACTTCCCACATCTCTCACAGTACTCAGTGAGTGGCTCATCTGCAAGAAAAATATTGGCACAAGAAAGCCTGAACAACTAATACATCAGGCTTAGCAATTTTGAGACCCTTATTCTACTTCAACTGACCCACCATGGCATCAAAATGACCAAACTTATATGACTATATGAGTACAGAAAGCACACAGACTATTCCAGAGGGATGACAATCGAGGAGGCTTGGGTTAAATAAATAAGAACACATAATAGCACAGGTGCTTGTAGTCTATTGGAGTACAATACAAAAGAGGCAAACAGCTCTCTGCTACATATATTTATGCCAAAAGGTTCTGAATAAGTAGTCAAATGAAAATTGCAATGCTTTTTTGATCTTCAGACACGTGACATAGCTTGAGAACTTGAAGACAACAATTTATTCCGAAAATTAAACACTAAACACACATTGAGACATAAATATATGTAGCTATAGCAACCGTGGTGCACTTGTTCATCCTTCGAAGAGTTCCTGCAGCATCTCCTCCAGCTCCTGGGGAGTGATTCTTGGGGTGCCAGCATTGTTATCCTCCAAGTATTTTCTATAGCCTGGAGCGACTATCTCGATGATAGATTTCCGCAGCCTTGTTCTCAACTGAGGGTTGGGGACCTTCCAGAGCTTTTGGGTAGAGTAGGTTCTCATAAATTCAGACTCGAACTTTAACATTGGGCTGGATATCCCTAAGCAAAGAATTGTAGCACCGGACAAGCAAGACACTACGGGTGCCCAAGATAATTGTAGATAATCTTGTGTGTACTCGTTGATTTCGCGAGGGAGGGCTTGTATTTCCGAAACAAAAGCATAAAGTGTAGGAATATTCGTCGCTATGAAGTCATAGTTGTTAATCATGAATAACAACCCGACGCTCCGGTCTAGGAATAATTGCATCTTCTTGGCAAGGGTTTTTGCTAGACAGGATAGCATCGCACTAGCCGCAAGCTTAGCTGCTTCATATAGAACCGGAACCTCTGGGACGCTAACAAGCCGCAGGTAGGTCGTCACAGACCGAGTGTCCCTGTGAATGCCCGGTAATTCTTGCCAAGAATTACCCTGTGAATGCCCGGTTTTAAGTATCCACGAGTCGTCCTTCATCGACCGCTCGATACGAATCCTTAACTCCTCCGTTACGCTGCATATGGACTGTTGCGCCATGCTTTCCTTTGCTGACAAATGGCTGAGCATCTCGTTCTGTATCCTCTCAACGTCTTCAGAGGGTGTCGAACAGGATGAGAACGGGAACTGTGTTATGGCCTTTGTCAGAGTGCCACACACCAAAATCAGGGCCTCGAGTTTCTTGTATGGTGCCTGGTGGACCCCTTGGCTGGCAATAAAATGATTAGTGATATCATCCGGAGAAGCCATGAGATCGACGAAAGCAAGCATTTTAAGCATGACTTGTTGGGTGAATCGTGCATATTGGAGCTGATTCGGAATGTCTTGTTTGTCACACTCCATCGGAGCTGGTTCTTCCTCACAAATAGAGAGGGTGATGGACAGGTCCAGAGGCCTGCCTGGGGGCGGGGAACCGCACCTCGCCAAACGTATGCTTTCCAAGATTTCAGCAAGAGCCCGGGTCCAACTTGCTGCAGCAAAATCAAGCGCGACCTCCCGCGCTGGTGCACCGTCAGCCACGCACGGAACCCACCCGACGTCCAGCTCTGTGAACCACCTCTCCAGGACACTCACGTCGCCACCGTTGATGGCAAAGAATTCCTGGACCAGGCCTCTAATGTGCTCCTCACTACCGGAAAACCAAAAGTCGCCGTGTGCCCGACAGTTTGCCGTGTGCAAACTATCCGGCACACGGCGAAGAGACAGTTTGCCGTGTGCCAAAGGCGGGGCACACGGCAACAGTGAGGCACACAGCAAACTCAAGCTTCGCCGTGTGCCCGATATTTTGCACACGGCAAACACCGTGTTTGCCGTGTGCCCGATAGAATGCACACGGCAAACTTTGGCCGTTACGTTTTGGGCCAACGGCGAGCGCCGGCCGTTAGTGGGGTCCACGAGGGCCAGAGTTTGCCGTGTGCCCCGCCCTTGGCACACGGCAAACAGCACTCTTTGCCGTGTGCTACACCCTTGGCACACGGCAAAGAGCATATTTGGAACATTCAAACCATATTTTGAAGGCCTAAATGAATTCAAATGAAAAAGTGATAAACTACAAAGTTGTATAACTTCTTAAGATCTACAACTCTTATTTGGAGCATTTCTTGATTCAACAAAGTGATAATAAAGTTGTGCACAAAATCTATATCTCTCATATAGTTTCATGAAACTATAAGAGAGATGTATAAGATTTGTGAACAATGTTACTACCACTATGTCTAATGAACAAATGATCCAAATAAGAGTTGTAGATCCTGAGATGTTATACAACTTTGTAGTTCATTACTTTTAATTTTAAATTAATTTTGCTAACGAAAAGTACATTTGAATTTTTCCAATTTTGAAAATTGAATTTTTTAAACTACCTCGGATGGAGAAACCATAATAATAAAAGTTGTAGAACTCGAAAAGTTATGAAACTTTGTAGTTAGCGACTTTTTTATTTGAAATCATCTTGTCAACGAAAACTAAGATTGAATTTCTCAAATTTGAAATTCAAATTTCTTAAACTACCTCGGATGGAGAAACCATAATAATGAAAGTTGTAGATCTCGAAAAGTTATGAAACTTTGTAGTTAGCGGATTTTTTATTTGAATTTGTTTAGGGCCTCAAATAAGTAATTTACAGTAGGAAAAGTATAATATGAGGGAATTCAGAACGGAGTATAGTCACATGTGATAGAGTAGTGTAGTGGTAGAGGAGGTTTTACGCGAGGGGAGGTCTCAGGTTCGAATCCCACCAGCCGTCTCGGGTTCGAATCCCACCAGCCGCGTAGCGTGCGGATTTCGCGAAAAATGACGCGACTTGCTCCCCCATTTAAAAAAATGACGGGGGCGGGGCTAGCTGGCCGGTGGGGCCTCTCCCCCATTTAAAAAAAATATTTTTACTGTTTTTTAAGCTTTTTTCGCGAAAAATTCTTTGCCGTGTGCCAGGATAGCAAAGATGCAGATTTTTCGTTTTTTACATATAGTTTCTTTGCCGTGTGCCAGGGCAGGGCACACGGCAAAGAGGACCATGACGCCGTTGGCGGCATTCACGCCGTGAAGGGCCTGTTGTTTGTCGTGTGCCGACGTTTGGCACACGGCGAAGTTATTTGCCGTGTGCCCGATGCTTGGCACACGGCGAAGCGGCCTTTGCCGTCGGCCCTGTTCGCCGTCGGGTGTTCGCCGTGGGCCGCCCACGGCAAAGTCGTTTGCCGTGTGCTATTGGGCCTTTGCCGCGGCACACGGCAAACATGGCGTTTCCGGTAGTGCCTCCTTCTGCTGTACCTCCGAGCAGACGTCATCGTTGTTGAGGTGGAAGCGAATGGCCGGATCCACAGAGCAAGAGGACTTGCGAGAGCTGCTAGATGTGTAGGCAGTGGAGACGGTACCTGAGGAGCTGCTGCATATGGTGGTGTAGGAACTGGACCTGGCCGCCCCGCGGTAGCTCCAAGCAGCACCACCGCCCGCCATGCTCGTAGGTACGACTGGAGAGGAATGAATGCAGAGAACAATCGGCAGGCAGCACGGCCGCAGGACTATCCAAGATGCTTAACTAATACTCCCTCCGTGCCAAAATAGACGCAGTTATGGTATGCGTGCCGGTCAAACATTCTAACTTCGACTATATTTGTAGAAAATATTAATAATGTTTGTATCTCTAAATAAGTTTATTATGAAAATAGATTCAACGAACTCTCTAATGATACTAATTATGTACTATAAATATTAATATTTTTTTGTCTATATATATTTGGTCAAAGTTCAAATCGTTTGACTTCTCGGAAAGCAAGAATGACATGTAAAAAGAAACAGATGGAGTATCTCATTGCAGTCTATCTCTGGATCTGATGATGGACACGTGACGCGCCAGGAGCCCGTTATTTGCATATCAGATCCAACACGCGCTATTGTGTTGACTTGTGCGGTGACCTGTGAGGCTGGCTTTAGACCTTTAGTGTGTTTATTAAAGCCGACTGTTTGTTAGGATAATACGATGATAGGGCAGATTGGTTGTTCAGGCCCGTGGGACCTTCTGGGCCCGCCATTATTCCGTCCTTGCTTGGTTCCAGAATGGCCACTAGCATTTGCTAATGTTGACGAGAGAGCTGAGCTAGCTGCCAGTGAATGTGATTTGATCTCATGCCTGAATATGATCCGGTTGCAAAGATTTCCATCATTCCTCGTGGTCAAGCTGGTGGACTCACATTCTTTGCTCCTAGTGAAGAGAGGCTTGAATAATCTGGATTGTAGAGCAGGAGCTATCTTGGTAGCGGCCTGTGCGGTTTTCATGAAAAGTCTTTTCATTTTTGCATCCTTTAATATCTGCTCTTGTCCAGAGTGATGAATTTCGGGAGCTATAGTGTTTTGCAGGGTTGCTGAAGAAGTGATCTTTGGCCAAGAAAAACGTGACAACAAGAGATTCCAGTGACTTTGCGCAGGTGTCACTTGTTGCTAGACAAATGGTCGAACGATTTGTATTTAGTAAAAAGATTGGACAAATTGCGAGTGGCGGCGGCGGTGGAAACCCTTTCTTGGGACAGCAGGTACACTGCTATTCTAGAAGAAAAAAAACACTGCTATACTAAAATTAGGCTTTCAAGAGAATTCCTGTTACCCTGGAATCAGAGTCTGTAAAATCCAGGAGAAGAACCTGGCGTGCAAACTCAACATCTACAACCCATCTGCCATACTTTCGCTGTCCTGATTTGCTTCCCGAAATCACCACTAGGCTCTAGGGAATGTCCTTTTCTCTATGTTCAGTATCCCACTTTATTACCTTGATGACCCTGCATCCAGATTTATCTGGTCTTCTAATGCCGTTCCGGCTACACACCACACCTATACACTGCCAAATCTATCATCATCAACGTCCTGCCTCAGACCAACTGTGTGAACAGGCTCCCATATCTCATTTTTGTGGCCCTGCCGAACATGGAAATGTCTCGTTTGCGTTAGTTGTTGGTTCTTGGGATTTCTCTCACTAATTCTCATCAATGGTTTGAACTGTACTTTGACAAATTTACACATTGTTTTGCGTAGATGTCAAGCCAGAAGGACTACTCAATGGCAACCACAGACATCGTGGATGCTGAGGTGATCGGGAGCTTGTGGAGAACGCCTATGCGAGGGCAACACAGATCATCACCACACACTTCTGATTGCACAACTTCTGATTGAGGGCATGTTTGTTTGTGATTTTGATTCTCAAAATCAACATTCTAGCTTTTGAGACTGAAGGCTATGCTTTTGAAAATCAAAAGTAAGGGTTGTTTGTTTTTTGGAGATGGCTTTTAGAGACATTTACACAAACAGCTCATGCGCGCAGACTTGACCATGGCGTTCATGTCGCGCGCCCGGCGATGAGAACGGGTCACGCCGCCGGAGGAGGAGTCGACGAGGAGAACGGGGCAGCCGCCGCACGGGAGCAGAGCACAGCGCTCCGCCGCGGCGAGGACGCCCATCGCCCTGAGCGCGACCGCGGCGCCGAACAGGCTCAGGAAGGCACGGGCGGGCAGGGCAGGTGGGGCGGGGCGCCGCCGAGCTCCTGTGCTCCACCGTCGTCGAGCTCCTGCACGGGCGCGGGATCGAAGGGAAAGGCACGGGCGGGCGGGGCAGGTGCGGCGGGGCGTCGCCGAGCTCTGCGCTCTGCTGCCGCGACCTCCTGCGCTCCGCCGCCGCGAGATCCTGCACGGGCGCGGGCTCGGCGGGGCAGGCGCGGTCCGGCGGAGGAGAGGTTGGGCGGGGCAGGCGCGGTCCGGCGGACGGGAGGTTGGGCGGGGCGCCACCGAGCTCGTGTGCTCCGCCGTCGCAAGCTCCTGTGCGGGCGTAGGCTCGGCGGGGCAGGCGCAGGCGCGATGGAATGCGCGGAGGAGCCGGAGATAGCAGCGGAGGCAGAGAGGTCCGGCTGAGCCCTGCGGCAGCGGATCGATCGGCGAGGCGAGGACGAGGGCGCGAGGGGAGAAGCGAGGTGAGAAGCCAGAAGTACGCTGAACATGTGCTTCTTGGCTGTAGTGTATCTGGGGCCTTCTTCGATTGTGAGAAGCCATTTTGAGAAGGAACCTGTTTGTTTGTGATTCTGGCTTTTAGACTATCAAAAGCCAAAAGCAGCCTTCAGAATCACAAACAAACACCACCTGAGAAGGAGACCGTGGATGGCGAGGAGTTCATGAGCCTGTTCATTGACGGCCAGGCCGAGCAGTTTGTCGCTTGAGACAGGAAGGCATGCAGCTAGCTCGCGCTTGGTGTTTCGTACGATTTCTGTCATCTGTTTGGGTAAACGGAAGGAGAAATGAAGAAAGCCCACTTGTAGGAAACACATTGATGTAGCTAAAGATGTTTTTGCATACTCTTGTATAGTTTGTTCCTTGTAGAGAGCATCTACTGACATTGGGAGTAAACTGTTACTGCTTAAACTGGTATTATAGCACCACCGGTCTGTCACATGCGAAATAAACTCTGCTCATACTGAGGCTACGGGACCCCAAAAAATCAGCTACGGATGAACATTATATAACGTAATACATATGTGCACAAATGAAATTAAATGATTTTCGTTTTTTTTTTTTTTGCCTTGTTTGTAGCACAGACACAGGAAAATATCCATACGTGTTCTAAACGAGGCATCACCGGGAACAAGTATCGATTTAGCAAACACATAGAACAAATGTTGTGCACCAATAACAATGCATCAGACTTGTCAATTTGGAGTCACTTAGTGTAATTAGCATCAAAGTGGCAAAACTTATACGAGTATATAAAGCACACAAATTAATCCGGAGAGATAGATGACAATCGAGGAGGCCTGAGTTATTAAAAATTGAAAAACACATAGTAGGAAACTACGTGTTTCCTACTATGTAATATTACATAGCAGGAAACTAATATTACAACTCCTTTTAGGGATTTGCATGTAATTTCCTGAATGGTAAGGTGTTGAAGTATAGCATGCATTTTTTTATTATTGCAAAGGAAAATGCAATGTGTGGTCTGTGTGGACTGTGGAGGAGGGTATGCGTCGGTGGGCCGTAGAGAGTGAGGTAGGAGGCCCAGATGGGCGATTGCGGGCCGTGCGCGTGGGATCGGCCCGCGTGATTATATCTATCTACTACGAAAGTAGGAAGCGGAAACAAATCGAACTCTTCTCACGCGTGCTTCCTAGTGGTGCGCCCCCATGGCCGGAAGCCGCCGCCGCCGCCGCGGAAGAGCGGGTTCGCCGCAGCAGGGCGCCGAACTCTCGCCGCTGGCAGATGCCACGACTCTCACCACCAGGTCTGGACCCCCGAACCTTGCTCGTCCCTCTCGCTCTTTTCCCAGACTTATTTATTTATTGAACGGATTGGGGGGGGGGGGGGGGGGGGGAGGCTCATCCTAGCTAGAATCAGGAGGGAATCAGCGCGTTCCTCCCGCGCATCAATCAATCTGTACCCTTGCTTTTTTTTTTGCGAAGGTTTCTTTAGTCAGTTAGTACTACCACTGAAATGCCGAGTGTTTTGGTGGAGTAGTAGGGATATTTAGCATACTTTTGATGAATTAGTGGCGATATTTTGACATCTCGACGGTCAGGCAGTGATATTTAGGGTATTGTTGTCAATTAGTAGCAGCAGCAGTTAGTGTACTGGCCTCCTTTAATTTTGGGTCTCTACCCCTGTCTATAAGACTGACTCCAACCGGTCACCTATATGGTGACCTATACTAAAAATGGGTTGTAAAGGGGGAAAAACAGCTCTCCAACCGGTGACTCAAAGGAAAGCCTAATTTTAGGATCGATGTGCTTCGTGACCGAGAAATAGATCAACTCCTCGCGCTATCCATTCCGTCCGCGCGCGTCTTCGTTTCTTCCTCGCCGCATCTCCCCTCCCTCGCTCTCCTGATCCGGCGCCGGCGTGCCGCCACGGAGCCCCTCCGCCACGTCCCCTCGCCCTTCTCCACTCGGCACCGGTGCGGCCCCTCTCCCTCCTCCGTCAGCCTGCGCAGCGGGACGCAGCACGCAGCAGCAGCCAGCAGCACGCGCAGCACGCAGCGGCAGCGGCAGCAGCAGCCAGCAGCCAGCAGCACGCGCAGCGCAACAGCAGCAAGCGCAGCAGGACGCACGCGCAGGGCAGCACGCAGCGGCACGACGCGACGCGCGCGGAGCAGCACGCGGACGACAGCGGTTGCCTCCTCTACCTTCGCGCGCGGCCTCGCCCTCCTCTCCCTTCGTCCACGCCTTCCTCCAGCGGCCGGGCGCGAGGAATCGACGGCGGCCCGCGCGAGGCGGCGGTGGCTGCGGCTGCAGGACTTAGGATTTTTGGACGCCTGTTGGAGATTGGCATAATTGGATGGTGACCTTGCAGCTGGAGGACTCCCCATTCACTTGTTTTAGGGTTTGATTTGGGTCTGTACCGTTGGAGTCAGTCTAAGGCATCTCTTTTTTTTGAAAACGGGGAAACCCCTATTCCATTATATTTCATAACGGAACTCATGTTTGGCAGAAACAACAGACAGAATACAGAAATGGCAACAACCATGACTCAAACAAGTGTAAAGGACTAAGATTATTACAACAAAAGAGGGGACATAGACTAGCTACAACCATCAACAGACATGATGCTCGGCCAACAGCAAAGTAAGGACATTGCGTTTTGGCTTCCTTGACTTCCTTGATTGTTTTGGCTTCCTTGATTTCCTTGATTGTGAAGCGAGGCATCCGTTCCCGCCGCATTCTCAGGAAGAAAAAACATCTGGTTAACTCGTGCTGCAGCCGTGCTTTGAGCTTCCATCAGGCCTGTCACCGTCTTGAGGAGGACTTGGACACCATTGAGCAGTTCCTCTTTGTTCAAACCATTCAGCAACTCTGCCCAATATTTTAAGAAAGCACAAGCATGAAAAACAATGTCAAAAGGAGAATGGATAAGTTTTTTTATCAAACGAGGCAGCATTCCTCGCTCTCCACATAGCCCAGCAGACTGCAGCCAACCCCATGGTATACACTACATTCCCATTAGGCAAAAAGTTTCTTATCCAAGTGAGATACTGTTCAGGTGAATTCGGGATGCATTCTGCCCCAATACAGGTAGCCACACACCCCCAGACAACTTTAGCAATCGGGCACAAGAAGAAAAGATGAGACACTGATTCTTGTTGAGAACAAAAACTGCAAGTGCCATCTCCATCCCACCCACGTTTGCACATATTATCTCTGGTTAACACTGCCCTCTGCATGAGCAACCATAGAAATTTTTTGATTTTCAGTGGAAGCTTAGCTTTCCAGATAAACTTAAAACCTTGGCCCTGCTCATCTTGGATGAGCCACTTATACATTGATTTCACAGAGTATATTCCAGATTTATCAAGCTTCCAGGATATAACATCCTCCTCCTCCGAGAAAGAAAAACGATTAATGCTATCCAGAATTTGATTCCAATCCCTATTGTTATCATCTCTGAACCAACGTCTAAATGATAGAGACCAGCTCAAATCTGAGCACTGTTGTATAGTGATTCCATGAGTATCACAAATATCATACAGCTCAGGATATAAAATGCAAAGAGGGGTGTTGGTCATCCAACCATCCTCCCAAAATCTAGCAATGTTACCCCTACCCACCTTGATATTTCTACCAGTCATGTATAAGTCTTTAACCTTAAGAAGGTCCGACCAACAAGGTGAGTCACCTGCTTTGTGTTGGACAGAAGCAATGGTTTGATCTTGCAAGTATTTTTTCCTTACTATCTTCTGCCACATACCATCCTCCTTTTCCAATTTCCACCACCACTTGGTTAATAAACTGTAATTCATTTTTCTTAAGTTTTTTATGCCCAAACCCCCACGATTTTTAGGCTTGCAAATTTTACTCCATTTCACCAAATGATACTTTCTCTTGGTCTTACCACCTTGCCAAAAGAAAGTCCTTCTAATTTTATCCATGTACTCAATGACAGATTTATGTAGCAGATACATTGACATATGATAGGTTGGGGCGTTTGAAAGACTGGTATCAACAAGAATAGTTCTTCCCCCAATAGACATGGACCCTCCTTGCCACACATCCATTTTCCTCTGAGGTTTGCCTTTAACAGGGTCCCAATCAGCTACGTGAAGTCTGCTAGGGCTGACTGGCACCCCAAGATATTTTATAGGGAACTTGCCCACTTGGCAATGAAACATGTTCGCATAATTATCAGCAATCTCATTATCTCCCCCAAGAAGAATGACTTCACTCTTCTGGAAGTTGATTTTTAGGCCAGACATGAGTTCATAGAAATAGAGCAAAAGTTTGATATTGTTTGCTTTTTCATAATTATGTTCCAAACATAGGATTGTGTCATCAGCATATTGAAGAATGGCAATCCCATTATCAAAAAGATGAGGGACCAGCCCTGTGACTAGTCCATTACTTCGAGCTGTATGAATCATTTTAGCCAGACAATCAGCAACTATATTAAAGAGAAAGGGGGATAAGGGGTCACCCTGCCTCACCCCTTTATGAGTAGTGAAATATTTGCCAAACTGATCATTTAACTTGACACTTAAAGTGCCATCACATACCACTCTCCTAATCCAGGCCATCCATTTAGGGCTAAAACCTTTGATACTTAAACATTGGAACAGGAAGTCCCAATTGACCTTGTCATATGCTTTCTCAAAATCAAGCTTAAGGACAAGGCCAATGGATTTGACTCTTTTAGTTTCATGCAAGGAAAGAACCCCATCCATAATATTTCTTTTTTTGATGAAAGCATTTTGGCACTCGGAAATCAGCTTACTCATAAAAGGTTCAAGTCTCAAGGTCATCACCTTGGTTATCAACTTATATATGCAATTCAACAGACATATAGGTCTGAACTGCTGTATCTTTTCAGCCCCAGCAACTTTAGGTAGAAGAGTTATGATCCCATAATTAAGCCTGTTAACATCTAATTTATTATTGTGGAAGTCATGGAAGAGTGCTATCACATCTTCCTTCACAAAGTCCCATCCTACCTGAAAGAAATCAATAGGAATGCCATCAGGACCGGCTGCCTTGTTTGTTTCCATCTCAAACAAAGCTCTCTTCACCTCATCTTCAGAGAAAGGTGTATCAAGAAGACAGTTATCCTCACCATTTAATTTTTCATTGTTGGACCACATATTGGGATCTAGAGGCATAGCATTCCCATGTGCAGGGCCAAAGAGCTCTTTATAATACAGGGTGGCATGCTCTAGAAGAGCCTCATCACCCATTATCTTAACACCTTCATGCATAAGACTAAAAATAATTTTCTTGCTTTTTCTTCCACTAGCTACACGATGAAAAAATTCAGTGTTGTTATCACCCTTATGTAACCATGTGATGCCAGTTCTTTTTCTCCAATATACCTCTTCATCATCTAAAAGAATCATGAGATCTGCAATAGCAGAAGTCTTTATTTTGGCTAAATCAGCATCAAGCTGTTGGGACTCCTCGAGTAATTCGAGGTTGGAAATGGTAGCCCTGAGATCTTGTTTCTGTTTTTTTAATTTTCCAGCTAAGTTGAGGCCCCAACCTTTGAAATATTTCTTCAGCCTTTTAATTTTTATTTGAATGACATCCACACTGTCAGCCTTGTGAACTGGTTGACTCCAAATTTCCTTGGCCTTCTCAAGGAAATCTGGTTGTCTTAACCAAGATAGCTCAAAACGGAAATGCTTTTGTGGTTTTTTTGCTATATCATTGGTAGAGAGAAAGAGCAAATTATGATCAGAAATGTCTCTATTGAATGTTTGCACAGTCACCAACGGATGTGTCAAGTCCCAATCCTTGGTAACCAGAATTCTATCTAGTTTCACCAAAGTTGGACTCTGTTGATTATTTGACCAGGTGTAAAGACCACCCCCCATGGCAAGCTCTCTCAGCTCATGGGTGTTGATAATCGAGTTAAAAATATCAGAAAAGTGGGATATTGGGCCAGGCTTATTTTTCTTGAAAGGGTATCTAATAACATTAAAGTCACCCCCAATAATTGTAGAGGCAATAGCCTGAGAACAGAAATTAGCAAGCTCACCTAGAAAAACAAGCTTTTCCTCATCATGTGCTGCTCCATACACATTCATAATGTCCCAAATGCTGCCATCAGACATACTTTGGACAGTAACTAGTAAAATAAATTTCCCATCATGTGATGCTTCTATAAGGCATCTCTGTTTGAGAATATTCTGATTTGGTTAATTTCATCAACGTCAAGAACACTCTCACTCCAGATCAGTTCTAGATAACTTCATTTTCTCTGAGCAGACAAATAGTTGGAGAATTACTTGGTGGATAGCTGTTACTACTCGCTTGGTTTGGTGGTGAAGTGAAAACATAATGTCAAATTTGATATTGATGGATACTTTTCTGGTGACCCTGATTATTGGCAAGGAATAATGTATAGAAAAAAATAAAAAAATCGCCTCCTTATTGTTCAGTTAAAGCCTACTGCAATTCCTACAGTGTATTATGTTTCAGTTCTTTGTTCTTATCCATTACTCTTGAATCTCTATGTGGTAGACAAGTTACCATGGTGGAGAGGCCCTCTAAGAACCCCTACCACGCCTCAGGCTCTACCTCCTCGACTTCATCTGGACCTTATGTTTGTGCAGATCTCCTAGATAGCCTGCTTCATGAAATCATTTTTCTCATTAACTCATTCCGTGATTTTGTGGCTTTTATTGGCACCTGCCGCTCGTGGCGCGCTGCAATCTCTTCCTTCCCCTCTATGTATACCTTCAGCTTCCCGCCTCTCCACCTTGAACCAGATGGTCCTTATTTTCGTCCACATAGCAGAGGTATCAAGCCCCTCCTTATGTCTAATTGCAAATGTCAGCTTAGTGACCCTAGCAAGGAAAACTTATCCCTTCGCTGTTCAGTGCCTCAAAATACTCCAGATATGATGTGCTATTTGGGCTGCTCATATGGGTATCTTATCTTCACCTATGAGGAGCACTGCCTCCTTGTTGATGCCTACACTGGTGCCAAGGTGAAGGCCCCCAAACTCCCGTGCGACAACAACCTTGGCAACTTCTCTGGCATCGGCGTCCTTACGGCTCCATTCAGTTCACCCTGTTAGATTGATCTCCTTGCCCCCCAAAGCCCAACGGCCTTTGGGCTTGATCGCGCCCTGATCGGGGGCGTCCAGCACGTTTCCTGGCTGGTGGGCCCCTGTCGCGCTGCGCGTATAAAGAGAGAGGTGGGGGCCGGGGCGCACGGTACGAGGTTCACCGCGCCGCCAGTCACCCCACCTACACGCCCTACCGATCTAGGGTTAGCGCAGTGAGCGACGGGAAGCCGCCACCGCCGCCGCCAGCACGTGGTGGCCGGAGCTTGGACCCGGCGTGCCGGGCCAGTGTCGCTACCGCCCGGAGGGACACAGGAACCTCACCCGGGGCCGCACTTCTACCCCGACACCGACGCCCGTAGCCGTCGCGCTGCCACCGCCCGTCGTCGCCATGGCTGCGCCTGCTCCCGCCGCTACACACGAAGGTATCGACCTCTACTCCCTTTTCCCTAGCGCTAGATCCACACACGAGCACCCTGTTTTGTCCAGAACAGAGACTAGGACCCGCTATTCTTACACCTAGTGTTTACAGTTTCTATCAATGGTATCAGAGACTAGGCTAGCGTGTAGTTTAGATCGGGTCACAGAATCTAGAAGGAGATGATCTGGTTTTTTTGCGAATCAAAGATGAAACCCTAACCCTACAGAACAGAGGAAGGCCGGCGGGGACTTACCTGTTCCGCCGTGCCGTCCACCGCGTTCGCGCGGGCCAGAGGCCGTCGCTGCTCGACGCCGGGACGCCGGCGTGCGCGTGAGCGACGGCGACAGAAAGCCGTTGATTCGGCGCGCAGAAAGGCACCGTCACAGCGCCGCTCGGCGGTGGCGCGCTCACCTTCGGGTGGACGCGCCGCCGACGAAGGGGGCTGCGGCGGCGCCGGCCTTTCTTCTTCATCTCCGTTTCGCCGTTGCCATCGCCTTGCGCTCGTCGCATCGCCACCGTGCGGGGGAGGAGAAAGGGGAGAGAAGAGAAAGAAATGATTTAGGGTTTGGGGCCGATCCGGATTTTTCGCGGTTTTATTCCGAGTAGAATCACTGTGAGCCGTTCATCTCATCCGACGGTCCAGATGGAGGCGGGGGTGATCAAACCTGTCGCTGGGCTGGGCCGGCCCATTTGGCGCCGCTTTCACGCGGGCCACGTTGCGCGCTGTTTTTCCTTTTTTCTTCAGATTTTCGCGCAGCTGGGCTGGGCCGCAGAGTAGCTTTCGCGCGGTATGGGATGCGTTGTTGGGCTGGGCCGTATTCAGTTTAGTCAGTTTTCGGGCCGAAAACAGAAAACAGAATAGAAATTGTTCCAGAATTAGTTTAAACTTTTCCAGAAGCATTTTTTGAATGAAATTTGATAGAATTCGTCTCTGTTTAAATTTGAACCAACGAGATAATTTTTCCAGAGACTAGAAAAGTTGAGTTTATGCCTCTGTTTATGTTTTTACTACAGATTATAATGTTTCCGCTGCATAGATAATATAGATTTAATTTGAATTTGCCTTGTTTTTAAATTCGAACCAACGGGAGAATTTATATTTCAAGACATGGATTTTTTTCAGATTCAGTTATAATGTTATTATTTTCTGACCAACGTTGATTATAGCAATGTTATGACTTTATAGAAGTTTTTCATGCATTATTTCTTTTTCTGCCCAACGGTGATGAAGTTTTAATGCATAATTGTTATCATATTTAAATGTTCTCACTTGATTTGGATTATTTTCAGGAGGGTTATCCATGATCATGTCCATCAAGGATATCCCGATACTGAAAGGAGAGAACTACGGTGAATGGTACAAGAAGCTGGACTTGTTCTTCACCGTGAATGACATGGACTGGATTCTCACCTCACCAGTTCCTGCTGCTCCTGAGCAGCCAGAAAGAGGAGAGACAGAGACAGATGCTGATTGGTCAGCCAGACAGCTTGCCTACAAGGCAAGTAAAGACAAGTATGATGTTGATCATGCCAGATGGTTCTCAGTCAACAAGAAATGTTTGGCTATGGTAAAGAACACAATAGATGCCTCCATTATGGGGTCAATCACAGATTGTCCCACTGTCATAGAGTACCTTGAGAAGATAAAGGGTCAGTATACTGGCTCTTCAAAGACTTATGCTACCCAGTTGATAAAACAGCTGGTAACAGAGAGGTACACAGGTGGTGGGATAAGAGAGCACATACATCGCATGGTGAGCATAAACAATAAGCTTAAGCCAATGGACCTTGCTTTCAAGGATGATCACATTGTCCATTTGATTTTTGCTTCATTGCCAAAGACCTTTGACACCTTCATTGTTGGGTACAACATGTCCCCAGAGAAATGGGACATAGAGAAGGCCATTGCAATGTGTGTGCAAGAAGAGGAAAGATTGCCCCCGAATTCCATTAACTATGTGAAGAACAAGAATGGGAATCCTTCCTCCTCCTCCTCTAAGGGAAAAGGTCCTCAGCAGTTTCAGGCAAAAGGTCCTCAGCAGTTTCAGGCAAGAGGTCCTCAGCCTTTCCAGGGACAGTCCTCCCAGCAGCATAGACCTAAAGATGGACAATTTACTGTGGGAAAAGACCAATGCATGCATTGCTTGGGTATGGGACACTACAAGAAAGATTGTCCCAAGTACTTAAAGATGATCATGGAAAAGAGAGGTGAGAACATTATTTCATTTGTAAATGAATCCCTGTATATAGATTATTCGAAATCTACTTGGTGGATTGACTCAGGAGCAACTATTCATGTTGCAAACTCTTTACAGGGATTCCGTTCGACGAGAGCCACTCAAAGAAGCGAAAGACAAATTAAAGTCGCCAACGGAGTCGAGGCAGATGTCGAAGCAGTTGGAGATCTTCTCTTAGAGCTTGACACCGGCTTTGATTTATTTCTTAGAGATGTTTTTTATGTACCGACTTTGCAGAGAAACTTAATAAGTGTGTCTCGTCTAGATGATGATGAATTTGATTGTCATTTTGGTAATTCCAGATGTGTAATAGAGATTAATAATAGAGTTGCTACTATTGCTTTTAAGAGAAATGATCTTTATTTGTTATCGCTGCGTGAAAGTGTGAATTCCGTATGTGATGTGAATGCAACCATATCCTCATCAACAGATAATAATAGAAAACGAAAGAGAAAAGATAACGAATCGTCGAAATTGTGGCATTGTCGCTTGGGCCACATTTCGAGGGGGAGAATAGAAAGACTCGTTAAACATGATATTCTTCCCGCGCTAGAATTTTCAGACTTAGAACAATGCATTGATTGCATAAAAGGAAAATATGTAAAGAAAATAAAGAAAGGAGCTGTTAGGAGCACGGGTGTTTTAGACATAATTCACACCGACATCTGTGGTCCATTTTCAGTAAAGAGTATAGATGGCTATAATTCATTCATAACATTCACAGATGATTATTCCCGTTATGGATATATTTATCCTATCAAAGAAAGATCAGAAGCGCTAGATAAATTCAAGATATTTAAGGCTGAAGTTGAAAATCAGCACAGTTTATAGATAAAAGTTGTCAGATCCGATCGTAGAGGGGAATACTACGGTCGGCATACCCCATATGGCCAAGTTCCAGGACCTTTTGCAAGGTTCCTACAGGAACACGGTATAGTAGCCCAGTATTCAATGCCGGGCGAGCCTCAGCAAAATGGAGTGGCAGAAAGACGCAACCGTACCTTATTGGATATGGTGCGCAGTATGATCAGTTATTCGACACTGCCAGTGAGTTTATGGATGGAGGCGTTAAAAACCGCCATTCATATTCTCAACAGAGTACCCAGTAAATCGGTGCCCAAAACACCGTATGAGTTGTGGACAGGAAGAGTACACTCATTAGCACACGTACGGGTCTGGGGGAGTCCTGCTGAGGCAAAAATATTCAACCCGAATATTGGGAAGTTAGATCCCAAAACAGAGACTTGCCATTTTATTGGCTCTCCAGAAAAGTCAAAAGGATATCGATTCTGCTGTCCAGATAGATATATAAAGTTTATAGAAACAAGACACGCTGCCTTCGTAGAAGAACAAATGGTTCGGGGGAGCGTGGCAGTTCGAGAGATTGATCTTGAGGAGAAGCGGGTGTATGCGCCCAATCCAGTGATTCAAAAACATTTCTTCTCACTGCCCGTTGTGGCTGCACCGACAGTGCGAGACACTGTGATGTCAGCCCCTGTGGTGGTTCCTCCTGTGGCAACAACGAATGAAAATGTGGAACCTGTCCCTCAGGATCTTATAGAGCCCATTGCTGCAGAACAAGGGGAGCCGCAACAACCTCCAATAGAAAATGCTCCAGATGTAAAGGTACAACCTCCGATAGAAAATGAGCAAAATGTAGAGGCCCCTAGAAGGTCTCAAAGAGCAAGGAGGTCGGCTATTTCCAGTGATTATGAAGTATATAACACTGAGAGTTGTCAAGAATATCAAATGGAGGATGACCCTACCTCATTTGAAGAAGCCATGAGAAGCGAGCATTCGTCTAAGTGGTTGGCAGCCATGGAAGATGAAATGAGATCGATGAGTACCAACGATGTTTGGGACTTAGTAGAAATTCCTGAAGGAGTCAAGCCAGTAGGCTGTAAATGGGTCTACAAAACTAAATATGACTCTCAAGGGAATATAGAAAAGTTTAAAGCGCAACTTGTGGCAAAAGGGTATACACAAAGAGAGGGAGTTGATTACAATGAGACCTTTTCTCCAGTCTCATGTAAAGATTCCTTCAGAGTCATTATGGCCCTTGTGGCTCATTTTGATCTAGAATTGCATCAAATGGATGTAAAGACGGCGTTCCTAAATGGGGATGTAGATAAAGAGTTTTACATGGCACAACCGAAAGGTTTTGTCGTGGAAGGAAAAGAAAAGATGGGATGTCGCCTAAAGAAATCGATTTATGGGTTAAAGCAAGCTTCAAGAATGTGGTTCTTGAAGTTCGACAGTACGATTAAAAGTTTCGGGTTTGAACAGAATGTGGAGGACGATTGCGTATATGCAAAGTTCAAGAATGGAAAGTATATCTTCCTAATCCTGTATGTGGATGATATCCTGCTTGCAAGCAGTGACGTCAGTCTACTACTAGAAACAAAGAAATTCTTGTCCTCACAATTCGAAATGAAAGATCTTGGTGAAGCGAAATTCGTCTTAGGAATTGAAATTCACCGAGACAGAACAAAAGGGGTATTAGGACTATCACAAAAGACATACATAGAAAAGGTTCTGAAGAAATATAATATGCACAAATGCAGTGCTTCACCTGCTCCCATAGTCAAGGGCGATAGATATGGGGACTTTCAGTGTCCAAAGAATCAATATGAAAGAGATCAAATGAAAATGGTACCATATGCTTCAGCTGTCGGAAGCTT
Organism: Eragrostis curvula; assembly: GCA_007726485.1. Classification (NCBI taxonomy): domain Eukaryota; kingdom Viridiplantae; phylum Streptophyta; class Magnoliopsida; order Poales; family Poaceae; genus Eragrostis; species Eragrostis curvula. The sequence goes on from CM017442.1 coordinate 36,773,042, forward strand.
ACAGTATGCACAAGTGTGCACACGCCCTGACATTGCTTTTGTTACCGGGTTGCTTGGTAGATTCCAGAGTAATCCAGGACCAGAACATTGGAAATTGGTAAAGAAAGTTCTGCGCTATTTGCAAGGAACAAAAGGCCTCATGTTGACATACAGAAGAACAGATTCTCTGCAAATCACGGCATATGCAGATGCTGATTTTGCAGGAGATAACAGAAAATCGACGTCGGGATATGTGTTCACTCTCGCGGGAGGGGCCATATCATGGAAAAGTTGCAAGCAAACTATCACTGCAGCGTCCACAATGCACGCAGAGTTTATTGCTTGCTTTGAGGCCGTAGGACAGGTGAACTGGCTAAGAAAATTTATACCCGGTTTAAGAGTGGTTGACGACATCTCAAGACCACAAAAGATGTACTGCGACAATGAACCCGCAGTCTCGTATGCACACAACAACAAGTCAAGTGCCGCTACCAAGCACATTGACATAAAGTATTATGTTGTGAAAGATAGAGTCCAAGATCAAAGTATAAGTCTCGAGCATATACGATCAGAAGAGATGCTCGCGGATCCGCTAACGAAAGGCTTACCACCCAACGTGTTCAAGGAGCACGTAGCCGGCATGGGGTTAAGGGACAGCCTATGATCTCTGGACTAAAGAGGCCCATAAAGAATAAAGAACTGTTTCAGAATGGAGGCGTGTATTGTAGCTGTTGATTCTATCGGCAGGATATGACCGTGACGATGAGACATGCTCTATACATTAATCTGTGATGAGACAAGTGAAACAGAAGAGAAAAAGGAAAGGATAAAAGATGAGATCAAGGGGGAGATTGTTAGATTGATCTCCTTGCCCCCCAAAGCCCAACGGCCTTTGGGCTTGATCGCGCCCTGATCGGGGGCGTCCAGCACGTTTCCTGGCTGGTGGGCCCCTGTCGCGCTGCGCGTATAAAGAGAGGTGGGGGCCGGGGCGCACGGTACAAGGTTCACCGCGCCGCCAGTCACCCCACCTACACGCCCTACCGATCTAGGGTTAGCGCAGTGAGTGACGGGAAGCCGCCACCGCCGCCGCCACCACGTGGTGGCCGGAGCTTGGACCCGGCGTGCCGGGCCAGTGTCGCTACCGCCCGGAGGGACACAGGAACCTCACCCGGGGCCGCACTTCTACCCCGACACCGACGCCCGTCGCCGTCGCGCTGCCACCGCCCGTCGTCGCCATGGCTACGCCTGCTCCCGCCGCTACACACGAAGGTATCGACCTCTACTCCCTTTTCCCTAGCGCTAGATGCACACACGAGCACCCTGTTTTGTCCAGAACAGAGACTAGGACCCGCTATTCTTACACCTAGTGTTTACAGTTCCTATCACACCCAACACACGCCTCCTCCTTTTCTCGGGGGTTTCCATGTTTGAGTGGCAGGTTGGAACAAACTCCTGGTCAGTGCATCCTCTTGATATTGATCATGAACGCATCCATCAGATTGTGTTCTTCAAAGGTGATATCCTTGTCATAGATGCTCTTATGAGACTTCACACTGTGCAATTAACACCTCAGTTCAGCATGCAACAAGTAAAAATTACGTGGCAATCCCTGCGGACCCTGCCTCTTAACCCATGGTTGGTGGCCTGTGGTGACATGCTTCTCATGGTTGAGCTCTCGTTTTGCTCGGTCGAGCTGGATGACTCTTCTAGAAACTTTGAGGTCTTTTGCCTTAACTTTTCAGTCAAGCCAGCTAAGTGGGTGAAGATTGAGAAGTTGGAAAATCAAGCTCTGTTTGTCAGCTTTGATAAGAGGAATCCTGCCTTTTCTTGCATGAACCCTGAAAGATGGGGAGGAAAGAGTAACTGCATTTATGTTGCCAGGCTGTCTGAAGATCCTGATGAAACTTGGACTGCGGTGGAGCTTGGTCAGTCAGTGCAGAACCACAACACAAATTACAGCATGATGTATGGTTTTGCATTCCCGCCGGACTACAGTCAAATAGGTAGCCTTTGGCTGTTTCCCAGTTTAGTTTATTATGCTGGCCAGTGATGTTGCTGCAGCTTTGCGAGGGTTTTGGCTAGTCCTGTGCAGGCCCTGGCGATTGCTATTATCTTAATTTTAGTTAGCAAGAAGGTCACTGTAACTACAACCGTTTTATGTGTTCAAGTACATTTGGTATGTATTGCCATGCCTGGTAATTTGGTGAAAGCTGCGATCAGAGTTGTATTTCCATTTGTCATTTGGCGCTTGGCACCAGTGTTGTGGATGGTTTTGTTACCATTTGCAGTTGATAATCTGCGTACTAGTGGTAAGTTTTACCGACGGCTTTGCCATCTCTGTGCTTCCATGTGTTTCCCCCTTATTTTGGTTTTCTGCTTTAAGCGTGTGCCTGTGTAATCTTTCACTGTTTCGCCCTGTGTTTTCTAAAGGATTCAGTACAATTTGGACCATTATACTATGCGTTGGTTATCATAGTAGTTAGCTCAAATTTTTGTCGACAGCATGAAGGCTGAAATATAATAGCTGTATCTCTATTTTTGCTTGTAAGTTTGCAAGAGAGTGCGACTGTTTTTTTTGTTTTTGTTTTGGTCTGTAGAAATTCATTCATCAAGATATATAGTCGACAATACATGATTTAAACAAAGCCTTGCCACCAGAATAGCAACCATGCCATGGGAAGAAAACATCCGTGCCTTCCAGATCGTTCAAAAAGCAGTCTCAATTATTGGCACTTTGCTGCAGTACACGAGAAGATATATAGGATCTGCAGGAAGTGGATCTCGATGTCCGTGATGCCTGCAGCAAAGTGCCGCCGCCGACCCGCCGTGTCATTCATTGATTATATTATTCGAAGGCATTCTGTTGGATGATGATCATATATATAATAAAAGACATTGCTTGAGGATACAGAGCAGAGGTAGGTGTAGCAACGGCTGACCGAACTAGTGAAGATGCATACAGTTAGCTAGGAGGGAGAGAGGGTTGGCGGCGGCGGTGATCTCCGCAGGGAACGGGATGCCTTCCACGGTGACCGTCTCTGTTGTGAGATTGTCAATTGACTCGCAATGACCTCGATGGGTCAGCTAGGGTTGCATGTTTATATAGGATATAGATACAGGGACTACTTGACGCATACGTCAAGGATTACATGTGCAACATGGATATAATACGTGTGCAACACGGATACAGTATGTGTGTAACATAACAGCTCATGGCTGTAATCTAAACAAACTAGGTTACATCTTCAGATGAGGACGTACAACATAGGAACTACACATGTGCAAAATAGGAACTACCCACGTGTAACAAGACAATACATATTCTGTTAACATCCGTCTCCGACCCCACTGCACATGCGTGTAACAGAGGATTATTAGTACAAGGAAATCGAAATGCTATATATTGCGTGTTTATGGCCTGATATATCCTTGAATTTAATTAAGATTGCTCTTCTCCCTTTTGGTAAATTGGGGACGGATATGGTATGATTATGATGGAGAATTGTGAAAGAATGGAAAAATGATGGATCAACATACTTTTGCCTTGGGCACGTAGTGATGAACTGACGCCAAGTGATGGGAGGAAATGATGAGGTGGAACGGCTTGAGCTTATGGTTGTGCAGGGAGAGGCCTGAGTCGATGGTAGCTAGGTGCACGCAGGACGGAAGGGGGGCAATTAAAAGAGAGTTAGCATTGCTTTCGATTGCAAGTTGCCAGCACGTGTGTGATTGATCTGATGGATGGAGTTAGGTAGCAGGAGAGGCAGGGATCCAAGGAAGGCGGGTGGCTCCGTGGCTGCGAGACACCTAAGAGCATCTCCAACAGATTATCTCTTTTCCCCTATGCCAAAGTACAGGAGATTAACTAAACTCGAATTGCAAGTATAAGAGGTAGTGGATTATAAAACAGATTGAGTAAAAATGTGTCCACTTTCCCCTTTCCGTGGGACCCACATGTAAGTATATTCCTTTTTACCCTCTTCTTCCTCGATCTAGACTGTGTGCCTCTCCCTCTCGTTCTCTCGCCACTACTGTTCGAGCCCCCGAGCTGTATACACTAGTACAGAACAGGCAAATAACGACGGACATTAACCCCTGTAACGACGGACATAGACAAGTCAAACCCAAGTAGTTGCTCATGTAAAGAACATTATCGACGGACACGCGTCCGTCGAATGTCATAAAAGTAATGCGGCGGACACTTAATTGGCCGACGCAAATGTTCATCCTGAGACAGAGACGTAGGAACTACAACGACGGACTTATATGTAAAGTCCATCGACGTGATGTCGCTGAATTCGACGGGAACTTCAAATGTTCAACAGATCTAATTACTACGCGATCCGATGGACATTGCTCTGTACGCCGGTGGCTGTTCTTGTCACATTTGTCAGGCATTTGTAATGTCCATCGTATTGAATTTGAGAGGGCATAAAAAAAAAACCCGGTGGCTACCGCCACCAGCTTTTTTATTTAAATGGTCACCACAACAATAACATTACAGCTAATTTAGTTATACATACAGCTAATTCATTCCTCCTTCATCCATTCCTCCTCGGCCACCTTTTTATCCACTCCTTGCGCTCGTTGAAGCTCAAGTCCACAAATGCATCGGTTGCAATCCTATGGCTATACAACCACTCCAATGCACAAATGGGGTCGTCTTGATCTAATCTACATTGTAGAGTCCTCACAGCCTTCATGAGTTTGTCATTCTTCTTCTCCTTCACCTTCTCAAGTATCTTCTTTTCCTTCTCATCCTCTTCCTCTTGTAGCAGCTTGAATATGGCTTCATCATCACTAGTAGATGACATTGCCAATCCTGTAAATTTTAAAACAATAGCTGAGAAACTAAGTTGAACAAAATTTGTTTCTTATGTACATTGTAATATTTAACCAATTCCATCATTTATAAATGAAAGTAGAATCGAAGGCAATAAATGTAGTGCATCAGATTTAGTACTTATAGCAACAAATAAAATGAGATGTGTAAGGTCCCCATTTCTAGGTACCCGTGTGCCTCTGTGTCATTCCCTCGATCAGTAGGTGACACGCACATTCATCACATAATTGATAACATTGTTATACAAACGATTACAAAATAATGCCACATAGGGCATTAGAAGGGTCTTGATGCACAGCATCCGGGCCGACCGGCCAAACAGAATTCTATAGCGGAAGGGGAAAGATGCAGCCCATTGCCCACAGGAAGCATGAGTGCGGACGGCAACCACGAACACCTAGTCTTCATCTCCATCCTCGGCGAAGTCGTACTCCGGCCCTTCTTCTGAAAGCAGCAAGGGTGAGTACGAAAGGGTACTCAGCAAGTCCTAGCAACTACTCAAGGAGGTTGGGAAGAATGCAATATGGAGTACTAGCAAGGATATAGGCCATAAGGCATAGTTTTAGCACGAAAGCCAGTTTTATTTTGCAATGATTAAGGTGTAAGCAGTTTATCAAAGCATCAAGCAACGTCATGATTAATTGGGGGTTGTTTGGCCCTGGGGGAGATGTCACCATCCCGCCAGTGCCCACAGTTTTATGCTGCAGCTCCCTAGCTCAACAGCCTTCGGCTCACGTAGCCGAAACCACCACTCACAAGCTGTAGCACACAAGCCCGACAGCCTTCGGCATGCAATCCGGATCACCTCTCACATAGATATCGGGGGATTCACTACCCCGAACTGGCACACAAGCCAGAATCATCACATAGCTTCCACCAGACCACCCAGACAACACTATCTTCACTATCACTCTCCATCTATTCCTTGTATGTCAACAAACTTTCACATGTCCATAATTGAGGATGCGGCTATTGCAATAGATTTATCCCTGCAGGGGGCGTGCATCTTTACCCACACGATAAACCACCTTCAACCAGCCGATCGAACTGGGAGGGCGGTCTAACTAGTTCATCGAGTTCCCCACGCTTCGTCGGAATCCCGTCGACGCAACAGCACGGGCATGGTTTAGACCACAAAGAAAATGCACTTGCCAGATCACCAGTTCTATTAGAATGATCATCTCCTGCCTATTACATTTCACCATCCCCAATGGTAACCTGCTAGATCGGCAAGGAAGGAAGAACCAGCCCTGCCCATAACAGGGCGCATGGTAGTACGGTGTTGGCTCAGAGAGGAGGCACAAGGACTCGGTCATCTATACTGGCGGGGCAAACATTGTGTCTGAACGCTACCCCACGGTTGGGCCTTTCAGACCACACGAGTACCAAGGTACTCGGCTTGCTCCCCCACCCAGACACTTGACACCCAACCACCCAGGTTGTTTCACAGTTATCATCATCATCATTAAGCACATTGACCTCAACACTAAGCACTTAGACACCTACACTGATCACCTCAACGTCCTCATTCACTTCACATAGCTTCACATAGCAAAAAGGTATATATAAAAGCTTAAGATTGGGGTGCTCTTAGAAAAGAGATACCGGCAACTCCAAAGAGTGCCACGGGGGATCCAGACCTAAGCATATTAGTACAAGGAAATCATCTAGGCATTATATAGTTAATGCGGGATAGACAGGATGGCATAATGAGGCATTTATAGTGGATAGGATATAACTAAACAACAATTTAAAGCAGCAATGCAATATATGTATAGTTATATCTGTGGATAGTCAATTTTAGGTTCGATCTATTAATTGTGCAAATCATGGGTTCAATATGAACTAGGACTTGCCTTAATCCGATGCTTTCATTTCCAACTCGATCGACTTGATCCTTCAGACTCTGAGTCTTTGGCTCTTCATGTCTCGGGTCCTCGGGTTCGGCTCCGGCTCCAACGGCTGCTTCTACTACACGAGCGGAGCAAAAATGAAAGCAAAACTAAGCAACACTAACAAGAAGCAATGAACACCAAATAAAGGCCTACTACTAAGTAAACGGGTTTCAAAGACGGATCACAAGTTTCGATGAAGAACGGCGAAAGCATCGCAAAGTTCGGAGTCGCATCGTAAAAGATACGGCCATCGGAAAAGCTTCCGGAAGGATCGGATCGACGACAATCGAGACAGACGACATCAGGAACGATCTACAATGAGTCTATTTATTTAAGGGATATAAATAAATATGTTGGTATTTTTTGGATTTATTTTAGAGCCTAAAACAATTAACTAGCATTTTCTGGAGTTAAATAGAATTAATTAAAGGCCTAAACAATTAAGTTAGTATTTATAGAATTTAGTTAATGACATAAATCATTAATTAGAATTACTGAAAATAGAAAAGAAAATTAAACTAGCATTGTTTAAAGGTCTAAACAATTAAGTTAGTATTTTTAGAAATTACTTAATGACCTAGATCATTAATTAATAAACTAAAAATAGAAAAGGTATTTAATTGTGTTTACTAAATTAATTGAATGATTTTCTGATATTTAAAACAATCAAATTAGCATTTTTCTTATCTATTAAAACAATTACTGAATTTCTGATTATTTGAAAAGGTGAAAGCGCACTGTGCTACACGGGCCCAAAGCTAAAGGGCTAGTTGGGCCGGGAATGAAATCGGCCCAATAGGAAAAACAAAAACACAAAGGAAAAGAAGAAATGGCCCGGTTAAGACGGGCCGGCCTGGGAAAACATTGAGCCTACGAGTGGCCCAATGACCACAGGCCGCACAGGGCCAGGCGCTGGCGCGGCGCACGGACTCGGCGTGGCCGGTGGCAGTGAGTGACGGGAGCGTGAGACGGCGGGCGCCGAGCGGCAGGGTGGCTACGCGGAGCGGGCTTGTGGGAGCAGCGGCGGCAAAGGCGTGAAAGCGGGGCTGCAGGGGATGGGCGGAGCCCGCGGGTGCAGCGACCGGAGGCGAGCTGCGCCGGCACAGGCGGCTGTGGAAGGCGAGGGAGACAGCAAGCTCAGGCGGCGCAGGGCCGTCTCGAGGAATTTGAGGCCCCTGTGCCACGAGGAAAATGGGGCCCTAATTTTTCCTAAAAAAGTAACCATAACTTTTATTTAATAATTATATAACGTCATTACATATTATTTCTTACAACATTTTGGGAGTCTATAAATATTAATATGAATAAAATTTGTTAACTGAATTTTGCCTGCTGAACTATGTTGAAATTCCTGATTTTTCATGTCTTGCTGAAAATTATTAACTGAATTTTGCCTGCTGAACTATGCTGAAATTCCTGATTTTTCATGTCTTGCTGAAATTTGTTAACTGAATTATGATTAGTAATAGTAATATATATTGACGCATAACAACAAATGCGTTGGATGGTCGTAAATTCGGCAACCCGCAGTGAGAGTGAGAGTGATAGTGACAATCATTTCTACCTGGCTCCCTCTTCTTCCCCATGCTTGATGATGAAAGCGGGCTAAGCGAGATGAGTGTTGCATGAAGGAGCATATCTTTGGACATTGCACACTTTATGCGATGCAAGTCTAGGACCTTAGAGCGTAGCAACTTTTTTCTTTCCTTGTCGCCAAATGATGAAGGAGGACAGCCAACCTGACACTTACCAGAGTCGACGTGGCGGGTTTCTGCCAAGTGATATTCATTTGGTCGACACTTGCCACTTGACTCTGGCAAGTGTCACGTTTGCATGATGATATGGCTATCCTGATCTGATGACACCTTTTTGTTTCTATAACTTGCTTTTGAAAAAAGAACTTGTTATTTTTGTAGTTAACATTAGTTTTTGTAACCTTACAGTTAGTTATTTAGCCTGATGGAGAACAATCCAGACTCAGTACAAGGGGTAGGGGCAAATCAAGAGAACCCGGATCCACGATGAACATGTCTCAACAAATCCGGGACACGATGGAGTACACCCCCTCAAACCGTGAGTCCTCTGATGAAGAAGGAAGCACCGAATACGAGGAACCTGAGGATCCGACTCCTCGACCATGTCAGGAACGTCGATCTGGGGTCCCTGACCCCGATTTTGTGCCCGAGGATGAAGTGGTGGTATGATGTGAAATAAGTGTTTCCACATATTTCAGTAATTGTCTCGTTAATGTGATTTAACTGAAATCTTGATGTCTCATATGCTAGGCTCCACGACGGAAAAGAAAGCCCCGTCACCTGTTTGATGAGGAGTCGGCAGTCGATGTGGCTAATGCGTTCGTCATAGAAGAGGAGCCTGAGAAAATGCTGCCAGCGAAACGCATACGCGGTCAATGGAATGCAAAGGCTGATGGCATATTTGATGTCATTGCCGTTGACCCAAAAGATGGGAAACCAACCAAACCACCAACTGTTCTAGCAAAATGGCGCAACCGATGTGGAAAGGTGGTCAAGGACAAGTGCAACATCACTTATACATATTGGCATTTAGTGCCAGACCACCTGAAAGAGTCAATGTGGCGAGCGGTGAAGGAGAAGATCAAATTCCGTACGCAAGACGAAGAGAAAGGCCAAAAGGCAACAATGGACTGTTTGTCCCGATGCTTTTGGGATTTCAAGTGCATGCTCAACTGCGAGTATGTCAAAAAGGGTCGGATTCCTTCGAACTATGGAAATATCACTTCATACGAATGGAACGTCTTTCATGTGCAGAAGACTAGTGCTAATGCTTTGGAGCTCAGTGCAAAGATGTCAGAGCTGAACAAGAGGAACAAGTACCATCCACACCTAGGTCTGGGCGGTTACGGCGCCAAGGTTGACGAGTGGAGAGAAATGGAACGAAAAAACCGCGAGGAAGGAAAGCCTGATCCGCTGAGATTCCTCGATGAGCGTACCAGGAATTGGATTTATGCTCGAGCCGAGTGGGTTAATGGTGAGCTTGTGGCGAGGGACCCTGTGACAGGTGAAGTGGTGGCACGCTTAATGGGTCCCATATAGGAGCTAGTGGAGAAGGGTTTGCTAAAGCCTGCGTATCACAAAGACACGCTCACTGTGGGTCTACAAACGAAAGAACATCCCGGGCGGACACGAGGAATCTCGTGTTCTACACCTTGGCATGAAGGTTTCTCGGACTTGTCATCCTCGAGCATGTACAAGAAGCATGACTTCTACAAGCAACAACTGGAAGAGAAAGCACAAGAAGACTGGATTCAGCACGGAAGTTCTACGAAACTAATCCAGTTGAGCTCAGTCATCTGCAGCCCATAGTCCCCGACCTCCAAGCGTCGATGGACTCAATGTCTCAGGGTACGACGTCTACCACGGCATCTGATCCGGGGTTTGAACCCATCACTCAGCCCCTTCCTTGTGAGCTGCACGTGCCGTTTGGTTACAAGAAGGGGAAGACCTTGAAGGTTGCAACATGCATGTCACTTCCTGGAGATGTGGTCCACACTAAGAAAATCCCCTCTAAATTCATAAGGGTCTCTGTAGAAGAGAGAGTGGAAGGATACGAGGAAAATGAGATTGAAATCCCAATGCCCCAAGAGGGGATAGAAACGCTGAAGGACAGTCTTGGCACTTTCATAATGTAGAAACGACGAGAAGTTGTCCTCGTCACGCGGACTTCTCCGCCCCCATTGTCCGGTCACGGGTCACACCATGCCAGCCAGTCGTGTGTGAGACCTGGTCAGCCATCTCCGACGTCGGCTGCAGCTTCGGCCAGTAATGCTCGTTCTCCTGCTAAAGAAACAGAGATGGTGGCTGCACAGAATGAATGGAGTCCTACGATTGATAACTTAGTGGACATTGCTTTAACTCCGATTCGAGAGCAGCCGGGCTCAAATGATGTACCAATTGATGTGCCGCACCACTCAGATGATGTAGTGCATCCTGAGCCCCCGCCATCCAAAGATGATGTAGTGCGTCCGGAGCCCCCGCCATCCAAAGATGATGCACTCTCTCAAGCCCCGCCATCGGTAGATGTTGCGCGTCCTGAGCCCCTGCCATCCAAAGATGATGCGCTCTGGAAGTCCCCGCCATCCAAAGATGTGGCTCTTTCTGAGCCCCCACCATCGAAAGATGATGCGCCTCCGAAGGCATATGTGCCAGTAATACCACGGACCGTTACCGCCTTCAATACCGAACTCACTGGTAGCCAACAAGAGAAGGTCCAGGGTGCTATCACTACAATGATGCATGCATTGAAGAAGTCCTGGAATGCGTCTCCTCAGGTAGATAGCAAGGTCTTCATTGATGATTGCCAAAATGCTGAGAAGATAGCAGAGGCTGCTTTGGCGATGCCACAAATCCATTGTGCAATGCTAAGCACTAACTAGGCACATGTAACGAGTGAAAATTAAACAAACCAAAGCACCAGACTAAAGTATTCAAATAGATGTGTCGATTGTATCTAGCCTAAACTAATCGCTTTAGTTCTGTACGTCCCCAAGGCATATGAATAAAAAAATGGTTTTTCCTGAAGAACAGATTGCAAACCTTCTCATGTACCCACCCATGCGCGGTATAAACGGTGGCTGGAGGCTGGATGTCTGATGTACAGCCGCAAAAAGTTTCAGCGGGGGCAGGTCAACTAAGCAATTAGGGTTTAAAAGATGATTCAAGAATGGATTAGATACATAGGCAAGGGAGAGGGACAAGTTAAAGAGAAGGCCATGTCGTATCAGACACATCACATATTAGTCAGCGTGTCATGTGTGTGAAATCGCCTTAAAAACCACTTCATGAGTGTGAAACCACCTTAAAAACCACTTAGGGACTTTATGTGCAGGGTTTCAAAAGATGAGGGACTAAATGTAACTAGTACAAGAGATGAGGGATGAAAATTGAACCAAGACAAAAGATTAGGGACTAAAGTTAGACTTAATCCTATGTTATATCTATGCTGTCTGTGTATTCTGGAATGTGTATTGAAGAAATAAATTTTATTTTTTTCCTGTCGATACAGTAGCGGCGGTTGATAGCAGTAACCGTCGCTACAAACAGATTTGTAGAGGCGGTTGTCAATCGTTGCTACAAATCGATTTATAGCAACGGTTGCTACCGTCAACCGCCGCTACAAATAGATTTGTAGCGACGGTTATTTTGAACCGCCTCTGCAGGCTCGTGATTTCTAACGACGGTTGGCCTGGTCCGTCGCTACAGGCTATTTTGAACCGTCGCTACAGGACGGTTCTGTTGTTGTGATGGTGAACTTGAGGCAGGCAGGACGAGGACATAGGTACAAAGAGGGCGTCATCGTCTCCACCAGCATCTTTGTGATCCCAGAGGAACCCAAGGCCAAGGATGGGGCTGTTCGATGGAACTTCCGGAACCTGCGGCGAAAACCACAACCGGATATGAGGCGGCACCAAACCGTGGAAACAAGGGCAGCGGTAGAAGATGCATAGTAAACACGGACATACTGGATAATGGCGACGAACGCCGTGGAGCACATAGGCATGTATCTTGGCGGTTATTGCTCAAAGGAACGGAAACAAAACACAACAATTATTACATCTGACTTTATAGCTATGACAATGTCACTCCGCAATATGCAACCATCTGGCTTACCACTGGGCAACCCTGGATTCCTAGCTTACCAGCTGGCACATGAATACTTTTACCTGGCAACCCTGGACTCTGCGCAAGCTCTATGGGACTCGTCCTACAGCGCTAGCTTCAGTATTCTTATGTTAATTCAGCCCTTGTTTCCAAATATCCGGGTTGAAAATGTTAGCTCCTTGAGCGCCTCCGCCCTCGACATCTCATTGCTGGCCATTTTGAAGGGCTAGCCTGTCCTAAGTACATGGCATGTGCGGACCTAACGCTGAGCTATATCAGTGCCATGGCGTACCACGAGTGGCACTGCAATCATGGTGGTGTGATGCCGGACAACGGCTTGTTGCGGTTGCGAGCTTTGCAGTATCCTTTTCCTTGCCTCCCTTGTCGCTGCATTAGCCATGAAGCAAACCACCTTAACATGGCAGCTACAAGCTGTTGTAGTCGGGACACATGTGCTTGATTTGACCACAGATAGTTCGAAAGAAAAACTTTAGGATAAAGAGCATAAGTAGGTCGAGAGTAGCTAACAAAATGCCTTTTACAACATCCATCCAGTTAGTTATCGTTGAATTCGTAGGTGCCATTGCAAAAGAATTGTAATCCCGTATATGCCATTGGCATCTCAGTGACAGATGGGACCCACCTGTGTCACTGACAGTGGCATATTCGAGATTATGCAAATTTGCAATGGCACCTAGGAAATTTTTCCTTGAAATGAATATGGTAGGTGCTAAGTGTTGTATCGATAACTGATGAATAAAATCTCAAATGAGGATTTCAGTTGGATGTGGCAACTAAAAACTCCACTTTTTGCACTAGTTGTAGCTATCTATTACACCTGTCATCCAAAATATGAGAATTATATATGGGTTTGATCAGAGTCAAACCTTTTTAACCTTTTTCTTTTTCGCAAAGTAATCCTTTCGTCCTTGATTTTCATTGTTCAAACGTGCGTAGGAGTAACGTGGAACATGACATAGCAGTTCCTTAATTTGAAAGGCTCATTGTTTTTTAGCATAATTGTTTTTACAAAATGACACCCTTGCATACTCATAAGAAGCGTCTAGTTCATAAGTACCAAATGAACAAACTTCATTCACTCATCCAAAATAGTTTTCAGACATAGAAGCCTGTCCGTTACCACAAATTAAGTTTACCCTTGACCAAGAGGCCCACAAACGACCATCGTGTCACGTTTATCAAGAGTTTGATGCACTGGTAGTCCTGAAAATGTTCCTTCCAATGCTGCAGAAATCCAGAAACGTAAGAAAATAGTTAATGTCAGCAGAGTATTTTGAAAAGGCGCCCGTCAAGAAGTGCTGGCTAACAAAACAGGTAACTGTCCACGGCCTGATTCATAACAACTCTCCATATAGACTGATTCCATCATCCGTGTTGTTCAGTGACATTGACAGAAAATAGCCAATGAATGCTGTGGATCGAAGATATACCATACGTGGAAGCGACGCTGTATATATAGTAGTCTAAAATAGGTATTATAGTTTCTTTCCCGCCAGATGCCTTCTAGCCCAGCATACAATTTAAGTTTCTTTCAAGGTGGTCTAATTCATACTTGTATGTAACCAATTTTCTAAAATGTCTATAATAAAAGTACGAGGGGAAAAGGGGTTTATTTTTCATTTCATTATTCAACTTTCACTCCCTATGTTAACGTTGGTACTAGTTAAATTTGCATATAAGCAATCAGGCTAGTACCTGGAGTGTGGAAGCTCATGTAGGGGAAAATGTCAGTGAGGCATCGATTGACATTGTATACCATCGTCACCTGGCCAGAGTCCATATCCAACCTGAAGACCTCATTGTGTGCGCGCAATAAAATGATATCACCACAATCTGCAATGCTAGCCACATGAGACGCTGTGTAGGCAGTAGCAGGGAGCAGAGTCTTGAAATCGATGACTCTGCTTTGTGCCCATACTAAAGATCCATCAGGCCTAGCATCTCTTGACCATAGTAGATACTGGTGTCCTTCCAATAGGAAAATCCTAGTCCACCGGACGCCGTAGTCCTAAGAAAAATGCATGTATCACGACCTGAAGTTGGAAGATCCACCACAGATATTCCTTGCGTTCCCAAATTGAATTCCAGCATCGATTTATAGATCTCAAACTTGACGTAGAGGGCATTTTCCACTAGGACACTATTGTACAGCCAATACCAACCGATTTCTTTGTTGACGAGGAGCGAAGCAGTGGCCGTCATGTTCCAAGTGCCAGACACCGATGAGTAGATGTAGACCCAAATATCCTTTCTTAACGTGGCCAGGAGAACAACTAGGAAGGGGCCACAACTGCAGTCGAGGTGGTCGCAGGTGCTGTAATTGGCACAGAGCACAGACGCATTCCAGCCATCATGCTCGTGGGACATTGATAGCAATGGCAGTTCCCACTGCTCCTTCATGACTGGGTTCCACACGACGAGGGCATTCGTCGAAGGTTCGCCCAACCACTCGGGATTAGTATGTTGAAAGAGCACGCGGCCGTGGCGAACGTCCATCGGAAGCAATTTGCCACAATCAGCAATCGGTGGGCAGGAGGAGGAGGTGCAAACGAAGATGGCGGTTTTGTTGGTGTAGTAGACGAAGTCCATCATCGGGGGCGTGCGGTGAAACTCGCGGAACCTGCGGCGGAAGCCGGCGTCGGAGACGAGGCAGCACCATTGCCTGCAGACGATGGCGGCGCGGACAAGGCTTGCGGGATTGTCCGGCGGGAGGCGGAAGAGGACCTCCTCGACGAGCTCGTCCATCAGCTGCAGCGGCGGCGGCGCCATGCTAGGGTTTGCTTAATTCGGGGGTCGTGGACTGCACTTGAGAGGATTTGTTTTGACTGATGCAGTTAGGTGCAACCAGGTTGACCTGGTCGGCCAAGTGGGACCAGGGAAGCAACAAAGGACTTCTTGGCTTGGCTCCAGTGTTTGTGGAGATCACATCTTAGAGCATCTCAAAGAGCTTTTCTAAATCTCACTCTCTAAATTATCATTTGCTTAAAAATCGCTTTTTATATATCTTTTTACTTTCCAACAGCTTTTCTATATCTTCTGAGCAGTCTAGAGAGCCATCCTCGCTCTCCATTTTTTACTAGCTAGAAATCCGGAATGTAGCATGTCTATATTTGAATATCCAATTGAAGAGGCTGTTGGAGGGTATTTTTTTAACAAAATCTCTATTCCTGTAAATTAGGAGAGATATAGAGAATCTCTTGGAGATGCTCATTCTTTTTCTTTTTTTGAATTATTGTAATTTATAAGGTGACACAATAAAACTTTTGCTCTTTATTTTTTTTCTTTTAGTGACACAATTATCTCTGGCACATATACCGGTATACTCATGTTAAGAGAACACAAAATCCTCTTTTGACAATAAGCTGATTTCATATTCGTAACTTGGCAAAGTAGATCCAACACTAATACCGGAAACTTTAAAAGGTTCAGAAATCAATCGTCCTTGAACGCGCTGTATGTTACAGTTACTCGTGAATTCTTTGTAATGGATTCTTCCGAGCTCATCCACAGGTCACTTATTTCGCCATTATTTCCTCGGATCGGTCTTGACCGTGCTATTGAAATGAGGAACGAACGCTGTCATGTCCCCTGTGGCAGGCTCATCTTTTAATTTTTGTTTATCGGCAGCAAATGAAGGATTTTGACAAGCAAAAGCATTGAAGGGTTCAGGAGATGACCAGGACATCGTACAACATGTGAAACAAATGACCAAGACAGAGATTCAAGACAGCGCACAGCAAACTGGCTCCTGGAATCCCCGATCAGCAGGGACAATGTTTGCAGGATTCGCCGGTCGGAGGTGGACGATGACCTCTTCGACAGCTCGTCTATCAGCACCGGAGGCGGCAGCGCAATGCTGGTTGAATCGCCATAAACTGGTTTCTGCTGGTTCGGTTGAACTTATTGATCTGCCAGGTGAGGGTTTGTCGAGGTCACGACTGGTTTCATAGTTTTCCTAGTCTCAACTCTTTTCTCTCTCTATTTATTTCTCTTTTTTATAATAAGATCAGATATTCTCTGATCTTATCGGAATTCTCCTTTTTTGACATGGCAGATCTGAATACTCTGGTTCAGAGAACTCGAAATCATGTTTTTCGACAGAGAGAGCTCCTTCCAGAGTTGGAACTTGGTAAAGTCGTATGACTGACAAATATCGTTCATGCTTGGATGTGCAGAGGAGCTCAGGAATTCTTTCCAATGGATAATGGATTATTCCGAACTCAACCACATGTTAAGTCTGCCCTTATTTCCTACCTGAGTCAGCAGCCTTGACAGTGTCCTCGCAAAAAAAAAAAAAAAGAGCAGCCTTGACAGTGCCTTTAAAATGAAAAATGAACGTGAAAAGCGATCAATGATTGAAGATGGAGACGATCAAGACATCGTTGCCGAGGGGAAGCCGTACGTGATGGTCAAGCCAGCACGGCATTGGCACGCCGCCAAGGTTCAACTATATATATTTTTTTACTGGAAATTTTGGATCAGACAGATGAATTCAGCCATAATTCCAGATGGCTAGAAGTATTGAGCGCCTCCTGATTTTCGGTGGTGGTGCAAAAAAGAAAAAAAGTCAGGTTGTACTTCCTATCTTCCTTGGTTCCAGTGTTCAAGCCACAAGATGTTGAACCTATCTCAAAAGCAGGCATGAGTATAACCTGGCACATGACATCGCAGATTTTAATTTCAAATGCTCTTTTTTGTTTTGAGAAATTACACAGTACAACTCAGACACTCACAACGCACGCACACTCACCCCTATGAATGCATATACACAAACCCTATCCCTATGAGCATCTTCGAAGACTGAGCCGGCAAATTCTCCAGATTCCCGAAGTCACCACTGGCGCCTCGCTGTCGACGGCCACGTCGCCTACCGCTGAAAGCACAAATGCCGTTAAATCCTAGAAAATTCGCTTCCACCGGGAGTCAAACCCAGGACCTCAAAGGTGCTACTCGGGTGCCTTAACCACTAGGCCAAGACTCCTTTCACTTCAAATGCTCTTTTCACTTGTGGATAAATATTTTTACATGATGGGACTCATGCAAATTCATTTCCAGCTTCCTTTGCAGAAGCTAAATGTGCACGAATGCACACATGTCAGGTCAAGCTACTTAAAATCATCAATTAGTGGTGCAAGCAGGGTGCGATGCTGCTGCCCACCAAAAGAACTCGGCATCAAACAAATGTTTTTGACCAGATGTAATCCCTTAAAAGATCAAACAAACCTAAATCCCCCAAACTTAGACCGCTACTCTTACTAATGTTGTTGACAAGTTTTTCAAAACAAGCTAACCCTTGGCAGAGAGCCCCAATTGGGCATCTTATGTTTGTTAAGCACGTGAGACACCTACATTAGGTCCCTCACCTGGTGCTCCCAGTGCTGCATAAATCCAAAAAAACAAAAAAAGGTCAGCAGAAACAATTGTCATGGCTTGTTGCTAAACAAATAGGCAAGTAGTGCGAGGTTCTTTTTGCAGCTGGATTCATAATTGGAGGGTAAAACATCTCACTTTGCTTAACACTGGTATCATTATCCATATTCAGTGATATCTTGATGAATGATATCTGGAAGCTTATGCCGAGTTATCCTTCTGGATAGCTTCATAGCCAAATAAGACAAGTTCTAAAGAGGTCTAACGAAAAAAGATACAAATTGGATGTTTGTAACCAATTATCAACAATGGCTTATAATGATATTATAGAGTTGTGAAAGCTTTTGAAGTATAGCTAATTGTTATTGAATATGTAGCGGTCGTCCTAATTTAGTGAAGTCTAAATATTGGGAAATAACAAATTAGCAAATTAGGCAATCAAGTTATATTCAGAGATACGACGGCGGCTACCTGGAGTGTAAAAGCTTGTGTAGGGAAATACATCAAACATGCGACCACCATCCTTGCATACCATTTTACCTTGGCCAAACTTGAGATCAAAAGTGAAAATCTCATCATTTACGCACACGAATATGACATCAACGGCATCCGCAAAGCCAACCACATCAAATGAGTTTATACGGGTACCACAAGGGATCAGTGTCCTGCAATCAATGACTCTGCCCTGTACCCATCCTACATGTCCATCAGGACCAGCATCTCTTGACCATAGGTAGATTTCGGTGTGCCTCAGATGTGCGAATCCTAATCCACCGGCCTCCGTAGTCATGAGATTAGCGCAGTCAACCACAGACATTACTCTTGTTGCCAAATTGAATTCCAGTATCGATAAACTGTACCGAAACTTGATGTAGAGAGCATTGCCCACAAGGGCACTATTGGACTGCCAATGCCAATCGATATCTTCCTGAACGGGGTGCCAAGCAGTGGTCGGCTTGTTCCATGTGCCAATCTCCGATGAGTAGGTGTACACAGAAATATAATTGCTTCTGGACACCACAAGGACAACGAGGAAAGGACCATGGATACAGTCAAGGTGGTCGCAGATTCCGTAATTTGCACAGAGCACAGACGCATTCCATCCACTAGGGTCTCGGGACCTCCGCAGTAACGGCAGTTTCCATTGCTCGTTGGTGATTGGGTCCCAGACGACGATAACATTCTTCCAAGGTTCCCCCAACCACTCGGGACTCGTACTTTGCAGGAGTACGCGGCCGTGGCGAGCGTCCATCACAAGCAATTTGCCACAATCAGCAATCGGTGGGCAGGAGGAGGAGGTGCGAACGAAGGTGGAGGTTCTGTCGGTGTAGTAGACGAAGCCCAGCATTGGGGGCGTCCGGTGGAACTCGCGGAACCTGCGGTGGAAGCCGGCGTCGGAGACGAGGCGGCACCATCGCGTACGAGGCTTGCGGGATCTTCAGGAGGGAGGCGGATGACGATCTCATCGACAAGCTCGTCCATCAGCACCGGAGGTGGCGCCGCCATGCTGGTTGATCGTGAGAGACCGTGAAGTCCAGAGGATCTGCTTTGTTGCATGCTTTGGTGCGGCCAGATGGACCTTTGTTCCGTGGTCCGCACCTCAATCTAACGCGAACCTAGTATTCCAGTCAAAACAAGACACGGAACTTTATATTTCTCTTTGCGTACTCATGCTTGTTTCTATAAACCTTGCGTTGCCATGTTTATTAAGAAATCATAAATCATTCTTCTTCTTCTTTTCCCAGTATATTTTTGTGAGAATCTGATTGCATATTCGCAACATGCATGGTGGAATTGTATTTGTTCACGAAACGATATCATGGAACCTGAAAACCTGCAGATAGCGTTCATGTTTTCCGAACTAATTTACACTGCTCTCTCACGCGAACGTGTGCAGCAGCCACGCCGTAGGTAGGCTGGAGCACACACCGTACGAGGTGGGTGTAAAGGGCCGCCCATGGAAGCGGTACTAGTGCTGCCAGACAATGGAATGGCGCCTTGCCGTTGCAAGCATCCGAGTATCCTCTGCCTCGCTTCCCTTGTCTGTGCCTGGAATCCCTTGTCTGTGCCTGGAATTCCGACAGCTGGTGTTGGCCGATACTGAAATAATCACTAATCATGATATAGCCACTATCCACCCGGGCCTCCAATGGCAATGCCAATTGGTCACAGCACCCTCCACTTCTCAATCTAACATGGCACAATCGAGACGGACAAAGATGTTGAATTAGAGAAGCATGCGGAAATGCCTACCAGCATGAGAACATGCTGTGGTGGCGGTGCTTCCAAATACAGGGAAAGAAAGCCAGCAAATAGCAACAAAACAGTTGATGCAAACTTCATGTGTAACTCCAAGGAAGTTTCAACAAGAACAAGCTGTGAATTCCGAACATTGTTGTAGGCTTGTAGAATAAAATCGCAAAACTTGACATGTACTATTCAATATGATAGGTGGTAAAGTTGTTGTGAAAACTGATGAAGTGCTACTGTTTGATGACAATGTTTGTAGGAATGGTAACAAATACTTGAGCGAAAATTCTTAAATTATGAAAAAGACTCGCAGACCATACTGATGTAAAGAGTTGTCCCAGGAGCAGCACAAACCGTAATACACTCCCTATTGACAATAAACGATTTCATCTTGACTGAGAAGACCACTGCCTCCACATTAGAACCTTTGTTCTGTCAAGCGCTCAAGGCAACCACTTTTGATCCATCATCGGTGGAGGGCATTCCCAATACTGCAGAAAAAAATTGAATGTATGTGAGAATCAACTTGATCAAATTGAACCGCAACCAATTACTAAGCTTAACATAGTAATGCTCACCTCTAGAATGTAACAATCAAATTTGAGTGAGGGAATTGATATGTATAAAACTATCCAAGTTTTGATATTTCTGCACACATTCACATTTCAATGGTCAGGCATTGTATAGGGTTTCAGTAGGAGATGAACATTTAAATTGTAGAAGCTCATGTAAGCAGTGGATTTATCTCTCAAATGGCAAAGCCAAAATTGCCACATAAATGCCCCCACAAAGAATTTAGATTGGTTATCATGACCCATCATGTGTTCATAACGAATGTATTAATGAAAAGTTATACAACATAAATATTTAGATCAGATTTAGTTTATTTCTTCAACACAGGCAAACTGTTAAAGCTATGTGCATCATCGACACAGGGGATAAATATAGGTGGGGCGATAATCTAACTAGTCACAATGAAAACCCATATGTACAAATTTTCCCATATACAAAATAATGTTTAGTTTTGCATTATATATAGGATCAGTGAAATTTTCTACAAAGGCTCCATCAGAGCAGTCCTCAAACTTTTTAGGTGTCAGCAACATAGGTATTTTGTATGAAACAAGATGTTGCATTTTAACAATCTCAATTTTTACTGAGCACAAAAAACAGAACTAGTATTGGATAACATAAGGAAACTTGTGGGTACCTGGAGTGTAGAAGTTCACGTAAGGTGAAACAACCACACGTGGATGATCTCTAAAGCCTCCATGTACCATAGTTGTCTTTTCAGACTTTAGATCAACAGCCACGAATTTATCTCTCTCGGCCAGGAAGATGACATCAAGACCTTCCGCAACACCAACCAAACAAGGCTCGGTACTCCTAATTCCGTGAAGGGGTAGCTTCTCGAGATCAATGACTTTATTTAGTTCCCATCGATAAATCTCATTGGTCTTACACATTGACCATAGGCTGACTTTGTAACCTTGCACATCTATATATCCTAAGCGACCATCCTCTGTAGATGTAAGCTCACCTAGTGGCTCCTCCAACTCAGGTAGTTCTATGATAGCTACTTGCCGTGTTTGCAAATCATATTCGAGAATTCTATCTCCTCCATCATTACCACTGATAAAGTAGACCGAATTTCCAACGACGGCACTGCGGGCCCAAGTGATATCGACATCGCCACATGGAGAAAGATTTGGCCCGCTCCACATGTCAGACTCCGACGAGTAAACATATGAGAATAACTTTTCTCTTGTGGTGCCCACGACGACGACCATGAAGGGTCCGCCTCGACAGTGGAGGTGGTCACATGCCACACCAGCGGCACAGAGCACCGCGACGGTCCAGCTCTGTAGATGCTTTAAGGAGGGTGCGTCGGGTAGTTTTATCTGCACGTCCGTGATAGGGTCCCAAACAATGAAGCCACTGTATGGGCAGCCGTAGTACTTTTTTCCACAAGCTTGAAGGAGGACGCGGCCGTGGCGAGCATCCCGCACACGCATGTCTCTGTGATCAGCAAGGGACAGGCCGGACGATGGAGCGGGCAAGAAACGGACGACGTGGTCGATAATTTCCAGATCCCAGAGGTAGCCGATGATTGGTGGCGTTCGATGGAAATCCCGGAATCTGCGGCGGAAGCCGGCGTCGGAGACGAGACGGCACCAACGCTTGGAGACGAGGGCGGCGCGGACCAGGCTTGCCGGCTTGTCTGGCGGGAGGCGGAGCAGAATCTCTTCGACGAGCTCGTCCATCAAGGGCGGCGGCGGTCGAGGCCGCGGAAGCGGCATGGTTTTCTTGGCCCCGTGGAGAGATGAGGCCAGAGGGCTGCAATCTGTGCGAGCCTGCTTTGGCTTATACCAGTTTCTTTCGATGGATGGTCAGATCTCCTTCCCTTCTTTGCAAGTCGAATTCCAAAATGTACTCGATTCATGTCCATAAACGCATGACCAAATCTGGGCTTAACAGAAAGTTTTGGCACGAGAAAATGGATCAGGATATATTTCTTTGCTTTTGTGTTTTTCCAATTCGACCGTGCTAACATGATCATGAAGATTGAGCCTAAATGGGCCTATATGAATTGCTAATCTTTTTTTTTTGAGGTAAATATGAATTGCTAATCTGGCAACGTATCTTGTTCCATTGTTCGATGAGACACAGGAATGGGGCCACGATGAAACATGGTACGTACAGTTTCAGGTGGCTGTGATAGCATGGACTGAAAGGGAAAAAGAAAATCACTCGACCAAGATGTAAAACCTGAAGCACGGTTTTTGAGAACGGTCAAGAAAAGTTTTACAAGAAGAACAGTAGTTGACCAAATGTTTAGGACAATTCTTACATAATTCAGGTACAGGTAAAACAACTTCGTGGTGTAGACTGATTACCAGCGAACAACTGCAATTTGGTCAATGCACAAGCACAGAACTACCTGGATTGTGGAAGGAAGACTGACATGTGTTCTTTTGCGCCATGGTGGTATCTGTATGTCTCTCACAAAAGCCAAGTTGAAGAAGTGTGTCGCCCTAGGATGGCTGGCTATATTATCCGTGAGTGTTAGCTTATCGTGTCATGCCCGTACGGCCCCAACCGCACTCCTCATCACGAGTAGCCTTGCTTTAGGGATGAAAGATATCCGATTTTAGAGTTCCAGGTGGATATATAGCCTTGCTTTTGCCCCTTCAAGTGGTTTGTACCTGGATTTGGCTGAGTTGGACGCGTGCTGGCCCACCTATACTGGCAGACGGCGCGAGGCGTGACCCGGGCGAGCATCGACGGCCAGACGGACGGGAGAAGCGTCGCTTGCCTGCCATGCATGCAGAAGACGGTTCCGGGCCCCGTCCCCACCTCTGTGCCACGCGCCGCTGACAAGATTGCTGCCCCTCTGGCTCCGCACGCGCGGCTCGACGCCCCCACGCAAGTTCGTCGTGTTGAGCTGCTTCCGAAGCCACCTCTGTGCGGGCAGCCGGTGCCACCGACGGTCGTCGTCGGCCCTGGCCCGCCCCTGCTGCGCCTCAAGCAGCGCGTCGCGCACCATGCTGCCGCTTTGACCGAGCCGCCGCGGTGCCCCGGCGCAGCAGCTCGAGTTCATGCCTGCATTGATGTGAAATATTGATCAATTGGATTCAGCATGTGACTTTGAAGCAGAACACCTGATTTCTTGCTCCGCTTGTGCTGGGCATAGTAATGTTGCAGCTGGCAGAGGCGCTGCTCGAGCACGCCTACGTAGGTGTTCTCACACAACCCGAGCTGCTCTCTTTCGTCAGGCGTTCACGGTGTCGATGACTTTCTGCTGAGCTCGCCACTGTGCGTTGTGTCGACGGACAGGACGACTGGGAGCACGAGCGTCCGGTACCGGCCGTGCGACGGGCGGCTTCCGCTACCGACG
Organism: Eragrostis curvula; assembly: GCA_007726485.1. Taxonomy (NCBI): domain Eukaryota; kingdom Viridiplantae; phylum Streptophyta; class Magnoliopsida; order Poales; family Poaceae; genus Eragrostis; species Eragrostis curvula. Next base: position 36,796,937 of record CM017442.1, read on the forward strand.
GCATGGACTGGAACGTGAAATCTCCGTGCCCGAGGAGCTCGCGGCGAAGATTTAGTAGACAACCGCATTTTAGCCGTCCATTTTGAAACCGGCGGGCGCTTAAGTTGCAGTGGTAACTTCAAACCACTTGAAGGGGCAAAAGCATCTGGTATGCATAGTTGAGGGATGAATGATATCCGGTTTTGGAGTTCGAGGGGCAAGAGAAAGGATAACATGCTATACAATGACGATATGACTAGATAGGTAGATATCATACCGAGGGATGTCACATTGCTAAGAACACAAACGTGATATATCAATGACTAGGGAAGGATAGCTTAATCATGGATCCAATTGGGTTTACTCTGTGATATAGTGAATGGGAATATGCATCTACTTAAATTGAAACATCAAATAGAGCACATGTTCCTTGTGTTGTTAGAACGCAAGACTAGCTACAAACAATTCATGTTTATAGTATCGTCGTATAAGTAATTGTTTGACATGCTGTAGCGCCCTACTGACGATTCCTTCCATCATCCTAATTTGAAGTTTATGTATTATGCACTATCAATCTCTGTACAGGAATGTATAGATGTGGCACAACTTATGATTCCATTACATAACTGATTATGATGTTAAGGCGATTCTAAATGACACTCCATCCATTCTTAAACTGTTGTTGCTATTGATATTTTGAGTTATATTCCACCATTCATCTTATTCAAAATATTATTTCAAATATAAAATTATAAGTTTTTTTTTTTGGTAATTAATAAATCATAACAAAAATATATGTTAGTTTTTTTAGAAAAATAATAAAACAAGTTGTCAAATGTAACTAAAAAAGCTAATGGCAACAACAGTTTAAGAACAGAGGAAGTATATATTATCATCATCCATGGCTGCCAGATTTCGTGTAATATTACTTGTAGATGCATTGAGAGTTCTTTTCATATCTTTTTTTTTAATGAGAACAGTCCTAAGAGTCTTGCAAATAGCACGGGTTTTTTTAACCATTATATTCTTAATTTGGAATTCCTTTAAACTTTTGTTGTACATAGACTCTTTGAGTTACAGTACTGTTCGGCTTATTCAACTATTATCTCAAATATTCAAAATTATAAGTTATGTTTAAATTTTTATAAATAAATCATAACAAAATATATGATATTTTTTTTAAAAAAAATGAATAAAATGAATGGTCAAACGTAACTTAAAAAGTTAATGGCGACGAAGGGGAGTATATATTTTCATCATCCATGGCTGCCAGATTTAGTGTAATGTTACACGTAGATGCGTTCAGAGTTCTTTTCGTATCGTTTATTTTTTTAATGAGAACAGTTCTAAAAGTCTTACAACTTGCACGGTTTTTTAACAATTATATTCGTACTTGGAATTCCTTTATACTTTTGTCGTTGGAGAAACGCACATCCATCTATACTTGGCACAAGACACGGTAGCTACCGCGCCGCAGCAGCTCATCAAATCAACTCATACGACCAGGACATCGATCGATCACCATGGCGACCCTTCTCCAAAAGTACCTAGCCGACAAGTGGGAAGCAGAAGACGTCGTCGGCCGTCTGGGCATGATCACCCACGCCGCCTTCCTCTTCGCCGGCTTCGTCCCCTACGGCACCAACCCACCATCCGGCGGCGGCTACCTCTTGAAGCATCCACGCGGGACAACCGAGACAGGCCCCCAGTACTGCCTCAATCGTTGGTACACCTCGCCGCAGCTGGCGCACCGCGCCGACGCGGACGCTGCCGTGCTGATGCTGTTCGCGCAGGGCCGCCACGTCGCCCTCGTCGTCTACCTCACGTCTTCAACAGAGGGCGGCGTCCTCTCACCGGCGACGCGAACTACCGTGAGCTCCTGGACGTGGCCGCCGTCGAGCCGCTCCTCTCGCACGCCATGGACGACACGGAGCCGTGGGGGTCCCGGATCTGCCAGGCCCTCGGCAACGGCGTGTGCTGGCGCTTCCTGGACGAGCTGTGCCGCCGGAACGGCCTCCCATTGACCGGCTTCACCTCCCTGCCTGACGACGCCAAGGTACGGTGCACGTCCTCAAGTGGCTCATGGACGCCGCGGACGTCGCCAAGGTAGCGTGCACCAGCAGGCAGCTCCGGCGCCTCGTGGCGGACCGCGACCGTGAACTGTGGGATGTTTCAATGCGAATTTTTCTGCCAACTCGCAACCATTATGTTTTTCAAACGGAAAGGAAGGCCCTGCATATGGTTGAAATTTAACGACTTGTACACCACTTACGAGGGCGATGGCGAGCTGCTCAGCTGGAAGGAGAAGTATCTGAGAACCAGACGCCATTGGGGCTTCCTCTTTAAGGAGGTCAAGTCCTCCGGTGCAGACGCGACCTCGTTGTCTGATCTGGAGGCAGAGATTGCTGCGAGGGGAAAGAGCGCGGAGCACCGCCACTACCACCATCTTGACAGAGCGCCATGGAAGAAAAAGCTACAAGGCTCCGGTGCAATTATTCAGTCGCCATGTTCTCGTTACCAATGGAGGTACCGTTGATTTATGCTAACAGCCTTTGGAACCAATCCAAAATTTTATTGTGGCTCTGACAAATAATTTTGCATAAGTATTACAGTGTAATGTTAATATTTCGTATGAATTTCAATAAGATTATACGTTCCCAATAGGGCCTATGCACTAACTTTATCTTCGTAGCTTGGATTTTGGACCTAGATTGCAGTAGTACTCATTCCGTTCCAAATTATAAGTCGTTTGACTTTTTTCCCTCAAGTTTGACCGTTCGTCTTATTTAAGAAATTATGCCAAATATCGTTTTTTTATCATGGCTTGCTTCGCTAATAAAAGGTTTTGATAAATAACTTAATTTTGACTATGTTTGCATAAATTTTTTGAATAAGACGAGCAGTCAAACTTGAGGTCAAAAAAGTCAAACGACTTATAATTTGAAACTTCACTAGCACAACAGAGCAGTGATTGGCTCACTGCACCACCGAAGCAGAATGTAGAAGAGAGAGATAGTGATAAGTTACTGCTTGCTTTATTCAAAGATGTCTAGCCCCTTTCCTCGATCACAAGAGGCAGCTAGCAACATCACATCAAAAGTGATCTAAACCGTTACAGAAAAATTTGAAAGCACTAACCAAGCAGCTGAACAAACCACGTGCTTGGCCATGTGCCTCTCGTTGAGATGTCTGTTAGGGGCACCACACCATGACATCACCTTTATGAGGTGATTTCACAGTTAAACTGCTAAAGACTCCTAGTTTCACAAAATTTGCCGTCCTGTCAAGTGAGTTCTTGGCGGCGGCGGGGCTAGGGATTGGTTTGGCTTGGTTGGGGAAGGTGAAGCGACTGAGTTGAGGACTTCCTGGTCCGGTTCGACCAGGCTGAAGTGAGGTGGTTAGGGACGCCTCTGGTATGTGGGGCCAGGATGGCAGCGAGTACACACATTGGCCGCTTCGGACTCCACTAAAATCAGAAGAAAACATTTCAGCTTTTCACAAAGCTTTGCTAACCGCGTCGACACATCGTTCGTTTCAGACAGGACCTGAACTTTGCAGATGCAATTTTCAGGAAAATGGATCAAAGAGATAAACATTCAGTTCCAGAAGTGAGAAGCGTGAACTGAAAAGTAACCCTGCCGAAACATTAACACATAAATTCCCTGTGTCATCGCTCATCACCTCATAGAATTTGATAAGATGAACACTAAACGGCCAAGATAGGTAGCACAGCTCCTGAACTGTTCTTGTAAATTCTTCAAGAATAAGATCTTGATTTCTGAATATATCAAACTGAGCTGAACATAGGAAGTTGTTCACCCAGTAGTTGACAATGCACTGGCAGCATTACACCATATACGCTATATTCGTTAGGTTCTGAATAGAGGAGCAGAACGCTAAAGAGAGCTATATAGGCAAAAGAAAATAAGCTCTCTATTTTTCATACCTTAGTTAGCAGTTTAGCACAGAATTTTTAAAATGTGCACTACAAACACAGCTTCACCAGTAAAATCCAAAAAATAATATCATTGTTCGATAGCTTGACTCAATTTAGCATCCATATAACATCCAAGCACACTGACAACTCTTTTTACTATCAAAAGTAAAATAAATCATCTCCCCTTGCAGGTTAGAATCAAAATCACCACCAACCAAGGACATAGCGGGCTAAATGGTCGACTATGCTGCACGCGTCGTTCGTCCTGCAATCCCTCGTGGCGACTCGTTCCAGCATATCGCAGACATCAAAGTTGAATCCAGGGTTCCCAACCTGATGTTTGCAAAAGTAGATGGAGTTACCGTTAATGGACGGGGACAACCCGGCGTGCACAGACAGTGCGTGGCCATCATCGATGCTGATGAACATGGCGCGCTTGTCGTCGTCGACTCGAGGCGCGAACGACACCATCTTCCCTGTATCCACGTCCAGCCGATACACCTTGCACGCAAGGGCGCGTCCGTGATTATCCTTGATCCAATGAGTCACAACCAGTTCTCCATCGTTATCCACCAAGCAAATTGAGGAGTCGGCCCTTGTGCGGGCGACCCGCACCAGCTGTGGCTGCTGCCCTTCCGCAGCTTGCAACACAGAGACCTCGTCGGGGGTGGCGCAGTAGAAGCGGCCAGCGAAAGGCAAGGCTGACACGATGTTGTCGTTGGTATGGATCCTTGTCCAGCTCTTGTCGCCAGGTCTGGCGACAGCAAGATATGTGGAGACATCGTGTGGATACTGCATGTTAGGCTCTCGGAATACAAGCGCAACCATGGAGTCGTCGGCAATGCCGGCTCTAATCAGCTGGACAACATCTATTTGTGCGCCCTTCTTGATTAGGGTGTCAGCACGCGGGAGCTCGGTGACCTGGCCCGTCAATGGGTTGAGGAGGTGCATGGCGAGGGTGCCCCTGTGGCACAGCACGAGGAGGCCCTCGGCGGTGGGACCCAGAAGGCAGTAGCGGCGGCAGTTTGGTTCCAGCAGAGTTATGCACTCACCCGTGTCGACATTCAGGAGGAGGCGGCGCCGGCCGTGCGCGCCAAAGGAGTGCCGGGTGATGATCCATCGCCGGGGATGGTACCGACGGTCGAGGACGCTCTGTGTGCGTGGATCGTCAGTGCACGCGCGCCACGCTGTGGACACCGTGCGGAAGCGGACGTAGTCGGCGACGTCGTGGGCAAGGAGACGCTCGGCGATCAACCCCGCTGGCCCGGCCGGTATGCTCGTCCAGTCCCTCCAGCGTGCTGGTCTGTGCAAGGCCATGATGATTGACGACGATGAGGTTCGGATGTCTTCTGTAGAGGAGGATACAATGTACTATAGTTGCAACGGAGCAGCAAGGGTATACGAGGATATGAACCGAGATCATTGGAGATCAACGTGTCCATCTTAAACTCGAATGCGAATTCTCCGTAACAAGTATTGGAGTTCCTTGTAGTTCGACACCCGGAGTACTTGTTTTAAAAGGGAAACTTCAATTTGTGCGTGCGATAATCGAACTAGTCTAGGTTCGGAAAGCACGGTCAGCCAGCCAGCCGAGGCGCCCTGTTTTTCCGGGTCATATACGGCATATTCATGTTTCTTGTATCTCTACTATCTAAAAAGGCTGAAAGGGGTCGTCAAACAATTTTTTTCGTTTTCGTCCTGCCGGTTAGTCGTCCGCCGTTTGAATTTGTGTCGAATTCAGGTCAATTTAAGTTTCAAACGTCCGAGTTTTGTTTCTGACTTATAGTAGTCGAATCCATTATATTTCAGAAACACTTGCGTGATCGAGTGGCAAGTGCGCTCGCTTTCTTTCCCCTGACCTAAGTTCAAATCCCAGTCGGAGCATTGTTTTTCCGTCGCTGTTTTTTTTTTCTTTTTATGCCCAGCGGCGGTCAGCGCTGTTGCGGGGGCAGTGCTGCAGTGGAGGAGCTCGAGATCGTTGGAACTTAATTTTCGTTTTGGGTATGCCCGGTAGTTAATCTCTTCGATCCCGTACTCGAATCGAAGACATACGAGACGTCCCAGACCGCGTCGCAACCCCACCCCACCCCAGAACCAATATTTAGCTTCTGCCTCAACGTGAGAGACCCCATCTAAGCCGCCAGCGAGCAAGGTTCCTGCCCACGGAAGCCGCCCACTTCGCCGAGTCCGCCTGCTCCACCGACGAGGCGACGACGTTCTGCAAGGTGTCTCCGTGTGCAAGAGGTGGAACCATGGAAGAGGTCTGAGACCGGCCGGATGCGAGAAGGCGCGGGTGATGTATGTGAGGTTACTACTATGGATTTGACTACGAACTGATAATGTTTGGTACAGAGTATCGTCGCCGGAGAGGAGCCGATCGCCGCCGCCGCCGCCGCCTAGTTCTACTTCTCCACCAAGCCAAGTCCTTCTTCCCCAGTACACACGACTCTTATAGCGATTACAACGGCATACAGCCGCGAAAGGTGAGATGATGGGCCACGACAGCTCTTGGGCTTTACTTGGACTTCCATTCTGGACCAGCATACTTTGGGTTGGGCTTCTGGGCTCGGGTGCTTCTTCGCTGGGCTTGTTTCTCCTTTTTCCTGCTGAGCTTCTTCAGCATACCTCCAGTCAGGTTGCTGACATCCCTCCCTCCATGAAAATCGGCATGTCCCCAAGCCGGAGACTCCGGAAAACGTTGTTGTAGAGCATCTTCGTCTTCCCATGTAGACATTTCTTCTGGCCAGGATGACCATTTCACCAATACTTGCGGGATCACACGACCACGACGACGGCACAGTCTCTGGTCTAAGAAGGAAACAGGTATCGGTGAGTCTTCAGAAGGAATGGGCAGTTCAGTACTAACCTTGCTCGAATCTCCAATAGCTCGTTTCAATTGTGAGACATGGAAGACTGGGTGAATAGAGCTAGAGTCCGGCAGCTGAAGTTTATATGCCACTTCATTGATCTTCTGTATGATAGGAAAAGGACCAAAGTATCTGAATGAGAGTTTATAATTTGCTCTGGCAGCAACTGAAGTTTGCACATAGAGCTGCAATTTTAAGAAGACCATATCACCAACTTCAAAGGTGCGTTCTGTGCGGTTTTTATCAGCTTGAGATTTCATTCTTTGCTGTGCTCTTTGAAGATGCATCTGAAGTAAACCAGTCATCAATTGCCGTTCAGATAGCCAATCTTGAAGATCTGGTACTTCACAAACTTCCGTAGCAGAATCCCCAAATGATCATATTTGTAACCATAAAGTACCTCAAATGGTGTCTTGTTGAGAGAAGAATGATAGCAACTGTTGTACCATAATTCAGCCAGAGACAACCAGTGAGCCCACTTGTGAGGACAAGCATGTACAAAACACCTGAGATAAGCTTCCAGACACTGGTTTACTTGTTCTGTTTGACCATCAGATTGAGGGTGGTATGCACTACTCATGTTCAGCTGAACCTTGGACAAGTCAAAGAGCTCTTGCCACAATTTGCTAGTAAAGATCTTGTCTCTATCAGATATAATGGCTTGAGGAAAACCATGCAGTTTATAGATATGGTCCATATATGCAATAGCAACAGACTTTGCAGTAAAAGGATGTGACAAAGGCACAAAATGAGCATATTTTGAAAACTTGTCTACCACAACCAAGATGCAGTTGTAATGTTTAGACTTAGGCAAGCCTTCTACAAAGTCAAGAGATACAATTTACCAAGCGCGTTAAGGTACAGGAAGAGGCAGAAGCAAACCTGGATACTTCACCCTTTCTGGTTTAGCTTGTTGACACACAGTGCAGCCAGTCACAAAACTATGTATCATTTTCTTCATATTTGGCCAATAGAAGACAGCTTTAATTCTTCTATATGTAACAGGAAATCCTGAATGCCCACCCATGGCACTTGAGTGCAGAGCCAGCATGATTTTGTTCTGTAATTCAACATTATTGGCTAACCAGATTCTTCCTTTGTGCCTAATTAAACCATTCTGATAAGTATAATCCTTGACATTACCAGAGATAGCAAACTCAGCAATAATTTTAGTAGCTTGTGGATCCTTTTCATATCCCAATATGACTTCTTCTAGCCATACAGGCTTCATAACTGAGACTAATACACATTCTAGCACAGATTGATCTTTATTGAAAGAAGGTCTTCGAGATAGAGCATCAGCTACATTGTTATCCTGCCCCTTTTTATATACAATCTTGTATTGTAACCCTAATAATTTGGTAAGTGCTTTATGTTGCCAGGGAGTAGAAAGCCTCTGATCATCAAGATGTATGAGACTCTGCTGGTCAGTCTTAATAAGAAACTCAGCAGGTTGCAAATAGGATCTCCAATGTTCAATTGCAAACAGTATGGCTAAACATTCTTTCTCATATGTGGATAAACCAATAGTTCTTGGACCCAAAGCTTTACTGATATATGCTATGGGGTGACCTTCTTGCTGTAACACAGCACCTATCCCTTTGTCACTGGCATCAGTTTCAATCAAAAATTGCTTACTGAACTCAGGCAAGGCCAAGACTGGTGCAGATACTAAGGCCATCTTGAGAGCATCAAAAGCTTGCTGAGTTTCATGTGTCCATGTATATATCAACCCTTTCTTCAACAAGTTGGTAAGAGGCTTGCTAATAATGCTATAGTTTTTAACAAACTTGCGGTAATAACGAGCCATGCCTAGGAAACTCCTGAGTTCCTTCACATTTTCAGGATCTGGCCAAGTTTGTACTATAGCCACTTTGTTTGGATCAGTAGAAACTCCTTTGGAACTGATGACATGTCCCAAATATTCTAACTCATGTTGAGCAAAAGAACATTTACTCATCTTGGCATATAATTTATGTTCTCTGAGTATGGATAACACTTGCTGCAAATGATCCAAATGTTCTTCATAGGTCTTGCTATAGACTAATATGTCATCCATGAACACCACCACACATTTCCTTATAAGCTTGGCCAATGCTGAATTCATCACTCCTTGAAAGGTAGCTGGACCCCCAGTTAAGCCATAGGGCAACACTTTGTATTCATAGTGGCCCAGATGAGTCTGAAAAGCAGTCTTGTACTCCTCTCCTACTGCCAGTCTGACTTGTTGAACCCCTGACCTCAAATCTAGTTTGGAAAAGTAGGCAGCCCCAGCCAACTCATCCAGTATATCATCCATAAGAGGTAAAGGGTACTGATTTTTAACAGTGTAGGCATTTAATTTTCTGTAATCAACACATAAACGCCAACCTCCATCCTTTTTCTTCACAAGTAAAATAGGTATTGCAAAAGGACTGGAACTGTTCTGTATAACTCCACTTGCCAGCATTTCTGATATCTGTTTCTCGATCTCATTTTTCTGTGCAGGATTATATCTATAGGGTCTCAAGCGAAAAGGAGTAGTACCAGGCAACAGTGGGATGGTATGATTAATGGCTCTCTCTGGTGGTAATCCTTTTGGTTTAGAGAACACATCTTCAAAATGCTCAATAATAGACTGGATGGCATCTGGTAAATCAGGAGGTAACTTGATCTCCTGTGTGACACACAACTCCAGAAGTTGCTCAACTGCATCACATTTATATAGCCCAACAATTGTTCCATGGAAATGAGAGTACACTGTTCCACTGCATGTTGAACCCCATGTAAGGTGACCTCCTTGTTCTTGTGCCAAAAGGTCATCCTCTTTAACAGCCAATCCACTTTCATAGGGCTGTGAGTTTCCAACCAGTCCATACCCAGAATAATATCATAGCAGCCCAGTGGTAAGGCCTTCAGGTTAGTAGAGAAGGTATTCCCCTGACAAAGCCATTTACATTCAGGAAACTCATAATCACAGTGGAGAATTCCTCCATCTGCAATTTTAACTCTGGTTGGACAGGATAGCTTTTGAGCTCCAGGGATAACATGCACTAGATGGTTACAGATAAAGCTGGAAGAACTCTTGTTCAGCAATGTAACCTTTCAGCCTGATGGTTTTACTGCTGGTAGTACCATTCACAGCCTATTTAGAAATAGAATGCAACTGCTCATCAAACTCAGCATCTGATTCAGAGTTATAGCCTTTCAGGAATTCAGCAAATTCAGTGTCTGTAGGATCAGAGAGTAAAGACCACAATTCCTCCACCATGTGAAGGGATACCGCACCAGAACACTTGTGAGTATGACTCCACCTTTCCCCACATTTATAGCATAAACCTTTAGATCTTCTATATGCTCGAAGGCTGACAATTTGTCATCCCAGTTTCTACTCTTGACAGCTTCTGAATTTTTCTTGTCTTCAACTACTACACCTGTATTAACTCTGACAGGTGGAGCTGGTAGTGGTAATGCTTGAGCACGAGGAGAAGGCTTGCTATAAGAAGAATAATAGTTTGACTTCACTTCTCTTCTCGGAGACTGCCTGAGGCAGTACTTCTTCCTGCAACAAAGCCAAGGAACTAGCAGTATCGAGGTCTTTTGGCCTTTGAATAATTACAACATTCTTGATATCAGGTTGTAACCCATCTATGAATCTAGCAGTAAGCATGCGAACACTAAGACAATCGTCATGTGCTAACAACTGATGCACCAGCACATCATACTGCTCAATGTACTCAGCAACATTACCACTCTGGTGAATATGGAAAAACTGTCTAGTAAGACTGCTATATTCATCTCTACCAAATCTATTAGCAAGAGACAGGCATAGATCACTCCAACCCATCTGATGAACTTTATGCTCTACTGACTGAAGCCAAAACATAGCAGGGCCTTCAAAATGCATGGTAGCTAATTTTACCCAATGTTCAGGCACAACATGATACAGTTCAAAATAAGTTTCACAGCGCTTCTTCCATAATTTGGGATTTGACCCATCAAAGCAAGGGAAGTTCACTTGGGGAAATTGCATCCCAGAATTGACAGAAGCATTGCTTTGATAAGTAATAGCAGAGGCATCCAAGCGAAAAGGGACTGGAGTATGGGGCTCAGTCGCACATGTGACCGGAGGCGGTTCGTGGGTGTTGGGAACCCCGAAACCATACCCGGTAGTTGTTGTTGACGCAGTGGCCATTAGGCCCGGGCGCCGCCGCTGAAGCGGAAGCCACCAGGTGAGCGGTAGCCGGCGCAAGTGATGGATCCACAGCCAGGGTAGCTGGATCCATCCGACTCGATTGCGGATCCTGCAGAGCGGAGAACTGGTACTGCAGGTTCGTGACGGAGTGTTGGAGCCCGTCGAGTTGCTTCTCCATCTCGGGTCTCCATCGATTGAACTCCCGCTTGGCCTCCGAGAGATTGCGCACCGATCCCGAGAGATCAGTGAGCAGGTTGTTGGTGTAGCTAAACCGCTCGTTGATGATCTCCGTGAGCGCTTTCAGAGAGTATCTTCCTTCGGAGCGGATCCAGCAAGGTCCTTCGACTCGCCGGCTTTGGATCCGGTCGATGCAGGTCCCACTGAGCTTGATGTCGGGATGAAATCGATGTTGCAGACGGGTGAGATGGGGATGAGGCAAATCCAGCATGGAACTGCGCTCTGATACCAGATGTGAGGTTACTACTATGGATTCGACTACAAACTGATAATGTTTGGTACAGAGTATCGTCGCCGGCGAGGAGCCGGTCGACGCCGCCGTCGCCTAGTTCTACTTCTCCGCCAAGCCGAGTCCTTCTTCCCCAGTACACATGACTCTTATAGCGATTACAACGGCATACAGCCGCAAAAGGTGAGATGATGGGCCACGACAGCTCTTGGTCTTTACTTGGACTTCCATTCTGGACCAGCATACTTCGGGTTGGGCTTCTGGGCTCAGGTGCTTCTTCGCTGGGCTTGTTTCTCCTTCTTCCTGCTGAGCTTCTTCAGCGTACCTCCAGTCAGGTTGCTGACATTGTATCCGCGCGGTTGCGGCTCTCGTTGATGCTGGGATCGAGAAGCTCAGGGTGCCGTGACCCGTGATCATCGCTGCTGCAAGTTACAAATTCTGGTGGGAATCACGTGAATGCCCAAAGCCGGCCGATGGATCCGAGTCGTTATATGCATGCATTGTTTGCTGCAGTTTTAGCCTGCTCTAGCACAACTTTCAGCCAACTCTCCAACCCTAGAGCTGGTTCTGTGCGAGGTTGCCGCCTGGGGTGAATCGAACTGCTGGCACAAGCAAGTAAAACTGATGATTTTCTACCCATCACTAGTAAAAATGCACGTGCGCCACGCACGTGTTCGAGAAAAATACATCACTTGGCAAGACCTTAGTAGCATAAATTAGAATTGCAATGCATCTTTAATGGAAGATAAAGAGGAAGGGAGTAGAATTGTAATAGTACCATGCACGTACGCCATATATGTGTTCCATGCACGTACGCCACATGGCGTGTATTATTTGTTCTAGGTCTCGAATGGATGATGATGGATTCCCCGCTATCAGTAGAATAAGCCATTATCTTGCCACTTTTATAACACGCCATGTCCCTGGATGGGTTTATACACATGAAGTGCTGATTTTATTAGTACTGTAAGCTGTAAGCAATAAAGTAGAAAGCATATATGTGCACCGCCAGGTGAAAGTACCAGCTTGCCGATTAAGCATGGGGCTCTGGGCAGGTTTTCATGGCGTGGAGCTGATGGCCGTACCATTTTTCTGTTCGGGTGTTGTCATCTATATCTACTAGCAAATTGCCCGTGCGATGCAACGGGCCGGAGGCAAAGAGAAATATCATGAGGCAATGAAATATGAATGTGCAAACAACCTTGCATATGAATCAATACGTAAAATTCAGATTAGCTTTTCTAAAAAAATCAAGTATTCAATCAAAATTTAACTTCTTTGTTCAGAATGTCATCATAATTCTGCAACCATTTATGATTCATTCTCTCATGCATTGCAAGTATATCACTTGACGCTAGGTAGCTAACAATGAGAGCAAAAGAGAGAAAAAAAAATGAAATTCCGCAGAACCCTATGATGTTTGATATTTACGCAAATCAGTTGTAAGTACATAAATAAAATAAAATTAAAACATTCACACGATCAAAGCCTGCACATAAATAAAATACTCAAGTACAGTATCTAACAATCTAATATAATTTTAACTAAAGTTATTTCCAAAGAAAAAAAATCTTAACTAAAGTTACACACATGGGTGCCTGTAGTTCTAATGGGTCTTCTACGAAATGTTCTGTGTGGCCCAATGACATGCTCGCCTGGCCCATACCCCTTGGTGCTTCTTCAACCTCAGGACACAACGTAAGAACGCAGCAACAGTCTGGCAATGGCACATGACGTACGGCAATGCATCATATGGGGCAGATCGATATTTTGTCTTCAGTCTGCAGAGCCGAGCCCGACTCCGCCTGCCGCAAATTAAACTTTTCACTGTCAGTTTGCAACACGTATGTGTCCCTCAATCCCACGATGCGTCTTCCACCTTCCTTTCGTACACACCAGACGCCATTACAGGCAATCGGAGCTCGTGGACTGATGATATTAAAGCACAATAATCCCATTGGATGAGAAAAACGGGTTCGAAATATTCCTCTCCTTCGATTCCCAGTAGAGAAATCTTTAAAACTAAAAAAAAATCAGAATTCGACTTGAACTCTGAGTTGGAGTCGAACTCAAGTTGAACTCAGCAATTCTGACAAAGAAACAAAAACGATTGGCAGGACGAAAAACGAAAACGAGTTTGACGATCTCTTTGTAACTTTTTATGTAGTAGAGATACTACACAATTCACTCGCAAAAAAAATATCTGTACTATATAAAAACATCATCTTTGATAAAATTGATGTGATAAAAAGGACGGTCATCAAAAGGATGTGATAAAATTCATGTTAAATTTATTCATTTGAATTTGATAAAAAGTGAACATTAATGGTGTAAATTTAATTAGACAGTTGATATTCATACTTAAACTTCCGCTTTCTATCGCATTGTTAGTTGTATTTTGGCACCCGTGGCAACGCACGGGTATGTTGCTAGTCAGGGGAAAAGAGGATAATCTCACCCGTTCCTGGCCCATCATTCTTGATGCTGCTCGCGGTGCTGCAGAAAACAAGAACACAAGAGCTTGTTGTGGAACCAGTCTGGCAAACAATGAGAGAAGATGGGATGATAGCGCAAACATCATCAAATATCCATGAATCTGCATTATGCCCATCCGTTTGGATCATCAGCCACCCATGACCATATACATGCAGAGTTTGGACTCCTGAACAGCGGCGAATCCCAACCCACCGTCGTCTGCAGCGATGGCAGCAATGTACTATGCCGGGCTCTTCACCGGCAGAGCAGAGGACTGGTCGCTGAAATTTTGTGCCCGACCAAATCGTATTACAGGATTCGGCTGCCCGGCGCGAAACTGAAGTAGATTGCCTTTTGCAGACAAGGACATTGCGTTTAAACCAAATAGTGACATCCCGAGGTGAGCTCCTCTGATTCGTCCTTGTTCGCGAGGACGACGGCGACAGGGGCGTCGGAGGGGCAGTCAAGGTGGTCGCAGCCAGATGCTGCGCAGAGCACAGCTACGTTCCAACAAGCATCGGTGTGCGGCTCGTCATCGAACGCATAGACCAGACACTTTGGGAATTTTCTCATCGAGGAGTTCGCCCATCAGCAACGGCGACGGTGCCATTGCGGCAGAGCGAGGGTTCGTAAAGTGAGCACGAGCTCAAGCAGAGCTGATTAAAATCTGACCTGGTTCATCATTAAAATCTGAATTAAAGAAGTCAGAGCTGCAATACAAATTATTTTCCAATATCAAGATCAGCTTATAGATATTTACAGCAAACACTTAACTAATGTGTCTGGTAAGAAATCATACAAAGCTATAACTCCTTGGTGTTTTCCTTCTAGCTGACAGCTCGGAATTTTGTTGTTGTGAAAGAAATGAGATATTAGTCTTCCTCCTACAGATCTAGTGTTGTATGTTAATGCTACTCCAATCCGTAATACCAGAGTTTTTTGTGGTAGTAAATTTACAACAAGACCGTAGTTCCGGAAAACACCATGAGCTTGTGGACTCATCTTTGAACAGGTCAAGCAGAGACTATAAGAAGAGTCAGTTTCCAACAAGGCAAATGCCCTGTAAAACTAACTTCATTCCCAACAGGCCTTGCTAATCCTGAACCGAAGAAATAACTTCTGTTGGGTTAGTCTCAATGTAGACTTGCTACTTTGGCCACTGTTCAACTGAAATAGGATTAGAACCATACTGATGCGGTTTTTAGACCATGGCAACTTGCTACTTTAGCCACCTTGTTCAATTTAGACAGGAACTAGAGACTGGAGAAACAAATAAATGCGTGTTGATTCCCCATGTGGTGACAAAAAACATACAACCTGAAAAGTAACTTCAGCTGACATATTAAACAGTCATGTTGAATTTGAGTCATTATCAGAAAATTCCAAGAACAAGATTTGACTCATTAAGCAGATCACCGTCCCCAGTACATCATTTTGTTTTCACTGGACGATGATGGGGAAAGAAGGCATAAGGTTCTGTATAGCCCGACAATTGTTTCAAGAATAGGCTCAACAAAATACTGAACACTAGCATCAACTTTCACAAAATAACAAAAATGCCTAATGACCATGGCAGGGTGTTGTCTTGATAAAACCATCCTCAACTGAAAGTTAGACAATTCTCCTAAACTTATTTATTTTTAATATTCTGGCCTTTGTCAGAGATTTAATCGCCGATCTATTGTCACGACGATTCATTAATTTCAGCAAACTAAAATTTTCAGCTGAACCAAATCAAGCAAAACAAATTTGTTTATCTTTTCAGATTAATGTCTACAAGTAACAACCATGGTGGTCAGTATTATGCAGTGACTTTGCGTTTAAGCAAACCAAAGACTTCGTATCCATCAAATATTGATTCCATACTGACACACCCATTAGTGAGAGATGGACCTGCTCACATCGATCTCAAATGGAATGCAAATGGACATAAACAAGTAAATTAAACAATTCTGTAACTCAAAGTCAGATTTCAAAAACAGTTAAAACTTCCACCAAAAAAAAAAACTCCCCTTTCAAATACCATCTGGAACCCACATATTCTAAATAGGTATTATCTGTCACATAACACAAGACTGGAGACCAACCTCACCTGTGACTTCCTCACCCTCTTAGAGATGATTGTTCCTGCCCGGCAACTCCACTCAGCCAAGAAAAAGATAGGACAAAGAAAGTAAAGAGAACCATGAGTCTGCTACCTTCCTAACTCTCTCAGAGATACATGCACAAAACAAACCTGGAGGATGAAACAAAGAGAGCCTACAAATAGAGAAATCAATGTGTAAACTAGGTTGAGACCAAAGTGCAATGTCAGTCCATTTATATATAAACACGAGTAAATTAAAGAACACACAAAGATAAAAGAGATTGTTTTCGTTACATCTGTGGCAAAAAGCAAGTACAATTGACATGGATTATCACTAAGCTCAACAATGGTCAATCAGTTGAGAGCATGAACAAGATTTTCTGCTACATAAGAACCTCATGTGACCATATGGGAAATCACCATAGACTGAAGACCTCAACTAGCAGTTTCTAGTTAAAACAAAATATAGCACAAGTTTCCTCGGAAGGAGATATACCCCAACAAGATAGCCTAAACGGACGAATCACGCAACCTTACAAAAGGGTCAGCTGTTGACAAATCATGTGCAACCTCATTACCCACCGAACCAAGTGATCCAGGCCGACTATTATGATACACAAAATCAACAAGCGCATCCCTCGAAGCCCTGTTTTTGGTCTCAAGAAGTCTATGATGCCTTTCAATCCACTCACCACTTATCTTGTGAGGTACCTCAAGAATCATAGATTGGAGCACTTTTGCATTCAATACAAAGAACTTGGCAAAGTTAATATGCGACTTGTTGCCTCGATAATCTATCAACACAATTTTCTTGATACAAATACCAAGGGTACCAATAAGATTTTGGTTCTTGTGAAACCACAGATTTTTCTCCCCAGGCATACACGACTGAAAAAGCAAAATGAACATTAAAATGGTGAGAAGCTAGCTTCAGAGCAAGTATCATTATAAGTGAAAAAGAAGTAACGAGAAACTATTTCACTGAGAAAGTATAGTACCTCGATGTACAACTTTTCCAAGCAGGGAAAGCATTTCATGAAGTTTATAACTACATCCAAAGTAAGATGTCCTTGTGATAAAGCTAAAACCTTCATATTGGGCATCAGAGTCGTCAAGCTAATAAGTTGTGATCCCTGAGTAAAACACAAAATACAAAGAGCAACATGAGGATCTGGATAAGGGAATTGAGATTACTCGTGGTGATCAAAGTGAGATTGAATCAGACAAACCTGAAAGATTGTGGTGCCAAACTGGAGTCTGGCTATGTCATGAGAGAGTTTCCCCAATATATGCAATTTTGGTGCAGAGATAACCGAGATGACCATATCTCTGGAATAATTATTTGAAAAGCAGCAACCTGTCCAGACTGGGGGCGTCCTCGATGACAACTTGTTGCAACGTGTGGTCCTCCTCCCCATCCCGGATGCAGACATATGCTTCTAAGGCTAGGGGACACGATTTGGATGCAGGAGCAGCCGTTGGTACAACGCAACAGCAAACTCTCCAGGACAGGGCAGCCGGCAAGCAAGGCGTGCATCGAGCTATGGGAAATGCTGACACTGGAAAGGCTCAATTGCTTGAGAACTGGAAATTGGAGCGCGCTAGCGTTGTTTCCATCCGGGAACCCACCGCAGCCCGAGAAGCTGGCAACGCGAAGGGTGGCCGAGAGGCTGTGCATAGAAGAAGGCAGCGGCGGCTGGATCCCCGTAGCTTGAACGCCGTAGTCGAACTCGAGCTCCTGGAGGTTGCGGAGGGCGGGGGACTGCAGCCAGCCGTCTAGGGTTGCGGCGGGATGGTTGCTGAAGAAGAGGGCGGGGATGCAGAAGCGGCGACCAGGGCCCGGATGCGAGGAGAGAATGCCAGAGATCTTCTTCTTAGAGATGAACCGCCGCCGGTCCCCGAGGTCGAAGTTGAGAGGAGCGGAGCGCCATAGGTGGCGCCACAGGGGGGCGATTACCTTTGTGCGGGCGCCGTCCTTGGTGGGGAGAAGGGAGACGATTTCGCCGAGGACGGCGTTGGGGAGGCGACTGATGAGGTCGAGATCCTCCATGGCGGGGTGTCGGCGCGGCGGCCGGCGGCAGTTGCCGGATTGGGGAACTGGAATGGAATGGGTCTCCCTCCAACCCGAGATGGGGAGAGAAGGCCTGCCAAACCTCAGTCACGCCTGAGTCTACTCGCATCATTTACATTTTTCCCTTTATTTTAACCAAGGAGTCTAGTCGTTTCTTTTTCTTTTCTTTTGCTCTTTTTTGGCGTTAGGATCTGTAACCAATTCAAATTCAGTTCCATTTTGATGTCTTCTATATATATATTTTTTTGAATTGATGTCTTCTATTTTGGTGCCACGCAAAAATGTGCAAGTTGGTCACTTAATAAAAAACTACCGAACATCACTCAAAAGCTCTCGATCTAAATTAAAATTTATCAAGTTTGAATCTCATTTAAAACTTTTCAATCTCTCTCCGCAGCACAAAAAGGTGATCGGGGGCATATGGCAAGGTCTTCAATATTATGGACATATGGCAAGGTCTCGGGCTGATCGGGGGCACTTACACTCATGATGAGGCCTCGGCCAAATGGTAATCATGGTAGATTGCCACTGTTTTGTCTTTGTTTATGTTAATTTATCCCTAATTGCTATGCGATTGATGATGTTTAGGCCCTATCAATTTAGCTGTGATAGTAGCGAGTTAGTTGTTGCTTTCATGCCAAACTGCTGAATCGTTCATGGGTCTGTTCTTGGTTAAAGCAATTAGAAGGAAGAAGAATGCAAAACTCATGTCAAACCCTAGCCAAATTCCCAAACTGAAGAACCCTACCTAATGTTAACAGTAATTTGATGTTGCCAACCTGCTACTGATGATGGTCCGGTCGCCGTCGGTGCGCCGTTATCCAAGATATTGGTCGAACTTGGCAACCCTAAGCCTGACGACTCACCGCGCCGCCATCATTGCGGGTCTCCACCTGTATGTCGCCAGGAGCTTCCTCACTGCTTGTCCGAATGCGCTTTGGCATTTGTTTACGGACCGTTTTGATTTCTCCGTTGATTTTATAATTTTTTGGTTTTGTGCTGCACATTTTATGGGCCGCAGTATGGGCTGCACGCATTTTGATGGGCTGAGGTTTTTTGGAAAATTTCTTAAGGGCCATGCTCCCGAAGATTTATGATTTTAAGGCCTTTCACGAATTTTGTTTAGAGTCTGTTTGGATGTAGATATCGGAGGCCTTGGGAATTGAATAGGGTTCAATACCAAATCAGCCTAGGCATTGAAATGAGCTCAATGCCAAAGCGATTGTTTCGATGTCCATAGAATTGACAGCTAAAATTCAACTTAGGGGCTGGATCACGCGATGGAACTCAACCCTGGCGAGGATACTTACCGGACTTGGGGAAGAAAGGGGCAGAGAGGGCGTTGTCACGGAAGCCGGTGCAGCCATGGAGTCGTGAGCCCTCCTCCACGCCTAGCCCGCCCTCCTTGGACGCGCAGGGCTGCGCCTCCCGCTCCCGCCGTGCCCGCGTGCTGCCCACTCTGCCGCCGTCAAGCTGGTCAACCTCCACTCCTTGTGTCGGCGACGACCCTCCTTTTGCTGCTCTGATGTCGTGCTGGGACATGCGCTCCGGAAGCGGCAGCCCGACAACGTTGCCGGCGCCGCTGCTGGAGGAGGCGGGCCGGTAGTTCCTCAGTGTGGACGTGAAGACGTTGGGAACTTTGAATCGACGGGGACGGATGAAATTCACGCAAATCCACGCAACTCAGTTATGTTCCATTGCCGTGGAATTAGGCCTCCAATGCCAATTCCAATTCCGGTGACATCCAAACACTGGAATTGGCAGTTCCTAATTCCAGCCCTCAATTCCGACATCCAAACCCTACCTTAGGCTTTTTTTCAGTATTTACGCTAATTCTTTTTAATGATTATGCACAAATAAATTGCCTGATAATTAACGTTATTTTCTAATGTCTTCCGTTGTAAATTCATGTTTATTCTCTGAATAATATTTGATGAATTTATTCTTGGTTTTATTTGATGTCACAAATTTATTTTTCGTGACATTAAGTTTCCAGTATTGTAATCTGTTGCACATTATGGGATGTGAAATTGGTTGAATAATTTATGATCATTAAGTATTTTTTAGTAATTTTACTGGTTTTAATGTTAAATATTTGCCCATTATTTATGAGTTTTTTTTTGGAAATTAGTGTTCTATTATGAATAATGTTTTGGGCATTTAATTGTTTAATGCAATGTTTACCTTATGTCCTACACACTTAGTAGCACTATATTTAAGGGCACTGCAAATTTAAGCTCTATTACGAAAAAGTTCAAGGGCACAGTATTTAATGGCATTGCAAATATAATCATAATTCAATTTTAGATTGTCTTGATTTGAAAAGGACCCAATGGAAAACCTCAACTCAAGACAAGAATTTTCTACAATAGTCTATATCGAGAGCAATTTCATGGTTCCATCCATTTTTGACAATGTTGTTTGGATTCATGAGTTTGCTGGGGTTAGTTGCCCACCATTAAGATGTTCGTAAGCCATTCATAATTGACAACCCATTCTAGATATCACAATTTGGATTGGTCTCTTGGGATTTTCTAATTAAGCTAGGCAGAAGCAATGTTCAAGTGCATTCAGACTAATTTAAAGATCAAGAGTATTTCAGTGCAATTTTTAATGCGTTTCACCTTGAGGCATTGGTTTATGAGATTTATGGCACATATCAGGTTATTCTTACCACAAATTTTAGTTGTCTTTCTCCATCTAAGGGTGGTTTTTATAGTATTTTTATATTATGTGCCACTGATTTTTTTGGGATTTAAGATTATATTTCCAACATAATGATGCATTATGGCTAAATTCCTATGTTTTATGAAGACAATGAGGATTTTTCATGTTTTGAAGGCCATTTTGGCAATAAGGCAAATATTTTGACACTCTATAATTGCATTATGACTATTAAAGTGGATGATCATATATAGATTGTTGAAATTTATTGACCATTAATGTTTTGTTGATTTCCCTATGATGTGGGTTTTGTAATTTTTTTTAACATAACAATGAGGGTTGCTAATGGCTAATCAGAAAGATAAATACCTCTACTTAATTATCCAGGCTTCCTGGAGGTCACAAGAAACTTGTCCAAGAGAATACTTAGATATATCAACATCATCCATATTTATATTTTGCTATATGGACATCTTATGTGATTTCGTGGCAAAAAATATATGCACAGGGTTTCAAATGGCATGCTATTGACACTCGAATTTTTAGTTCTGGATGCTCATTTAGGTAATAGGTTTTGTTTCCTTGATTGAGTTTACAAATTGCCACAAAATTTAATGCATTTCAGAATTATAATATGTCTCTCTTTACATGTGAATCTACAAAGCCTGAGCTGCCACATGAATAGAGCCGTGCCAACGTGCTGTTTCAACTACTGCCCCAAATTTATTTAGTTTTTAAGCAGAAGCCCCAAAATTATTTAGATCTGTTGTCAATATCTGCCACCTATCTGTGACCGTTTATAGATGAACGACACGTGTATACATTGAAAAATTTCAAGCACGGCCCAGCACAAAATATTTTAGATTTTGCAAAAATGAGTTCTATTTTCATGAAGTTTGAGTTCTTGTGCGCAAAGGAGAAAAGTAATGTACCAGATAAATTTGTAAGGATACCTGGGGTGTAGAAATTCAAGTCATGCATAGTAATGAACTAGTAAAAGTGCCCGCGTTGCCACGGGCTGATCGGAAAAAATTGTACATTTACTAAATTTGACTTATTGGTAAATTTTTTCAATCATCGGGCAGATCAATCTTAGCTTGAGAGTTCATAAATCCAATAAGCCTAAACTTGATCCCTTCTGCGTTCCATTGTTCACATCTCGAAAATTCACCTCAAACTTAGAACCGAACCTCAAAATTGTGCAGATTCCACATCGTGTCACCGTGTTCTTCATCTGAAGATACCAAGTGGTCATTGTCGTAGTCATCGTCATCCCATGTCACTCCAGATCGCCTCTAATATACAACATCTATAATATTTAAAATACTCTGAAATTACACAGTATCACACCTGTTCTTCCATGCAAAGATCATTGTGTTGTTGGAAGATTCATAATTCCCAAGTTTGTTTTATGTACAACATGATCCAATAATTGGCATTTTACATGGGAAAACACAAGCTTTACACCTGATAGACTAAACTTCATGGGAGAAGTTTGATATGCTGACAACCATTATTAGGAAAGACATTGCAAGAAGGCAGAATGAACTTCATCCCCCCGCCCCACCCCCCAAAAAATAAAATCCTAACTACCATGTTCCACTTCTCGCACTGCAACCTTTGGGATTGCTCAACTACGACAAGCCCTTCCCAAAACCGATTGGCTATCACCTCTAAACATTGAAACCGTATCAAGAAATGAAAATCAGGAGAAACAATTATGGGTTTAAGTGTGTGACATCTTCTAGTATTTCTCTGAAACTGATGCACATAGATTTCATCTCTGACAGGGATTTATGGTTTTGGGTACCCAACTGGGTAGAAAATAGGTTCATAAAACATAAGGTTTACGACATGCCATCTTGTACGGTTGTCCAAAAACTCAAGCCTCTTGGTGTTCCCATTTCAAATGTGATTGTCAGAATGATCTTTTTAACCGGTATCATGCTACAAAATTCATCGACATGGTAGATTGATCACGTTGAGGCCCTTTTCCTAGACACAATGATCTTGAATAACCAACTAGCGTCAAACTTTCTTGTACAAAATTGTATTCAAGGATTATTGTTGCATACCAGCATCTCATCCCAAGAATGAATAGCCCCGGTTTTGCTGAACGAATCATAGAAGTTTCCACAATAAGCAATGGCACCATTCAACAACGTTGCAAAACACTCGTATTTAACATACAACATGGTTACTGAACTGATCCCAGTCATTTCCGTCAGGAAAATGCACACATGCAGTATAACTATCATCACTTACACAAACCATGCAAGGCAGAGTAAATAATAACTTCAATAAATCAAAACGTTAACACAGCCATGGTTCACAACCACATTCGAACAATATGACCGGCCACAAGACTTGCCAGCTGCCACTTGGCAATCTTCTCAAAATATGATAGGCCCTGAAATAGAGATTCATGAATAGTGTCATCCTCATCGAACGAGAAACAAATCTCTACTCCACTCCTAAAAAGTCTGGATTTAGTCTTTCGTCAGCCTTGATTGCGAGTCCGCCGCCCGCGCTCTCCTCACGGTAAAAGCAACTGCAAATCTGGTACTCTTAATTAATTTCTCTGCCCGCTCAACCCGATGACGACTCTGTCTGTCCCAAAACGTCCCGATTATGCTCGCCGCCGCAAGTGGTAACAATTGTTGCGTCTCTATCACCGTCTCAACCTCGAGGAAGCCACGGTTCCCCTCACCATGCGCCAAACATGGAGTCGCCGCCTCGCCGGCCATCAGCCGATTGGGATGCGGCGTCTGATGTCACGGAGAAGAGAAGAAGACGAGACACAGCGCCGCCTCGTGTAGCCATGCCTTCGCCACAGGTGAGCTGTTGGAATTATTGACCTCGGTCAAGTGGCCCAAAAGGCCCAATCCGAATCCAACTCAGACCCCTATTAGCTGCCTTGATCGGGAGGCAAAATTCAGCCCATCTAGGGCCCGGCCCCACACCTACAGCACTATAAATATAGGGGAAACCCCTGGTTAACCCTAATTTGTGAGGTAATTCACGAATTAGCCGCCAGGGTCCTTCAAGCCCTAACCTAACCGATTAGGAAGGGTGATGCAAGGTGTGGAAGCCCGGTGTCCCTTTGATCTACATCGACATCTGCTGTTCTTCTACGTCTACACCATCCACAGCCTCATCAAGGCTGTGATCATGACGGGTAAGTGTTTTCAGTTCAGATTAATGTCTCTAGGTGTGATCTAATTCCTGACTAGTTGATTCCTGTTAAGTTACGGGCGAATTAGTTCTAACAATTGGTATCAGACGCCTAAAACTAGTCGTTTTAGATCCCCTAGTCTCGGTTTGCACTAGATCTGATCATGTTTTAGGTTTGTTTTAGTTGATCTAGCGCAATCAGAGGCGGTCATCATGTCATTAGTCAAGTTCTAGTTCAGTTTTAGTTAGTTTTGATGATCCATCCCTAGACAGAGTCGAATTAGTTAGCTAAGTTTTCAGTGCAATGTTTTAGCTCTGTTTAGTTTAGTTCTCTACTTCTGCATACTAAGTCTTACTTCATGATTAAGTTTTCAGTTAGATTAATGATCGCGTAGTAAGATTAGTCATGTTTTAGTTTAATTAGCTTTCAGTTTTACTCATGATTAAGTTAGTACAGTAAGCAATTAAGTTAAGTACTTCATGTTTTAGTTGCAAGCAGTTAGGGTTCTAAGATTTCATCTGTTAATCATGCCCTGTCACACGAAACTGAAGCGCACCTAAGTTTAATCTGGGCTCTAGGGTTAATCACACACGCACACACTAACCCTAACCCTAAGTTTATGCAAACCCTAACCCTAATCTGCTAAGTAAGAGAGACTTACCTCTCTCGGTTGCCGCCGTCCCGCGCCGTGCACTCAGATCTCGCACGCGCGCATGGCGGCGGCCCACCTCATCTCCTCGGTCGCCGGCGAGGACCCCACGGCTCCGCCGTGCGCGCGCTCCTCACCGGCCTAAGGACCGAACGCGCGGCATAAGCTCCGCCGCGCGGTTCCCCGGCACGCCCACGGTCTTGGGCCGTTGTCGTTGTCGTCGCGCCGCCCTCCGGGTCGCCGTCATCACCGCATCAGATCCGCGTGCGATGGGCCCGGGCCTCAAGGGCGCCACGGTGAAGCAGCTCGACGGCGGCGCGCGCGATCTCTTGCACGCGCGCGCCGGCGAGCAGCTTCCCGAAGCGCCGCGGCGACGGGTCGGCGTCGTCGCGCTCGTCGCGTCGCCAGCAATGGGGGAGAGAGTGAGGTGCGAGAGGGAGCGGGAGTGAGGAGTGAGGCGCCTAGGGTTTCGCCGGCCTCTTATGCCGAGCTCATTAACCCCTGGCCGTCCGATCTCCTCCCTGCTCGATCCGACGGCTCGCGCGCCAGCCATCAGTTGGGCTGGGCTGCTTACGCGGTGCGCGCGCGCGCTCGTCGGGCCGGATCGGCGGCCTGCCCGCCGGTTTGTGGGCCTCCGGTTCGGCGGCCTTTTTAGCGGCCCGCGCGGCGTCGCGTCGCGCGACGGGCTGCGCCAAAATTCGTGCGCACGCGCACACTCAGCTGGGCCACGCCACGTCGCATTGGGCCGTGCGATGCTGGGCTGCCGCAGGCTGATTCTTCAGCTTGTAAGCGAATTCCTTTAAGTTTTTTTTTGCTATTACTTAATGTTTTAGCTCTCTCTTTTAAGATTAAGTAATTAAGAAATTTTAAGTAAGTATTATTTATGAGATAAACGTTGCTGTGAAATTATATAAGTATTATAATTAAGTTTATCTGCAGAAACATTTTTCCCATAAAATTCCTCATGATTTTCTAAGTTTATTAGTTGAGAAATTATTTAAGTTAAATTCTCAAGAATATTTAGTAGCAATATTTCATTTGCTAAATTTAAGCTTCCGCTGTCATTTTGAGAATATATATGCTCATCCAATATTAAGTTTTATTAAGAATATTAAGTCTTATTAGCTTTCATGAGCATAATAATTTAAGTTTAAGATCAATTTAGCTCTTAAGTTGAGCTACAAATTCTGGGAATTTTAACATGTACTATGTACATATTTTCATAAGTACCATTAACTCTTCTGTTTTACGCAGAATCATGAGATTTAAGATCTCCCCTTGATGATCAAAATAAGTATTTTCTCTGCGAAATTAACATAGTGGGGAAACCATTTTCATTAAGTTAATGCCCAGCATATATGATCTTTTCTCACCATGTTTAAGACATTATTTGAGTTTTATAAGCGAATATTAAGTTGAGCTTATTATTTTGTTATATTTAATTTCGCTGAGAATATTAAGTTTGATCTATTAAGTTTGACTATAAATAAGTTTTATGCTGCTTTCATTATAAGTTAAATAAGTTTCGCTTGTTTTCCCCACCGGTGATGCAAGTTGTTACTTATTTTGCATGATTGTAATCAGACCACCGTAGGGTTATTCTCGTGCTATTTAGTGCATCCTATTGTACTATTTGAGTTTAAGTTTTAAGATTATTGTAATAATTTTCCATCATGCCTTAAGACTAATAAGAAATGCATAAGTTTGCATTCATTAAGTGTGCTCTAAGATTAAACAATGCATCTTTTGCGTTATTGTTGCTATAAGTACTAGCACTATTCTATTAGCACATTAAGATATTTACTAAGTACCATTATTTGGTTTTCATTTTCAGATAAGAGCCACATGAAGAACATTAAGTCCTTCAATGGCATTGACTTCCTTTTATAGAAAGAGAAGGTGCAAGACATTCTCAAGTTTCTGAAGCTTGATTATGTACTTCATAACGTCGAGCCGCTTTCTCCCTCTTCTGGCATTGAGGATTATGCTGAGAAGATGTATGAGTATCACTTTAAGTTAGAGATATGGGAGCGAGACAATAAGCTTGCCAAAAAGATCATCATGCGTTCCATCTCAGCTTGCATAAGAGGGGAATTTTATAGATACGAGGACACAACGGCTAGTGGACTCCTCTACTTGATTGAGTTAGATCATAAGAGAGTTTGCACAAAATTCCTCATCAAAAGACTAACCACCTCGCGCTATGATGGACACAGTGGATTAGCAAGGCACATTTGCAGCATGTGTGACATTGCTTATGAGATTAAGTCTTTTGGCATGGACATCTCCGATTCTTGTATAGCACATTATATTAGTGAATCCATAAAATCGGATGAGTGATTCTTAGATTTTAGTCAATGAAATTAGTTGAAGTTTTATTCTTAAGAACTTCATTTAGAATTAGTTAGTGGATTCAATAGTTAGCTTGATGGCATTCAATGTACTTTAGTGAAACCTTTTGGTTCAATATATCATTGTTTATGAGTACATTTCTCTTTAAGTTATGAAATTATCTCTTATGTCCTCAAGTTTTAAGTTACTATCTTAATTACTTTTCTACAAGCAAATTTCATAATGTTAATTATGAACCTCTTACATATGTGAGAGTTATATGAGATAAGTTAAGTGATGAGACTTTGCCGAATATGTGGCACACTCTTGTTTAGACCACAAATTCGGGGGGGAGAATGGCATGTCTCATCAATTTAAAGATACTCCAGTTAATAATGTCATTTAAGATTTGCTCTTGTTAATTAAGAATTAATCTTAGAAATATCTTCATAATTCTCTCCATGATATTTTCATTGTCCATAAGTTTTAAGGACATAATTAAGAATAAGTTTTAAGCATAATATACTCGCTATATCTTATTGCTTAAATTAAGAATAAATTCAAGAGCAACTATATCATGCAAGACATGATTATTAAATTACTGTTGTGATGGGAGTTCATACTCCATAAAGACCAATTGTCTCGATAAGTGTGAGTTTTGTTCTATATTCTGGCCACCGCTGATTACGGGACAACTCTCACAGATTGTGTTGTGTCACCCATTTTCTGACCACCGCTGTTATGGGTTGGTACAATGGAATCAGAGACGATTGAAGTATGGTTGTGTTCATGATACTGGCCACCGCTGTTTTGTGGACATTTAATCATAGCTTTGCTGCTCTAGTTCATCATCTAGCCACCGCCAGTGTGGGCTAGTGTTGGCAAAGCAAGCTGATCAGTGGTATAATAAATGTCGTGCCAAGATAAGTTAAAGAGCTATCATTGTAAATTTACTTTTAGATAAGCTTATGGGCCGACACATTTAATATTCTGATTATTCAGAATTCAATGAAAGCTCATATGGAAGGAAATGGGGGAGAAGAAATCTTATTGAGATGTAGGATAAGTTTCCTCTATATCGATGATTTAAGATGAGATGTGTATATATATACATACATATATGATTTTCTCATATCGTGCCATAAGTGTTTCTCCATTCTTTTCTAACTCTGTTGAAGATCTACATTAGTTGTATTTCAATAACAGAGACTCGTAATATTTTAATAATAAGTTAAGTTAAGTTTTGGGCACAAAAGTGAAAGCCTAAGTTATTTCTAAGATTATGTAAAAGAGGTCATAAAAGGGTCTACGAATTTTGAACATAAGTATAGTTCATCTCATAGCAATTTTCTGATGGAGTCAAGACAGCAGACTGTAATGGGTCTGCAGATTGTTGAAGAAGTGATTCCAAAAGAAAATAAGATGTTAAGTTTATAACTCACTATGAGTTTGTACATATCATGGGCAACCGTGATTTATTTTATAAGGTTAAGGTGTATTAATTAAGATCCTGATACTTTAAGGTAATTATTTTCTCCGTAAGTTGAAAGAAATAAGCATGCATTCCAAAAAAGGAGAAATGATTTCATCATATCATAAGACACATCTAGTGATGCTTTTCCTAAGTTCTGGGGGAGTATGACATTTTGATGGGACCAAAGTGAGTATTGGGATTGTCACTCAAGCACAAAAGTTAAGAGAGGCTCTCAAGTGACAATATGTGAATGCAAATATAATTATGCCTGTAAGTTTTGCGTGATATAGTAAATTTTATCATAAGAATAAGGTTAAGAATAAAATAAATAGGAAGACGTTCCTAAGGCTTCAGATTGAAGCTACATGCTAAGATCTATAAGACATTGACTTAGCATGACAAGTCGGAATGCTTGACAAGATTTTATTAGTCTTAGTCCAGGGAAGGTCCACTGGAAAAGGTGTTTAAAGTTAAAGGCACCATATAACATGCCTATTTAATTAAGTATAATTCAGATAAGGTTTTGTGAGGGTGTATGGATGTAAATGTGCACAATTAAGTTTTATGTCTTTCATTCTTACAGATATGAGCGATTCTGCAGAAAGCTCTAAAACAAGATTAGCATTATTTATGTTGATTTTGTATGGCATGTTTCAGACAGGCATATGAAATATATTCCGGTATTATTAAGCCTACATTGATAGTACTCAATGTTACTGTATCTGATTACAGAATTCCTTCAAGTAATGACATATAGTTGATGGTGTCAAGCCCATTGACAACTATATTGTTATGTTATCAAAGAAGAGTCCCAGGATCAAGTCATTTTAATGCTTTAAGTAAATAGCTAGCAACATGACTAATTGAAGGGTGTTATCGCCTATCCTATTTCGCGAAATTAGTATGGATTTAGTGATTAAACCTGAAATATGATTCTGGATGAGGCCGAATAAATAAACTCCCAGTTAAGATTAATAAGTGTTCTATCGAGATACTGTAGCAGACTTTGGTTAATTATGTCCCAGTACACCTGTATTGCTTCCGGTGACTGATTCGTCAGGTTTTGTTATGGTATTGAGTGTGAACATAATGCGAACATAAGTCTAAGTTTAAGATTAAGATTGTTCGATTACGTGGGAGATTATTGATCTGTGTATGTCCACCTGCATGTGATTGATAAAATAAATATTATAAAGAATTAGCCATTGACCTTTGGTCAAGGGGGAGAATGTTGGAATTATTGACCTCAGTCAAGTGGCCCAAAAGGCCCAATCCGAATCCAACTCAGACCCCTATTAGCTGCCTTAATCGGGAGGCAAAATTCAGCCCATCTAGGGCCCGGCCCCACACCTACAACACTATAAATATAGGGGAAACCCCTGGTTAACCCTAATTTGTGAGCTAATTCATGAATTAGCCGCCAGGGTCCTTCAAGCCCTAACCTAACCGATCAGGAAGGGTGCTGCAAGGTGTGGAAGCCCGGTGTCCCTTTGATCTACATCGACATCTGCTGTTCTTCTACGTCTACACCATCCACAGCCTCATCAAGGCTGTGATCATGACGGGTAAGTGTTTTCAGTTCAGATTAATGTCTTTAGGTGTGATCTAATTCCTGACTAGTTGATTCCTGCTAAGTTACGGGCGAATTAGTTCTAACATGAGCCTCACCCTCTTTTCGATCACCGCATCGTCCTGACAAGACCTTTGACGACGTCTTCGGCGAACGGCCGGCGAGGTCGAGGAACAGACCGGCGCCATCTTCTCGAGGGCACCAACGTTGACCTCATGTATCCTGCTCTACTGTATATACAATCAGAAGTTCATGCAGATGACAAGAAAACTGGGTTAGGCATCGTTCGTCGTCGTACATCCTCCAAGCATAACGACTGGACGATGGTGAATCCTCGCCCCGGCGATCCTATACTATACCTTGCCCGGCCTAATACTCAAGCGATCCTTCGGTACGTGCATGGTTGCTCCTTTTCATAAATGCATAGTCTGTGATTTCTTAGATCCACAACTGTATTTTTTTTTTTTTGCGACTGAGATCCACTACTGTATTTGAAATACAAAGACATGTAGTTAATTTTAAACACACGCAATACTTTCTTGAGCACAGGAGAAACCAACAAGCTTATTTTCGGTGTTGGAAATTGGCATGTACCATAAATTTGACTCTCTTTCAAAAACTTTTCAAAGATGGATTTAGCACTTGCGAAAGGTACACAAGAAAGTGATGACAATCTCAAAGATTATATGTGCTTTGCTGACTGACTAACCAAATTCTCGTATGTGTAATGTGCTTCGCAGAACGAGGAAAGAGGGGCCGATTGCTAATCTCCAGCATTGGATACCCTTCTGAGAGACCTCGGTTGGGTAAACTCAACATGGTATTCCATGAACATTTGGGCCAAGCTAGCAATGGAGAAATTATCAGAGTGCACTGAGGGAAAGTATTATTTTCTTAGGGCATAGTTCATAACTGCGCATGTGATGATTATGAGAGCGAGGTCCTTGCTTGTGAAAGTTTTAACATGGTGGCAGAAGTGATTTGTAGAGTGTGACAGTATTTAAAAACATATTTGATTGAAGCTATGTGGCCTATGATAGTATAAAAGATTATACAAATATAAAGAAAAACTTCGAAGTCGACATTCAAGGACAGTTTAAGTTCCTCACTATTAATTTTTGTTCAACAGTGTGAATCAAGGGTATAAAGTTGTTTTTAATTGCACTTGGGTGAACAATCAGGTTTAAAGGATGATTGTAGCACAATCAGGTTTAAAAGATGATTGTAGCATTCCCTGGATGTTTTATTAATGGTATATATAACTAGCTATAAGGATACACTGTAAGAATTTGGGAGATCCATGACGTTCTGGGCGTGACGTTTATGGGTAGCGTCACAAACATTACAGTTCTGTGACGATTTTGCAATTTTCGTCATGGATCATCTTGCGGGTCCCAGAGGGCACCAAATAGGACGACATTTCTATGACGAAATCATCACTGATCGTCACAAAATGAAACAAGTAATCGTCACGGATTTTCAGCATCCATGACAGTTTCTTTTCGTCATAGGTTGTTGATTAGAATTGTTGTCCACATTTCTTAAGTTTTTCAAAGAGTGAAATGCACCCGGGATACATAAACTATTTAGGGATGGTCGTCTAGGTACATAAACTCCTAAAGTGACCATCTAGCCTCACAAACTATTTAGGAATGATCATCTAGGTACATAAACTCCTAAGTAGCCATTTAGGTCCACAAACTAATTATGTTATAGCTGTCTAGGTCCAAATTCCTTCGAGCGTGAAAAAAATCCACCGTGGATGGAGCAACAACCGTGCGATGTCTGTGAGGAAAATCCTGGTGGTGAACAATTGCATGAAAGAGACCCTGTCTGGCAATTGGGAGGTGAGGCGGTGATCAGGAGGCGACGACCTGGGAAATGTGGCAAAGAGCCCTCGTTCGATCCTGCTGCCGAGCGGTTGGTTGCCGCCTCACCTCCCAAAGGAATTTGAACCTACAAAGTTACAACATAATTAGTTTGTAGACTTAAATGATCACTTAGGAGTTTATGTACCTACATGACCATTCCTAAGTAGTTTGTGGACTTAAATGGTCGCTTTAAGATTTTATATACGTAGATGACCATCCCTAAATAGTTTATGTACCTCGGGTGTATTTTACTCTTTTTTAAATTTCTGACGTGTCATGCACCCGTATGGCCCTGGTCCAAACGTCTTTGTGGGTCCCATATGTCAGTGTCCAACCCTCATAGGAGTATGGGGCCCGCCCGTCAGTGTGGGTCCCCCTGCCAGTCCTAACGGCCCCCCACATTAGCTTTAATAAAAAAAACAATTGGGCGCGTGCAGCAGGAATCGAACCAGAGACCTCACCTACGCGCTGTTATTGCATTACCACTGCGCCCCTCCCTAGTTTGTTGTGGAATGGCATAACACGTTGCCAATCATTCTTGTTTATTCTATTAACGTGTTGCAAAATACTATGGCATAACACGCGAGGTTCACAATTCTGAGATTCAGACTTGCCCAAATTTGGACGACGCGCCCGTTGCCCGGCGGCGCTGGCGTCGCCGACGAGCGCCGACGGTGACTGAACCCGTTCCGGTGAGGGGAGGTAGATCCAGCATTGCCGCCACCTAAGCTCGCCATTCGGCATCGCCGCCACCTGCCATTCCAACTCCTGTAAAGCTCGCCTGTTATTCCCCGGTGAGCACTGGATTTGGCCGGCCCTTGCAGCATTGAGTAGAGGTGCAGGGGTACAGAGGTGCAGGGGTGCAGAGGTGCCGCCACTCTTGTGTATGCCGGACACGCACATCCAGTGGTGCAGCAACTCCTTTTCCCCATCTGTCAACTCTGAAGAACAGAGGTTTGTGCATGTTTTGATTTTGTTTCAGATTGAATTAGGAGCAGGGTGTCAATAGTTTTTGATTTATGTTGGATCAATGCTTGAACAGATGGATAGAAGATGGGTGCATGGTACATTGTTTACACCTGAATACATTAAAGGTGTGAAAGAATTTATGAACTTTGTCCATGGAAAATTTAGTGAAGATGAGAAAATACTATGTCCATGTAGTAGATGCCTTAATCAGAATTATCAGCATCAGGCCATTGTGGAGAAGCACATATTGATGAATGGAATGGATAGTACTTATACTCGGTGGATACATCATGGAGAGGATTATGATACAACTGAAAATGAACATTCAACTGATGTGCATGAGGATGGTTTCATAGATGGGACAAGTGTGGCTGAGCATGGCAATAGTGGGGATGATTGGTTTGAAGGAATTCTTGGTGACCTACACATGGCAGAAGAGGCAACTAATATGGATGGCCAAAATGAAGATGGAAACAATGATGCAAACCCTCATGATAACGAATTATTTTTGGCAGATGTGATGAAAGAGGCAAAGCGTCAGCTTTATCCTGATTGTACAAAATTTTCAAAGTTTTCGTTTGTGGTAAAACTACTCCATTTGAAATCACTTTACAAGATCAGCAATAGTGCATTTTCTGCAATGTTGAAGCTGTTGGGTGACGCATTCCCAGATTGTACACTCCCAAAATCATATGCTGATGCAAAGAATATTCTGAAGGTTGTAGGTCTTGGCTATGATTCAATACATGTGTGCTCTAACGATTGTGTTCTTTTTAGGAAGCAATATGCTAAGCATGACAATTGTCCAGTTTGTGGTGTGTCAAGATGAAAAGATCCTGAAAGGAAGAAGATTCCACATAAAGTGTTGCGGCATTTTCCACTAATACCGAGGCTACAAAGGATGTTTGTTTCCAAAGAAGCGTCAGAAAAAGCACAATGGCACAAATTGAAGCGAAAGCCTAGTGAGAAGGAAATGAGCCATCCAGCTGATGGTGAGGCGTGGCAAGCTTTTGATCGAGACTATACAGATTTTGCAAATGATGCTAGATACCTTAGACTTGGTCTTGCTACTGATGGGTTCAATCCTTTCGGCAATATGAACACCAAATATAGCATGTGGCCTATTTTAGTTGTGCCATACAACCTACCACCATGGGCATGCATGGAAGAATCAAATTTCATGATGGCATTGGTTGATTCCAGGTCCTTCAGCACCCGGGAAGGACTTTGATGTTTTTCTCGAGCCTCTTGTGGAAGATTTACTTGAGCTTTGGAAGGGGGTGCGAACTTATGATGCACTTAGTGGTAAGATGTTTAACCTTCATGCTGCAGTACTGTGGTGCATACATGATTACCCAGCTTTAGGCATATTTTCTGGACGTACCACGAGGGGCTATTTTGCATGTACTCATTGTGACAAGAACCCTTTATCATACGCCCTAAGGAACAAAATTGGGTATATTGGTCATCCAAAAGGACATCATTTTTGAGGAGAAACAATGAGTATTGTCGGCGTTGGAAAATCTAGCCGACGAGTAAATTTAGACTACGTGCTTGGTTGCTTTTGGGAAGTGTGGATTGACACAAGGGATTAGAATGGTTCAGGCGATCGAAGCCCTACGTCCAGTGAGTTGTTCGTGGTTCGTGTTGCTCGTAGTAGGGGTTACAAGCTTTTGCGAGAGAGGGAGGCACTCCCAGGTCTCTGAGTGTTAGTGTTCTTCCTCCTTGCGTGTGTTGCAAGACCAAAGTGAGTGTGTGGGCGAGTAGAGAGAAAATGAGTTGCGGTCCTCCTTTCGCAAGTTAGGCTCTCCCCTTTATCTGTCAAGGGAGAGCTGACTGTTACAAGGATGGAGGAAAAAAGAAGAAGAAAATCTAAGGGAAAGGAAATGTTGTTGATTTCGTTCTGGTTGGGGGCCCACTTGGCGTAGGTTGGCGGCTCGTCGTAGGTAGGCGGCTCGGACAGGATGGGCGCTCCCTTCCTCGACGCCTTCTTCCGCGGGCGAGGACGATGATGGCTGCCACTGTTCCGCCACGGTGAGGATGTCCGTATCCTGTGCGTGTACTGTTGATCCTGTAGAAATACGTCCTGCGCTGTTACCGCGTGGGGAAACGGCTTGACCGCTGTCAAATGTCCCTGTGGGACGTGCGGGACTTGCGGTTCACGTCGCGCGGTATTGCTGCAGGACGCCCACTTGCGCTCCCATTCAATGCGCTTCACCGGCCAGGCCCCGACCCCTGCTTGTCCGACCCCTCTGCCGAGTCCGGGGTCGGGCGTCTGGGGTCGGCCAAGGCAAAGTTTTTCCTCGACCCCTTGGGGTCGGGCGGGCGGTCGGGGAGACAAGACGCAGCCAGCCCACGTGGCCTTTTGAGGCGCGGGCCGATCGCGGCCCATGAGCTTCTCGGCCTGCGGTGACCAGGCTCCGTGGGCCAGGCCTATTTGCTAATCTTTCTGGGGTGCAGGAGATTTTAGCCTTAACCTCTTGCGATTTGAGTGTAAGCATGGCCTTTATGTGGTAATCGCGGGTACCTGGTTTTGGGTACCCGACAGTAGCCCCCGAGTCCCGCGTGGAACGCTTTGGCGTTGGGCGCGGGGGTCCCCCTTGCTTACGACGGCTCCCGACCTTGTGCG
This sequence comes from Eragrostis curvula, assembly GCA_007726485.1. NCBI lineage: Eukaryota > Viridiplantae > Streptophyta > Magnoliopsida > Poales > Poaceae > Eragrostis > Eragrostis curvula. The sequence goes on from CM017442.1 coordinate 36,832,324, forward strand.
ACTCTTGAGTCGATGTCTGGTGGGTGCGCGCGAGCGCACCCGCCGGGTGTAGCCCCCGAGCCTGGATGGGAGTGGTACACTCGCTTGCAGGCTTTGAGTCAGGCATCTCGCTTGTCCTCATCTTGGCGGGCGTGTCAATGTCTTGACGAGGGATTGGTCACGAGGATTTTGCTTACTGCAACTAATTCCCGAGTCCCTCCGATCGGCCTCGGGGGGTCTCGGGACCTTCCCTTGACAGGAAAACCTTGGCCCGGCTCCTTATCAGGACTCGGACGCAACCAATGGAGGCCCGCAACGCTCCGCGCGTCTGGGTTCTGGCCGCTGGGGCCCCTCCATGGTCGTCCTTCCCTCTCGTTTTGCCCAGAGCGACCGTCGAACCCTCTTGGAGGGCCAGTCTTCACACTCTTGGGCCGAAAATGGGCCGCCGGGGCGTTTTCAGCCCGTAGCCAACTTTACCTGTGGGCCTCGACCAGCTCTCCTGTCTAGTTGGGCCCCTATTGTTCGTGGGAGCTGAAGGGGCGTCCCCACGAACTCGCGACGGGCGCGAATCTTGGGGCGTCGATTCAGAGCCATTCGAGTTTGCCCTGGCTTCCGCGAGAAGGGAAGGGAAAGGAAGGGCAACGGACGCGACGCACAAAGCGGTAATTTGAAGAGGCGTGACGGGTCACGAAACGACGCAGCGGTTGAGGGGTTATAAATAAAGGCGGCCGTACCTGGCGTTCTGCCTTCCGCACTCACTACTTCCCCTAATCTTCGTGCTTCAGTTGCATCCACAGCCGCATTCCGCCACAATCCATCGTAATCCGCCGCGGTTTCACGCGATCTGCTTCTCCTTTCGCTGCAATTCGCCACGCCGCTTTTGTGCCACGCGCCGCCGCCGCCTTCCCCGCCGGTTGCAGCCTAGCAGGGTCCGAGTCATCGCCATGGCGCGCGATGCATGGATGCGGTCGTCGGTGAAGGAGGAGGACTTGGAGCGGCTGGTGGCGGGCAGAATCCTCGTACGCCATACCGAGGCGCAGGAGTGGATCATGCCGACAGGCGCGGTGGAGCCGAATCCCCCTCCCGGGTACGTGGTCTCGTTTGTCTCGTTCCACAAGCATGGATTCGGGACGCCGCCGCACTGGTTCCTTCGGGGGCTCCTCCATTATTACAAGATTGAGCTCCACCACTTGAACCCCAACTCGTTCTTCCACATCGCAACCTTTATTGCGATGAGTGAGGGGTACCTGGAGATCGACCCCCATTTTGAGCTCTTTATCCATTTCTTCCACGTCCAGCATCACTTTGGGGGGAGGGCCGACGCGCCTGTTCATCCGCCTATGGGGTGCGCGAGCATTCGACTCCGCAACCGGGATAGGACGCTGGAGTACATCGAGGCCTCGAGGACCTCTTCCAACTCAGGGTGGCATGACAAGTGGTTCTATCTTCGGAACGATCCCTCGGCGCCGCTTCCTGACTTCAACGGGGGCTATTTCGAGATGAAGCCCGAGGTCTGGTCCTACGGCATAGGCGACTGTAAGCTTCATGACCATTGGAGTTTGGAAACCCCAAGGTATGAATGTTTTGGTGATTGGATGAGAACCATAAATGTGACTAACGTGTGCTTTGAGTATATTATCTTGTAGGTCACATTGGAGGGAGCACTACAACAACCAACCTAAAACCCCAAGTCAAGGATGATTGGTTGCCTCATCAACTCATGGACGGACTTGAAGGAGTTGCGGTCGAGGAGATGGATCAAGGCTAAGGACATGCTAGATTCAAGCAAGTGTTGGCTTGGTTAGATGTTAGGCTTGAGTCCATAGGAAACACCGGACTATCAAGAGGAGTTGGTACTCTTCGGTAAACACTAGTTTAGAGATCCGGATGCATGGTGTGTCTCTCAGGAACTTGGGTTGCAGAGGAAGAGTGCAGGAACCAAGGAAGAAGAAGTTGGAAGCAATGATCAATGGAGAAGATCAAGTTCCATCGAAGGAGAAGCCACCGTATGATACGGTGCCAGTCACCGTATGATACAGGTGACTGCAGGCAGCAAATCCAGTGAAAAGGAGAGTCACTGGTAGAAGTCACCATATGATGGCCACCGTATGATACGGTGGGTCACCGTATGGTTTCTAGGGGAGCTGCAAAATGAAGAAGTTCGAAGAAGCTGAAGAGAAGTAGTCACCGTATGATACGGTGACAGTCAGCGTATGATACGGTGACTGTGGAGCAGAAAATCCAGTGAAAGGAGAGTCAGTGGTAGAGTCACCGTGTGATGGCCACCGTATGATACAGTGGGTCACCGTATGGTTTCCAGGGGAAGTGCAAAATGGAAGGTTTGCTAAAGCTGGAATGAAGTAGTCACCGTATGATACGGTGCTAGTCACCGTATGATACGGTGACTAAGAGGACAGTGCCTCACTCAGCAAAGGAAGTCCCAGTCGACCGTTGGATAGTCACCGTATGATACGGTGGCCAGAGAAATCTGGGCAGAAAGTTGCAACGTCTAGTTTCGTGGTTGGAGGCTATAAATAGCTGGTTGCTTGCCTCTTTGAGGTGCTCTTGGACAGTCCAAAGGAGAGGAGGTGCTGTTAAGAAGCCAAGTGAAGGGAGAAGAAGCACTTTGAGTGATTTGAGTGATCCAAGTGCTTGAGAAAAGTGACACCATGTGCATCCTTGATCTCTAGGCTAGTGAGTACTTGAGATGATCAACTAGGGCTGTTACTCTTGGTCTATGGCAAGGCCTAGACCGGTTAGGCGTTGGTAGAGAGCTTGCCAAAGTATGTGGAAGTCTCTACAAGTTTGTACACCGTCTTCGTGCTTCCCGTGTGAAAGAAGCAACAAGGAGAGAGCGCCCTTTGGACCGCATCACGTGCGGATCCTTACCCTCGGAGGAGTATCCGGAGTTGCCGGCGGGACGTGCCCGCGTCTTCACTTGGAGGGTGAAGAATGCTCTAGAGGGGATCGCCATCGAGCGGAGGGACGGGTCAAGACTCCGGCGGAAGTGACCCAACGTGGACTAGGGGGAGGCGCCATCCTCCCGATACCACGGAAAACATCATGAGCCTTTCTATCCCTTTCTCTTTACTACTTGCACTTACTTACCGTCTTTACTATACTTGCTAGTAGTACTTGAGATTGCCTTGATTACTTGTTGCTCTAGTTGTTTTCCTTGGTCTATTCTCTTTGCTCTCTAGTTGTCTCTATCATACATGCTTGCTTGTGTTGCTCTTGTATATCTTGGTTGCTAGTTGATCTAAGGACTCTACTTAGTGTGCTTGATCTAGTTGATCCTCTAGTACCTTGTGCTTGCCTAGTTTGTAGTGTAACTTACGTTTGCTCTTATCTAGTGAACTAGCTTGCTCTCTTGTTGTTAGTTCTTTGCTCATACTAGTTCACTAGATTAAGGACTCTCCTTAGTGTGTCTCTTTACTTACACTAGAACTACTTGCTAGGAATTGAGTGGGCTTTTGTGTTAGGAGAAAAATCTATAGTGTGCACCGATTCACCCCCCCCCCCCCCCTCTCGGTCACAAGGTCCTTTCAGCGACAAGGGGAGGAGGAAGTACGAATCGCTTATCGCCTCCGTAACGGAGCTGCGTCGAAGGGGCGTGACGGCCATCGGGTGCCTCACCCTTTGCCACAAGCGCCGGGTGCTGCCCATCGCGGAGCGGAAGCTTCGGTTGTGGGAGATGGTTCCGGGCATAGATCTATCGGGCACCATCATGGAGGCGGACAGAGAGATCCCCAACTCGGAGATCGGGTCGCGGTTGTCCGAGGCGTGCGATAAGGGAATCTCGTCTACGAGGGCGAGAACTTTGTGTACCCCATCCCCAGTCATCCCCCCGCCATTCCCGACGATGGGTGCGTCAGACCTGTAAGCTTTGATTTCTTTGTCCTTGTTTTCGTGTTGTTTCCTGTTCTCCTTCTAACTGATGATCTCTTGACCCTTCTTTTAGCCCGAGCTCTCCGGTTAGAAGTCTCGGCCGGGAGGACTTCCCGAGGATGCTGCGCAGCGGGCCCTGAACCGCGAGGCGAACGATCGGCGGCATCAGGAGAACAAGGCCAAGAAGGTGAAGAAGCAAGCCCAACTGCTAAAAGAGCCCGCCAAGCGCAAGCGGGGAGGGGGGGGGGGGGGTCAAGAGAGACCGCAAGAGGATTCCGAGTCGGAGTCAGAGGATGGTTCGGACGCCGATGGCGAGGATGAGAGTGACTCCGAGAGTGATGGCGATGACTCCTTTGTCTTCCAGGGCCGTCCTGGGGCGAGCAGCGGCCACAACGACGACGTGGACCTCCAGAACCCGTCCACTGAGAGGGAGTGGTACGAGATAGAGGGCCGCACCCACCTCGAGGAGCCGCAAGACCATTTTGCGCAACCGCTGACGGGGGACGCGCCCGGAACGTCAACCGATCCCTGAGTCGACGGGTGGTCGACGGCCGAGGGCAGCGGTTCGCTGTCCAAGAAGGGCGGCAACGATCGTGGCGAGTCGCGGGATGCAGCGCCGCGTGCGACCCCAGTAGCCTCGACCGGGGAGGTCACCACGAAGTTGTCCGCGGCCTCACCGAGCGTTGGTGCCATGGCGAGCTCGGAGCCCGTCACCACCCTGCCGGCGGGGACTCGCGGACAAGATTCCTTGTCCGGCCGCAAGCGGGGTTGTCCTAATGGCGCGGATTCGGCGGTGGAATGGTTCTCGCGCATTCGTCCCAAGGCCCCGTGAGTTTCTTTCCCTTGGTTCATACACGTCCTCTTTCTTTTGGCTGACCGTCTTGTGTCCGTTCTCAGGCGATTGGGTGGCGGTGGTCTCTCTCGTCTTGCGCCTGCAAAGGTGTTGCGTCAACAAGCCAAGGCGATGGTCTCGGGAAGCCGGGACGGCAAGGGTCCCGTGCTGCCATCGGGCGGCTCGGGTGTGGCGCCGGGTGAGGATGTCGCCCGCCCCTCTACGTCGCTCGTGCCCCTGCCAGCAAAGGACATCGCTGTTGATGCTGGGCAGGCCGCAGGAGGGTCAGACGTCGAGATCATCACGCGACCTCCACCCGGGAGGGCTTCGAGTCTAATTGTTTCGACGACGGCGCGGAGTTCCGGTGCCCAGGAACAGGCTACCCAGTGGCCCCGTCCCCGAGAACCGGCGAGTTCCGTCGTGGCGTCGGGTTGGGGTCCCGACTTTGTGGTCGACGTCGAAGGTGTGTCCTTCTCCGCCAGCGCGGTTGACTCCGGCATCCGGAAGCTCTAGGAGCAGACGGAGAGTGGCTGCGGCCAAGCCTACTAGGACGTGCACGCTGCTCACGGTGCCCTGGGGTCGGCGTGATGGATGCCGTGCGGGTCCCCTTTGAGGTTTGGTTACTTTCTACCCGGGCCTCTTCCTTTGGTTATTTTTTCTTTTTTCCAAGCGTTGATTCGCCATTTTGTGTTTGGACGCAGGCCGTGTTGATGAACAGCAAGCTCAAGTCGGACCAGTTGCGTCTTCAGAAGGAGCAGCTGGACCATCAGAGTTCCGACCTCCATGCCGCCGTTCGTCGCGCCGGTGAAGCTGAGAAGGCGCTCGCTGATCTGCGCAAAGAGGTTGACGCGCTCCAGAAGCGCGCCGCCGACGCCGAGTCTTCAGCAGCGGCCTCAAGGAAGCGGGCTGAGGCAGCGGAGAAGTTGGCAGAGGCCTCCGCTGCCCAGGTGGATGTGGAGCGGGGGATGAAAGAAACCGCCGAGGCCTCTCTCGCTGACCTTGCCAATGAGGCGGTCGGGCTCCGTAGCAACAATGCTGGTAAGCAATTTGCGCTTGTCTTTCCTTTTCTGTGTTAGTTCATTTCTTACCTCTGAGCCCCTTCTGTTCAGATCTCGAGGGGAAACTGTCGGAGTCGCAGGCCTTGGTGGAGCAGCTTGGTTGGCTTCGCCTCGACCTCGCCCGCTCGTGTGCCCGAGTCGGAATGAAGATGACGGGCGAGTCTAGTGAGCCAGCACAGCAGGTGCTTGACCTGCCACTCCATGTAAGGGCTCTGGAGGAGAAGGCGATGGGGACTGGTATCCGCCTGACTCTCACCGTCTTCCGCTCCCATTTCGATGCTACGGCCGAAGTGGAGCGGATGAGTGAGGGTTTCGCCGAGGGGAACTCTCCTGCAGATTTGGCGGCACTCGAGGAGGAGGTTCTCCCAAGCGCCGAGCACCTCTTAGGAGAATATAAAGAGGAGTTCCTTCTGCCTCGCGCTGAGGAAGATTTCCTTCCGCCCCGCACTCCGCCTGCTAAGGAGGGAGAAAAGGAAAAGTGGTTAGGTCGTGTCGAGCCCCCGAGGGCCTTTTGTCTTTATTTCTTTTTTATTTCAGAATGGACAAGAATTGTAAGGGTTAAGAACATGTGATGCATGCTTTTAGCGTTATTTTCGTTTTATGCCTTATTTGCGCCACGACCATCGCTTTTCTGATTTCAAGCGCTAGGACTTTTGGTTCGAGGTCCGTGCTGCTGGCTTGGGCCGTCCTTAGCCTCTGGGGCGTCGGGTGCCCTTGAACCGGGCAGTCGGGCTCGAGGCCGCAATCCATTACTTGTCGTCTCCAAGCGGTGATGTGTGCGTAAGGGACTCGGAACGCAAACCCTATGCACAGGGGGTCGGACTCGACTGCTGACAAGATTGCGTTGTTCTCGCTGGGGCGTCACTGTCCAGTGCTCGGGACTCGCGTGGTGTTGCCACCGCACCCGCCGGGTGGAGCCCCCGAGTGGGGGGTTGGACCTAGCGGCTGCTCTCATTATGTGATTTTGAAAGAGAAACAAATCCTTGCTTTGCGTAAGTAAGAAAGGAAAATGCAGGAAAAAAATTCAGGGATAGAAGCGACGTAGCTGCTCGATGTTCCAGGCGTTCTTTATCTGCTGGCCTTCCGAGTCCATCAACTTGTGGGTCCCGGGTCGGAGCACCTCGGAGATGATGAAGGGCCCCTCCCAAGGTGGAGATAGATTATGGCGGTCCTTGTTAGTTTGCACAAGTCGAAGGATGAGGTCGCCCACGTTGAATGCTCACCCGCGGACTCGTCGTCCATGGTATCGCCGGAACGCTTGCTGATATTTCGTCGCGTGCAGAAGGGCGACTTCTCGGTCCTCGTTGATTTGGTCGAGTGCGTCTTCGAGGAACCGCTTGTTGTTCTCCTCTTTGAAAGCTTGAACTCTGGGGGATCCATACTCGAGGTCGGTCGGCAACACCGCCTCGGCCCCATATATCATGAAGAAGGGGGTGTGTCCGGTCGCGCGGCTCGGGGTCGTTCGGAGACTCCAGAGCACTGAAGGGAGTTCTTGCACCCATCGCCTGGCACAATCCTTCAACTTGTTGAAGATCCTGGGCTTGATACCTTGCAGGATCATGCCGTTGGCGCGTTTGACCTGCCCATTCGTTCGGGGGTGTGCCACAGCTGCCCAGTCGACCCTGATGCTGTAGTCGTCGCAGAACTCCAGGAATTCTCTGCCGGTGAACTGCGTGCCATTATCCGTGATAATGGAGTTCGGGACTCCGAATCGATGGATGATGTCTTGGAAGAAGGTCACTGCCTCGGCGGATCTTGTTTTGACGAGGGGTTGAGCCTCGATCCATTTCGAGAACTTGTCCACCGCCACGAGCAAGTGGGTGTAGCCCTCGGGTGCTTTTTTCAGAGGGCCGACCAAATCGAGCCCCCACACGGCGAAGGGCCAAGTTAGAGGGATCGTTTGCAATGCCTGCGCAGGCAGGTGGGTTTGCCGCGCGTAGAACTGGCACCCTTCGCAGGTGCGTACTATCTCCTCCGTGTCCCTGACCGCCGTCGGCCAGTAGAAACCGTGACAGAAAGCATTGCCGACTAGGCTACGAGGGGCCGTGTGGTGTCCGCAGGCTCCCTCGTGTATGTCTCGCAACAGATGCTTCCCGTAGTCGAGGGGTATGCAGCGCTGCGAGACGCTGGAGAGCCCCTTTTTGAAGAGTTCACCTCCCATGACGACGAATGACTTGGCTTGGCGAGTGACCCGTCTTGCCTCGGTCGAGTCGGAAGGGAGTCGCTCCCTTAGCAGGTAGTCGAAGAAGGGATACATCTAGTCGTTCGGCAGAGGGTCGGGCTCCGGGTCCCGGTCTCCGTCATCTTCGTCCGTCACGGCGATGATGAAGACGGCCTGGCTTTCTACCTCGACTGGAGGCTCGCCAGGTTGTGCGGTCACAGCCCCCGTGTGTTCACCGGGTGGCTCCTTGATGGAAGGCTTGTTGAGGTCGCTGGCAAAGATCCCAGATGGGACTGGCTCTCGGTTGGAGGCCAGCTTGGCCAAGATGTCGGCCGCCTCGTTCTGCAGCCGCGGTAAGTGTGAGATCTCGAAGCCGTCAAATTTTTCCTCGAGGCGTCGAACTTCTTCACAGTATGCGGTCATCTTCGGGTTGACGCGATTCGATTCGTTACGGATTTGGTCCACAACGAGCTGCAAGTCTCCATATATTTCCTGCTTCTTAACGCCGAGCTCGATGGCAACCTTGACGCCATTTACCAGAGCCTCGTACTCGGCAACGTTATGAGAGGCCGGAAAGTTTAGTCGGACGGCATACCTCATCCATACTTTGAGGGGTGAAACTAGTATCCATCCTCCCCCGGCTCCTCTTTTCGTGAGAGAGCCATCGAAGTACATCTTCCAACACTCCTGGTCGACCGGGACAGCTAGAAGCTGGACCTTGGTCCACTCGGCGATAAATTCCGTGAGCGCGTGCGACTTGATCGCGGTTTGGGGAACGAACTCGAGGTCTTGCCCCATGAGCTCGATCGCCCACTTGGCAATCTTGTTCGACGACTCCTTGTTCCTGAGGACTTTGCCCAGGGGAAAGGAGGTCACGACGGCCACATGGTGGGCGTCGAAGTAGTGTCGCAGCTTTCTTCTGGTGATGACGACCGCGTGGAGCATTTTCTGGATCTGGATCCAGTGCGGTTTGGTGTCGGACAGAACCTCACTTATGAAGTACACCGGCCGCTGCACCTTTAACGCGTGCCCAGGCTCGCTCCGCTCCACGACCAGCGCCGTGCTAACCACCTGTGTCGTGGCAGAGATATAGAGCAAGAGCGTCTCCCCTGGGATCGGGGCGGTCAGGATCGGAGGATTGGTGAGTGTGGACTTGAGGCCATCCAATGCCTCTTGTGCTTCTGCTGTCCACTCGAAACGGTCAGATTTCTTTAGGAGGCGGTACAAGGGTAATCCCCGCTCACCGAGTCGTGAAATGAACCGGCTCAACGCCGCGAGGCAGCCCATGACTCGATGGACGCCCTTAACGTTTTGGATCGGCCCCATCTTGAGGATGGCGTCGATCTTTTCGGGGTTTGCCTTGATGCCCCGTTCTGACATGCAGAACCGGAGCAGCATGCCCTTAAGGACCCCGAAGACGCACTTCTCCGGGTTCAGTTTGACCCCGTTCGCCCTCAGCCTGTCGAAGACTTTGGCGAGGTCGGACACTAGCTCGTCGGTGCGTTTGGACTTGACTACGATGTCGTCCACATAGGCCTCTACGACCTCCCCGACGAGGTCTCTGAAGCATTTGATCATGCAACGCTGGTAAGTCGCGCCAGTGTTTTTTAGCCCGAAGGGCATGGTGACGTAGCAGTACACACCGAAAGGGGTTATAAAGGATGTCGCGAGTTGGTCCAACTCTTTCATTGGGATTTGATGATAGCCCGAGTACGCGTCGAGAAAACAGAGGGTTTCGCACCCTGCCGTTGAGTCTACGATTTGGTCGATGCGCGGCAACGGAAACGGATTCTTTGGGCATGCCTTATTGAGATTCGTGTAGTCAACGCACATCCTTCATTTCCCATTTTTCTTATGTACTAGTACAGAATTAGCTAGCCAGTCTGGGTGATACACTTCGTCTTTAATAAAGCATGCTGCTAAGAGTTTAGCTATTTCCTCACCGATGGCCTTGTGCTTTTCCTTGTCGAAGCGTCGGAGGTGTTGCTTGACGGGTCAGGAACCCGGCTTGATGCAGAGGGAGTGCTCGGCGACCTTCCTGGGGATGCCTGGCATGTCCGAGGGCTTCCACGCGAATATGTCTTGATTGGCGCGGAGAAAGTCGGCGAGCGCGCTTTCCTATTTGTCGGAGAGCTTGGCCCCGATCATCACCACCTTGCTGTTGGGGTCGGAAGGGTTGAACGGGATCGGCTTGGTGTCGCTGTCGGGGTCGAAGGAGCCCGTCGTCTTCTTCGCGTCCGGCACGTCGCTCTCCTCCACTTGGTTGACGGTCGGGAGATCCTCCTTGTTGGCTAGCGCGGTCGCAAGGCTGCAGCTTTTGAGGTCGACCTCGTATGCTCTCTGCACAGATGTGCTGACGGTGATGACTCCCTTGGGCCTCGGCATCTTGAGCTTGAGGTAGGTGTAGTTCGGGACGGCCATGAACTTCGCATAACACGGCCGACCCAGAATAGCATGGTACGCGCCCGGGAAATCCGCCACCTCGAAGGTGAGGGTCTCGGTGCGGAAGTTCTCGGGCGTGCCGAAAGTAACGGGGAGGTCGATCTGCCCGAGCGGTACCACCTGCCTCCCCAGGACGATCCCATGGAAGGGAGCCCCCGTGGGTCGGATCCTCTTGCGGTCGATGCCCATGGCGTCAAGGGTCTCGGCATAGAGGATGTTGAGGCCACTTCCCCCGTCCATGAGGACCTTGGTGAGTCTTGTCGACGCGATGATGGGGTCGACGACCAATGGATAGCGTCCCGGCCGGTAGACCCGGTCGGGGTGGTTGGAGAGGTCGAAGGTGACCGCGGTGCTCGACAACTTGAGGAATTTCTGGGCCGCGGGTTCCGCGGCGTACACCTCGCCGCCCCACCTTCTGCCGGCGCTTGGGCAGGCAGGCGTCGAGTCCTCCGAAGATCATGAGGACTGCGTTGGTCTCGGAGAACGGTCTTTCGGGCTCCTTGTCGCCTTCCCCGCCCTTGGGGTCGGAAGACTTCGCGTCGTGCTTCTTGGACGTCCCGGCGAGGAACTTGCGCATGAGGCCGCAATCCTTGTACATATGCTTGACGGGGAATGGATGGTTCGGGCACGGTCCCTCGAGCAGCTTCTCGAAGTGGTCGGGCACCGCTTCGTTGGTGGTCTCCTGCTTGGGCTTGCGCTCGACAGCCGCCACCAGCGATGCCTCCTGTCGGAGGAGGTTGCCCTTCTTCTTCTTCTTCTTCTTTCCCGACTGAACAGAAGGGCCCGCGGCTCCGACCGCGTCTGCCCTCTTGGATTTCCCAGCCGGGCGATCGAAGAGTGCTCCGACCGCATCCTCCCCGGAAGCGTGGTTCGTGGCGATGTCCGACCCCTCTGCCGAGTTCGGGGTCCGGCGTCTGGGGTCGGCCGAGGCGGAGTTTTTCCTCGACCCCTTGGGGGTCGGGCGGGCGGTCGGGGAGACAAGACGCTGCCAGCCCACGTGGCCTTCTGAGGCGAGGGCCGGTCGCGGCCCATGAGCTTCTCGGCCTGCGGTGACCAAGATCTGTGGGCCAGGCCTATTTGCTAATCTTTCTGGGGTGCAGGAGATTTCAGCCTTAACCTCTTGCGATTTGAGCGTAAGCATGGCCTTTATGTGGTAATCGCGGGTACCTGGTTTTGGGTACCCGACAAGTATGGCCGCCTCCATGAAAGCAATGATCATCCACCTGATCAATTTTCTAAAGAGGAACTGCTATTAGAATTAGAGAAGGTTAGCCATGTTAGACCTGGGAAGCAGCAAGGGGGCAAGAAAAGGAAGCGTTCAGATAAAGCATTGAGCTTGATATTTGGATCATGTATTTGGTAAATTTGGATCATGTATTTGGTAATGAATCGATACAGTAACTTGCTCCCAAGTTGCATGTAAAGCATTGAGCTTGATATTTGTTGTTTAGTTAAACAAAACGCACGGCCATGTTTTGAACAAATAAAGTCACAATCTGAGCTGATATGCATCTTGTTAACTCTTTTTCCTTATAAATAATTGTTAATTAGCTGAACCAGTTTGATATGGACACAAAATTTTTATGTGCAGGCAAAGTTTGATATTGACACAAGGGCTAAACCAGTTCGGAAGGCTTGTTCCCAAATGATGAAAAATGCAATTCGCCAACAACGATATAGGCTTAAGAAAAAATATTTTGATCCCTTTCCACTTCATTTAGTTAGCAAAACTTCACCTGTGAAATCTTTGACAGATGAGCAGTGGAATCAGCTTTTAGAAATTTGGAAGGATCCCAAAAGATGGTATGTATATCATGGGGATCTAACATATTTTCTTGTTTGAGTTGATCTGCCACATGCCTTACTTGTTTTTCTGTTTTTATATAGGCGACATGTGAAAAGAACAAAGCTAATCGAGCTAAAGTGAAGTTCCATCAAACAACCGGTTCGCGCAGCTACATGGTGCACTGTGAAAATCTTGTATGTTACATTTATTCATGTGTAGATTTATTTTGTGCAGTAAATGCCAATTTTGATATTGTATATGTGCTGGTTCTACACTGCCATACCAATTTCTTAGTTTTTTTTTACATGTACAACACTACTGCTTGCTGCACTATTATACATATGTAATATAATGCCCACTTTGATGATGTAGATGTCCTGATTTTATACTTTTTTCTTCTATAAACTTCTGTCACTGAGAACAAGTATGTAAATTTGTAACATATTCTTTTTCAGGGAGACAAGTATGAGGATGAAGATCCCAATGAGTTTGATTTGTTCAAGGAGTGCCACTACAGCAAGAAAAATAAGGGCTACACACCTATTGTACAAGCTGTTATTGTTAGTATTTCCAAAGCTAACCTATTCTGAAATTCTTCTTTTTCTTATGCATCTTCCGAGCCATTAATCTTTGTTCTCACTTGTAGGATGAAATGGAGAAAAAGATATCAGAAGCAAATGATGGTGAACCAGAACACATGTCTGTGAGTGACGTGGTAGCCGATGTCCTTGCTGCTCACACCAAGAAAAGCACTTTCTTCAGAATGTTGGCATCAAGAATGTTCAGCCTAAATCAAATGTTCGCAACCTTCAAGCAGAGCTGACAGAGGAGAAGAGAGCAAACGCGGAGCTTCGATTGGTTGTCGACACCCAACGAGAACAGATCCATGTGCTTTCAGAGCAGCTCCAAAAGGTTGAAGAAGCAAGGGCCAAGGATAAAGCTGAGACTGATGCAAAACTTGAGCTTTTGCTAAGTCGATTACCACCAGTTCCTGCTGTGCCAGATCAAGCTGTACCAGATCAAGCTGAAGGGTAAGGTGATTGAGGAAACATTGTTCTAACCTATCTTTTGCTGCTGCCATGGTTTGGTGGAACTAATATTTTGCTGCTGCCCGGTTGGGTTTATCCTTTTGGTGCTGCTAAATGCATGCAATCTTATCGATGGTGAAATAGATTGCAACCATTTAGCTATTAGTCTACTGATGTTGGATGGTGACTAGAACCTACTGGTATTGTGGGATGATGGATGTACATTTTGGTGCTGAAGCAGACTTGTGTAATGTTGTATGATGCATTATCTAATGCTAATATGTAATTGCTGGATATTGTGTTTCTGGATGTCTCTTCAATGGGATAAATTATTTGCTGATTTATATTATTTGATATTGTGATTGTTTTCTGGGTTGGGCTGAATGCTACATGGGCCTCAATTTCGAAATTGGAAAAAAAATCTGGGACAGATTTAGTGGGCTCGGTTTTTCCAGATGGGCTGGGCTGAGTTGTAAAAAAAAAATCAAAAATGTCACTGACCAAAAAAAATATCCAAACGAATCAGAAAAAAAACCAAAAACCTGGGTTGTACGTGGCAAGAGGCTGACGTGGCATCATTCTGGGGCAGCCAGGTCTGGAGCTGTTGACGGTCTAGAATCTGTCACAGATTTAGTTCAATCCATGACGCGAGATACATGACAAATGGCTATTTCGTCACGGATTCCATTCTGTGACGGTTTTTTAGCAATCTGTGACGAAATTGGAATGTCATGGATCTCCCAAATTCTTGTAGAGATATTTGTATTATCTCATAATATTTTTTTGGCCCGTTCCAACGCAGGGGCAATTTGCTAGTATAAAACATATATTTGGTTCTATTATAAGCATGGTCTGAAAAGTGACTGGAGCCAAAAGGCACAGATTGTTAAATGCAGAAATTAAACATAGGTGCGTTGTCCCCCTATTACTGAATCAACCATGCCAAAATACAAAGCCAAGACCCCAAAACGACAAAAGAGATGACATAGTTACAACTTAAAAACAGCAAGACCATTATTTGTACACACTGCTGATAATCTGATGATTCCGATTGCAGATGCTGTTATCCTCCTCTCTCCCTCGTCCTACAACAGAAGCTAGTTGCCTGCAGTTAAAGCAGATAACTACCATAAGTTATCAAGCGGGCAAGAAAATAATAATAATAAAAGAATGAGGTAAATGAAGCAAACAGTAAGTGATAAAGTGACAAATAGAGTAAATAAACGCTCTTTTATAAATATCATGTACTTTGGGAAAGCATGCCCTGTTCTTGGCCTGAGCCAGCCTAGAGCAGCTGATACATAGCCACAACCAAACCTCTCTTCCCATCATATTAGCTCGCCTTAAACAGGTTCCAAATATATGTAGGCATGGCAGAAACAGTAAACAATATTAGATCACCAAATATAACAATGCGGAAAAATAGTTGGAACTATAGAAGCAGAACCCGCAGCAATTTGCCGCGGGGCCAAATATTGTTAGCCCAACAATTGATGGTAAGGCTGCTAAAAATTCATCATAATTTGCAGCTTTTGCTAGAAATTACACCTGTACGTATGTGTGATCCTTGGATCAAAAGATCCGACTCTCTAGGTTAAAGTGGCATGAGGTCATGTTACTCTGTCATTAGACATCAATAATACAGGTTCTTCTTTCCAACAAAGAAGTGAGCAACACCACATAACATGACAATAAAAAAAATATAATTTTACAACAAATTTTGATGCAAGCAAGTCACTGGAAACAATATCAAAAGAATATTGTTCGGAGCAAGTATGAGGCTGGTATCAGAACAAATGCAAGTCCCATCAGAAACAATTCTTTGGCATCAAATTTTCTCAATAACTCGCTGGTTTATATCAAATATTAACATCGTGTTCTCGGTATCAACATTTATATATCATGATCAGATAGCATCACATAAGCTTGAAGAAAAGACAATTTTCAAAAGCGGGAAAAAATATGTGACCATAGTTGCAGGAATCATAGAAGACAAAAACAGATGTTATGATGAATCCTTGTAAATACTTTTCCAGCAGACATAATCGCCATATCTTGGTTATCTTTCATTACTTAGCTTTCAAGACCAGTAGGAGTAATTATGTATTGGGTATATGGAACATCGGAAATTAAATCCCTGCATAAGCTATCAGCAAGCAGCCTCCTGAAAGTAATAAGATATATTTAAAAAGTATGATTATGTAAAAGGAATTAGTTGCTATGAAACAAAACGCAAAGAGATGGAAACCTGTTTGATCTTTTGAAGTAAAAAAAAGCTGATTATTCAATTGGCAGCAAACATCAACTACATTGCAACTCACAGTAGTGGTATGCCTTAATTTCAACTGACTGTAGAATAGAGTGGTCTATTAGTCAAAATTCAACAGATATAAAAAGGAGTTTTGATTAGCTAGTCGACATTAAGTGAAAATGAAGGAAGCAGGTGTCAGATATTATAACTTATGCCAAAATTCTTGATGAAAACCGCATTAAAAATGAGAATATGGCACTGGATTGAAATGTCTAGGACTAACATCAGACAATTACAGGTTCATTTCATCGTAGAGGTTTTCTTGAACTGGACCCAACTTCACAAATAATTTCAAAAATATTATTTACTCAAAATCCAAATTTTTCTTAAAGAAAACAGATATGATGCAAATCCCAAGCTCATTGAAGATGGTGTCATTCCACTTCGTGCAGCACTTAGGCCAATGCTGCGCTAAAGAGGAAAATGTCTCATAATTCTTATAAAGGCAATGAGATCCTGTGAACAAATTGATGAAAGGAACATGAGAACTCAAATCAGGAACAATATTTCTAAGGCAACGACGATGAAGGACTAAGTCACATATATCTCACTTCAACTTAGACCAAGAATACTATTTCTCAGACAACTGATCGAAGACTAATTCATAGAACACTAAAGCAACATCAATTGAAGACTAATTCGTAAGCAAAATAGCAAAAAAAAAATGCAGGAATCATTCAGTAAATGGATTTCTATGTCAAAGGGGACATACCAGTTTCCGTCGCTTGTTCGCTAAACCTCTCATTAGAACTTGGTGTATTTGAAACATATCTATCACAGGAAATAAACTTAGATGAAAAATATAAGAATATGGTTCACAACACAACATCATGCAGCGACAGTATTGTTTCTGTGTGCCAAAGAGAACCAATGTAATCAGAAGTTGGAACCTTGGTCTGTTTTAAACACGTCTGATGCAGGGAAAAAAAAATATGTGGCAAATAAGCATACCTATCACATTGCCATATTATATTCAGGTTCGCAACACAACATCATCTAGCCAGAGTATTATTTTTTGTATGCTGAAATGTTTTTTTCCTTGTCTAAGATATGAACCTGTTTGAGCAACACAATTAAAAAAAAAACATGGAAGCCAAAATTGTATATTTTTGTGTGTAAAACAATGGTATGCACACTGTTATTAAAAATAACCAATTCAGTTATTATCGTTCATGGAGTACCAAAGCTATAATGGATCTATTAGATGTATTTGTTTCATCGTGCACCTTGCATCGATCAGGAGAGTGGAATCTTACTTGGCACTATGAGTATAGAAGTCCATGCTGGTGTCCTTGATCGCCTTGATGTTCTCTATATCAGCTCAGCACCCAGAAATAATTGCCGCCGTCTAGTATGCTTCAATGTCAACTCACTGTAGAAGAGTGTATTTTTGTCGGTTGAAATTTGACAAGAAAAAAAAGGGCTCAGTTTAGCTATTCAGTGAAACAAATACGAAGCAGGCAGATTTGCCCGAAATTCTTGATCACATAAAAATGGAACCGTGTGTCTTAATTGAAAACTAAGTCTAACATCAGACTACTGACCCATAGCAAATCTTTTCTTCAATTGAACCAAACTCACAACTTTTTTTACACAAAAAAAAAAAAAAAAAAAAAAAAAAAAAAAAAAAAACCTTCTCTTGAAGAAGTATAGAGCTCACCTCTGATGTCAAAGCTAAGGTCACAGGTTTTACCATGCTATTCCACTTCATATGGCAGCTGAGAGGCCCGGCGTTGTGGTGCATAAGGTCTTGTCCAGCTCGATTTGTCCATACAGTGAGTGAGTTGTTTGATTTGGCCAGTGATTTGGGCAGTAATGCTCTTGATTCGACCATGCACAAACTGCTTCAAACATTAAAAGCATTCAGGGATGGAGGAAAACTCCAGCACATGAGTTGTTCCTGTATAGATTAAAAAAGAGAGAGAACTTTGTTGACTGATACATGTCACCTAGCCTAGTAAAGCTCGAATAAGCAATCAGTTCTTGCTAGATTTATATTGGATTATCAAACTGGACGAAGTATCAGGATAGAGGGCCGTCATTCAGGATCTCAAATTCCAGCAAGCATAACATCCATTTATTCAACAGGAAACACAATCTTACTACAAATCCACCGGCTGTAGTTTCAAATTTATTTTCGAAGGACTTGTAATCAACAGATGCAGAGGTGAATAATGTCGAACCTAATCCTAACAACCTATTCAGATACTGGGTAAGTACATCAGGGCGAACCAATTTGTAAAAAGCCTAACCTCTGTACCAATCGAAAAATCAACAAAGGAAACATACCAAAGATATTTCAGGTCCTTGAAATCAGCAACGCACAGGAAGGCATCCTCTATCAACAGATCAGACTGCAGCCCCAGCTCCTCAGACGCCATTAAAGAAGCATTGGGTCAGAAAGATCAAGAGCCTGGCTGTGGAGGTGGAACTGGCGGCGGAATTAGGAGTACTTACCCAAGGTACGGCGCGGCCTGAGCGGAGTGACCGTACGACACCACGGAGGTAGGGGCACTGTGGAAGTCCGGCTGGGCCAGTGGGCGGTGCGAGGTGCCCTTCTCTCTTGTCGCCTTGGTACTGCAGTTGGAGGAGGAAGCAGCTCAGGTCCATCTCTAGTTTGTGCCGAGCTGCCGTCGCCGCCGTCGCATGGAGAGATCGAGAGAGGAGAGGCGGCACCGGTGACGACGGTGAGGGAGGGAGCGAGGCAGGGAACGATCGAGATAAGAATCGATGCCTCGCGAAGGTGTGGGTGGGCTGGAGGAAGAGCTGCGGGAACGAACGGCTGGATTGGCCAAGCAACGTGATCGACGGCGCACAGCAACTTCTACAGGGTAACAGTAAAACAGTAGTGCTGTGGGGCCCGACAGGAAAAACTATAGTCTTATTATGATGTGTGTAAAGTGACAAATCAAAACTTCATTTCATTTAACATTGATGTTCTCATATACAAACATGATTTCTGTACTAGTAATGAAACAGTTGCTTCTAACAGGTGATAGAACAATCTAACAGGTCACCTACTTGGACAGCCCACAAGTAATTGGCTGCCCCAATTATCTAAACATATATTGAACATCCACAATAGAACC
Organism: Eragrostis curvula; assembly: GCA_007726485.1. NCBI lineage: Eukaryota > Viridiplantae > Streptophyta > Magnoliopsida > Poales > Poaceae > Eragrostis > Eragrostis curvula. The sequence continues at coordinate 36,850,898 of CM017442.1, forward strand.
GTTTTAATTTCATACGCGCATTTTTCTCAGCATATATATTTATGGAACCACCTAGTTCTAGTGTTTCATTAAAAGGCTTAATTATCAGTTCACCAACATGCCCAATTGAAAGGCTTGATTATCAGTTTACCAACATGCCCTATAGAATATGATGCCAGCGGCGGAGCTAAACAAAATTAAGAGGAATAAAACAAGAGAATTACAAGTCCTCATAGGAAAACACAATGATCACCTTGATTTGTCCCAGCATATTCATTATTATTGGTTTATTGCTATGAAATGTCACCTTGATTCAGAAGACTGTCACGCACACATGATTGCCCATCAACTGAGGCACCAGTTCTTGGTTCATCATTCATCGATGCTGCTTCATTTACTGCAAGAAATGAGTTTGTTCTCAGAAGCCAGAATTCTGATTGCTTATCAGAACACAAATATTATCCATATAAGGTTCACAGTTAATGAATAACAACACATATCTAGTTATTTCCCAGAATGCTCCTTATTTACTAAGGATCAACACAGATTTACATGAAACATTGAAACCATCGAAATTTCGTTGTTACATTTTAAGAAACTACAAGTTCAATAAGTTAATACAAATGGCCAAAGAAGAAGGCAAACAACGTCATAAATAAAGATAAGCAGCACTAAGTTATTATTCGCCATTAACGCCTCGAAAAAAAGTACTATAATACTCCCTCAGTTCAGAACTATATGACGTTTTTGCTCTTGGCACGGAGATTAAGAAGAGATGAAAAAGGTGGGTGCATAGAAAACAAGGAGGAGAGAGATAAAGATATAGATGTATTGGTGAGATAAAAATAGATAAAAATGTGTATTGGGAATTGGGAGTGTCCTATAATTTGAGAAAAGTTGAGAAGGCTTAAGTGTCATATAATTTGAAACGAAGGGAGTAACACATAGCTTACTATCGGCAGCTCTAGGAGGTAAGAATAACTCTTCATCAATAAAAGAAGATGAACTCAAAACCCTAGAAAATATAATCTATAAGTATCGCTATCCATATTCCACACTGTTGTTAAGTGATACTGTCATAGCTAAGGAGAGAAGGCACAAAGCTAATATCTGAAAATGTAGAAAGCTCATGTAGATAATGGCTTCTCTCCTGTGTCACAGCCTAAATTCAGAAACATAATTAATTATTTGCTACTCAGTTTCGTTGCACTCAGGATTTATCTCACTGTCACTGATGTCGTGAGGATCCATGGGTCACACGTACGTGAAATACCAAAAGGAAAATCCTGAATCCTAAAACTGTTTTCCATTCCTACTACTCTGAAATTTTGAACATTGTCAAGACACCAACATTATTAATAACAGGCGCAATTTGTGAAGACAAGCATATCTAGTGGCTTATACTTATATAAGACTGTTCCAGCATGAGGAATAGCTCAGACTTATATGAACTACAATGTTGCATTCCCGCAAAATCATTGTCCTTGAAGAAAAATGTAAGATAAATTGTACTTCAGATAATCAAAACACCTTAGCCTATTACCTGGATTGCAGAAGTTGATGTCAGGAACAACACAGGTGATTCATGAGCCCTCATATGCCTTCCTCGCCCAGCTGGACTTGAGATGAACACTGAAGATCTCATTTCCAACAGCCATGAAAATGACACCAACGCCTTGCACAAAGCCAATCAACTGAGGTTTGGCTCCACAAGCTGAGTGACTTTGCTCAGTTCCCACCCTGCATCTTCATCATCCCATCTGCTTAGTGCACATCCTGCATCATCATCATCATCCCTCTTCGACCATAAGCAAAGTCTGGAGTCATCATCCACTCTCGCGAGTTGCGAGCCCAAGCCGACCATTCTCCATAGCTGCGAGCTCAATTGGCACAAAGGGTGAAAATACTAGGTGTGTGACTGTCCGCACATTGGGCAGTTTGATCAGGGACAATTTCTGCACACCCAAATCATACTTGGGGATTCTTTCATACTTCTCAAGCACTAGGTAGATCACGTTCCCCACAAGGGCACTGCGTTTCCAGCTGACACGACCACGGTACTTGTAAAGACAGGTTCAGTCCACACACCAGCCTCGGAGGTGTAGACGCAGCTGAAGACAGCCGTTGGTGGCTGCACAGAGCACCGTGGCTTTCCAGCTACACGGGTACTGCAGCGGTGGGGGCAGCTCCACCGGCCGCTCGCCGGCGATGGAATTCCAGACGAAGAGGAAGAAGCGCCCCCAGGCGTAGGGGTAGTTGTGGAGGAGGACGCGGCCGTGGCGCGCGTCGTGCGGGCGCATGCCGCGGTGGTCGGCGCGGTGGTCGGCAACGAATACCTTGCCTCCGTCCCTCACATCGCAGAGGAAGCCAAGCATCGGGGGCGTGGTGTCGAGCTCGCGGCGGAAGGCGGCACCATCACTTGCGGATGAGGGCCGCGCGGGAGAGGGTCGCCGGGCCGTCCGGCGGGATGCGGCGGAGGACGTCCTCGATCAGCTCGTGCATCAGCTCCGGCGCCGACAGCGGATCCATGCTGGATGCTTGGTTGGCCGGACCCCGGCGGCGGCGTGTGGCGGCGGAGCAAGGGTTTGGACGGTGAAATGCGAGAGGAGCGCTTCTAGCTGGTTCCATACCAGGTTGTGCTGAACCAGCTTTGCCTTGTGGAGGGGTTCTTCCACTGCCAGGTGGGGCCTCGGAGGCAGTGAGAGTGAGGTCTGCATCTGAAATCCTGAAATTAACACCATTGTCTTCAACAATTGATGATCTTGTTGTTATTGTATCAATCATGCAAGTTCAAAAAAAAATCATGCTTAGGCAGATGTAATCAGCGATCCGGTTTAGTAAAGTAATCCAGTTGCAAGATTTAAGTTGCTAGTAAATGTGAGGAAGATCAAAACTAAGGTGTTTAATATAGAGTATGTTAAAGCGACAATGTTACCACAATACATGGTTGAGGAAACAAAAGTTTGGAAAATACAGATTATGGCCGTCGCTCAGGCCATTCCATTAAAGAAAGCAAAAGCACCGCGCCACCGCCCAGGCAACCAAAAAAAAAAAGAAAAAACACATGTACTGGAGCAATTCAGCTCATTGCAGCTCCCAGGTAATCTCTTTGGAGGCACAGGCATTTAAGTACACAACACAAGTGCTGTCCGACATACATAAAAGCAGAACTACTCCTGAATCTACAGCAAGATTCCTGCCTACACACAAGCTCACCAAAGCTCATCCTCAAATATGTACTCCTCATCAGCTTCATCATCTAGCTTAACAGGAAGAGATTCATCGGAGGAGTCATCGTCGTACATGTAGGGAAATACCGTGTCTGGACTGCCTCTGTCATATGCACCAATTACAGGATGCTTTAGCTCATCTATTCCTTGGTTCTTGCACGCATAGCAATGTCCTATTATAAGAGAAAAACAAAAGCACATTGTTAGTTGCTGCTCATCAATATTAACTAAACATTATACGATTAAGTAACAGTTTCCATACCATTTTCTTCCGGCTCTAGTGGACAGCAGAAATACATCTTCCGCCTGAATATCTCTTTCACCTCGGCGAAATAGAGCACTGATGTCCAGTCCGCTGAACCCGCGCGCTTCATCATGACAGTAAAGTTGAAGTGGTGGAAAATATGATCATAATTTTCTACACTGAAACACTGGCTTCGAAGATCATCAAGTTTGTAATCACAACCCTGCAATAATAACTGTTAGTACAACTGTACAAGCATTCTGCAGTCGACAGATTTCAAGGTCAGAGACAAACCTTAAGATCATCTTGTCTTTCAATGTATTTTTGAAATGCCACCATCACTTCTTCTCTCATCCATTTCTGCCCATTCTGTAGAATTTGTTGTTTGGAATATTGTCCTGGTGCCGGAACAGATTGAGCATATTCTGATGACATCGCTGGCTGAGCATCCGACCTCTCTGGTGAAGATTGCTCAGACATTGCTTCATCCTCAACTACTCCAGCACTAGCTCGAATAGATGTCCCAGCAGAATTGAAAAATTCACAAATAGCCTCCATACTATCAAATGTATGCTCTTTGAAGTAATCCTCGATTTCGCGTACCTTCTGTGACCTAAGTGAAATTATGATCATAAAGTAAGCCAAACTTTTAAAATAAACGCAGCAACAGCAAACTGGCCCTAAAACTACAGATCGAAGAGCTTCATTTATTCTTAGCCATATAGTGGAGTAATAGAACTGCAGGCACAGAATTCTCAACGAAAAAAAAAAGAACCAACAATCAAAAACAATAATTATCATGTACATGAATATGCATGGGAGGCACAAGCAACAATAGCAACATTTTCTAATGTGATGATGGTCACTGCTGCACAACGTTGACAGGAAGCACCACAACACTAGGTTGTAAGAAACAAAGCAATGCTGTCAAGCAACATCTATTTGAGTAACAGAATTGGATGCATGATCATACACATTGTAGATATGCTTACCAGGATGATAGAGGATCCTCAGAAACTGATGGTGCCATAACTGTAGTATCAAGTAGATCACTTCCCACGTCACTAGCATACACCAAAACAATATATAGATTAGAGCAATTTAAGCACACCAAATCGATCAAATTGTATATCATCTTCTTGCAGAAATAATTTTGACTCTCATATTTCTTAAACATAAATTACTTATTAGTAAACTGAGTGTGACTGAGGCCTACTAGTGATTTGATGGTCAGCGTAGACAGTTAAAAATGGCTTCTTCAATATAAATCACTAATAAACTGTAATTAGTTTTTCATAAACATGCTAATAGAAAGAACATAGGAGAAATGAATTAGAGAAGATAGTGGTTGTGGTGGCAGGGGACTGTACAGTAGAGAAGGAAAGGAAGTTCCATGTCTTCAGTTGGGAGGCACAGTCCCAGAATATTTAATTTTACCTGTAGTACCAGAACGAAGATTCCTCTACTAGGACTAGGGCAAGTCACAGTTAGGATCAGCATCACCAAGCATGCTAACAATTAAGGCGAATGAATCCTCATTTCTTTCCCTCAACTCAAGTAACTCATTAGACAAAAGCTTCATCGGTTGGGTTGGTTGCAGAAGTCAGGCTAAATTTAATAGGATGGCTAGAACAAGACACTCCCAGTAAATAAATCATGGATTTACTAGAATAGCCATACAAATTTCTGCACACTTGACTTGGAATCCTAACTACTGCATAATTATTTTAGTGAAGTCAAACACAGACCATGGCCTAGCTAGAATTCCAACTTGTATGTCAGCAGTTTCAATTCATAAAGACAATCAACAATTTTTCCAATGGCATTTCAACCTAGATTAAAGAAAAGGTTAACAAAAGGTTGCTAGTCATTTGGAAAAACCAGGAAGGAAACTAAGAGCTCCCCAGAAAATTAATTGAAGCCCTGAAAGTACTAAACAACAACACCGCATGATCCCATTCTCAATTCACCTCTCAAAGCCGTAATAACCAGTCGAAAGAAAACGAGTGGCAAAGTGGTCTGAGGCAATTTGCTGGTCCATCTAGAAAGCTGGGAATGGTTCCATCAAGCTTCAGCAGAAATAAATGAGCAGCAAATTGTAATTGCAAATATGCAACGCACTTTTAAGGTTTGTTCTAATCCTCAAAGTATTTCTTGTGATAATCACAGAAATGTTGCAGCTTCTCATGAGAGAAAGGAAAATACTTTCAGCTGGAACGAGGATGGTAAAGAGTTAAATTGCCTTAGACCAGCAATGACGGTCTGTAGCAGAAGGGGACAAAGCTACTAGACGGACCTCAAGTCCAAGTCCAAGAGTTAAAGGATTGAGGAGAGAGATCGCGTAATAAATGGCTAAATGCCATGGTAAGTTCTCTCTGCTTCTGCTGCATCAGGTCTAATAATTAGATGAAGGATGTTGACTATTTAAGTTTCATAGATATTTATAGCATTTTGGACATAATATGAGAAAGTCCAATGCAGGCAATAGCCAAAAGGAATACACAATAATTGCTTTTGATGGAAATTGGTACACATACAGTAACCAAAATGAAAATGGATACAGTGAGAAATGACAATTACGGTGATACGATTGGAGGCTGTGATTGTTCTGGATTAGCCCGCGATCGCCTTGGGCGGTCTGAATACATAGCATTCTGCCGAATATGGGGTGCAGTTGCAGGTTTTGCATTTCCTAGTTTCCTCCCACTAAGACTGCAAAATTATGTAAAGTAAATTTTAGTAACTTACATATATTATCTTGGTCTATCTGTTCGTTCTCTAATGGAAACACGTTGGTTTGGATGGGGCAACGAAAGCTTTGCTGGAAACAAATTAATGTGGAGGAAAAAAAAACAGAGAGCACACAACGTTAAAAATTATGGGCTTAAATTGGGGTATATGGATACAAAGTATGAACCATTTACACTCTAGACGGACAGAAGATATGCACTTCCATGGCTTAAATTGGGGCAAACGGACAGAAGATATGCACCATTAATTTACACTTGGATAAGCACTTTGGGCAACATGGATGCTATTGGGTGTAATTTTTAACAACAAGCAGACAACCATTCGAAAAAAAAAAAGAAACAATAATAGTCATACCTATATGTTGTATCAAGTGCAGGGACTGAGTCATTTATCATCAGCGTCTCGAACTTTGATGTATCAGAAATTGTAGGCCCAATGTTGTTGCTGCTTACATTGTTGTCATCATCCTCAACCCTGATCAGAACATGGATTTGTTGAGTATTTAAGAATGAAGATGGAGGTACAATTTCTAAATATTCTAATAGAAATCTAGGATATTTGAACATAATATAAGAAGGCCAGTGCAAGCAATAGCCAAAAGGAATACAATTTATTTTAAAAATGAGAAGTGGTACACACACATTGCCAAAAAAAAAATGGATAATCAGTAAGAAATGACACTTACGGTGAGACAGTTGGAAGCTGTGCTCGTTCTGGATTGCCTCGGGATCGCCTTGGGCGATCTGAATACATAGCACTCTGCCTAACACGAGGTGCAGTTGCAGATTTTTCACTTCTTGGTTTACTCACGCTACGACTGCAAAAGGATGTACAGGTAAGTTCTAGCAAAATGATGTAAAGATAAACTTTTCTCTGTTCATTCTCAAATGGGATCACATTAGTTCCGATGGGGCGACAAAAGCTTTGCTGGTATCAAATTAATGTGAAGAAACAAAAACAGAGATTGCGCAATGGCGGGCAGGAAGACATTACAAAATCCTTCCCAGCCAGGTCGGAAGAACACACATTACATGCAGCACCGGATCACCTCTTTCTCAGTGTCAAATATTTGTGGAGTCTGAAAAAGAAAAATTTAATTTTGGAGGGTGAAGGCTTAAACTGCCCCTCAAAAATAGTTTCTTTTTCTTCTTCTCTCACCCAATCACACTCCCATGCCTGCTACTGAACTAACTTTTTATAGCAGAAATTAGCTCCTAAAATCATCCACCAAAAGCATAGAGGAGAGAGGACCAGGAGGAAGAGGGCGGGTAGCGGAGGTCACTCACCCAGTCCCACGGGAGGGGGATGCTCCAGAGGCGATTGCACATCGCCGCTTCCTCTCTTCAAACTTGCGCTGGGTGTGGGGTTACCATGTAGTCATGGCCATCGATACGAAGAGGGACGAGTTTGGGCGTGGAATCTCCGTCCATGGCGAAGGCAAAGAGGGATTCCGATACGCAAGGGAGTAGAGGATAGGTTGATTCGATTGGGGAAATTTGGCTTCTAGGGTTCCTTCCCTCCCTCCCCAATTAGCATGAACAGTAGTTTGGTGTATCCTTATCACAAATCACGGTGGCCGGTGGGTTGGGGTCGCGTGTACTACACACACTACGCATTAGCTACGGAAGTTAGACTAGTATTGTGTTATTATCCATTTCACCGATGTGCGCTGTCTTGTCAGGTGGGTCCTATCTTTGAGATAAAAAAGGTGGGTGTTTTATACAAATATGTTATTACGATTTTATTAATAACAAATACAAATTTGTCGTTAAGATTTATCTGTTTCTCTTCCTTATAGTTTGAAATGTGTTATCTTGAGTCTCAGAGCTTGGCGACGCTCCTCGCGGGTCGAGGCAGAGGTGATTTGAGGATAAAACAACAGTCGATGGCGAACCCAATGGAGGCCAAAGGTAGGCGTGAAGGAGGTCTTACCTTATTCTGGTCAGGGTTTACAAAACCACGGTAAATCGGACCGGTTACCGCGAAAACCGGAAAAACCGGTCCGGTCCGGTTTACCCGGTTCTCCGGTTTTCGAATTTAAAATTCAAAAAAAATGAAAATTTAACAAAATTTGAAATAAAAATATGTAAAAAAAACTAGATGAAATTTTCAACACAATGGTGGAACAAGAACACGAAAATTCGATCGTTTGATAGGTCAAAAAATTCATGCAAATTTTCTGGGTTGAAAAAGAAGAAAAATTCAAACTAGCAACATTCCTTGATTTTTTGACAAACCAAACGATCGAATCTACTTGTTCCGTTTCCACTATTGAGCTGTAAATTTGATCTAGTTTTTTAACATATTTTTTGTTTCAATTTGTTTCAATGTTTCATTTTTTGTATTTTTTTTTCATTTTTTCTCTTTAAACCGGTTTTCCGGAATTCTAGTCCGGTTTACCAGAATTTTCGTCCGGTTTACCGGTGAACCGGACCAGTTTACCAAAAATTTCGACACTTTTTTGTTCAAATTTTGTTATTTGTATTTTGATCCGATTTTCGACCGGTTTTCCCGATTTTCGCGGTAACCGGACATCTCGGTCCGGTCCGGTTTTTCCGGTCAAAACGAAATTGCCAACCTTGATTTCTGGTAACCGGTGGGATGTTTTAGTTGATTACTTAAAAATATAGAGATTGTTAATAGGACAGGTAATATGCTGAAGCACACCTTTATTTTTACCCATAGTTTTAGAGTAAAGTGGACATTTTCTTTTAGATAATCCGTTGGCATTATTTATAACATAAAAAAGATTATGTTACTCTCTCAACAATTCATTTTGTTTGTTCACCCTCTAAACAAAAACATCGCTAAATTTACTCCCACAGACAAGTCGGTGCGATGTACCCTAGCTGTGTGAAACAGAAAGCTATCTCCAGACTCGCCTATGATTCCTTACACCATATTGGTACTCTTCAACTTACATTGTAATGGTACTCTCTCGAAAGGATAGTTTGAGATAAATTGTAGTTTGTATGTTTTATTTATCGGTTCATAAGTTGAATTTGAACCTTAAATTTTGCATGATAATATCTGACACAAAAACCCATGTCAAAATAATTAGAACATTTTTTTATTATTTGCAAAGTTCAATAGCAACGAATATACACACATTCTAATAATATGAAAAAAAATGTTACAAATTTAAAAGTATTTGGTCAAAGGAATTGTTTTGAAATTGCAAGAGTTACATCTCACAATTTTTGGTAATTTTTGTATTAGTATTAACCAATGTTATAAACATTATATTTTGTTTTCTTTTATATTTTTGGACAGGTGGGTTACATCAAATTAGGGATGTGGGAGGCTCACCTCCCAAATATAAAGGGGAAGCCCTAGCCAAAAAAGTTTCTATAAAGGCGATGGTGGAATTTGCGGTTCTTTCAAAGTTTTTTTTTTGTCTCCCATCAATAAAACTGCCGTTGATTGTGATGTTTTTATAATTAAGGGATGTAATATGCTTCAATATTAATAAAATTCCCTTTTCAAAAAAAATTATATAAAAGGGGAAGAGAAAAAGAAGAACTGGGCGAGCATAGATACCTACCGCTCGGCTGCGGTGATGACAAGTGGATGATTCGGCGACGGATAATCCTCCGATCCTGGCGAACCATAGTCGGCGCTTCTGGAGTCGCGTCGTGCCATAGCGCCGCCGCAAATTGTCGTCCGCTGCTTGTTAGCAGCATACGTCCGTTTGGGATGGCTGGGACTTGGATTCAGGAGGCGTTGTGCCAATCCATCGTCAGTATATACACGTGAGGAGAGCCAGCCGCAAATTATGGTGTGTTTGGATGGGGGTCAAGGTGGGTTGGGGCGGGGTCAGCCATGTTTTCTGGGGCGAGGCCGCCCCAGTTGTTGTTTGATTGCAGGGTTAGGGCGAGCCATTTTTTTTGTTTGGTTAGAGGGATGAGTGGGGGCGAGACCGCTCCAGTTTTTGTTTGAATGAATGGATGGGGTTAAGCATATGAATATGGTCACCTATTTTTGAATGGTGGTGAGTTTACCTTCAGTGTATGTATTTTTTTCATTCTTATAAATAATACCAAGTTAAATATCAGAAAATTAAAAAACAGAAATAGAAACAATAAAGAAAAGAAAATAATGCGTGATGGGTTGTTTCATAAAAGAAAATACGTGATGGGCTGCCGATAACCACTAGCCCATGAAGCCCATATTGGGTACCCTTATCGCTTCACAGCCAATGACCGCTTCTTCCTCCTTGCATCGATCTTCTGGTACTCTTCCCCTCAAAAACTTCTCTGTCCCTATTGATTTTTCCCCATGTTCTACCATCTCATACCAATAGCTGCTAAAATGAGTGGTTAATGGCCTCCTTATAGGCCTGATGCTGCGAATTTCGTCGTCCGCGACCGTCTGACGCCGCTGCTCGTCTCTCCCTACTCGCCCCCTCATATACTTGCCTCCATCAGTCGATCTGCTGGTACATGAGGAGAGAAGACGAAGCACCCCTGGTGATGTTTGCGCAAGAGGGAGGAGGAGGAGGAGGGCTGCCCGCCGGTGCGGTTTCCATGCCGCCACCGGTCGCCAGCTGCAGCCGGCAGCTGTTGCTCGCCTGTTCGTTCGGGCTTTCCTTTTCTTTTTCTTTTTCACATCCATACGAGCACAAGGACGAAAAAGGGAGGTAACCACATGGAGAAGGCCGGCGGAAGGTCACTGGAAGCGCGCGGGAGGACCCCAAACGTTCGCACGCGAGGCGGGGGCGGCGCGGCGCGCTCGATTCGGGGGGATGGCCGTGACACCGAATATGAAGGAATATTCCTTTGGTGTCGCCCCTGCCACTCCTTGACTTTCAACCAAACGTGTGCTCGCCAGAGGCCGCCCCAACCCATCTGACCCCAGCCATCCATCCAAACACACCCTTACTAATCGGAGTCGTAGTCCATGGGATCCACGTTTATTTGTCTGACACTCTGACTCGGAACCGGATCGGATGCAGTTAATCGATCGGGTTATTCCCGAGCGATTTTATAATACAGAGATACTGCAATCGAGCTAGCAGCTCCCATTCACCGGCCTGCCTGCTCCCCATATGGGACGCTGGAACCCAATGCGTGCCACTGCTACGCGTAGGAAAGGTTTCCATTTCTGATCAAACCGCAGATGCCGAAGCCGATCGGTTTCGCCGATTTTCGCGGAATTTTTTATTACACAATACAACTCAAACATAAGGAACAGCGTGTTCGTCTCGCTTCTTTGCAACGGCTGTTTTGCAGCAGCTACAGTGTTCGCAGTTATTTTTTCTGCAGCTGCTACAGTGTTTCTGCAGCTGCTACAGTGTTCGCAGTTATTTTTCTGCAGCTGCGGCTGCAGCGAAAACGAACAGACTGGAAAAGTCTATCCGACCAGTGGTTGCTAGATCGATCGATCTAGCTACCAGCCACTTTGCGCACCCCGGTCCCGTCTCTTCCCTACGGAACCCGACCCCGACCGAGTCATCCCAACGCTTTCCCATCTCGCAGTCGCCTTGCTCTCCAAAAATGAAAAGTCATTCTCCCGCTAGGGTTGCGGTTCGCCGGCAAGAGGGTTGCGCTGGCCGTGGTGGCGAGGGCGCGTCGACTGGTGGCGGCGGGGGCGGAGGTGCGGAGGGCGCGCGCTGATGGCTTGCACGGGGGAGCGGAGGCGACGTGCCCAGTAATGGTGGCGGGGGCGGAGAGGGCGTGTTGACGGCAGCTACGGGGGAGCGGAGGCAGCGCGCCCAGCGGTGGTGGCGCAGCGACACGTTCGATGGCAGGGCGCGGATTCGTCGGCGTTTCTGTCCATCTTCCGAGGTTCGACGCTTTGTTCCGCCTGCTTCCTCACGCCCCTGCTTCTCCATCTACCGCGGGGGCGCCGCGCTGGTGTGCTCTACCGTACTAGCAGCGGCGGCCGGTCAAGTGGCTAGGATCCTCAACACCGACCATTAGGAGGATCCAAGGTGCGGCTCCATTGCTCTATGATTCAAGGTTCTGTGCGATGCTCTGCTCAGATATGAATTAGGCTCCTCATCACTTCCTGATTTACTGATAATACCAGATTTTATCTGCAATATTTCGTCCCTTTTGAATTGGGCTTTTATATGCTAAATTCCTAGACTGTGCGAACTTTTATATGCTAAATCACAGTGTATCTAGTTTTGTATGCATTGATAGATAGATTAAGAGGAATCAGTTTAGCAATACATGTGCAAACTTAACAGAAATTGGGCAGGGTGAAAAGCTTTGTGATAGTAATAGTCACCAGCTGTAGAAAATCTTTCTCTTGTCTACTGGAAATAGTTTTCCTATGATATTTCAGTGTCATTTTAATGATACTTCATTACATAGGAAGATTGGACTGTAGTGTGATTCGATGACCAGGGCATCGGCAACATGAGTTCTTTAATTTGATGGCAGATTGGATTATAGTTTCCAATTTTTTTGCAAGCCTGGAGATGTGGTGGACTAGCCTGACATCACTGATTATGGACGATGTAGTCATGTATGAATAACTTGAGCTGTAATCTTTCTGATTGGAACATAATTGTATTTCCTAATCCCATAATATATGTGTATCTTGTCAAACTTATATGCACTGCGATCAGCTTGCAAGACATCTGAATCTACTACTGATACTACTGAATAATCTTCACATCGAATTTTCTTTTCTGAACATTGATAACTATGATTGAATAATGCCATGGCTTCTTGAACTACACTTAGCTGAAAAGTTCTGGATTTGGATGATGGGGTTGCTCTCAATCTGAATTGAAAAAATGCTCTCTGATTTTTTGCTGACGAGATATTCTTTAAATTTTGCACATGCTTCTACTAGGAGTGCAATACATCCATAGGAATGATCATGATGTATCCTACGACCTCCCTCTCTCTGATATTTCTCTCTCCAATATCTCTTTCTATTTGTTTCCTTCGCCCATTCTGAACATATAAACAAATCACTAGGCAACCTGTCCTTTAAACAGACACTACGGAAATATCAATGAACAAGTCAAGCTGCAATGCTAAAATTCTCTTTGATCAATAATTGATTCGGGCGGATGTGTTTATTTGAGGGGTACTTGCATCTAAGGAAACTAAACTTGGCATACTCCACTTTCTGAATATTCTGACTTCAAGGATTAAACTACATTTTCTTGACTGATATTGTTGATTTGCACTGATGAAACAACTCTAAAACTTTTCTCCTCTTTGTACATATCCTTCTAGTATGATTGTAACCTCTGATCAGAGTAGTGGCGAGCGAGCATGCCGTTGCTGACCACTGGTGAGACCAACTCCGGTCGACGAGCCGTGTCGTCAATTGTCAGGTATATGTTTGTGTTGAGACATTTGTGTATGGTTTCATTCATCTGCATAATATGATCTGCATCTTACCTTCTTGTTTCCTTCATCGGATTTGTTTCATATCATATTCTCTTTGAGTTTTTCACAGTTAAAAGTTTGATAGATACTTAAACTATTAGATATCTATTCAGTAGGCACGAGTATTTAGCCATAGGTTAGTTGATATGGTTGATCAACAAGGTGGCTCAAAATTATATGTATCTACTTTAGTGAGAACATAATGAACACTTCAATTTGAACTGCAGTGGTTGAATATTGTTTGAGTTGTTCAGAGGCAATGCATTATACCATGCTTTTAGATTTGAATATTCTTGCCTTTGTTTTTTTTTCTATCTTTCTTTATATAAGATGCAACAAAAGTCCTGTAGTTAATAGGAGATGATAAAATTTTTGTGTTTCTCTTTTTCCTTTAGATTTCTTTTTTTTTTGGTTATTTTGTTGTTTCTCAATGATAAAGTCAAATTTATTTAGTTCCTTGAGCATGCATTCAATCTTGTCTACTTTAGTCTTAGAGTTAGGACAAGGGAACTAAGAACCACCAGACATGAAAGCAATAGAGCTGTAAAATGTACTAACAAGTTGTAATACAAAATGGAATAATTGTCAGATATAGAGGCAACAATGACGCAATCAAGACCATGGTCAGGCCTTGAGGATGATGCTAAAGACGACATTGGTTCAAACAGGCATGGAAAGGTATGTTGCTACTGTTATTAATTACTTGTTAAACATGTCAAACAAGTTTGCACTATACTAGAAATAGTTGCTATAAAACCCAGAGATAGTTGCTACAAGTACCAAAAATATATGCCGTTGATACTAAAAAATAGTTGCCACTTATACTAGAAATAGTTGCTACAGGAACAAGTAATAGTTGCCACTGATTCATGTACTAAAAATAGTTGCTACATGTACAAAAAATAATTGCTACTGATATTGAAATAGTGGCTACATACACTACCCACATATACCAGAAACAATTGCTACATGTACATGAATAGTTGCAGCAAACACCAGAAACAGTTGCTACATGCACACAAATAGTTGCCACTGATATCAAAATAATTACCAGGTAAAATAGTTGCTACATACACTTCAAAAAGTTGCTACATATGCTAGAATTAGTTGCTAAATGTATTACAAATAGTTGCCACAAATGCCAGAAATAGTTGCCAGATGTATCAAAAAATACATGCCACTGATTCTAGAAAATAGTTGCTGCTTATACCGGAAATAGTTGCTACAGGTATAAGTAATAGTTGCTTCTACTAGAAATAGTTGCTAAATATACGGGAAATAGTTGTTACATACACTTCAAATAGTTGCCACATATACCAGAAATAGTTACTATTGATATAAATAGTTGTTACATGTACTAGAAATAGTTGCCAAGGCACCAGAAATAGTTGCGACAAACACCAGAAATAGTTGCTACATGTACAAGAAATAGTTGTTCGACGTACCACATAGTTTTCACGCATACCAGAAAAAGTTGTTAGATGTACCAATTTAGTGTGTGGTTACCAGAATTAGTTGTCACGAAATAGTTGCTACATGAACCAGAAATAGTTGCTACATGTACATCAATAGTTGCCACGTATACTTGTAATAGTTGCCAATTGCATCATAAATAGTTTCTATAGATACCAAAACTAGTTGCTACATGTTTTTTACGCCAAGAATTTATCTCAATGCTTACTTATATCTCTCTTTTTTGTAGAGTCATCATGGGAACACAAACATTATGACTGAAATTATTTTTTTCTTTGTAAATATTATGAATATATGTAAATTTTTGTTGCAAATTTAACTAGATGTTAATCAACAGGTACAAGCTACTTTGGGTGGATGTAATTTGTGTGTTGGAAGTTGTTGGGATACATGATATATTAATATATTTGCTTTATGAGTTGCTCCATGTTTTGTGATTTCAATTTTCGATGAAAGTTGCCATGGTCCCAAAGAAGTTGTTAATATCAGGTGGAAAGTTGCTACAGTTTGAGTAAATGTTGCTAGTATTTCATGAGTGTTTCTATCGAGTTACGACAATCCAAATATGGAGCTTCTTTCATGATTAAGGACTCTTCGGTAGATGTTGTAATTATTTCCTAAAAGTTGCTACTGTGGGTATCATTTTTGATAATAGTTTGCTAGGTACCCACAAAGTTGCTAATATCTGATGTGTGCCATTATAGAAAGTTGCAACAGTTTGAGGAAATGTTGCCACTTTTCAATGAGAATTTTCCACTGACACCTTTAGGTCGTTTTTTGTGACAAAAGTGTTACAATCCCAAAGAAGTTGCTAGTACTGATGCGTGTGTCATGAATTTTTTTTTTCAACAAACTGATATGTGGCTACTCCTCTATCCTCCTCTGTTTTTTTTTCTTTGTCATGAATTTTGCTTCCTAATTACTCATGAATCCTTGTTTGGGTACAACTGATTCATGACTCCTATGAATCCTTCTCAAATCTCAACAACAACAGCAAAGGATGCTGAGATCATTGTATTTGTAGCAAGCAAAATGTAACCATTGCCTCAACTCTTTACTGTAAATTCAAACATTTTCCTGCAAACTCTTTACTGTAACTTCAAACTGCTGACTTTCCCAGACTGCATAAGTTTGATTTCATGGAAAAAAAAATTCAGGATACAAACAACACAAAAAATGAAAAAAAAAGAAGAAGAATATCACAACCCTTCAGTCCTCTACTCCCTTCTGTACGTAGCTTCTATCCAGAAACTCACGTATCCCCTCCAAATATGCTGCTGCTCCTGCTAATCATGGGAATGACAAGCTGCGAACCACTGGAGCTACGCGGTAGCCACGAAGTTGGTCCTTGTACTGCATCGAGCTGCTCTCCCCTGTCACTACATTGGGATCATAGTAGTGGGGATGACGGCTTGTAGCTTTTCTTCTACCACGTTCACTGCCAAGCTTTTTCTTGGCTGCTCATCAATCAATTTATCGGAATGGAGATGTTACAGCAGGAGTCCGACGGAAGGTGGTGATTCACAATGGAGTTGAATTGGCCAGTTTCAGATGCTTAAGGTGCCATGAGCAGAGGACGCAACTTCTTGTAGCAGTGGTGGACTTGAGCAGCGCGCCGTCGATCCCCGGAGGAGGCTCACCGGGATGGACTTGAAGCTTCACGCCGCGGACGACCTAAGGCCACGCGCCGACAACTCCAGGAGGAGGCGTGACGGGGCGTTCAGCAAGAGGGGGGCGCAACGTCGATGCCTCACGGAGCCCGCTCGCCGTAGAGGACCTGAGGCAACGCGATGGGGCCGCGGCCCGGTGACGATGCGCCGGCGAGGCGCGGAGGGGGCGCGATGGAGCCGCGGCCCGGAGACGACGCGCCGGTGAGGCGCGGTGGAACGCGTTTGATTTGGTTGTCGGAGAGGATGCACCTGGACTAGTAGCCGGATCCTTCGATCTAGCTACCGGTAGCCCATTAGTTGCGTCCCAAACATAATGCACACATACATCCATATAAACGCACGTAAGCCAAGCTTACTCTTATGAGCATTTCCGAAGACTGAGCAGATAAATTCTCGAGATTGACGAAGTCACCACTGGTCGTTGTCAACGGCCACGTCGCCTACCGCTGAAAGCACAACGCCACTAAATCTTTAAAAATTCACAATTCACTCCCACGAACAATCCAACCCAGAACTTGAGGTGCTACTGAACTTTTTTAACCACTAAGCTCGCCTGTCGTCGATCAAAATGAATTTGTACAAAATATGAAAGCAAACTGGTTGGTATTTCCTATTTATCGATCGGTTTTGTCGGTTTTTGAGATATATATTTTTTAAAAGTTTTATAAAAAATATATTTTATTTAAAAGCAATTTTAATTAAAGTTTTTTATTTTAATTTTTTATATTCTTTACAGAAACAGCGAGCCAAGGTTTTGGTGAAAAGTGGTATGACTTCTAACGGTTTGGAAACCCTGGGTACTACAGTCATATAGTAATATAGAATCCATGTTATGACTTGTACTAAAATGCAAGAATATTTTTAGAAATTGAAATCTCACAACGGTAAGTACTTGTTATATTAGACCAACTCCAACAAGAAAGATGCAATTTGGAGGTGCAAAGGTCCATTTGCCTAGGGGTACAGTAAAAAACGATCCAATTTTCATTGACGTCTCCAACAGAAGAGCCAAATGAACGATGCAATTGCCACACGACGCGCAGCTCCGCTTGCCCCTCCGCTCCGCGTCGCCGCGCAGCTCGCTCTGTTCTGCACGCGCACGCGACACGCAGCTCGCACGCGCCGCTCGCCTGCGACGCTGGCTTGCGCAGCTCGCCGCCTCGGCCGCGCACGCGCAGCACCGCGCCTCCGCACACGCACGCGCCGCGCCGCGCCTGCGCACGCACATGCGCAGTTCGCCCGCGTCGCAGCGGCCCTCCGCCCCATGGTCGCCCTCCTCCTCGGCGGGATGCAGTCGCCCTCTCGCGCATCCTTGCGGGGCTCCGACTAGGTGCGCTCTCGCAGCAGCCCGCGTTTGCCTTGCTCCTGCAGCTCACCCGCGGAGAAGACGTCCGTGAGCAGCTCCAGGCTCTGGCACATATATATTGACCACCACAAATCCACCGCGTTCGGGCTCGGGAACAGAGGCGAGCTCGGACGACGCCGACAGGGAAGCTACGTACAGCGCATTGCCTGAGCTTGCGCGCGGAGACTCCCCGTTTACTTCTTCTTCGCCTCCGGCGTCCTCCCCGCGACGCGCCACCGCAGCGTGCACACCTCCACGCCTTCCCGCGCCGCGCCGCCTGCCCTGCCCCGTGCGCCGCGCTCGCCCTACGCGCCTCGGGTCCCGCTGCCGCTCGCCGACGAGCTTGAGCTTGAGCCGTGATTGGACGGGGACGAGGCCGCGCAGCAGCTCGCCGAGTCCTGCCCCGGCGCCGCGTCGTCCTGCTCGCCCCGCAGGGCACATGCTCCGCGTCCGTCGAATGCAATAGCAGGAGAGAGAGAGACTTCATTTTTAGCTTCCCTCTCTTCTCACAATGCATAGCTAGTGCCTCTTCCTTTGCTTAGTCTGTTGGAGAAGAGATGGATGATGCACAATGCAGATTGTAATGCATATATGGCTTTGCCTCCTGCAGTTGGAGTCAGCCTTAGGAAAGACAAATGCAATAATTGACAATGCAAAGTGTTCAAGAGGGGCACTGCTCTCACTCCCTTTTTTTTCCCCTTCTTCCTCTTCCCAACAGTAGCACACCTAGCTTCCCTAACGCTGGCCAGATCCGGCCCCTCCTGGCCCTTCTTCTCTGGCTTGTATCCAGTCGACGCTGCTTTGGGTAGTTTAGTACTCTATCGTTATAAATGTAGAGAGCACGTGCTGAAAATGATCAGCTGTGAAAGATGAGATAGATAGAGAGAAAGCTGCATTAGGAAGTAAGAATAATGACATATAATATGAAAAAAATATTGCCTTTTACAATAACACTTAAAAATAAATAGAGTGAGTAGTTTCTTGTAGTTTAGTTGTAGATTGGAGCTTCTATATATCCAACTTGTCGTCGTTGCCGATGGTTGGCTTGCGACTTGTTGTCTATGCCGTCGATCTTCAAAGCTACACGTGTTTCCCTTGTGGTGTTGATGTGATGGTCATATTGCCCCGGTCGGCTTCCTCCCTGGTGTGTGTTTGATCTCTTTGCTTTCTCGTATGTTACTATATTACGCTGGATGTGATGACATCTCTTGAAAAATCAAGTTTGTTAGTTTGTGTGATGTGTTATGGCTGAGGACCATCCGAATTGATGTCCATGACAGTGCATGTTGAAGCTGGGTAGATCTTCGGTTGATGGCGAAGGTGATCCCTGGCTAAAGTTCTCTTCAACCGCTGCTCCAAACGAGCATAAGATGTTTTCGTGCTCTCTTTGCCTAAGGCTGTTGCTGGCAATGCAACTGTGCCCCTATGAGCACGTATACGTAACCTTTGCTTCTATAAGCATCTTCGAAGACTAAGCCAGACGAAGTCATTATCGACGCCTCGCTGTCAACAGCTACGTCGTCTATCTCTAAAAGCACAATGCCATTAAATTAATTCTAAAAAAGTTTGCTTCCACAGGGAGAAGATATCAGGACCTGAAGTGCTACTGAGGCTCTTGTAAACACTAGGCTACACACACTTTCGCTAAATCCTTTCCTATTGATTGAATGCTTGAATGTAGTTTCTATTTTTTACATGACCTAGCCTTTCCATAAAAGAGACGGTTACACTGTTATTCATCCAATGTAACGGAGAGGCTGTGTTATACCTTCAAAAATATGCTTAAGAGGTTGTGTCATACTCCTTCTATTATTAAATTGATATCGTCGTTGACTTTTTTAGTTACATTTGGATCGTTCGTATTATTTACAATATTAACTCAAATATGTAAAATTATAAATTATGTTGCAAGTTTATTTAGTGATAAAACAATTCATAACAAAAATATGATAATTTTTAACTTTTTTGAAAAAATCAACGACGACATCAATTTAAAAACAGAGAAAGTATCAACCAAGGGCCGTGGCAGCTTGGATGTGAAAGATCCTTAAAGGCAATGTGATAACTTAGGCCGCGTTTGGTAGTTTAACTGCCCGCAGCTACATTGCAAGTGCAACTAGGCGAACTTACCCTTGCCCAGAGGTAGCTTATTAGTAGTTTTTCGCAAAGTAAATAAAATTCTGATTCCTAAAACAATAAAGGGCCAGATTAATTTTTTTTTACAGATTTAATGTAATTCCAACCCGTTCGAGATAAAGGGCCCAAACAACTGCCCAAGCCCAAGCCCAACCGGCCGACGGCGTCCTTGCGACAGGCGACAGCCAGCTAGAACGCATACCTGTGTTTTGAGTTCACAGTCCCCGAGAAACCACACAGAGAAGCAAGAAAAAAAGCAGCAAAAAAAAGAGCAAAATAGAGGCGAGTTCCGTCGCCGTGGCGGCGGAATGGCGAGAAATGGGCGGCGGCGGCGGCGGCGGCAGGGGAGTGGCCACGGTGGGAAGCCGGAGACTTCAGAGCGGGGCGTCGTAAATGGTGGCGAAGGGGCCGGCGCCGAGGGCGGAAGCGCCGGCCAGCCTCCCGAGGTGGTGAGGGCGGAGGCGGAAGGCAACGTGGTGGGCATTGGCCATGGACAGGGAGGGGGTTCTGCGGGTGGACGGCCGCCCACGGCGGCGAAGGCGCGGGAGGGAGATGGCCACCTCGGCGCTGAAGGTGGCGAGGGAGGAAATGCCGGGCTGCCACGCGCGGCGGCGACGGCGGCGGCGGAAGGCCACGCCAGTGCGGACGACCAAGATAGCGGCGGCGCTGGAGAGCCGCGCACGGTGGCGACGGCTGTGGAGAGCAACGGCCACGTCGGTGCTAGTGGTGGCGCCGGAGCAAACGACGGTGACCAACTCTTGACTGCTCGTAAAGATGGCTCATTTCTAATCGATGCAATTCTCGGATGGAGCATACAGGATGCAACAAATCCTGATCTTTTCAAAGATAAGGTAATCCCAATATCTTCTTGCCTTGTTGAACCTGCTTGTTGCTCAAGGCCGAGCCTTTCAGGCTTTCAGCTGTTATTTCTGCCTCGTACTGAACTATAGATAGTCCTCGATGCATTTGCTCTGCTTCTGTTAAGTCATAATGTGATTGCTTGTTTATTTGAGGTTTGGAATCCTATTGTTTGCTTTTACTGCCTAGTTGCTGTAGATTACTACATTTGAGTTAACTTTAGGAAAACCAGTTCAGAGAATCATAACTAATTGTGCCCACCACTAATGCCAAAATAACAAAATTTGCCCCATAAATTTTATGAAGCAATATCAGTCCCAAAGAACTACGACTACTTGTCCTTTCCCAAGTAATTGTGGTTCTCCTGGACAGGTTCTGAAAATTGTGGTCCTTTGTAACCAGGGACCAAGTACTTGTAGCTTAATTTATGTTATTACTCTAAATTAGATCTTTAATGTTGCATTAGAATTGATATTGAAGCATGTATGTATCAGATCAAGCAACTGCCTACAGAGTTTAGTTCACATCGGAGCTACACGGAAATGCAATCTCTTATGCTGATTGAAGAAACTCGGGCAACACTGCATTCCAAGCTTAGAGATACTTCAAGACCCCAGTTTTTTCGTCCACTGTCTATATCTTTTGCTGGAGCATTATCAACATACTATGTTGATATTGATCTTGAAGCTTTAGCTGACTGCTCTCATGTGGTTGAAGACGGTGATGTACTTTTTCATTCTAAGCAGCCAACCGACCAAAAAAGTGACATATTTGGCTTCTTTGGAATTGCAACTGGTGTCGGCCTTGACAACTCTTTCCAGAAAGGTTTTCGGGTTTTAATACCAAATGATTGCAAAGATTGTGATTTGAGGGAAATCAGACATGTTCGTTTTGCAACCAATGTCATGGAAGCAATAGTACTTGCAAAGTCAATTGAATCAATCGAGCTCAGAGGTTTTGGTGCTGGCAAGTTGATCATGAAATTTGATAAAAAGGTAAGAAACAACAAATCTATAACTTGTTAAAGAAACAAAACGATTTTCATTGAAGTCTAACAATTTTCTTTGGTCTTTCTTATTTGCAGTCTGAAACGAAGTGCAATGTTTGTGGTGAATATGCAGCTGGCGAGTCTATCTATCCAAACAATTTTAATGATGAACAGATCACCGCTGTAAAATCCACTGTTTCAAAAGTGAATTGTCAGCATAAGAATGCAGTTTCACTTGTTTGGGGCCCTCCAGGAAGTGGTAAGACAGGGGTTGCTATTGCTATAGCTCATTCTTTAATACAACTGAGAATGAAATTGCTTGTGTGTGTTCCAAGGGCTGAGGATATTGTTGGGTTTCTTGCAAAGTATGAGGAGCTTTTTCCTTCATTCAATCTTAGGAACGTTCTTGTCCTTGCTGAATTTGATGGCAAAATGAACTGTGAAAGTTTCAGCAAAATTTCTGAGACAACTTTGGAAAGTAGAACCCAAGAGATTTACTGCTCTATATATTTGTGGAGGAGCTGGATGCGGCAAATGGCAGATTTATTGGAATTCAACTCTTTTTGTCTGGACAATAATTGTGACCATGACGAAGAACCCAAGTGCAGCAAGAAAAAATTCTGCTTCAAAATTTTTCATGACAAAGTCAGTGCACTTGCTGTAGATATTCGAGAATGCTCATGGTGTCTAATCAATAGCCTTTCTGGAATCTACTTATCCAGCACTGACCTTGAGAATATAAACAAATTGTTGGATGAAGTTTCTAGATTTCTAGATCTTTTGCTGAATCCCCAAGCCTCTGAATTTGCATCTGTTCTTCCTTTTATTTTGGAAGATACATTATCTGATGTTGCAGCGTCAATACATAAATGCAGAATGAACTGTGCTCGATTAATAGATATTCTGCTCCAATCTGTTAAATTACCACAGTTAGAGGATAGAAAAGATCGGGAGGAATTCTGTATCAAACACACATGCCTCATTGTTTGCACTCCAGCTAGTTCCTCTTGTCTCCATGGTATAAAGCCAGATCTGATTGATGTATTAATAGTTGATGATGCTGCACAAATCAGAGAGAGTGAACTCTTGATCCCACTTTCAATAGCACCGAGGCATGCTGTGCTTTTAGGGGATCATCTTCACATGCTACCGTTGGTGAAAAGTAAGGTAAGCATTAATTATCTTGAAAGTTTTTGTGTTTCTCCTTCTAGTTTCATTTTCTCTCTAACCGATTATATTCCCATATTTACATAGAGACGGTTTCTTGGACCAGCTGCCAGTCATCTCTGTTCATATATTTTTCTTTAACCCTAATCTTTAAGGTTCAGGCCATGCTACCATTTTTTTTTCTCCATACAGTGCCACCTAGTTCCCCCTAGGTTAGTTGAGTTTTTTTTAAACATGTTACCATATAATGATAAATACACTTTTAGTTCCTGTAATATTGGACTATGATTCTCTATCTCACACATTCATTTTGTGTTTCCACATCCAAACGACATGATACTTTTTTAAAAATTGATAATTTCGAGTGAAATTCCGTTTTTTGATGTCACATAAACTAGATTTCAGTGATGCACAATAGTGATAGTTTGTCCATAATTTTTACACATTTCAAGGACTGTTCATAATTTTCAGATGTGCAAAGATGTTGGCTACGACAAAAATCTTTTTGAGCGTTTGCTACAATTACCATTTGAAAGACAGACGCTCATCAAGCAATATATGATGGATCCACCAATTAGTAAGTTCCCAATTGAGCACTTCTATGTAAAGAAAATGGTCGATGTGCAGAATGCCAGTTCATGTGACTACAATAATCAGCTTACAAACTTGCAACTCCCTCGTCATGCATTTTTTGACATAAGCCAAATTGAAGAGTTGAGTTATAACGGAAAGGCAATTGTTGAGTCTGCTGCAATCTTGCTCTTACTTCAGCAACTGTGTGCAGGTATACATATTGTTTCTTCTTTTCAAACAAATCATGTCTGCTAGTGTCTATTACAATAAAATGACCAAAGAAGCGTCATTCCAAACTATATATGTTAGCTCAAATGATGTGTAGAATTATTTTCCTTACTGCTTAAAGTTAACTGTTATGTTAGGTGATCAGTGAGGAATTTATCAAAGCCAGTGTTTAATTTTTTTCAAAGCATGATCAGCAATAAATTTAAACATTCTTCCTTCTCCACTAACCTTGTTTAACAAAGTTAACAAAATGTTTCTTTAATCGCTGCAGATCTGACGAATGGTAAAGGAAGGGTTAATGTAGGCATTGTTTGCTTATGTGAAACTCGAGTTGATACAGTAATAAGCCATCTGGGCATGAAGTATCAAGGCCACAAGAAAATCAATATAGAAGTCAGCTCAATATACCACATGAAGAATACTTGGTATGATGTATTGATCCTATCATCATTTCTTGAGGATAATTATGAACTTCCTAAGGGTAACTGGATTAACGTGGCTCTTACAAGATCGAAGTACGTATGTTTCTATTCATTGATCCGCTCACAATTTGATTATGGTTTTTCGATAAAAAGAACGTACTGATAATTGGTTTGAATTTTCAGACATTGCTTGTGGATGATAGGTGAAATTGGCAGTTTCCTTGGTACTTCCGGGACATGGGGAATGCTTATTGAAAGTTTGAATCAGAGAAAATGCTCTTTGAGACTAGATAGTAAGACGCTGTCTAAGCAGATGAAGTTATTAGAAAATACTGAACAGGGTGTTCCCTCTTGTGCTGACTCGACACCTGCAAACAAATTCTTATACCTGGTAGATTAAATCAAACCCCACAATATTGTTTTCTTATCGACCAAGTTTCTATTGTTAAGTTCTACCTACTATTGTTCTTGTATGATTTGGGAACTAAAAGTGTTATTTGGTAATAAGGGGCAAGATATAATGCTAGTCATGAATTATTTTCCCGAAAATTTGTAAAATGGTCATGCATATTTGTAGTACGTACTAAACATATTGATAGGAGTCACAGAGGGAATTAAGTTGTTTCTTTGGTATTCAATACATGATATCTCCAATGAAATTAATCCTTTCCCTGAGAAATATATATAAAAAATTAATGTAGTACTACAGTGTTAGCACTAAAAAGTAATAAAAAAGGTGGCACAATCTTGGATATTAACTGGAAATGGCATTTATAGTTTAGAGCCATGTTAAGTACCAGTATGGAAACCGCATCTATAGTGGAACAATCGATGTCAAAAAAAATTTTGTCCGTCTTTTGTGATTTTTTTTTTACCAATAGTTTATCAGCTTATTCATGAACACAAACACGCAGTTAGGTTGAAGTAATGTAATAATCTTTCTTATAAGAAGACTAGAATCCTCACATCCTATCTTTTGTATTTAGTAAATTTTTATTATTCTTTTATGCTGTATGGATAAATAAACAAGAGATACCAAACTTTTTGCAGCCAGGTTGGGAGTTCACATGGTCAGGAAGGCCTAAAAATACAAAGGATATTTTGGCTTCCCTCCGTGATCAGAAGGGTGATGCCGGTATATTATAAAATCAAATCTGATGATGCTGCTATTTCCACATGTTTCGAGTTCTCTAACCAATTAATTGACATATTTCTTTTTGCATGTAGACACTTGCACACTCCAAGCAAGTTTGGGAGCACTTCTATCATCATACAAATTCCAGTATGCATGCCTAGATCCTCCACAAGATTTTCCATGGGACTTTCCTGTGGATAATTTAAAGGCTCAGTATAAGATCCAACAAAATACAAATTTTGGATCAGAGAAGATGAACAAAATGGGCAAGGTCAGACTGGAAGGTACACTTGAAACTCTAAAAGTCCATGGCGTCACCGGCACAAACAAAGTTGAGCGTAAGGTACCACGTTAAGACTTGTATTTTAACTGTAGGTTGTATCACTTTTATTGACACTCCTAGCCTCTGAGTTTTCGTTTGATGACTACCTTTTCTCCGGTCCCTTTTCCCGGGAGCAAACAACATCAACTTTGTGAAAAACTCAAACTAAGAAAAACGTATAAAGCTTATATCGTCGCTCTCATCACTAATGGCTTATAATTCTTTATTCTGGGAATCTAGTTGGTCTTAGTTGAGCGATCTTACCTTTTCCATTTGGCATGGACACATACTTGCCTGAACTTTTTTGGTAGACTCCTTCAAAACCAGCTCCTTGTCAACCTTCGGACAAATCTCATCCCTTGGAGGCACCTACAGGATGGAATCCATATATTCTTTATCATACCTTGAGGTCGGTCTTGATGGTGAAAATACTAGCTCGCGTCGACATCTTCATTTGCTCGTAGGTGTATTGCAAGACCACCATGAACTTGGTGATCACGAGCCTATCAAGGACTGGAATGTATGCGAAATCGCACTAGCCACGTGAAACAAGACACCATTGTGAGCCAGATCTTGTTGAGAGGCTTGAAAGCGAAGCTCAACGTGATGATGTGAAGTTCTGGTTACTTTGAGCTGCAAGTCTAGGACGTCAAGATGCTGGAAACAACAACACATAATTGCATGTAAAGGAAAAACTCCTCCGTTAGATTGATAATGGTAGGTGCCACCGCTAGAGGGCAATGCCCCAATGAGATTGCTTATGTTGGACAACCTCGCTTATCAAAGGCGATCAGCACCGCTAACTAGTTGATTGTGGTGCATTCATGCAGCACACCTCTAATGCATGTGTCTTTAGTTTGTACTGACGCTTGGAGTCTTAGAAGGAACGACCAAAACTAATGTTGAACTTAGCCTCACCCTTTTTTCTCTTGATGTGCCTCTATAACTTCATCCAAGACCTCGGCACACTTGAATCCGCTGCTGCCAGGGTAGCACCAATCGCCTCTAACTCACTTAGATTGTGGCCTATCATTACAAGTACTCTCGGCATGCCAAATGGTAATTCTTGCGGGTGTTGGGTATGGAACAATTGACGATGATGACAACAAAGGTCAAATTCTGGCTATTGCTCAGACCAAGGAGGGAAACATTGTAGTTGCTGCAGGGATTGGTCAACAGCCATAAAGATGTGGCACCCATGTTCTTCTTGTTGTGAATGTGGCCCTAATAGTTATTTGCCTTTTGTCCTCGGGTATTTTTACGGTCTTCCTCGTCAATAAGACTGTTTCTAGCACTCTTTATGCTTGAACATCTTTTGGAGTCTTGAGTTGTTTGGCCTACAAGTTGTATATCAACCTCTTTCTTCTTACACTAGCAAGAAAGCAGAAAATTACCTAAACTTTTTTGATATGAGGATCTTATTGTGGCACAGAGAGAAGTGCTTGTTGCACTTCTTTACGCTCTCACCATCCTTGTGCTGGCACATATGTATGTCTATCAAGACTAAATATCATATATAACTGACAACAAAAGTTGTCTACGAACTTAAGATTGAGGTGCTCCGTGGATCAGACCAACCCTTCTAGGAGGATCATAATCCACGTCTTTGCTGCGTTAGCTAAGATGGAGGCAAGTAGTTAACCATCGCACGGTGACCTTCCCCTGCAGCATGGATTCTTGTAGGATATACTTGAAGGTACTTGTCAGCGATAGTTGTCCTGATTCTCTGATGTGTTTAGAAGAAATTGATTTGGCCGCTGAATGTTCAGTAGGTTGTGGCATAACAGCCGACATCTTGGTGTGAGTCGGCATACCTCTTGCACCTTCTAAGGCTTTAGCTATCAGAAGCATCTATGCAATTGGATCATCGTTAGGGTCCTTACCCATATCTTCTTCATCTTAATGGCGGTCATCATCTCCCTAGCTTCCAATTTCATGCAATCCATGATGAATCCTATCACCATCATCAAGATCACCTCATTACGCTCCATCCATATAACACGGCGGTGCTTCATTCCTTTAGCCGATCTCTTCTAAGTGAGGGCTGATCTTAGGGCGTTCTCGATTGAGACGTGAACTCTGATGAAACATTTGTTGTGTAGGAATTGATAGTCCATCGACGTAAATAAAGAGAGATGAATGTAACAGAAGCCATTACCCTGGTCATTGATGAAGATCCTAGTTGTCTCCAACGACGATGACCCTCAACCGTTGATTTCAGCTCGGATCATGTTAAGGATGGTGTGTAGGATGTTTAGATGATTCACAACCATAGACATGAGCGAGCAATGGGGCAATCGAGTGATGTAATGGGTCGCCAAACTCATCCAATGTCCGCTAGTCCCAACAAAGCTTAGCACGTTGCTCAGGCCCTGCCCTTAGGTGATTGACCTAGAGAGGACGATCAAAGAACGACAAAGACCCAAGGGTTATGTATAGATTTGGGCCTCCATCTATCAAGGGTAACGACTCTATTTTCTCCTGGAACACATCTTTGTATATATGGTAAACTGCCGAATTTCCATTCATTAATATTCCAATCCCCATATTGCCATTTAAACCTACTTATGCAAATATGCCATTCGATGTCTTTATCTTCTTCGGAGCTCACGGGCCACCCTCTATAGAGGCCCCACTTTTGACATCAGGGGTACCCAATCACATATTGTAGGCCACTCCCTCAGCAATCTCAGATAGATAGATTCATCACCTACACATGCTCCATTTGCATTGTTTATCTAGGCTCACCCTAGGTTTTAGGTCTTGAAAAAACTTCTCCATATTTAGTACTTGTATCTATTTGGGTAATGATTTGTATGTAAACTCATGATTGATGAGGTGATGTGCCACGTCATAATGTCTGGTTTACTGCATGGTCTTGAGCTTCATTAGAGGAAATGGATGTTTCGTTGACATTGCACATCTTTGAAATTACTTCCCAGACTTCTCTACAAATAAATTCTATTGGATCTCTTCAATGTCTGAGCATTTGAGAAGTTATCTCAATTACCGGCCTGTACGTTTATGTGTGTTCTAGATAATGAAAGTCCTAGTAAATACTATATATGTTCCAAATTACTTGTCGTTTTAGCCTTGCTCAACGTTAATCATCTTTATCTTTGACCATCGTTCACAAAACTTAATATAATCTAACATCATAGGATCGGATTAATAAATTTAGATAATTTTGAGAAATAGTTTCATTATATAATTTGAAAGAAACTCCTTGGAAATTGATGATCATAGATAGAGATGATTGACTTTATCCAAAGCTAAAATAACAAGTAATTTATAATGGAGGGCGTACATATCTTGTAATCGGAGTTTTGGGTTGTTAAAAGTGGCGCTAATTATGTGAGGAAGGTAGTTGGCTGACGTTAGTATCAAAGTGTTGTGACTAGCGATATAGCTAGCTACCTGTTTATTAGTTATTACTATTAGTTGGCTTGTCTCATGTTCTCATTATTAAGTATTGTTCCAGTACATATGTTTCTCATGTTTTCATTCTAAGAATTGTTCCAGTACATATTTACATATACCTCTGACAATACCCTAAGTACAGCATATATTTCTTGTTCTTGCAGAATCAAGTTTTCAAAATACGATCATATGACAAAGTTGATGTCAGTGACCCAGAAAGCATAGCAACTCGTGTAAGGAAAGGAAATATAATGGTGTGCCATTTCCGCCTATCACGAAACTATTTCTATTTGAAGCCAAAAGAACCCTATTGGGATGATGAAACAAAACCATTTATCAGCTCAAAGACTTTGAAGCTGGCTTCTCACGCCGTCATGACCATTGGGGATGGGAAAAGGACGATTCACCCAGCCAACAGCTCAGGTAAAACCAGTGTACGTAGGCATGTTGACTTCCAAAACAGCGAAGGAAAAAGATTTGGTATCGATGGCCTTGGAAAAGTTTTGAGGCGCTCAGTCAGAGGAATGTACGAAATGAAGATATGAGAAGTCAATGCCCCTGGACACTAACTAAACCTTGATCGATGGATACGCTGCCTGACATTAATGCATCTGATGTGGGGACTTGTCGTCCCTATATTACTGTAAAGACTGTAATTGCAACGGCTGGGATTATCTCATTTGACCGAATCTGCATGCCACGAACATGTGCTGTGATAGCCAGAGAGGGAGTGTGTTGCAACAGTCGCAATACTGAATAGTCCAATTTTTATGTACCAAGAAACAAATGCTGATGCCTGTACATTTTGTCAATTTCTTATACTCTAACCTGAAATTGTTCAGTTATTCTAACTTCATGAATGGACTCTGTTCCAGAACAAGTTTTTATTTATTTACTTATTGTGTGAAAAATGAGAGGGTAGAAAGAATAGCAGCCAACCAATATGTTCTGCCACACTGTTGATCTGAGGTGAAGATTCGTGCGTGCTCAGCCAAGCTTGCTGCCTCCAGCCCTGTAAGAACAACTCAACGCATAGCCTTGACAAACTATGCTTGAGCTTTGACTTCTAAGAGCAACTACTACATAAGATGTTTAAATAGCACATTAGTGATCTCGTTGTGCAGGGTCATCACCGCCACAATACAATCAGTAACATGTAGGGTTTATGACAGTAAGAATTTTGTGCTGTGACAAATCCAATAGAAATGGCGGGTAGAAAACAGTTCATCAGATCTTTACAAATTATAGGGCTTGTGTTCATGTCATCGAAAAATGTTCCTAGCTGTGATTTGGCATAAAATTAACCCTACAAATGGCGATTCTGTTGTATCCAATACGTAAGGAAACATAAAACGTGTTAGTCATTCGACATTGGCGCTGTGATTTGGCATAAAATTAAACTATCACGTTACTATTTATTCCATCCAATAACTCGGAATAAAAAAAACAACATTACAGCAGCATCATCTCTCACAGTTGTAGGATCAACCAACCCAGAGCAATGCAAATTATCACACGATCAGTTGCTCCAGTTTCATGGGGGCAGATGCAGCTTACAACACCAGCACAACAATCAGCCACCCAGATTTCTAACGGCAATGATTTTAGTATAGTGCCATGAAACAAAAACAAGGAGATCAAAGAGTAAGTGACTTTTAAAAATTATGTTCATTGAGAGTTACCGAATTGCAACGTGACAAACTGGCTAAATGCACCAGTGGACATAGTAGCAACGTCAACCTTCGGTCATACTAACAAACAGTTGAGAGCCAGGATTTGAGAACAGCAGCAGGCGTGACAGCACCAGACATGAATACATTATTACATCTTAAAACAGCATCTCCATTCTTTATTTTCACGGTCCATTACTCTGCTACTTCCTTAGCTGAGTCCATACGGCAAGGGTCTCATGAAGATTATTCTAGGTGCGGCAGCTCAAAGCCTCCCTAGAGCGGCAGCTATTTGCCTGTGTTAGAGTAGTTAACTACATTGCGTACCAAAGAGATAAAAAAAATTAAAAGAATGTTGAAAATGAAGTCGAAGTTACGAATAATAGATGATGTAAATACGAACGCTTTAATAAAGCATACCTATCCAGCATAGAGCCGCTGTACTGGTACAGCCACAACCAACGATTATTCCCAATTCCCATCATACTAATTATTTCAAGATGCTCCAAATAAAAACGTAGACACAGCAGAACAGAAAAGGAAATACTGCACGCAGATAAAGCACCAAATATAATGATATATAGTGGGTTGTTATACAAATGGAACGTCTGGGAAGTAACAATCAAACCTTATGTTAATATCATTCCATTGACAAACTACAATCCTAAAACATGATATACCTGGGTTTTTGCCTACTGGGTTTCATGCTGATATTCTTATACATACAAGTAGAAATTAACTATTTTTTTCATTATTTTGTTTCTCATCACAGGGGTAACTAATGCATACACTGGATTAAGATATCAGAAAAAGATAATGCTTATAATAGCCGCAAATAATTGACTACCTAACTAACATCAGGCAGGGTAACATTGGGCACACGCAATCACAGTCTTGATTTTATATGCTCATTTCCTTCAGCATACATGTTTCTTATTTAAAGGCACCAAACTGATTCAGGATTTAATCTCTAGGCTTCTAGCTTTAGTATAAGAGAACATGTTGAGTAGGATATTGCAGAGCTTATCAGCTTATGACAAGACCAATATAACATGACCCCGCAGATCAAGTCAAACAAATGAACCCTATAATCAAAAGAAATCCTCAAATAAAACAAAATGAAACAAGCAACGATCCCTAAAGAGTTGTCCCAGCATATGGTACATGCTATAGGACACAATTTCACCTAGAATGACAAGTTTGCTGCCTGTACATGACCGCATCATCACTTGCAGCAACCGCTCTTGGTTCGCCATTACCACTGCAGAAATGCAACGATAGAAGTAACATCAACTGGATGAGGTATTGGCTTCCCCAGGATGAACATTTTTTTTTTGTCACTTTTCACGATTGACAAATTGCCACTAACTGGTAACTGCTAAACAGAAAGATAAACATCGCTAACTTATTATTCACCAGTAGTTCTAAACCGAAAATGTAAACATTACTAGATTATTAGCTGCAGCTCTAGCAAGAACAAACAACACTTAATCAATAAGAGAAGATGAATACATAACTCCAGAAACGCTCTTTGCCATAGGTATCATCATCAATATTATTCTGTGTTTTTAGGTGATATTGTAACATCAAAACTCATAAGGCATTCATATATACCTAAGGTAGAAAGGCACAAGGCTAAAATCTAATCAGAAGATCACATGGCTTCTCTCTTCCCTTTCCAAGAAAATTTAGAAACATACTAGTTCTAACTTGCTACTCCATTTCATGGCACTTAAGACTTCTCTTCCTCAATGACAAGTGGATGCGTTGGCTAGAGATATTCAGAGGCAAATGTGTTTTCAGTTGATCAAAATAACAGACCGGGGGTGGGGGGGGGGGGGGGGGGGGGGTTCGTTTTTGGTCAAAGATTATGAAACTACAATGTTGCATTTTTCTTTTTACCGAGCATGGGTAACCTTTTCGTGTCAATTCTATAAACAATAAACAATATTGCACTTTCAGAAACTTATTGTTCATGACACAAAAGTCAGAGATGCTGTATTGGGAAAAAGATGATGATGAGGATGCCTTAGATTAGTACCTGGTGTGCAGAAGTTTATGTAGGGAACAAGGCATTTGACGCCAGAGCCCTCATATACCTTTGCCACCCAATTGGATTTTACATCAAGAGCAAAGGTCCCAAATCCAACAGTCAGGAAAATGACACCAACACCTTCCGCAAAGCAGACCAGATCAGGTGTAGCAGCAGCTAATGGGTCCACAAGGGGAAGCAGATCCTTGAGTTCAATGACTTCCCTTAGTTCCCATCCCACATCTTCAGCGTCCCTCGACCATAGGAAAAGTCTGGACCTGACCACTCTTGCGAACTCCAGATGACCGTCCTCCATTGTCATGAGCTCAATTGGCACATAGGGTTTCGAAACCTTGGTCGTGCGCACAGGAGGTACTTTCATCACCGATACTTGCCCCGTGCTCAAATCATATTTGAGGATCTTCTTCTTCTGAAACAGCATGTAGAGAGCATTCCCCACCAGCGCACTGCGCCCCCAGCCAAAGGCGATGACCAGGGTGCTCACCGGACACCTGGTTGCTCCACGTGCCTGCCTCCGACGAATACATAGCAAACAGAAAAGGGAATATTGCACGCAGATAAATCACCAAACATAATGAATGTCTGGGAAGTAACAATCAAATGCTTATGTTCATGTCATTACATTGACAAACTATAATGCTGCAACATGATATACCTGTGTTTTTGGCTACTGGATTTCACGCTGACATTCTTACATATACAAGTAGAAATTAACTATTTTGTCCCATTATTTTGTTTCTCATCAATGGGGCAACTGATTCATACATTGGATCAAAAAATCAGAAAAACATAGTAATTACAGTAGTCGCAAATAATTGGCTGCCTAACTAACAACAGGCGGTAACATTGAGCACGTGAAATTGCCCTGGCCTGATTTCATATTCTAATTTTCTTCAGCATACATGTTTCTTATTTAAAGGTACCAAACTGATTCATGATTTTATTTCTGGCTTAAGTATTAGAGTACATGTCGAGTAGGATATTGCAGAGCTTATCAGCAGCTTGCAACAGGACCAATATGACATGACTTCACTGATCAAGTTAAAAGTTTATCAGTTATCAAACAAATGAGCCATAAAATCCACAGAAATCCTCAAAGAACACAAATTGAAACCAGCAACGATCCTTAAAGAGTTGTCCAGCATATCGTACATGCTATATATATGACACAATTTCACCATGAATGAGAAGTTTGCTGCCCGTTTACATTACTGCCAGTCACTTTCCGCAACCGCTCTTGGTTCATCATCTGTTGATGGTGCTCCCATTACTGCAGAAATGCAACGAAGTAGAAGTAACATCAACTGGATTAAGTATTGGCTTGCGCAGGTTGAACATTTATTTTTTTCTGGTCACTTTTTACCAGAAATAACGATCGACAAGTTGCCACTAACTGCTAAACAAAAAGTTAAACATCGCTGACTTACTATTTGGCACTAGTTCTTAACCAAAAAAATCTGCAGCTCTAGCAAGAATAAACGGCACTATTAGTTATATGGATACATAACTTCAGAAACACACTATTTGTTATAGGTATCATCATCGATATTCTGTGTAGTTAAGTGATATTGTCATATCATAACCCATAAGTATTCATAGCAAAGGTAGAAAGGCACAAGACTAATATCTAAACAGTACATTACATAGTTGATGGCTTTTCTCTTTCGTTTCAAGAAAATTTAGAAAATACTTCTACCTCCATTCCTAAAATCTTGTCGTTCCCGAAAACCGAAAAGAACTAAAATTGACCTACACTGCCGTGTACGAGCGACATCAATAAAAATACGGAGGTAGTAGTTCTAATTTGCTACTCAATTCGTGGCACTTTTTTTTTTTTTGGAAGGACAAACGCCCACAAGGGGCTAGAAACATCCATTGCTCAGGATAAGTACATCGACCATTTTACAATGAGACCCTTACAACTGTTAGAAATATTGCACAAGTCCACTAAAGGGCTAAGGAGGACATAACTAAAAATAGAAATTACATTCCAGTCCTCAGAGGAAATCCACCACCGACGGCGACGAACACACCACCGCAGCAGCTTCCCGTTCATAGAGACGAAGGTCACCAATGGAACCAGCAGCAGCACATCAAACGACGAAGCCACCGTCCAATGACGGGACCAAGCAGTGTGCACAGCACCAGGCCATCCAACAACTGCGTCACAGACGGAGAAGGGCCTCGTGGTGCAAGCCGATTGACAAGCCGGCGGTCCACCCGGCAGTCGCCTCAGAACAAGCACCCTTTGAGGTAGAAGAGGGATATGACTCGGCCGTAGATCCAAATGACGCTTCACCGGGCCAGAGCATCTTAGAGTTCCATGAATTAAACTGGGGATCAGCAAGAAGATACGATCAACCCAACCCATGGAAACAAGACTATCGTCGAAGATCCCCACTGCAGCAGCCCACCAGCGAACAGAACGCCTCCATGGCAGATGAAACAGAGCAATGGAGAAGAAGCAAAGGGGGAGAATACACTCACCGGGGAGGAGGCCGGAGAGGACTGCAAAAGGCATGACGCCTACCACCACTACGGGAAACATTTATTCAAACTACTAAAAGCTAAAAGAGGAGGAGCATAACCAGATCACCATCGATGGAAGGAAAGAACATCAAAGAACACAGAACGGTGATGGAGCTCCAAGCCTCCAACTACACAGAAGAAGACAGAGCTAAATCTACTACCTAGATAAGCTACACAGGGATGGGACCCCCTCCCACACGCCGCAAGGAAGCCGCCGGGGAGGGGGGCCGATCAGATCCGGCGGAGGAAGACTGTGGATTGGAGCTTGAGGAAAGTGCTACAGTGGCGAGGGAGCTTTCTGGAGAGCGCAGGCTCCGGTGGTGTAGCATCCCGCCTCAAATCAATGAGGGGTTAGCTAACCAGGATCTTAATCGGGAAATACTTGGCGAAGCAAGTATGTATAGACCACACACATAAGCATACATAAAAATAATTTTACATTGAGTTTAGTTATTACATGGGTTTCATAATTAACATAAGATTTCCGTTTCGAAGTTCGCTTTATTTTACATAAAAGGAGTTCGAAATTCGATTACAACACGAGCGGAAGCGAAATACACGACGATACATATATACAATGAAACCATGTCCGGCCCGTAGACATGATCTCACTCACCTTGCTCCTGGCGGGGAGAAGAGGGAACCCACTCAATGGACCATTCCTTGGGCGGTTCTCCCTCCCACACTACTTTCCCACAGCAACCGCAGAAGTTGCAATCAGGAATACCTGCAGTAAAGTTTTAAACATCGAAACCCTGAGCAACTAATACTCAGCAAGTCTTACCCGACAAATTGGCCATCTAAGACCGACTTCTATTATGCAGGGGGGTTGACCAAGGGTTGAAATTTAATTGCAAAAACGGCGCTAATATTTGATCCTTATTTTCATGTTTTAGCCAAAATTAAGAGGGTTCTTGCATAAAGGTAAATATTAGCAATCTAACTAAGCAATACATGGTTGCAATACAATTAATTGAAATACAACATCATATAAACATCATCATGTGCACTTCTTACTACGATGTGACGCAGTGAACAAGTGGTACTCAATAACCGCGAGGGACGGCGATTCGAATCGATTTACACCTGCAGGCGAAACCCGAATACACGACGTACGCTACTCGAAGGAGTTACGCACGGCAACCTTTTACAAGACATCATAAAGCCGGTCCGAGTGTCACCTCTCCCGAGTACACGTCTCCCCACGCGATAGCCACGCCGGGTCTAACCGTGGTTCGCCCGTGCACCCTCCCTTCAAACACATACCCGCAACCACCATACCATCTTCATCACCAAAAGAGAGGTGGGGCCCCGTCCAACAATATAACATCGAGCTACTAAGTTTACTAGTTCCCATTCTCCTAGCATGCATCCGGTACTGTTCAAACTTGCTCAGCGGGGCCACAACGAACGGTCCTCAACCGACACAAACGGGGCTATGGCGAACAAGGCGAGCCTTGTCACCTCAACCTACACATGAACTTCCCCGTTCGGTCTCAAGTTCATTACCATCATCATGTGAGAACATAAAGTAAATCCGACCCCAAATTACCGAGCGGTCTCCATACCACTCGATATTCTACCGACGATACTACTTTAATTAAGCATAGCAAGCTAACGAGCGGTAGAACTTAACTTAACCAAACCCATAGGAATATCTGGAGATATATGCAACTAGGTTTTCAATCAAGTCCTATACGTAATGCACATTTCACGACTCGCAGTACATGTGAGAAAGTATAAGACTTTGTAACTATGGGAATGCACCGGGGCTTGCCTTGGGGCTGGTGGTTAGCACACTCGAGTACGTTCAGGTCAGCGCCGGTCTCCTCGGCCACGATCTCCAAGTCCTCGAGTCCGGCGTCGGTTCCTAAATGAATGCCACAATATATACAAAATCAAAGATAGTTCATGGAACTTCCTTGACAAATATGACATGGTGATGCTATGATGCAAATGCAACATGCTGGCAGGGCCTTTCATTAGGTTTTTTGCATTTTGGTCCTAAGTGATTTCCACCATTACTTTGGATTTAAGAAATTTCCTTACGCGTAAAAGAGATCCTCTTCTAAAATTCGTTAAAAAGGGTTCTGGAAGATCTAAAATTACATTTATATTTTTATTTAGCATCTTCCTCCTAGGTACAGTAACATACCCAAAATTTGGTGCAAAAAGGTGCAGGAATAAAATCAATAAAAAGATTTTCCTAGCAACTGCAAAATGAAATTACTCCCAAAAGAAGATGCATTTCAAGATGCCACTTGGTGGGATGTTCAGGGAACCTATTAGGAGTGTGCGTGCCAAAATTTAGAATTTTTGCACTTACAGATCTTTTTATAGAATTTATTTCCTGATTCTCTTCTTTGAATTTTATAAAAATAACTGAAAAGAATTCAGATGTTCATGTTGTACCAATGGATAGGTCTCACTTCAAGGATTCCAGAACACCTGAGTTTGCATTTTTACGATTTTTCTACGAATTTCTATCGAATTTACAAGTTTGGCCAAAATTTGGAATAATTCAAATAAAAGAAAAAGACGACGTGGCACTGTAGCAGTGCCAGGGCATGGCGGGGCGCGCGCGACGCGGCGGCGGCGACGATGGCGTTCCGGCTAAACGGCGGCGATTTTCACGAGTTGGTCAGCGGAACCAAGTAGAGGGCAACGAGGCGGTCCTAACGCAGCTGACGTGCACGTGCGCTCGACCGGGGAGGAGGATCGGCGGCAATGGCGGCGGCGGTGAGCGGCGGCGCGCCATGTTCCGGCGAGGGGAGGCAGCGCGCATGAAAACTAACGCGCGCATGAGCATCACGGGGTCAAGGTGAAGCTCACCGTGGTGCGTGTGCACGCGGGGGAAGGCCGGAGAGAGGAGTTCGTCGGAGGAGGCGGCGTGGTCCGGTGAACGGCGGCGGGGAAGAAGGTGATTCCGGCGATTCCACTGCGCGAAACACGACGAGGTCAGCGCTGGACGGTTCGCCATGTAGCACGCAGCTCAAGATTGCAAGGAATTGCAAAGAAGCTCACCGAGGTCGACGGATTTCGCGGCGAGGGTGAAAGCTCGGTCAAGCTCCGGTCATGGCGGACTTCCGTCGATTGGAGCTGCTCGCGTGGGAAAAGCAAGAGTGAGTGGTCGCAGTGGCTACTGAGGGCCCTTGCGCTCTCTTCCGCAGCGGCAGCAAGGCTCGGGAGGCGCTGGCACGGCGGCGAGGCGGCGAGCTCACGACGACGACGATGGCGGCTCGGTGTGAGGGAGAAAGAGAGGAAGACGACGACGACTTGACCGCGGAGAAGGAAAGGATAAGGAGGGGAAGAAGTGGCGCGACCGTGCGACGCTGACGACGGCCACAGTCGCCGGAATGGGCGGCGAGAGACGCGGCGTCGCCGGCGGTGACACATGGCGCTACAGTGCGATTTGAGAATTTTCGAATTTTGGATGATTTTCCTCGGTTCAAACTGATTCAATTTAAATTCGATCTTCTCGAGCTCCAAAAATCATGAAAAACTCAGGTACGAAAGATTTCAGTGAGAGGAACAACTTTTCCAATTGGCACTTTTGCTGATTCGACTTGGATTTTAAATTAAAATTCATTCAAACCTTAAGTTTGAAAAAGTACAAGCATTTATTTGGGCCTTTAGATTTTTGTAGAAAAATCTCCAAAAATCTCCAAAATTCTCCTTTAGCCCCTGGATGCTGAGGAATTTTTCATTTGGGCCCACTTGTATAGAAAATTTCAAAGTTGCAGTTCAAATGCTTGTTTGAAAGAAATTTCCCAATTTGAAGTGATTTTGAATTCCTTTTCATTAAACTTTGATTTCTCTTGATCATTTTCACTAATTGAGATTAGTAACTTGATCAGGGACTAAATTTGAGTGGGATGTTACAGGTGGTGAGCTTTTTCCTGAAAGCAGATTTTGAGAGACAGATATCTGAGTACAAGGAACAGCCCATGTTCCAGCTGCTAATTCGTGGCACTTAAGGTGAATATGTTTTCAATTGATCAAAATTGCGATCATTTACAAACAGAATTACCCATGTGTATCTAATGACTTCTAAGAATGTACCTTCGCCACCCGATTAAATTTTACATCAAGAGCAAAGGTCCCTAATCCAACAGTCAGGAAAATGACACCAACACCTTCCGCAAAGCCGACCAGATTAGGTGTAGCAGCAGCTATTGGGTCCTCAAGGGGAAGCAGATCCTTGAGTTCAATCACTTCCCTTAGTTCCCATCTGGCACCTTCAGCGTTCGTCGACCATAGGAAGAGTCTGGACCTGACCACTCTTGCGAATCCAAGCCGACCATCCTCCATTGTCATGAGCTCAATTGGCACATAGGGTTTCGAAACCTTGGTCGTGCGCACAGGAGGTACTTTGATCACCGATTTTTGCCCCGTGCTCAAATCATACTTGAGGATCCTTTTCTTCTTCTTCTGAAACAGCATATAGAGCACATTGCCCACAAGAGCACTGCGCCCCCAGCCAAGGCGGTGACCAGGGTGCTGAGCAAACACCGGGTTGCTCCACGTGCCTGCCTCCGACGAGAAGACACAGCTGAACATCTCGTCGTTGTCGGTGCCGACGAAGACCACGACGAAGGGCCCGCGGTGGCAGTCAAGGTGGTCGCAATCGCCGGCTGCGGCGGCGGCGGTGCAGAGCACCGTGGCTTTCCAGCTGCGCCGTGTCGCCTCCCGTGGCAACCTGGGAAGCTCCCTCCGCTCGCCCGTGATCGGGTCCCAGACGACGAGGGAAACGGCGCCGTGGTAGTAGGGGTGCTTGTGGAGGAGGACGCGGCCGTGGCGCGTGTCGTGCACGCGCAAGCCGCGGCGGTCGGCGCGGGGCGGGCGGAAGGAGGACGTGGGGTGGAAGCCGCGGTCGTCGGCTTCCGCATCGGGGTCGCAGAGGAAGCCGAGCATCGGTACCTGCGGCGGAAGGCGGCGGCGGTGACGAGGCGGCACCAGCGCTTGGCGACGAGGGCGGCGCGGGCGAGGGTCGCGGGGTCGTCGGGCGGTACGCGGAGGAGGACCTCTTCGACGAGTTCGTCCATCAGCTCCGGCGGATCCATGACTTGGCCAGAGAAGCGTACGAATGGGCCGGCGCTCTGCTTTTGCTACCTGGTTGGGCTGGACCGCTGGACCAGCTTTTTACTTTTGTTGAAACGCGGCTGGACCAGCTTCTCTGTTCTGGAGTGGCACAGAACTGCTAACGAGCCCGGCGCTTCGACCACCTCCCGTGGGCCTCCCCCCATTTTGCTTCACATTCGTCAAGGCCCGTCTTTCTCATCCCATCTTCTCCTGTGCAGATCCTTATTTGCCACAAGAAAGAAATGATTGTTCCACGCTCAAGAGCTCAAAAACTGATCAATTATCAAGACAACAATACTACCCATAATAGGTGCAATTGATGAATAACAATGCGTTTCTGTTGTCTCCCAATGATATCAAAAATATTTGTTGTAGGTAGTAGTAACAAACTTTAGTAAAATCCAATTTTATTTCCATATTGAACAATTGTTTTACTGTCACGGGCAGGCGGAGAAGGATGATTTGTGGGAATGAAACGACGAAGATTGTAATCGAAACTGGTAATGGGTCTTGGCCCTGGACCTCGCCGGCGCCGCACCGAAAAGGCAGGGACGTTTACAAGTGGCTAAGCCTAAACTCCAAGATAATCTCCACCCTAATGCATCGGTCCTGTTTATAGGCGACAGGCCGAGCAACAAACTGCTAAACAAACTCCTACAAATCCTGAACTGAAAACGCTCCCGCTTTATTCTGAACTAGGCGCCGAACCTGATCACTTCGCCTCCTTGTCTTCCGCGCGACGTTGATCACGCTTGCGGCGACGTTGGTACTGGAGACCCCACTTGACATCTACATTTCTCTAGAAATCACAAGTTTCAAAAAAGTTACCACTAGTGGCCAATCAAAAAATGTAAAGAGCTCCATCAATAAAGAGAAAAAAAAAACAACAGACTTCAACTGAGCATTGAAGATCTCATTTCCAACACAGAGAAAAATGACAATAAGGCCTTCCACAAAAGCTGAGCATTTGACGAGTCACCACAGGGACGCGGGTGGATGACTTCTGTTAGCGCCCATCAGGCATATTCATTTTCCTTCCTCCACTCTTGCCAGACCTAGGCGACCATCCTGCATAGTTTTGAGCTCAATTATTGCCACAGAGGGCGAAAATACTAGGTCCATCTGCACATTCGGTAGCTCTACCATTGACATCTTCCTCGTGGTCGAATCATACTGGAGCATCTTATCTTTCTCCACGACCATGACATAGAGTAGCGTGCATTCTACACAAGCGTGCTGCGCTCCCAGCCGACAAAATCACCATCAACATGGTGTTTCCAAACGATCCCCCCTTTCAAATACCACCTGAACCCTAGGTAAGACTGGAGACCAACCTCACCTGTGATGTGATGATTGTTCCAGCGCGACAACTCCACCCCTCAGCCAAGAAAAAGATAGGACAAAAGAAAGTAAAGAGATACATGCACACAACAAACCAGGAGAGAATGAAACAAAGAGAGCCTTCGAATAGCAAATTCAATGTGTAAACTAGGTTGAGACCAAAGTGCAACGTCAATCCATTCCAAATGCGAGAAATTAAATAATGAAAAATTCAGAGATAAGAGAGATTGTTTCCGTTACATTTGTGGCAAAACAAAGTACAATTGACATTTATCACTAAGCTCAATCAATGGTCAAATCAGTGGAGTGCATGGGACAAGGTCTTCTTCTACATAAGATCCTCATGTAGCCATATGAGAAATCATAATGGACTGGAGACCTCAACTAGCATTTTCTAGTCAAACAACAAAATATAGTACAAGTTACAATATTTCTCGGAAGGAGATGTAGCCCAACAACATAGCCTAACCAGACCAATCACGCAACCTTACAAAAGGGTCAGCTGTTGACAAATCATGTGCAGCCTCAATAGCCGCCACCCAACCACATGTTCTCTCAGCTGCTTTGACCATGACTCAGGGGTATATATATGTCTTTTTCTCTCCCAACTATTTCTGTTTTTGAGTGCTTCCAATGCTAACAAAGTGCGCGGTGGAAGTAACTTACTCAAGTCATTCATTGTTAAGGATACAATGGTGAACACAAGACAAGGAGTTTAGACAGGTTCGGGCCTCCCGGAGAATAAAAACCCTACGTTCTGTATGAGGTGGTCTGTATTGCGTCTTTTTGAGATGGGATCCCTGCCCGCCTTATATAGTCGGGGGTACAGGGTTACATGGAAAGTATCCTAGTCGGTTACAATATGAAAATACTTGGAGTACAAGTCAAAAAGCCCTTCTAGGTCACGCCGAGTAGTAGAACCTTTCATCTTGCGTCGTAGGCTACTCGGTCTCTTTTGGGCTGGTCCGACTACCCTTGTCAGGTTACTCGGCCCTTTGGACTTGAGAGTACCCGGGGATCATGGTAACGACAAGTAGCGTGCATTCTCCACAAGCGTGCTGTGCTCCCAGACGGCAAAATCACCATCAACATGGTGTTTCCAAACGATCCCCCCTTTCAAATACCATTTGGAACCCCAGGTAAGACTGGAGACCAACCTCACCAGTGACCTGCTCACCCTCTTAGAGATATGATG
Organism: Eragrostis curvula; assembly: GCA_007726485.1. Classification (NCBI taxonomy): domain Eukaryota; kingdom Viridiplantae; phylum Streptophyta; class Magnoliopsida; order Poales; family Poaceae; genus Eragrostis; species Eragrostis curvula. Next base: position 36,894,064 of record CM017442.1, read on the forward strand.
ATTGTTCCAGCCTGACAATTCCACCCCTTAGCCAAGAAAAAGATAGGACAAAAGAAAGTAAAGAGAACCGTGAGTCTGCTACCGCCTTAACTCTCTCAGAGATACATGCACACAACAAACCAGCAGAGAATGAAACAAAGAGAGCCTGCGAATAGCAAAATCAATGTGTAAACTAGGTTGAGACCAAAGTGCAATGTCAGTCCATTCCAAATGCGAGTAAATTAAATAATGAAAAATTCAGAGATAAGAGATATTGTTTCCGTTACATCTGTGGTAAAGCAAAGTATAATTGACATTTATCACTAAGCTCAACAAATGGTCAACTCAGTCGAGTGCATGGGACAAGGTCTTCTTCTACATAAGATCTTCATGTAGCCATATGAGAAATCATAATGGACTGGAGACCTCAACTAGCACTTTCTAGTCAAACAACAAAATATAGTACAAGTTACAATATTCCTCGGAAGGAGCCCAACAAGATAGCCTAACCGGACCAATCACGCAACCTTACAAAACGGTCAGCTGTTGACAAATCATGTGCAGCCTCAATAGCCGCCACCCAGCCACGTTTTCTCTCAGTTGCTTTGACCATGACTCAGGGGTATATATGTACGTCTTTTTCTCTCCCAACTACTTCTGTTTTTGAATGCTTCCAATGCTAACAAAGCGGGACGGTGGAAGTAACTTACTCATAGTCATTCATTGTTAAGGATTGTACTCCAGTCCAAAAGTAGTGTGTGCTTTCGACGGGGAAATCAATGGACGCCACAACACCACTCCTCTATAGTCGGGGCAGGCAGGAGTGGCCTCGCGGTCACGCATGTCGCCACACCAGCACCACTGTTGGCCACGCACCACAAGCCACAGTCAAGTGCCGGAGCAAGGCGATAAGTGCCGGCCGTGGCCCGGCCATATTCACGTCCTACCATAAATCGTCCGTCGTCTCCGTCCTCCGCTCTCAGCCGTATGCAGCGGCGGCCGTGGGGGCGGAGGCGGAGCAGCAGAGTGGTACGGTGGTGGTGCCTGAGCCGCAGCCGCGTAAGGGGTTCGCCTCGTGGGTTTTCGACTTGCTCGAGTCCCTCGTCGTCTGCCTCGGCCACGACAAGACCAAGTCGCTCTTCTGGCTCTCCGGCAACTTCGCCCCCGTCCGAGACGAGACCCCACCGGCGCCTGATCTTCCCGTCCGTGGACACCTCCCTGTACGTGTCTTGCAAAGAACCTTTCGCTCTTATCTGTCTGTGCTGCAGCTCCACAACTAATATTGCTAATGTGCCGTCTTAATTCTTCCCTTATAGCTCCTGTAATTTTGAGTTGCTTTATTATTCTCAATGTATGGAAAGATTCGTGCTCCCTTTGAGGACCAAAATCTAAATCCTCAACTCAGATTATATGCTAAAGGGTACAAGTCAACTGCCAAATATATTTAACTCTTTCTGTTATACATAGGATCGGGTCGTGCGACCTGGCCGTACGACTAGCTTCAATCATCAATTAACATGGATCATTAGGAGGCTGCTAACATTGGTAGGACGGTCCGGTCGGGCAGTCCGGAAGTATGCACAGCATTTCTGATGTTATAAATCCTGAAATGCCCCAAAACCAAAGGCATACAATGTATCCTTGTCATAGGCCAAATGGCCAGCGAGCCCACGACCCCATCAACTAGGTCGCAAGGCGTGGCCAGCCCGGGGGCACTGCCAGGGGAGGATCGTCCACCTCGCACCTCCACTGTGAACAGATAGAAGTTCGGTTCCATTAGAGGTAAAGATTAGATTCATTAAATTAGGAGAGGATAGATTTAGAGTTGGAAGGGCATCAAGTCAAAGTCACCCATATAAATATTTGGGGGTGGGTGGGGGTGGCGTGTACAACGCTATTTGACGCTGTTTATATAGTGTCGTGCCACATCAACAAATTTGGTCTACGTGTATTTGATTTAAGGAATAAGATCATTTTACTACTCTAAAAATCTTCGTAGTTCACTTGACCTCTTAAACTAAATTTTGGTCCGATTTACTGCCCTGAACTATCTAGATTAGTTCAATTCACCACATAGTGAAAACTTTCTGTTTTTTTTTGTTTCTTTTTGAATGGGACAAATTTGAAGTTCAAATTTTGTAGGATGGTATATGACATCATACTCTATGCTCGAAAAATAATACCAAAATTTTTCATAAATATTTTCTTGAACTATTCTGTCTCACATGTCAAATTTGTATTCCATTAATTCCTTCCAGCATACAAAACAGTTACAAAAAATATAAAAACTTTTTGTAACATACGGCATGGTTTAACTATAATCTCACAAAAAAATTCTCTCAACCATGATGCGTATCTAGAGAAACAAAAAAGAAATGAATGAATCCAAATATTTTAGAGGAGTAAATTAGACCAAAATTAGTTTAGAAGGTTAAATGAACTACGAAGATACTTAATGGTAGTAAAATAGACTTTTACATTTAACGACGAGACAGTAGGATGCCGTCACCTCACCTGACAACACCGGCGGCTCGTGCTCTCAAATTTTATTGCTGGCTTGGACTCCGTTTCATGGCACGGGGTTTCTACTGTGCGGTTGACCGCAAAGAGTACGTAAGACACAGGCGGGAGAGATAGGCCGCTGCAATCCACCCATGGCTGACGCGCAGTGGGGGCAAAAGGTGGGCCCCACACGTGGTCATGTTTTGAAAAGTCATTAGATAACCGTGAGTCCAAATTTAAAACTAATCTCATTGTTGTATTTGTTGCATAAGATCTTCGAAACTAGACTACACTTGGTTATATTTGAATAAAAATTGATAAATAATAAATATTAGACAAACATGTGAAAATATTGCATCAATAAATGGAAAAGTTGAAGCAAGAAAAAAATTTGAATAATAAATAGAAAATTTTGGATCAATAAACAAAAAACATTAGAGCAACAAATGATATAATTGGGCAACCAAACAGAATAGTTGAGCAATAAATGAAAAAGTGTGCATCAAACGAAATTGTTGGAACACGAAATGAAAAAGTTGGAGTAAACAAAAGAAAAAATTGGCCAAGTGTAATCTAGTTACAAGGATCTCATTGCAACGAACGCAACGGTAAAAATCACTTTTTAATTTAGATAAACGATCTGCAATGTACGGATTTTTTGTGTTTGTGAAAATCGGTGATGTCAGCATGGTCTGGTCAGACAATAACTGGTCGGAAATCTCATAACCGCACGCAACTTTTCAGCAACATATTGACCGTAACTAGAGAAAATTGTGGTTGACTGCACGCTAGACAGTCGCGTTGCATGCCTCGTTCCGCGGTGATGACGACTTCTCTCGATCTGGTGTGGCAACCAGGTAGAAAAATGGTAAGGTAGGCAAAATTCCATCTACCCAAGCCATTTTTTCAAGCTAAATTTGTTTCCCTCGACCAAATTTTTTCCCAATCCAGTCACGAGCTGCTGCAGCATGAGCCAAAAGTTCACGAATTTGCGGCGGCGCGCGGTGCTGGATGCGAAGGCGAGGCGAAATCTTGTAGGAGCATAAGAGAGGGCAAATCTCTGGCATAGCACGAGGGAGGAGCTAACCACTATATTTAAAATCGCGATTGGTGGGATTGCCTGAGCTTGCTCCGTCAGTACCCAAGCAACTCTGACGATCTGCATGCACCACGAACAGGAAGCTCCTTTCCTTCCATGACTGTTAGCGTGGCGAGCGAAGCTCCACAAGAGATGCAAATCAAAGGCTAAATAACGAGATTAAAGGCGATAGAAGGAAAGATTGCACGAAAAGAAAGGTTGGAATGGTGGACTACCTGCAATTTCTGTTGAGAACAATGATCTTGGTTGGACGGATGATCGTGTAAATTAACAAAGAAGTCCCTGTGTTCCTAAACTTTACCAGTTTAGTTAAAAATGGCCAACATGACATACGTCAGTTACAAATGGAAAGGCAAATGATGCAAAGTTTATCTGATCTGACAATGTCCAATGCATGCTCTAAATCAGTCCACAAAATGGCATACAAAGATCAATTTTATACATGATCATAGTCATTTATGAGGCTATATATGAATTAATCAGTTTACAGACAGCTAAATGGACATTTCATTATACGAGTGGTTTGTGTTGTTGTCTTTATGTGACAAGGCAACCTCATTTAGACAGCATCTATTGATCAATTGTAGCACCTAATTTGTCTACCGCAAGCACACAGTGTAAATTGTAGCTTGTCCCTTAAAGTATTCCAAAGTCTAATCAAATCCACAGAGACAAACGTGTATTATGTAAAGTTATCAAGTTTAAAGATGTAGCAACGCCTTATAGTCAGCGTGCAAAAGATGTTGTGAGGAAATTGGGTTTGCTGCCATCCGGCATGCATGAATTTGGTGCCGCTCGGCACATAGGCAATATGGGTTAGCCTAAATCTACTAGTTGAGAGTCGTAATTACGCAACATAATCAAATAGCACCATAAATAGAATTACTTTGTTGCTTTAGTCCCTAAGATCGGTAATAGGTTGAGCTCTTCGGCGAGATCACGTACGAAGACGCTTACTGACCTTCCCCGTAGCACTCTACTCCTAATAAGCATTCAATCTCCACTTCGATATATGCAGCCTTTGCTTAGTAAGGTCTCTAGTCGGACAGGTACGGAATGGCTTCCGCTATGCATTCCCATGAGACTAGGTAGTGGATCCGCCAGCCTTCCATGAACACATGGCAAAGTATGCATTACAATCATACAAGTTCGGTACTAAACCTGATCACCACGATCAAGTAAAGCATCTAAATAGTTAGCCTAGAACTAAGAAAGTGAAATAAGAAAATGTAAGATCATAAAATACGGATAAACAATCAACCAAAACTATTCACAAACATAGTCAATCATACTTCGTTATACATAGCACAAAATACTTCACCATCTAGTAGATCACCTTAAGTACCAGCGGTTCTTGTTATTGTCGTTTTGGTTAGGTTAGCTAAGCTAGCCCTAGCAACTAGAGATGATGAAGTAGGGGCAAAGCCCCAGCAGCTCTGAACTCTTGTTTCTGTTGTCCCTCTATGTGGCGATGCCTCTATCCTAAAGTTTACAAGTATTTATATCTTTGTTGTACAAACCTAGCCCAATACTTGGGATTGTGTGATGTTTATAATCCAAAACATGGTATTATTTGCATATAAAATGTGCATTGAAATGGTGACAGCAGCAGACGTCTAACCCACTGTTGATGCCATAGTCGGATCAAATCAAGAAAGAAACAAGGAAATTTCCCAATACTTCTCTAGGTCTCAACCCCAGACGTCGTGATGCGGAGTGCTTGCCCAATCTTCTCGTTGTAGGATCTGAGGATAACTTGACCCGTGGAACCTGACGAACTGATGGCACCAACAACTGCTCAAACAGTCACCTGTGAGAAATGATTTCGCCCAACCACACGATTTGGTCGATGCCTAACCTGAACCACGCAAAGGTATAGGCAATGCTCTTGCAAATCACAAGGAAACACAAGAACAAAGTGGTAGAGAAATCTCCCAATCCTTAATGTGGCAGCAATGGCACAACCCTAAGGACAAGAGCACTTGGCTTCTCTATTTTCTTTATCTGAAATTCGTGGTTAGGGTTTCAACAAGGGGTACATGTTCTATTTATACTAGGAACATCCCTCCTAGCTGGGCAAACTAAGTTATGCTGGTCTAGAAACAGAATACGGATGTTCAGATCGGACAGGTCCGACCAACAAAAAGGAACACTAGGACGAAAACGGAATACAAACTGGGTCTGTGACAGTCTTCACCAAAACGACCATATCTCCCTTCATAAAGCTTCAATTGATGTGCCGTTTGTTGCATATGAAAGTAGACTTCCTCAGCTTTCCAACCATATGTAATACTTGGGTGGAACCTTACAGAATGGTACAGTATTTGTCATGAAGTTGAAAGTCCAGATCTGCACCTCAGGACATCCAGAAGTTGGAAGTTCAGAAGTTAGAAGTCCAGAAGTCAAAAATCCAGAAGTTGGAAATTCAGAAGTTAGAAGTCCAGAAGTTGGAAGTCCAGATTAGCCTCATGAGTCTGACCTGCCCTCAGACATGTGCTTCAAACCTAAGGACAAGCAACGTATCTCCGTTAGGTAGTACATGATTCTTAGAAGAGGTAAGTTCACAATCATTAAGGAATAGATTCACCTCATGTGGTAGTTGTTTCCTTTTTGCCCGAGTCAATAGTCCCTTGTAGGTGATATTCTCTTGTTCATCATTGACCATTGGGTTGTCATGAGGGATGTCCTCATCACGCCGCCCCCTCCCAATACCATGTGCCTCCTCCATGCCCTGTGGCTTAGCACTGCCATGCACCGCCACCCTCACGCCCGAATACGTCGCGAACCACAACAATCCTCCTCATCCAAACATCTCCTTTTACTGTTCATGAACTGACATACATTGTACCCAAGTTTTGTAGAGTATACTTAGTTTTATGTACCATTTTTATCTTCATTACATGCTTGAACTTGTGACTGGGTGGCCTTAATATTTTCTAAGTTATCACTCACTACTGATGTTTGATGAAGCACCTCTTGAAACAGCTCTTACATTTATCTTGATGTTCAGTAGGAACAGCGTTTACTAAGACTATGAAACTATTGAACAGTGTCTTTCTTTGATAGTATACCTACATATAGTAGTCAACTATTGAACACCAAAATATACGGATTTTTTGTCTCTAGCACACTGAATTTGTGTGATTTAGTCAGGACAAAAACAATTATCTATAGGACACCCACTTTCTGTTATAAAACACTAGTTTTTCTTTATCTGTAGGACACCAAGCTAACTTGTTTTTGCAGTGCATATTTAGCCATTTTATATGGTCCATGTACTTTCTGTTATGCCTGGGAGACCTTGATGTTGGTTAGGTTGTTATTCATTGCTGATCCAGCTTCTCTTGAAGCAGCCTTTTTTGTTTAATTTATGGCTCAGTATTCTGTAAGAACAAACCTTCATGTGAAAATACTTAAAAACAGCTATCTTTGAGAAGTCGTTGCTTCACAGCTCCTTACAATAGCTTCTTCTCAGTTATGTGATCAGCATCGCCCATTCCCTTTTTTTCTTATTTCATAGTGTTCTTTTCTTGTCCTCTGCAGGACTGTTTGAATGGAGAGTTTGTCAGGGTGGGGCCTAACCCAAAATTTGTCCCGGTTGCAGGGTATCACTGGTATGAACTCTTGCTTTCTTCAAGATATATTCATGACCACTGCTCTTTTTAACAGAAAACATTGTAATTCCCGGCTCTTAACCTTCCTTTCAATAGTGTGACTGAAGCATAAGATTCAGCACAGTTGCACACCTGCCGTAACACACACTTAAGTTCCCATGAAACTTTTTCAGCTATTCCTTCTATAATGCCTCTTTCTAACTGATACCTTACTTCCCTTTTTTATTGCAGGTTTGATGGTGATGGGTATGTGATACAACCTGTTCAATTCTCATTTTAAGACTACTATTCTATTTGAATCAATTCTTGGCACGCTTTTAGGTGGTAGTGTTGGCATAGATATTATTAATATGATGACTGTCCAAATGATTACAGTAGCTATGGTTTACTGTATTACAGCAGAAATTAAGATATGTAGTTTTTTTTTTTGTGGAATTAAGATATGTAGTTGAAGTACTTCACTTAAGCTATCTAACACTACTCATAACTAACCAAACCAGTACTGTTATTAAATCATGAAGTTGACTCCACACTCATTCTGCTGGTGGTAAAATCATGAAGTACTTACTGTCCAGTTGGCACATAACATGCCAGAAGCGTGAATGATCATTTGGTTTGCTTACCTGATGCGATCTTCATCAATCCTTATAGAATGATCCATGCAATGCGTATTAAAGATGGAAAAGCTACATATGTATCAAGATATGTGAAGACTGCTCGCCTCAAGCAAGAAGAGTATTTTGGTGGAGCGAAGTTTATGAAGGCAAGTTTCCGTACTATTAGCCATTTATCGCTGTAACACTTAGTTACCACCATATTCGATTGTGTTCTGTTTAACTAACTGACAGTCTACCTCTTACGGAATTCACTATGATCCTTACACTACGCTTATGTTTAACTTGATCTTTCTACTTTGTTTCAAAAAGTTGTTTGGAAATAACAGTAGTTCCTAATGACTTTGTTAACCTGATTCTGAGCATAATTTCTTTAGTGGGCATTTGGTGCCTTCCAAATGCTTTAATTTGCACCTAGGATAGGAATACGTCGGTATTGTTTTACTAATTTCCTTCATCTATAACTTTATGTAGTTTCATGTGGACTTATTTTGATTCTTTGTTAGAACATTCTGGCGTGGTTAAAGCTTGCACCTTACGCAGTTTATCCTGAATGATGATACGAAATTGTTGACAAGCTCATGTAATCATCTACACAATGTAAAATCTGGCAACTCAAAGCTATTATTGATCCTAAGAAGAACTACTCCCTCTGTCCCAAAATATAAGGGATCCAAGCATTTGAAAACAAAAATAGACTTCCTAATAAAAGGCTACTATACCCCTCATTTTACCTTCACTCACCTACCCACCAATCCTCCCACCAACTTCTAAAGTTTGTCTTATATGTAGAATCCTTTATATTTTAGGACACAATTCAAACCCTTCAAACCCTTATATTTTGAGACAGAGGAGGTATTTCAAAGCCAAACTCTTTAGCGATGTGAGTTCACACTTTGTTCCCCCAATATTTTTCAGATTGGAGATATGAAGGGAACTTTTGGATTATTTATGATCCAATTGCAGCAACTTAGGAAAAATTTCAAAGTCTTGGACTTTACTTATGGATTTGGGACAGGTATGATGTTACCGTATGCTGTACCTGTTCAAATAATTAAGTAACATGTCTCGACAAATGAATTTATCTCTTTCTGGATGTTTTATCGATAACATTTTTTTCATGGCCATTTGGTTCCAGTAACAAATGTGTTAATCTGATACTCTTTTTCAGCTAATACTGCACTTATATACCATGATGGTAAACTGATGGCTCTTTCAGAAGCAGATAAGCCTTGTACGTAAGTGTGAGCTCACATTCACATCATTTTTTCTGTGTAGAGGTGCATTCCCTTCTTGATGAATTATGGTGTTGACAGCTAACGTTTTCATATAAAGAAATGTGTGAACTTTTCCTCAAAATTTAGCAGAGCTGTTTTTATGTCTAACAGAAAAATTATAAATAAATAAGCAAAAGACTGTACCTGGTATTGACACAAAAAATAATACTGCAAGTAATTGTTGCATTATTTGATGAATGATAATTTCTATCATAACCATGGCAGACAAAACTTTTTTTAAAAAAATCACACGAGACACATATTTAACATATACCCAAACAGGTGGCAGGGGTGGGCCGTGGCACATGTCCTTTATGTCCTATGATAATTTGTTGGCATGGATGTTTCCATATACTACCATCAACAGTAGAAATCTTGACAATTGTTTCCAATGGCAGTTTCTGCTTATTTCTACAAAGGGGGCATACAGATTCATGACATTGCTGTAGCTTATTACAACGTGTTATCATCCACTAAGTAATTATGGGTGTTCATAAATTCATTTCAGATGTTATTAAGGTCCTCGAAGATGGAGACTTACAGACTCTTGGTTTGCTGGATTATGGCAAAAGGTTGAAACATTCTTTTACAGCCCATCCAAAGGTTGATCCATTTACGGGTATGTAGATGGAGTACTTTGTCCTACTTTCTGTTTTATTTCTTAAAAAATGAGTTTAATGTTGAATTTACCCTTCTTCCAGATGAAATGTTCACCTTTGGGTACTCACCTGAGCCTCCTTACTGTACCTATCGTGTCATTACCAAGGATGGAGCTATGCTTGATCCTGTGCCAATTACAATACCCGAACCTGTATTGATGCATGACTTTGCCATCACTGAGGACTATTCAATTTTCATGGACCTCCCCTTGTTGTTCGAACTAAAGGTTTGTGTTATTATGGGCAAAATTTCTTCTCTGCATTATATTTTATTCCCGGCGCCATTTATAAATGTTCAGCCTATGGTGCCCTAGATAATATTTATTGCACAGGAATTAATTGTTTGTTGGTTTTAGCAGTTTGGAAATGGTTCAGACCTCTCTTCTAAACTTGACTAAGAACTTATTCTTTTCAATTCTTGTGTATAGGAAATGGTGAAGAATGGTGAGTTTATCTACAAATTTGTTTCTACAAAGAAAGCTCATTTTGGTATTCTCCCACGCTATGCAAAGGATGACAAACATATCAGATGGTTTGAACTCCCCAGTTGCTTCATATTTCATACTGGTATGACATTGGTACCTTTCTGCTTGAACTCTTAACGTGCTGACATTTCAAGCTAGCTGAGTTTGTTAGGTGGTTCTAGTAGCACTCCTCATGCCATGTGAGTTGGGAGCGAATATCAGGCTGAGGTTAAAAAAATCCTGTCCCCTGTCTTATTGGCAAAGTACAGGATTAAGGGCCGACCAAGGTTGTTGGTCGTTCTCATATGGGCTATACAGTGCCGCTGTGTAAGGGTGGGGCTGGGGTTCGAGAGTTTTCTCGACCAACGTGAGAAGGTCCTTTTTGGTCAAATGAAGCCCGGGGCCGTCATACTCCCCGCATGTCGAGTTTTTTAACGTGCAGACATTTTACATTCTGCTTAAGAACTGTTTTGTTTATTGAAAATTTTTGCTGCTATGCTCAGAATGATCTGATAGCGGAATGCCACGTATCCCTCGATATCGTGGTTTCCCAGAGAAGCTGCTTGACAGGGCCGGGGGCGAAATCAGACTCGAAATAACCTGTTCATGAGGATAATTAAGTTTTTATTTCGAGAGGAGGGGGGGGGGGGGGGTACATATAGTGTGCAGCATAAATTTTACAAATCAGAGGAACGAGTGTAGGAAAATGAAGCAAGTGAGTGGCTACAGAGGAGAGTCGCTAGCTAGCTCCATAGTGATGAAGAGATGTGTTCTGTCCTTTTGTCAAGGTGCAAGCAGGCCATTCGTTCCGTGTAGCGATGATGCCAAAGTTCAATGTCTTGCATGCATGGCTGCACAGAGGCCTGAGTTTGTGTCGCTATCTTGTGAGATGAAGATTAGGTTGCTGCAGCAATTCCATATGCACCAAAGGATGATCAGAAGGGTGCGCAGTGGTTTGTAGGGAATAACTTTTGGCTTTGCCTGTTCTATCCCAATCTTGTATTGAGATGTGACATATGCTTACAGTTTTTTTTTCTCTTGAGCAATCTAAGAATGGCTATTATCAATACAAGGACAAAAATGGTGAAAAAATTTACGTGAGGAAGTAATTGGACATACATCTCGAAATGAATTCCGTTATGAACTGACATTATGCAGTTCTATCATCTATGCATTCCGTTCTGAACTGATGATAAGAAATACTTCTTGTCACAGCTAATGCTTGGGAAGAGGGTGATGAAGTTATTCTAATTACCTGCCGCCATGAGAAACCCGGTTTGGACAAGGTGAACGGATTTCAAAGTGAAAAGCTTGAGAACTTAGGAGATGAGCTGTATGCGCCTGCAACCTCCTCTTAATTTAATTTCATGTAATTCGTCCTTGGCCTAATGTTAATATTTTAGGTACGAGATGAGATTCAACATGAAAACTGGTGCTGCTTCACAAAAAAAACTATCTGCTTCTGCTATTGAATTCCCTCGTATTAACGAGAGCTATACTGGCAGGTACTTCTATTGGATTTTTTTAACTCCAATTAGCAATGATAGTTTCGTAGGATGAGAAACAAGCTTATTAATCAGTTGCACTCATCGTATCAAGCACTATAAACATAAAGTCATCAAGAGAGACCATGAATACATTCTTCATGAAGCTCATGATACTTTCTAATTTGCTGCTTTGCGGAAAACAGAAAGCAGCGGTATGTCTACTGCACTATAGTCGACAGCATTGTCGCCAAAGTGACTGGCATCATAAAATTTGATCTACATGCTGAACCAGAGAGTGGTAAGAAAGAACTTCAAGTGGGAGGAAACGTAAAAGGCATTTATGACATGGGACCTGGTAGATTCGGTTCAGAAGCAATTTTTGTCCCCAAGCAGCCTGGTATATCTGGGGAAGAAGATGATGGTTATTTGATATTCTTTGTGCATGACGAAAATACAGGGTACTCATTTCCTTCGCTCTGCTTCCGTTTTTATTTGTTGACTGTTATGGGAAGCTTGGAATGTCTTGACAGAAATTCTTTTGATGTCAATGCATACTGAAATATGGCCATTTGATCTCTCAAATTTATAATTACATTACATGTGGACTGAATTTTGTATCTTGTGCGTGCAGGAAATCTGAAGTAAATGTGATTGATGCAAAGACCATGTCTGCTGATCCAGTTGCAGTGGTTGAAGTTCCAAACAGGGTTCCTTATGGATTCCACGCCTTCTTTGTGAATGAGGTGATAACAATGTTAGCACTTCTTGTGGCAGTACATCGTTGCGTTTGTTGTTGCAGCACTGTGTTATTTTGCTACGGAATACGGTTACACTAAAAACTTTTATTCGCTACAGCATTTTGTTACATTAAAAGAAGATACTAGGTGATATGCTAGAGGATAGACATGTAAGGTTTCCCAGGAATTTGAAGGTGAAGTTTAATTTGCTTGTTTTTGGTGCGTTTTAGGAACAACTAGCGCAACAAGCAGACAAGCAGTCAAGTCTATCCAGTTCTAGCAACAGGAGGAAGCAAAGGAATAGTCCATGCGTACATTAAGGCCAAAACAAAGTGCCCATCTGTATGTGTGCACCAAAATAAGTTTCATATGTGTTAGTGTCACACCCCTAAATTTCCTATTTCGGGTTGTGAACTTTTTCTTTAACATAAATACAATTTTATCTATTTTACTAGATATTTTATTTATTTTATCGATGATTTAGTTTAAAAGGATTTATTTATTTCATTTAATTTTTCACATTAAAAGGTTTTAATTATTGGTATTTCAAGGAATTTATGTTTGCATAAAAAGTGTTTTCTTACAGTAAAAATACTTCTTTTATTTAAGAGGCTTTTAAAAAGATTTTTTTATATTTATAAAATGCTTAAAGCTAAGCTCATTTTAGTTTGTATCCATACTTTGATTTGAAAAAGCTTAGTATTATATTCTTACAATAAAATGAAACCCCTTACTAAAAGGACACCAAGATGTCTTAAAAACAATTATGCCTCCTCCAGCCATGGCATCCTCAGTTGGCATCAATGTTCCCGGTGATCCAGCCAACGGAATGCCACCAACTTTTACCAGCTTCTGCGCCTGGCTGTACCCTAAAATATATCCAAAGATCTCTTCAACCGGAGTTCTATAGCTACCCTTCCTTGTATATTTGCTTATATGATGCACCAACTAGACAAAATTGTGTTCCATCGAATCTTCTTCCTTTCCCTAGGATATCTCCTTGAGATATGCGTCTACTATGTTCCATCGCCACTGCACAACTCTCTTATGTTCCAAGCAATTAATCGATCTCCATTCTGCTGTATTTCTAAACACCTCGTGATGTCCCTGTCATGTGCCCTGTAATTGTCCGTATATGTGTTACTAAAGCTAGAGAAAAGTGTTACAGAAACCTATAGTGACATGTATAATAAGTGATCTATATGCTGGTGTTACTAAAGCAAGCTCTACTGTAACACATATATATGTTATTACTTGTGAAAAAATATGTTACAATAAACCACATATGAACGTGCTACTATGTCTAATAAAAGGTGTTATGCTAATAATGTACTAACAGAAATAAAAGATTCTAAATAATTAATGGCTCCTAGGATTCGATCCTAGGACCTCACCATCATTTATGCTGTGTGTGTGTGTGTGTGTGTGTGTGTGTGTGTGTGTGTGTGTGTGTGTGTGTGTTAAGCATATAATTGTAGTGTTTCTTTATCCAATTTTGGACCCTATACTTTCTTACTTTCTAGCAATTAGGTAGACCCTCGTCCAGGCTGTTTTAGAACGGAAGTCTCGTAGCGCTGAAACTGGTCTCTCGAACTCAAACTGATGCCTAGCTACCTCCATCTCCGCTTCCTTCTACTACCAGCGTGCGCTCATCCCTTGCCTGTTCTTTCAGGACTGAATATGATGAAGAATGAGATTCTATTCCTCTTCCTTATTATTCCAAAATAGCACCTCCCACCTTGACCTACCCAGAAACCTAGGTGCGGAAGTGTGAACCGGGTAACCGTAGCGATAAGATGCAATTCTTAGCTTCTTGCGCTGCTTCTCGCAACTGTCTCAAAGCCAAGCAAGTTTTTTTCAAGTAAAAGAAAGGAAAAAAAGAGTAGGCCCAATTAGTAATTAACTCATCCGCGGGCATGCACGTACGATGGGTGTGTGCCCATTTATGGACGAGAAAGAGGACGCTTACCTTACTTTCCAAAACTACCCGCACCTTCAATTTCCTTCAAATTATTTCCACGCAAGGTAGTTCCACTACTCACAAGGTCCACAATAGCATCGACCATACCCATCTGCACAGGCGGAAAGGAAGTTAACAAAATGGATTCCTTGTGTAGCATTTATGGAATGCACAGCAGAGTTCTACTGTGAGATCTGTGATAGCCATGACCATGCTATGGAGAGGTGCCCCATCTACCGTTCGGTGAAGCCGGAGACAGAGAAGGTTGCACCATTTGCTGTTGCGTGTGGGTACGCTGTCGAGGGTCTCCGCTTTTATTACATCAATCCTCCTGATCATTTGAAGAACAAAGCCGAGTCAAAGTCGGCAGTAATCAGGGTGACGGGTGGACCTGTCACGTCAGCTAACGTTACCTCAGAGCTAGAACGTCTTATCCCAGGGAGATGGAGGTGGATCGTGGAGGAAACTGGTGCTAACACATTCAGGACTACATTCCCGTCCCTGGCGGAGCAGCAAAGGATGGTGGAATGGGGTGTTCTCCACACCAAGTTCCCGGCCACAACCATGAGGATTGAAGCAGGAGATGGAGGTAATGAAGTCAAGTACGTCATGCCGAAGGTCTGGGTGCAGTTCACTGGTCTTCCAAAGGAGCTGCGTGATTTTGCCATTATTTGGGCAGTTGGCTCAATTCTGGGAGTCACAAGGCCGTGGATATGCCTTTCACAAGGAAGCATGATCGTTGTAGGCTACAGGTGCTGGTGCTTGATCCGAACATCATTCCACAGTTTGTTGACGTATGCATTGGTGATTATCTGTATGAGCTCCAATTTCGGGTTGAGGAAAATATGGATGAGGCAAATCCTGAGCCGATGGACATGGACTATGGCTATGACAATGATGAAGGAGAGAATGGAGGGGACGGCCAGGAGAAGAACGGCAAGGCACCAGTTGATGATCAGTCCGAAAATAAAGATAACGCGCTAACACAGCAGCAAGGTGGAGGTGCGACAAAGTCGGGCAAATCTGTGTCTGGCACCGGTACTGTTGCGCGTCAAGCCGCCGTCGGCAATGTGCGCAGGCCGGTGTATGTGCTAAATGTCCCCGGCCATACGGCAGTGGCGGAGCAGGCCCAAGTCCACGGGATGACTACAGATGCTCCTCAGGATGGGGTGGCTCATGATATGCTGTACGCGTCGATGGAGGTTGGCAAGGATGGCCAGGAGCACGAGACCATCGCTTCTCCGGCTGCACTCGCAGCTATACCGGAGACAGCGGGTTCGGAGCTTCGTTGCAGCAAGCGCAGGGCTGGAAGCAGCGACGAGGAGACACTGGTCCAGCCTGTCAAGCTGAAGGCCGGGAAAAACATGGACGTGCAGCCAACTGAAGGTCACAGTTCTGAACAGAACTCGTTTTTAAAGTTTTCAAATGAGTTTATTGCTTCTAGTTTCAGTAGCATAGGAATATCTATGGGCACTGATAGTTCTAGTGTGATAGACTCTATTGTTGGTATGAAAATGTTAGAGGAAAATAGGCTAAATGAAGCTCCGGCAGTTGAAAAAAAAACTGAAATTTTTGATAAAGAAGAGAAACGCATGGCTGAAGAGGATGAGGTAGACACCTTTATTTTAAATCATCTATGTGGGGAAATAATGGAGGAAGTTATGGACTCAAGTGGTGATCTTGATTAGGGATGAAAGCAGTCAGGAAACGGTCGGAAAAAGGCTAAATCGTTTTCAATTTCATATTTTTTCTCGGTAGCGAAACCGATAGCGGTATTTGCGGAAACAAATACGGCGTCGGTATTACGAGAATATCGAAAATGAAATTACTACGACAGAAATATGCGGTATCGATCGGGAATCGATATTAAATATCGGTAACACAAATCATAGTCGTGTATATTAACCATGCCACAACATGTCTAAAAATATCAAATGTGAATACATATTGTTCGTATTTGAACTAGCTACAAAATGTATCATAAAAGACGTGAGAACAGTATGCTAAGATTAGGCTATTTCAATTTGGAATATAATATATACATTTGATTGGCTAGGCTAATATAAAACGGAAAAATATCAACGGTAATTTTCGGCTTAAAACGGAAATTGTCAAAAACGATCGGTAAAGTCTAAAATTGTTTTCATTTTTGTTTCCACCAAATACTTTTTACTTTTGTTTTCATTTTCTCAGTATATCATTTCCAACTACTACGGTCCAAAGAAGTCGGAAACGAACCTCGGTTATCCGATAAATTCCGTTTTTGCTTTCATCCCTAATCTTGATGATCTTACTGCTAAGGTGCCTAACTGTAAACAAAGTACCTCCAAAAATAAGAAATCACCAGGGAAACATTCTGAACACACTGGGTTCAAGGACCCCCAAAAAACATAGATTTATTTCTGATCTTACTAAAGAACAAAATCTGAGTTTCATCGCCATTTCAGAAACGGGTAGGAAAAGCTTTACTAATCCTTTCCTTAAAAATCTGTGTGGTGGTAGGAATTTCTTATGGCATGTTAAAGAGCCTAAGGCAGGTCAGATGGCATCCTTTTAGGCATTGACTTGGACGTTTATGATATTGGAGCGATAGATGAGGGCGACTACAATGTGAAATTTCACTTATGCAATAAAAATGATAGCTTTAAGTGGGCATTTGTAGTAGTATATGGTCCGGCACAACAAGAATTTAAAGAGGTTTTTCTAACTGAACTTGTCCATATGTGTAGTCATGAAAATCTTCCTTAGTAGGCGGTGATTTTAACATTCTCAGGAGTCCCAAAGAAAAAAGCAATGATAATTTCGACCCTTTTCAATGCTATAATTGATGGTCTGAATCTAAGGGAATTTGAGATGTCAGGTAGGCAATACACATGGGCAAATGCGCTACAAACACCCACTTATGAGAAGCTTGGCATAATTCTAATGGCAACGGAATGGGAACAAAAATATCCATTCTCGACTGTCATAGCTCTCCCTCGTGACAATTCAGACCATACTCCTTTACTCTTGAATACCGGGGACGCATCTTCGAATACTAACCAACCTCAGTTTAAGTTTGAACTGGGGTGGTTACTTCGTGATGGTTTCATGGACATGATTAATGAGCTATGGGAAAATGAAAATAGTGGAATAACCCCTATGGAGTGATGGCAAGCCAAAATACGTAAAGTTCGTCAATATCTAAGGGGTTGGGCCAAACAAACGAGTGGAGTTTATAAGAGAGAAAAAAGGAGCTGCTCAATTAGTTAGACGCCTTAGACAAAAAAGCAGAGATGAATGTTTTATCTTTACAAGAAATTGATTTAAAGCAATGTCTAAGCGCTAGGTTGGCAGAACTATTAAGAGAAGAGGAAATAAAATGGTACCAATGGGCCAAGGTTAAGGAGTTACTAGAAGGTGACTCAACACTAAATATTTCCAGTTGGTAGCCAATGGGAAACATAGAAAAACAAGAATTTTTCAGTTACAAAACGGGGAACAAGTAATTAGTGGCGACGATGAGCTTAAACGCTATATCACAACCTACTATAAAGGCTTGTTCGGTCCACCGGTCAATAACAATTTAAACCTCGATGAGACCCGAGTAGAGGATATTCCTCAGGTAACTAACGACGAAAATGAGATTCTAACAGCTGAATTTACGGAGAATGAAGTAAGAGAGGCAATTTTTCAAATGGAACATAATAAAGCACCAGGGCCAGATGGTTTCTATGCGGAATTCTATCAAGCCTTCTAGGATACAATTAAACATGACCTAATGGCGTTGTTTTCAGATTTCCATAAAGGAGAATTGCCTCTATATAGCCTCAATTTTGGGACTATAATCCTTCTACCAAAATGCAAAGAAGCTAACAAGATACAACAATATAGACCAATATGTTTGCTGAATGTAAGCTTCAAAATATTTACGAAGGTGGCTACGAATAGAATCTTAATAGTGCCACAAAAATTTATTAGTCCGACACAGACTGCCTTCCTTCCAGGTAGGAACATCATGGAAGGAGTGGTAGTGCTACATGAAACAATCCATGAATTACACAAAAAGAAACAAAATGGCGTAATTTTCAAGATTGATTTCAAAAAAGCCTATGATAAAGTCAAATGGAGTTTTGTCCAACAAACACTCAGAATGAAGGGGTTCTCCCAAAAATGGTGTAGTTGGATCGAAGCATTCATTCAAGGTGGTCATGTCGGTATAAAAATAAATGACCATGTGGGCCAAAATTTTCGAACTATGGAAGGGACTAAGACAAGGAGATCCATTATCCCCAATCTTATTTAATATTGTTCTAGATATGTTGGCAATCCTAATTAATAGAGCGAAAGAGGATGGCAAAATAACAGGAGTTGTGCCTCATCTAGTAGATAATGGTTTATCCATACTTCAATATGCTGATGACACTATTCTTTTTATGGACCATGATATAGAGAAAGCAAAAAATATGAAGATGCTGATATGTGCTTTTGAACAACTATCAGGTCTTAAAATAAATTTTCATAAAATTGAAATCTTTTGTTTTGGGCAGGCAAAAGATTATGGACAACAATATTCTCATTTGTTTGGATGCCAACCTGGGAATTATCCTTTTAGGTATCTTGGTATTCCAATGCACTTTAGAAAACTTAGTAATGCGGATTGGCTGATAATAGAAGAGAAATTTGACAAGAAGTTGAGTAGTTGGAAGGGCAAACACATGTCAGTTGGGGGCAGGCTTGTTCTAATTAACTCAGTCTTAACAAGTTTGGTTATGTTCATGTTATATTTTTTTGAGGTTCCAAAAGGTGTACTTGAAAAACTAGACTACTTTAGATCAAGGTTCTTTTGGCAGTCTGATGAACATAAGAAGACATACAGGTTAGCCAAATGGAGCATTTTATGTCAACCTAAAGAAATTAGTGGGTTGGGCATCAAGAATCTAGAGATACAGAACCAATATGCTTGTTAAATAAATGGCTCTTTAAGTTGATTAATGAAGACGGCATGTTGCAAACCATCCTTAGGAATAAATACCTTAAGAATCAAACAATCGCTCCAGTAGAAAGAAAGCCGGGCGACTCCCACTTTTCGTCGGGCCTCATGAAAGTGAAAACAACTTTCCTAAGTCTTGCTTCTTTTAATTTAAATGATGGTAATCAAATTAGATTTTGGGAGGATAAGTGGATAGGAAATGCTTCACTTAGAGAATGCTACCTTTCCTTGTATGTAACACCCAGAAAATAAAAAAGGCTCTCTATCCATGGAATCTCATCCATCATCCATACATAACGAATTGGTAAGTGGAGCCCAATGCGTTGAGAAGAGAAGCCCAACATAACCCTAACTTCACCCTAACCAGCCCGCGTGCCTTCCTAGATCTCTTCCCGACGTCGCATTCGGTTCTTGCGCCATCTCCTGTTCAACCTTCTCATCGTTGTTGCTGCTGGAGAACCAACACAGGAGCTCTTGTGTCTCCTGCTGCACCGGCGTGAACTGAGCTCTCTTCCCTTCTCAATTCCTCTCTTTTTTACCCTATGTTTTGTGCTGCCTGCTGATCCCGTACTACTGCTGGGCTGTACTGCAGTTGGGGAAAAGGGAGACAAGGGTTCAGGGCTAGGTAGGGGTCGAGGGTGAAGCGAACTTGATCTCTTTCAGGTAGTGGACAAATCAGACATCTGTGCAGCAGTAGGTTCGATCCAGTTTTGGGGACCTTAACGTCCGATTTAGAAAATCTTTCTATAAGAAAAGTTTTATGTTATCTCAATATCTTTCCAACGCATATTTATGCGCTTTGTTTCATTGAGTATTTTAGGAGTTATGAATGTCTGAATGTTACTGTCTGCTCCGGCAGTCTGCTGTTTCAGTTGCTGGTTCGACCTTGTTTCGGGGTTCTTCCATGCCGATTTTAAATATTTGTCTATAAGAAAAGTTGTAGATATTTTCGTTATCTTTCCAACGAGTGCTTCTGCATCATTTTTCGTTGAGTATAAAAGGAGTTATGAGCTTCTGAATCTGACTGTCTTGTTCAGAAATTTTCCTGAAACTGTACAGTTTCTGTGAAGTCTTGCAGTTTTTGGTGTCGGTTTCAGTGGCCTTAGAGGCCGAATTTATGCAAACCGTGAACAGAGTTTTGTAGTGCTTTGTATGCTTTTTCTTTAGAGCATTTTATCTGTCGTTTAGGTTTGCCTGTTAGGGAGTTATGTATTTTCAAAGTCAGCAGCCTCACAGTGAGACAGCAGATCAGTCTGTCTTATTTTGAGCTTGATTAAAGTTAGCAAACGTATTGTAGCCCTAGTTTCCAAATATTTATTTGTTTGATATCAGTGCTGTTATGGTTTTAAAGTTATGAAAAAGAGAAGCAGCACTGCTGCTGTTCACCATGGTGTTGTTTTGCCGGTTGTTGGTTTGGGTTGTAGGAGCGCTATGTACATTGTTTGTAAATGTTTTATGGAGTGTTTGTACTGAGCTCTTTATTCTAAAACAGGTGGTAGTGCTCCGGAACGTGCTTAGTGCATTTTCTTCATCGTTGGAGGCAAGTGAATGTAGCGGTGATTTGCTACCGTTTTGACTTGTTATTTCTATCACCTACACTTAAATATTTTAAACTATATATCATACAACTATGAAGTAAATATGGTGGCAAATTCTGAATTTGAAGTTTATTTGTCTCTCGCTTATGTTCTTATATATACAGTTGAAATATGAAGAAGTGCTTATATTTTCATATGAAGGCAAGGATAACTTGTGGATTTATGAACTTGTTTTTGCATCATTGGCATTCATAGCATGAGCAAGTGCATTGATCCAGGTCGGTGAGAAAGTCATATAACTATTCCGGAGTGCTTTAAAAGACAGGTCGGTGAAAAAGTTATATAACTATTTCGGAGTGCTCTTATGAAGTATGTTGTAGACCTATGGTTGCGACTGTACCGGTACACATCGTACGTTACCCGAGGAGGGGTGCGATTGTCGTTACCATGACCCCCGGGTACCCTCAAGTCCAAAGGGCCGAGTAACCTAACAAGGGTAGTCGGAACAGCCCAAAAGAGACCGAGTAGCCCACGATGCAAGATGGAAGGTTCTACTACTCGGCGTGACCTAGAAAGCCTTCTTGGCTTGTACTCCAAGTATTTCCATGTTGTAACCGACTACGATACTTTCCATGTAACCCTGTACCCCCGACTATATAAGGCGGGCAGGGATCTCCCTCTCAAAGATACGCAATACACACCACCTCATACAGGACGTAGGGTTTTTATCCTCCGGGAGGCCCGAACCTGTCTAAATCTCTTGTCTCGTGTTCACCATTGTATTCTTGGTTCCTTCGCCCCCAGTTAAAATCTATCGATGCCCTAAAACCTCGACAGTGGCGCGCCAGGTAGGGGGTGCATCGGGATCCTCTCCATCGAGTACGATGGATCGCTTCATCAACAACTTCGCTCCAGGCGACCGGCTCACCTTCAGGAGCTTGGAGTTCGTCGCCGACAGCACCGGCAACCTCGCCCCTGTGAACTCGCCGAGTTCCGGGATCGAGATCGAGTCGGACTCTTCTCTCGCCGAGTTGGAGTCCGGCTTCTCCAGGCTCCAGGTCAGGCCTTACTCGGACTATTCACCAGCCGATATCAAGGCGGCCCTAGAGTACACTAGCTTCTACACCAATCTGCCGAGCCTGACTTACTATCCGGCTCAGCGCTATGGTACGTTTCCCTTTGGTTTACGCAATTCTGCTGACACAATTCTTCGAGGAGACATGCAGGATCTGCTAGCGGCAGAAGGGGACATGTCGTTCAACCTGGTTGCTTGCATCCAGGAAGAGCACATGGACACCTACGACACATCAATCTGGGATTCCATGTACCAAACCAAGGATCAAGAGCCCAACACCGGCTATAGCTCTGGTGATTCATCCTCACCTATGCCATACGAGTGCTTCGCCATCATTGGCGATCTGACCACTCAAGATGGCAACGGAGCTGGCTTACCTCATCCCCCACCAGGAGGACCACCACCAACAGCAAACACCGTCGTCCCTGCCACGACAGCCCCAACTCCAGCTGATGAAGCAGCCGCGGCGGCCCTAGCAGCGATGACGGGCGCCCCCGGCCAAAATGCCGAGTCCTCTGCTGCAGCTGCAGCTCAGACTCACCAACCCCGACTCAACAATCAAGGTGCCCTCGGCACAGTACCTGAAGAAGAGGAAAACCCTGATGACTATGCTCGCTCTCCTAGAAGGAGGAACAACGACATATCTCGTGATCTCCAATGTTCACTCTTCGTTGACGTCAATGGTCATCAAGCTTTTCCGACACCAGAGCAGAACATGGTTGCCAACAGGACCATCCTCGACCAAGTCGAGGCTGCCATACACGACCCAAACTTCTCGCCGGCAGCCCTTACGCCTCTGCTCGACAAGGCCAAGTGCTACGCCGAGGCTGCGCCCTATTGAAGAATCAAACTTCCTCTCGGGCCCCCAGCTCTTCATCATCCAACAGAAGGCGCAGGCTCCTAGAAAATCCGAGTGCTGACCGACAACGACACCCAACTCCGGCAGTCGTAGACGCACCTCCTCGGCCGAATCTTCACCGCCAGGTTGTAGCTCGACCCGGGTTTGATGCTCGCCAAGACATCAACGCCATACGCCGCCAGAGGTTAGAAGACCGAGAACGTGCCCGACAGGACGACTATGATCGCTTTGGAATCGGACGGTCACCCGAACGGCGGCCACCTGGACGATCTCGTTCACCATCGCGTCGCTCCGCTGATCGATCTCCAACGCCACCAGCGCGATCACCACCAAGGAGGACTCCACCTAGGGAAACTCCTCCTCGTGAGGCCCCCCGACGGGAACATCGCCGACAGGAGGAAGATCGCAACCAGCACGACGAACATCGTGACGACTGCCGCCGCGACGACGACAGGCGCCGAGACGATCGGCGCCGAGAGGATCGCCGAGATAACGACCGATGTCGGGACGCTCGCCACCGAGAAGATGCTGACCAAGACAGAGGTCACCATGACAATGACAGGCACCATGATAATTGCCACCGCAACCGTGACCGCGATTACGACAGACGGCGCTGGGAAGGAGAACGACAAGTCACACCCCCGCGACGCGACAACTCCCCCCGAGACAATGATCGTTACTCAGACGATGACTCGGCCGACATCGACGGTCTACAAGCTCTCACTCATCGGCTCCGCAACTCGGCACGTTTTTCTGAGTCAATGCGCTTGCCGGGCGTTGAGAAGTACGACGGGAAAGGAGTTCCGGCCGAGTGGTTAAACACCTACTCCCTCGCCATACACATCGCTGGTGGAAATAAGGCTGTTATGGCATGTTACCTGCCCATCATGCTGGCTCCACCACTCAGACGTTGGCTGGCTAACCTGCCTCCCGGGTCAATTAACTCTTGGGATGAGCTCCGCCGCATAGTCATCGATACTTACCGGCCCACGGCCCAAAGACCTGCCAAGAGTAGAGACCTCAAGATGGTCAAGCAGAAGGAGGGCGAGTCCCTACGGGACTTCATTCAACGTTTCTCGCAGAAGAAGAATGAGATCCCAAGCATCACCGAGACAGAGGTTATCTCGGCCTTTGTAGACGGATGCACCGACCAACCCTTGCTCCATAAGATGGGTCAAAGCTATCCGGCTCTGTCAGAGAGATGCTGGCTTTAGCTGACTCATATGCCGCAGGGAATGAGTTATGCGCTAAACGCGACAAAGATTCTTACCGCAGACGCCAGGACGGCAAGAACAAGTCGGACAAGCCTGAAGCCTCCGGGTCAAAGGATAAGAAGCGCAAGGGGGACGACTTAGTCGCAGTCGTCGACAAAGCCAAGTACAACAAGCAACCGCGTGGGCCGAGAGAACCCACCAATTACGAGCAGTTCCTCAACAAACCATGCATCTTCCATGGTGGCCCGAAGAGCTCTCACAAGCTCCGCGACTGCATGAAGCTTAAGGGGCTCATGACCTACACCAACAAGAAGACCGAGGCAGATCCAAAGACTGGCGATGGCGATGACCAAGATGGTTACCAAGAACCCAAGCAATGCCTCCACATCTTCGGTGGTCCAGACGCATACGAGTCCAAACGCAAGCAGAAGCTCACCAGCCGAGCTGTCAACACGGTCTCAGTTGATGCACCCCACTACCTTCGGTGGTCCGAAGTGCCCATCACCTTTAACCGACGCGATCACCCAGGTCATATTCCCAAGCCGAGCAGATATCCTTTGATCCTTTCCCTGATCATCGATGGTGTCCAGCTGAGTAAAGTTTTCATAGATGGAGGGAGTGCTCTTGACATCCTATTTGTCAAAACGCTCGACGATATGAAGATCCCAAGATCCAGCATCCAGCCGAGTAATTCTCCTTTCCATGGAATCATCCCAGGCACTTCAGCCCTACCACTCGGACAGATAACCCTTCCTTTTCAGTTCGGTAGTCCCGACAATTATAGGAAAGAGCACATCTGCTTCCAAGTAGCTGACTTTGAGTCAGCCTACCACGCCATCATCGGCAGGCCAGCTCTGCCAAGTTCATGGCTATTCCGAACTATACTTACCTTGTTCTGAAGATGCCAGCCCCAAAAGGAGTCATCACACTCCGCTCTGACGTCAAGCTCTCCTATGCTTGCGAAGCCGAGTCACTTCAGCTAGCTACAACTCAAGAAGCAGAACTCGGCAAGACAATGCTCAGCCTCGAAGTAGACGCCAACAATACCGACGATTCGGTCCCTTCCCAGAAGGCTTCCAAGTCCAGCGATCAACCTATCGAGCAGTGAGTCCAAGCGATTCGTCCTCGATCCGAGTGACCCCACCTAGACGGTGAACATCGGAACAACCCTGGACGACAAATAGGAACTTGTGCTCGTCAGTTTCCTGCGGGACAACATTGACATCTTCACCTGAAACCTTCTGACATGCCAGGAGTCCCCAGGGAAATTGCCGAGCACGCTCTCCACGTCGATCCGACAGCCAAGCCCATCAAGCAACGCCTACGACGCTTCACTCCAGATCGAAGAGAAGCTATTAGGAACGATGTCACAAAGCTTTTAGCAGCCGACTTCATCAAGGAGGTGTTCCACCCCGATTGGCTAGCTAATCCTGTCTTAGTTAGGAAAAGAATAAACAATGGCGCATGTGCGTGGATTACACTGATCTCAATAGGTTTTGCCCCAAAGATCCTTTCGGGCTCCCTAGGATAGATCAAGTTGTAGATTCCACAGCTGGTTGTCAGTTTTAAGTTTTCTTGATTGTTCCTCCGGCTACCACCAAATCCGACTCAAAGAGGAGGATTGTCTCAAAACGTCTTTTATTACTCCCTTTGGCGCTTATTATTAACAATGCCTTTCGGCGTCAAGAATATGGCAGCAACTTATCAACGTTGCATCCAGAAATGCCTGGCCCGCCTACTTGAGAAGCGCAAAGTCGAGGCATATATCGACGATGTAGTCATCAAGACTAAGAACAAAGATGACCTCATAGAAGATATACGAGCTACCTTCGACTGCTTACGAGAGTTCAAGATGAAGCTCAACCCCGGCAAGTGTGTTTTTGGCGTCCCATCAGGGAAACTACTCGGATACATCCTCACCCACCGTGGCATTGAGGCTAACCCCGAGAAAGTCCAGGCGATACTCAAGATGCCAATCCCAGAGTGCCAAAAAGACGTACAGAAGCTATCAGGATGCATGGCAGCCCTCAGCCAATTCATCTCGTGACTCGGGGAGAAAGGCTTGCCATTCTTTAAACTCCTAAAAAAGCAAGACAAGTTTGTTTGGGACGAGGAAGCTCAAAATGCCTTTGTTCAGCTCAAAGAGTTTTTGAGTTCACCTCCTACTTTAGTCCCTCCAAACCCTCATGAACCTCTGCTCCTCTACGTCGCTGCAACAACCCATGTGGTAAGCGCGGCCCTTGTGGTGGAACGCGAGGAACCTGGACAAGTCCAGAAAGTTCAGAGACTGGTTTATTTCGTCAGTGAAGTCCTGTCCGACTCAAAGGTTAGGTACTCTCATGTCCATAAAATCACCTATGGATTGCTGATGGCTTCCCGGAAACTGATACAATTTTTCCAAGATCACCCTATCACCATGATCACGTCATATGGTGTCGGGGATGTTCTCAAAAACAAACAATCTACCGACAAGATCGCAAAGTGGGCTATTGAGCTGAGTACATACGACCTCAAGTACAAGCCTTTAACGGCTATTAAAGGCAAAGCTCTCACCGACTTCATAGCCAAGTATACAGAAACACAAGTCCCTCCCAAACCCAAGAAAATCGAGGAGTGGGTCATGTACTTTGACGGCTCCCTTCAACTCTTGGGTGGTGGTGCAGGCATCTTGTTTGTCTCCCCAAGCGGAGATGAGTTGAGTTACGCCCTCCAGTTACGCTTCAAGGTGTCAAATAACGCAGCTGAATACGAAGCCATCTTACATGGCCTACGCATTGCCGCATCACTCGGCATCCAATACCTCGAAGTTAGAGGGGACTCACTCCTCGTCATCAATCAGCTCAAGAGATTATGGTCCTGCATACATGAAGACATGATCTCCTATGTCCAAGCTGTCGGCAAATTTGAAAATAAATTCGAAGGCGTGGACTATGTTCACGTACATCGTGATCATAACAAAAAGGCGGACAGACTAGCCAACATCGGCTCAGGTCGAGAACAAGTTCCCCTGGGTGTCTTCTTGGAAGTCATCACTACGTCTTCCATCAAGAAAGACTCAGGCACACCACCGCCGACAGAATCACTTCAGCCGCAGCCTCATGTTCAAGAAACCATGGCTGTGGACAACACCGAGAAATCAGAAGAAGAAGATTGGCGACTCCCATACATCAACTTTATCTTGCATGGTAAACACCTTGACAAAAAAGAGGAGTATGAACCCCTCTTTCGGAAAAGCAAGTCATACAAAATGATTAATGGCAAGCTACTCCGGAAAAGCGCCGACAGGCGAGACACCGAAGGACTCGGCGTCTACATTGAAGTGTGTTACCCGAAAAGATGGTCAACAAATTCTCCAAGACATTCACTCGGGAGTTTGCGGCAACCACGCAGGATCTCGAACCTTAGTCGACAAGGCTTACAGGCAAGGTTTCTACTGGCCCACCGCGGTCTCGAACGCCATATGCCTCGTTCAAAAGTGCGAAGGGTGTCAATTCTACGCCCGACAGATCCACATGCTGGCTCAGGCTTTGCAAACAATACCCCCAACATGGCCTTTCGTGGTCTGGGGGCTGGACATGGTCGGACCCATTAAAAAAGCTCCTGGCGGGTTTTACTCGTCATGATCGATAAGTTCACCAAGTGGATAGAAGCGGTTCCAATCCGTGATCTCAGCGCCTCTCGGACGGTTGATTTTGTCAGAGATATAATCTTCCGATTTGACGTCCCAAACAGAATCATCACCGACAATGGCACCAATTTCAAGAATAAAGAGTTCGACGCTTTCTACGATGATGTCGGCATCAAACTATGCCACGCGTCAACTTACCACCCGGAGAGCAACGGACAAGTTGAACGAGCCAATGGCATGGTCCTTCAAGGACTCAAACCTTGCGTGTATAATCGACTGAAGTCCTATGCTTCCAGATGGGTCAACGAGCTGCCTTCAGTTCTTTGGGCACTTTGAACGACCCTGACTCATCCCATGGGCAGTCACCCTTCTTTCTGGTCTACAGCGCAGAAGCAGTACTCCCTTCTGAGTTAGAATTTGGTTCTCCAAGAGTTTCCAACTATCAGGAGGAGTTATCTGAAGAACAACAAGCGCTATCTATAGACCAGCTAGAAGAATAGAGAGACGATGCCTCTCGTCAGTCGGCACATTACCAGCAGAAGCTCCGGCGCTACCATCAACGCCGTGTCAGAGACCGAGCCTTTGTTGTCGGTGACTTAGTCCTCAAGAAGATTCAAGCCACCGAAGGCCGACATAAGCTGTCACCTGTCTGGGAAGGACCCTTCACTATTCATGAAGTCGCCGGACCTGGATCCTACAAACTACGACGAGAGAATGGACATCTGCTTCCGCACACACACAACATCTCTCAGCTACGTCGCTTCTATGTTTAGTTTTCCTTTTATTTTTTACCACAATCATGTATTCCCCCCCCCCCCCCCCCCCCCCAATATGAATAAAATGCAATTTTCTCTGCTTCATCTTGCTCTGTGGCGAGTAATGATCTTACTCACAACAGAACCAGGGGGCTACTTAACCATCACCGAGTATACGTCTTGGGTGTCTTCTGGCCGACTAAGTAAGCCTTGCCTGCCCTGACTGTGAAGCTCTGACTGAGAGTGCATAAATATAAGGCGGCAACTGGTATCTGAAAACAGTCTAAAGAAACCCCGACTGACATACGCTCGCTCTTACCTAATGTTTCGCCAAAAAGAAACACTCCCGATAAAAAGAGTATGTCCTAATGCGTACAATAAATAAAGTGCGGGCGTGCCAGTATACTAAGTATACAAAATATAATAAAAGAACACAACCAAAGAAGGGAACTCCGATCTTTATTAATTCCTTGGAGAATTACAGAGTACATGTTCCCACTTAGGATTTACAGTATATTGCGCCTAAGAAGTACTACTGAAGTACAGGCCTATTGTAGTTCTTGGTTCCCGTGGCCTCGTGAGGCCGCCGGTTAATTACATCCGCAGCTTCGGGCTGCAGAACACCTCCGATTAAGCTATGCTGATGGTCGTCGTCATCTCTAAGTATGCATAAGCACAAGTTAATGAAGGATGGCGTGCTAGAACCTCGTCGGTCTCTAGCAAAAAGGTACCCCGCCTGGTCGTGCGGATTTCCATGATGAAGTCTGAAAGGGTGTTCGGCCTTGTCGGTCACGAACAAAGGGCGTCTAGCCTTGTCGGTCTAGACTAGATGATTCCGACCTCGTCGGTCACGGAAGAGAAGACATCCCAGCCTCGTCGGTCAGGGAGAACAAGACTTCATATGGTTTACCGGCCTTGACGATACGGAATGTGGATGGTGTGTGAGAGTGTGGACTTGTACTCATGCAACACTTTAGGAGATTTCTCCTTGTACGAGCTTCTGAGATCATCAGCGCAGAACTTAGTCGGATGCCGGTTCGTTGTCATGTGAATATTGACGGCATGTAGGCATGCGGTGTTTGCCCTTGCCATGTATGCCGATGTGCAGGAATGCAGGTAGAACGTCAATTTGCTCAAGCCATCAAGTGATAACAGGCTACACGTTGGAGCTTGGGCTTCTCTGCTCATGAGGATGGGATATACTGCAGATATATGTCAGGCACTAAGGATGTGTCATATTGCTGAATTAATCACGACAAACATGGTTGAGCCGCTGGGCTACTACCGAAGTGCACGAAGATGGCTGAGTCATTGCCATGCGACCCCAGTATGGGCTTCACATGCTCGCCGCCAAAGTTGTCGTACTGACATGCTTGCTTGTCTCGTTTGGATTGTCTGCTGAAATCGCCATTGCCATCACGCTGGACGCTAGGATTACTGTCGGCACTTCCGGCGGGCCTGTTGCCACGCGGGAACTCATGTGCTTCACCGAAACGATGAGGCTGCTGCCAAGAAGCACGTGTAGACTGATTGATGGTAGATCTCTTGTTGCTGTTACGTACTGGACAACCAGGTATGCTGAGGTTGTGCGTTGAGCAGCGAGCGAGGTGCTTGACGATGAAAGTTCCGACCGTCTGCCGAGGCTGCCAAGGGTTGAAAGAACAGAGGTGATGTGTGTGTATGTGTCTGTGCAGGCGAACTGCAGGGTGCGTGGCTGCAGGGAGCACGCTAATGAGCAGGGTGCCTGCGTGGTGTGCATGAATGCCTCATGACTTCTCACGGATACTATAAGCTATACATGACAAACGAAGCCCATGCCTTCAACTCTAAACGTGTACATGCGTACTGCTTGGGAATCAAGGAGCAGGCGGTGAAAGGCTGCTTTGCATGGCTGCTCGTCAGAATGATGGAAATTGAACAGATGGACGGTCTAGCATCTTTCTAAAATTCACGTGGCACCTCTCACAGAACTAGTGCCTGCCGTGACAATTCTTAAGGACAATCCCATGATCCGATAGCTGCGGCATGTAGGCATTTCTTTGTTGCTGCGGCATGCATGTGGGCATTCTTTGTTGTGGTGATGGAGGCCACCTCTTCTGTACTTTGTTTTTCAGATTAGCTTCTTGATTCATCACGGCAAGTCCTCTGAAGGACACCTCGTGGTTTGGCTTCTAGGTGCGTCACGGCAAGTCCTCTAAAAGACTCTTCGTGGATTAGCTTTTCAGCAGATCACGGTAAGTTCTTCAAAGACCACTTCGTGATTTTGTAACTTGGTTGATCACGGCAAGTCTATTACGGCCACCTCGTGATTTCGCTTCTTGAAAGATCACGGCAAGTCCCTCTAAGGACACCTCGTGATTTTGCTTCTTGAAACATCACGGCAAGTCCCTCTAATTAAGGACACCTCGTGATTCTGCTTCTTGAAACATCACGGCAAGTCCATTACGGCCACCTCGTGATTTTATTTTTTTGATAGATCACGGCAAGTTCTATAAAAGACCACTTCGTGATTTTGCTTCCCGTACGTCACGGCAAGTCCCTTATACGGACACCTCGTGATCTGGCTCTTCTACGTCACGGCAAGTCCCTTATACGGACACCTCGTGGCAAATTTTCTTCTGCATCTCGTGCCGAGCATGCCGCGGCATGCCTCGACGAGCTGACGGCATGTAGCTGTGAACGGCAGGACTTGGCGGCGCCTACTCGCTGTGTTGCAGACGGAAGAGCCGAAGAGGAACGGCAGGGCCTGAGCGGCGCTTGCTCGCTGTGTTGGCGACGATGTTGTAAATGCAAACCACACAGCAGAGCTGGGGCTGGATGTTCTCTAATCCCGGACGGCAAACTGCAGGCAACTCTTCTCTTTTGCCTCCTCTCGATGATGGCATGATAGATGGAAACGGCAGGGCCTTCTGCGGCGCCTACTCGCTGTATGTCACAGATGAAAGAGGGGGGCTACGACGACTCGCGTGCCCTCTCCTCGACGGGGAAACTGCAGCAGGGCATCAGCGGCGCCCTCGACGAGATGTTGCAGATGGAAGCAGCAGCAGGGCTTTCGCCCTTCCTCCGTCCTGCCGCCCCCGGTGCGTGAAGGGGATAGGCTGGTATTTATAGAAGTGGACTAGGGCAAGCTGGGCGTGGCCGAGCCAGCGCGATCACCGCCGCCACAAGTTGTTAACTCGGGAGATTATCTCGTAAGCCGTTTGAACTGCCTTGGTGCTTATCCCAACAGACGACGCCGTCTGGGACTCGCAAGGCAAATCTACAATGTATTCATACGTGCATGATTGTTACGTGCGCCGTGCAAAGGCAGCTGACCTGTGGACCCGTCAAGTGCCCAGTTTCATGGTGGATATGTTGTTGTGAGAGCGTGACTTGCTACGCAATACTAGGATCATCGGGTGAGCGGATTAACATCGGCAGGTTCTAGAAGGCAGAGATTAGCCCATCAATGTATAATACGTACATACGTCAAACTTCAGCTCTTAGGAGTCAAGTGCGTACCGCAGAAAAGATTTGGGGCCACAAGTCGTGTGCGTGCAGGTCCATGCCCAAAAAGTCTTTATTATACCTTTTTTATAATTATCTTCACATGCATTCTTATTCATAGGCATATGACCATATTTGTTAAAAATTACGTCAAAATCTCATCTTACACCTAATGCACATACAACTTGTACTGCCATAATTGCTCTGATTATGACACTCTAACGCTAACTCCTACATGTGTGCTGACCCTCGGTCTCATACAACAGGAACAGCTAAGAGCGTATAAACTTAAGACAATTGTCGGCAGGATTACATGTATGACCAAAAGGCTTTTTATTGCAAGCCAAACTCTTGCAAAATAAAATCAAAAGTACTTGTCATTTACATGTATGACTACTTAATTGTTTCTTTATAGGAATGCCCTATAGATGAAATTATGGGGACAAAGGTGAAGCGTCTCCGCTTTTCGCAGGATCGAGTCGGTCAAGCGCTGATGAACAGACGCAACAGTACAGCATATAAAAAGCACAAATTAAGTCTTTAAGTAGTTACATTAATCCATTTAAAACACAGAGTCGCACAGCGGAAAATAACGATACAAGTCTAGAATAAAGGTACAAGCGCACGCGCTCACGATACACAAGAACCCGCATCCAAAGCCATGAAGATGCGGACTCGAGAGGAGATCACTCCTCAGTCTCCCAGTGGGCTGTCCAACCATAGGGAAGCTGGCCATCCCACTGTCCACCTCCACCCGTAGAGTCGGGGATAAATGTGCTACCTGCAATAAAATCATAAAGAGCCAAACCCTGAGCAACTAATACTCAGCAAGACTTACCCGTCAAAAGGCTAACTACAGCCGACTTCTAACATGCAAGGCTACAAAAGGGGTGGCTGACGCGATTGCATAAAAGCGCACTAATTACTTGGTCCTTACTTTCAAGTTTTAATTACAATTAAGTACTTAACCAAATAAGCAGTGTTCATATATCTAGAACAGGTATAGTAACAATACATCAACGGTGACAGTATATATATAGCAATGTAAGTGACAACAATATAATAGACTAGCATCATCATCTCATCAATCATGTCACACTACGAGGTGACTCAGTGATCAAGGTTGCTCTTGACCGAGAGCGGCGGCATCGATGTACATCCTGCAGGAGAAAACCTGACCATACGCCACACACGCGTAGAGTCGCATGTGGCAACTATTCGCGAAGGTCCCCCTAGAGCTGGCTGGGTCTCACACCTCCCGAGAAAGGCCTTCCCGCACGGTCCCCGTCCCAGACGTACGCCCCGATTGGGAAGCATCCCTTCTCTCCCGAATACCATGATAGAAAGTGCAAGTATCCGCAAGACACCAGGGCAACCTAAGCTACTAAGTTTACTAGGCCCATAAAAACACTAGCATATGATCAGTACGTTCGAACTTGCTCAACAGGGCCAACAACGGACGGTCCTTAACCGACACAGACGGGGCTACCACCGTGAAGGCCCAGCCTTCTCGCACCATCCTACACAAACAAATCCCCGTCCGGTCTCAACAAATCCTAAATCCAGCTAGTACAATCCAGGGTGAACCTACCTCGCGAGTGGGACCTACCACTCGACTTCTACCGTCCGCTAGCCACTAAGCCTAGCAAGTTCTAACGTAACCTAGACCACATCTACAAAAATAGGACACAAGGTAGGATATGGAAGGTAATCCTAATGCATTTCTAAGGTTTCACATCAACTCCTAATAGACCTAATGCACAAACATTGACTAGCCCCAATCAAGTGCAAAAATAAAAATCCTAAATAGGAAGGCATGCACCGGGGCTTGCCTGGCTCAGGAGCGTAGCTAACAGGGTCAGCGGGGTCAGTGTCCTGCTGCGGCTGCTCCTCCTGCACCTCCTGGGTCTGCTCCTCCGGCAGCTGGAAGTCCAGTGGCTCCGGAGTCGTCTCTGTCACTACACGTTATGACAAGGAAAATAATGCAAAGTTAGATGCAAGAATATGATGCAATTAATGATTTAATTACTTGATAGGACAGTCATTTACACTGTAAGTGCAAATGATTAACTTTGTTAATTAATTTCGTCTGGAGTATTTCCTTCATTAACTTTTAATTAAGTTTACCATTAATCAACTTAGGCAAGTTAAATGAATAATGTGATTTCGAAAGTTGAATTATGTCCAGTGGCATTTTTCTGGTGAAGAGTGCCACTGGAAGTAATTTATGGTGAAGTTTCATGATTTATTGCAAGGTAGATTATTTATAATAATTTATACAGTGCAGAACATGATTTAAATCATAAGAAAATAATTAGGCAACATGTGACAGTGGAAAAATGCTCTGTAGGTGTGTTATCAGATTCTTAACAGGCATGCAAGAGTTCAGGATTTATTGGGCAACAGATAATTTATAATAAATTAAACAAGATCTGGACAGATGTATTTTCCAGAAAATACACAGTCTGCAAAAGTGCGTTTTGGTATTTTTCCTGGACAGAGGGTGTTACATGGATTCCAAAGAAATTGGATTTGTATTTTTCTGATGCGTATTTTATTTTCTATGCCTTTTTGAAGTTTCTGTGCATTTTCTGAAATTAACTAAATCTGGAAATGACTTAAAATAGGCGCAACCAATCAGATCTGAGCCACACAGGGGCTACACAGATCGGGCCGCACCGGATCTGGACTGGCCACACCGGATCTGGCCAGTCACGCGCGAGGACACACGCGGGGCCACAAGGGCGGCCACACGCGATCCCGCATGGCCACACCCGATCCTGACCATGTGGTCAGGGGTGCGCTCGCCGGAGTGGTCGCCGGAGCGCGGCGGCGTGCTCGCCGGAACGGCACTCCAGGCGACCCTTTGGCGCGGGGATTAGACGGAAAGGGAGAGCAAGGGACGGCGGTCTCACCTCGACCAACAGAGAGGAGCGGGGACGACCGGAAGGAGCTCGGCGACGAGGAATGGCGGCGGCGGTGCTCCGACGAGGTCGCGAGCTCGCGGTGGTCGACGGGGAGGTCCACAGCTTGGTTCCTAGGCTTCACAGGGTCACGGGATTCGTCGGTGCGCAACGTCTCGACGTCGAGGAGGCCGGGAGGACGGAGTTCACCGGAGAGCGCCTCGGTGGCTCGACGACGACGAGGGAGAAAACGGGAATCCCGACGCGTGGAGCTGCGAAAGAGGAGGTTAGAGGGTTTAGGGATGTGCGAGAGGCACTTGCGCAGCTTGGGATGCGAGTGGTGGAGTTCAAGCTCACCGGAGCAGCGGGGATTGGGCGGTGAGGCGGAGGTGCTCGCACGGCCGGGCTCGGGGAAGACAAGCTCGATTCGAGCTCCTCAGCCCGGAGCGAGCGGAAAGGTTGACATGGTGAGCTCGAGGAACTCCCGGCGAAGTGACTCGGAGAGCAGCTCGGCCCTGAGGGGTCTCGCTGCAGCGGCGCGCGGGCGAGCTCGAGCTTGAGCTCGACGCGGCGATGGTGGGGCTAGGGTTTCGGTGGCTGGGGAAGGGAATGGCGAGGGAGAGACGACCGGGGAGGGAGCGGCTGCCTTTTGGAGCCGTTCCGCGGCCGGGAGGCGGGCCAGGGCGCCGCGCCACATCGCCGGTCGGCGTCGGCGACGTGGAGCTAAAGCTCCGACGCGCGCAGTGAGAGTGGAGTGGCTGACATGCGGGCCCGTCGGCATCTTTCGTTTTTCCCGAATTAATTCAAACTGAAAATTCCCCAAACTTTGGAACTCAATTTGAACTAGCAAACGAACTCCAAAACTTGCGAAACCGGTTGCATTCGAAAGATCATGAAATGCTCTTTCCAGTGACATAACATGCACATCTCAATTCGAAATAGAATTCAAATGGCAGCTAGTCAAAGTTGGACATTTTTGGAACTTTGGGGATTTATTTGAGCATCGAAATGAATTTCAAAAATCACCAAA
Organism: Eragrostis curvula; assembly: GCA_007726485.1. NCBI lineage: Eukaryota > Viridiplantae > Streptophyta > Magnoliopsida > Poales > Poaceae > Eragrostis > Eragrostis curvula. The sequence goes on from CM017442.1 coordinate 36,929,916, forward strand.
AATTCTCCAAAATTCTTATTTCACAAGAGCTACTCACTGGTATTTTTGGTTGCTCAAGTTGTTATGGAAAATTTTGAGTTGCTTCACAAGCATGCGTTTGGCCATTATTTGGAATTTGAATTTCGAATTTGAAATTTCTGTTTCTGTTTGTCTTTTGTTCCGTGCAATGTGAGTGCTATGTGCTCTCAGTGACACGGGGTGTCACAGCCCTCCCTCCTTAAAGAAATCTCGTCCCGAGATTAAAGAGAAGGAGAAAAAAATCGAATGGCGAAAAAAGCGAAGAAAAAGATGTCAAAATGGAACAACTAGATAACGCACCTCGGAGGTAGAAAACCTGGAAAATGGGAGTTCAAAAACTCCGCTGTCTCCCACGTGGCCTCGGCCTCAGAGTGGTTGCTCCATTGCACCTTATAGAATCTGGTAGTGCTCTTCCTGGTGACTCGGTCCTTCTGATCGACAATACCAATAGGCTGCTCGGGGTATGTCAAATCTGGCTCAAGCTGCTCAACACCACTGACCACTCTGTCACTAGGAACCTTCAAGCACTTTTTCAGCTGCGATACGTGGAACACATTGTGAACACTGGAGAGGTTGGAGGGCAACTCCAATCTATAAGCAACGGGTCCACATCTCTCAATAATCTGGAACGGTCCAACGTATCTTGGTGCTAACTTGCCCCTGACACCAAACCGACGTACACCCTTCATGGGAGAGACACGAAGGTATACGTGGTCGCCAACTGCAAACACCAACGGTCGGCGTCTTCTATCAGCATAGCTCTTCTGTCGAGACTTGGCTGCTCTCAAGTTGGACTGAATGCGGCGAACAGTCTCCTCTGCTGCTACCACTAAATCTGGTGTGGGAATGACCTCCACATCAGCCACAACTGTCTCCTCTGCTGCAGCTGCGGGCCTTGCCTGGAAGATGACTCTCTCGCCGGCCTCAACCCAATTAAGGGGAGTCCGACAACGACGTCCATACAAGGCCTCAAACGGTGCCATCTTGATGCTCTCCTGATAGCTGTTGTTGTATGAGAACTCTGCAAGAGGTAAGCTCTCATCCCAACACTTGCCATGGTGTATCACACAGGCACGGAGCATATCCTCTAAAATCTGATTCACCCTCTCTGTCTGGCCATCTGTCTGAGGGTGATAAGCTGCACTGCGAATCAAAGTGGTGCCCAAAGAAGCATGCAGCTGCTCCCAGAAACGAGAAACAAACTGACGTCCTCGATCAGAAATAATGGTCTTGGGCATCCCATGCAAACAGAGAATCCGAGCAATATATAACTCAGCATACTTCTTCACAGTGTAGCCGGTCTTCACTGGAATAAAGTGAGCTGACTTAGTCAGTCGATCAACAATCACCCAAATAGAGTCGTGCTTCTGCGATGTGAGAGGTAAGCCAACAATGAAATCAAATCCATGCTAATATCCTCCCACTTCCAAGCAGGAATACTCAAAGGCTGAAGCAACCCTGCAGGCTTCATGTATTCTGCCTTGACTCTCCTGCAAGTGTCACACTCAGAAACGTACTGTGCGACCTCCCGCTTCATGCGGGTCCACCAGAAGCGACTCCTCAAATCCTGGTACATCTTGTTGCTACCAGGGTGGATGGAATACTTGGACAAGTGTGCCTCATCAAGAATCTTCCTGCGCAACTCAAAGTCCTTAGGAACTACCAATCTGTCCTTGAACCATAGGACTCCATCCTCATCCTCTCTGAAACACTGGACTCTAGCTTCCCCGAGCTTGAGTCTCCTCCTGAGGTGATTCACCTTCTCATCCCTCTTCTGCGCTGCCACAATCTCATCTCGCAGGGTCGAAACAAGTGATATATTGGCCAAGGAGCCATAAGCATACACTCTAAGACTGGGCTCTGCCTCTGCATAAGGAGCTGCGATGAGATTATTGCAATGAGCCTTGCGACTCAAAGCATCAGCAACCACATTAGCTTTCCCTGGGTGATAGTGAATCTCCAGATCATAGTCCTTAATCAGCTCTAACCATCTCCTCTGGCGCATGTTCAGATCTGACTGTGTGAATATATACTTGAGGCTCTTGTGATCTGTGTAGATATGCACCAGATTTCCCAACAGATAATGCCGCCATACTTTCAAAGCAAGTACGACAGCTGCAAGCTCAAGATCGTGAGTGGGGTAATGCTCTTCATGTCGCTTAAGCTGCCGAGAGACATAAGCAATTACCCTGCCATCCTGCATCAGCACACAACCAAGACCAGTACCGGAAGCATCACAATACACATCAAATGGCTTGGTGATATCAGGCTGAGCTAAAACTGGAGCGGTAGTGAGAAGCTTCTTTAGATTCTGGAAAGCATCACCACACTGCGAGCTCCACACAAATCTCATGTTCTTCTTCAGCAACTCAGTGATGGGCTTGGAGATCTTAGAGAAATTCGGAATAAACCGACGGTAATAACCAGCCAAACCCAAGAAACTGCGAATCTGAGAGACAGTCGTAGGTGCATTCCAATCCAGAACATCCTGCACCTTGCTAGGGTCAACAGCAATACCCTGAGCTGATATAACATGGCCCAGAAAAGGCACCTCACTAAGCCAGAACTCGCACTTGCTGAACTTAGCGTACAGCTGGTGATCCCTCAAACGCTGCAACACAATCCTGAGGTGCTGCTCATGCTCCTCCTCTGTCTCTGAATAGATCAAGATGTCGTCAATGAAAACCACGACAAACTTGTTCAACTCTGGCATGAACACTGAGTTCATCAAGTACATGAAGTAAGCAGGTGCATTGGTCAAACCGAACGACATCACCAAGTACTCATAGAGTCCATATCTGGTAGCGAAAGCAGTCTTCGGAATGTCCTCTGCACGGATCTTAATCTGATGATACCCAGAACGGAGATCAATCTTGGAGAACACCTTAGCTCTAGCTAGCTGATCGAACAAGATATCAATGCGAGGCAGCGGATACTTGTTCTTAATCGTCACAGCATTAAGTGGCCTATAATCCACACATAGCCTGAGCGCCTGATCCTTCTTCTTCACAAACAAGGCGGGACAACCCCAAGGTGAAGAGCTAGGACGAATGAAACCCTTGTTCAATAGCTCCTTCAACTGCATCTTCAACTCTGCTAACTCATTAGGGGCCATCTTGTACGGTTTCCTGGAGATAGGTGCTGTGCCTGGCTGCAAGTCAATGCGGAACTCCACATCACGATCTGGTGGTAAGCCTGGCAAATCATCCGGAAACACATCGGGGTACTCACGCACCACAGGTATCATATCCAGACTCTTGCCCACGGCCTGGTGCACTGACGGTCTCGATGTGGCCAACACAGATAGCTGAAGAGTGACCTTGCCATGCATAGGGGAATCCAGGTGAACTGAACGAAGAGATATATCGAGAACAGCCTTGTGGAACTTCATCCAGCTCATCCCAAGGATCACATCCAAACCCTGACCGTCCAACACAATGAGATGGGTCGGGTATATCTGTCCAGCGAGATCAAGAGGGGCTCTACTAACAAATCTGCGAGTGACAACACGACCCCCTGGAGTACTGATCAGGTAGGGAGTCTCCATAGAAGATAGAACAAGGCCCAAACGGCGAGTGCAAGATAGGCTGATAAAATCATGTGATGCACCTGAATCAAATAAGATAACCACGGGCTCGTGACGCATAGAAAACGTACCAGCTAGAACCTGCTCACCCTCTGGAACCTCCTCTGCAGTGGTGTAGTTAACGCGCCCAGTCTTGACTGGCGCGTTCCTGCCCTGCTGGCGCTGCTGTCCTGCTGCCTGAACTGGAGCCCTCTGCGCGTTGTTCTGCCTAGGTGCTGCACGGCAGTCACGCGCGAAGTGCCCCACCTGTCCACAGTTGAAGCACGGAAAACCTCTGCCTGCCTGCTGCTGCTGCTGCGAGCGCTGCTGCTGCTGCGAGCGCTGCTGCTGCTGACGCTGCTGCTGCTGTGGCTGTCTCTGAGCCAACTGCTGCTGCTGCTGCTGCCGCTGGTACTGTGGAGGTGCAAGGTACCTCTGTCCACTGGGAGCGGTGTACACAAGGCGTGGCCTGGCTGAAGTGCTGCCAGATTGTGGTGCCACTGCCTTCCTCTTCCTCTTGTCGTCCTGGTGTGCCCTGATGGCATCCTCCATCACGATCGCTGCACTGACAAGCTCGTCGAAGGTACCACCGGCGTTCAGGACAAGCCGGGACTGAAGCTTGGTAGACAAGCCTCTCAAGAAACACGCCTTCCGCTTGGCGGGCGTGTCTACCTGGTCTGGAGCAAACTGGGCCAGGTGGTTGAACACCTGGGCGTAGTCGAACACGCTCCTGCCTCCCTGCCTGAGGTCCAGGAACTCCCTGAGCTTCCGCTGCATAAGGCCAGGCGGAATGTGGAACGAGCGAAAGGCCTCTCTGAACTGTGCCCAAGTCAACTGCTGACCGGCCGGAAGAGTGGCAAGGTGAGCTGCCCACCATCCTCCAGCCGCCCCGTGAAGCTGCTCCGCCGCGAACAGCGTCTTCTGCACCTCTGTGCAGTCAGGAAGGAGCCCAAACTTGGACTCCACAGTGCGCAGCCAAGCCTCCGCCTCCATCGGGTCAGTGGACCCGGAAAAGACAGGCGGGTGAGTGGCCAGGAAGTCTGCGTAGGTGCAGCCTGGCTGTGCGCCCCGACGGTGGCCACCCTGCTGGGTGACGGCCTGAACGAGAGTCCTGAGCAGCTCCGTCTGGTTGTGCATCGCCTCCGCCAGAGTGTGCTGCGGGGGTGGCGGCGGCGGCGGGCGACGCGGCGGCATCCTGCCAATTAAACATTTCCACCGTTAGCTCCAGAATACAATATCATTATCAGGCGGAAATTTAAATTGACATGCACGGCAGAAACAAAAGTAACTCAGATCCAAATAATTAAACTGACAGATCCATTCATAACATTAATTAAGTCTTACAGAGCATTCATTACATAGATCATGGTACAATCCACTCATGCGTACTTAGGGGGTGTAACATCCAACAAAATACTACGACACCTGACCAACTATTATGATGCTCCTAGATCAAGCTAACTAAGGACCTGTCGACAACTACGACGCACATGCGTCATCCACATCGCATCCAGCGCGCCTCTGTCACGCTTGGAATGCCGAGTAAGGCAACTAACGGTGCCTCCTACCACGGTGGGAAGCGGTGTCTAGGATCTCTGAAGGAAACAGCTCAACACTCATCTCTGACACGGCGTCCTCCTGTGCCTCCTCCTCTGCTGGAGGTGCCACAACTGCTGCAGCAACCTGCACCTGGAGTCCCACTATCTGGTGCTGGGCGACCTGCAACTGCTGCTCGAGCTGTCCTGCGTGGTTCAGTGAAGCAGCTAGCTCACCGACTAACTCTGAAATCTCGTGGCCACGTGCAGTGAGCTGGCCGGCAAGCTGGTCACGCTGGGCGGCACACTGGTCGCGCTGTGCAACACACTGGTCAAGCTGAGCAGCACAGTGGTCGCGCTGAGCGGTAGTCACGGCCAAGGCGTGCTCCAACTGCGCAATCCTGTCGTTCCTAGCGTCCACTGTCTCTGACAACTCCTCCACACGGCTCAAAGTCCTCCCACCTGCGCGGTCAGAAGCCACAAGAACCCTGTACAGCTCGGACAGGTGTCGAGCCGTAGAAGGCAGCTGCGTCGGGGTGAGGACCAAGCTGCCGCTGTCAAGCTGCCTGAGACGCCTCCTGTACTGAGGGTGACCTGTGGTGCTGACTGGGAACAAGCTCAGTGAGGTGTTGCCAAGATCAGCAATGTGCATCTCACAGAAACGCACCATCGCCTGAAGAGCAACACTGTTCAGGGTCTCATCAAAGTCCTGACCGAAACCCCGAAGAGAGAAGTGCGACCATGCAGGCCGCTGTGGGTGCGAGGGGACATCCACCCACATCGAGAAGCGGGGAAGTCCGTACACCTGGCTGGGCTGTCCGTGGTAGCGCGGAGGGTCGGGGTAGCCAAGTCGCTGCAACTCAGCCCAGAACAGCGAGGGAAAACCGGCGTGGTAAAGACCATCCGTGTGCAGTGCACCGTCCTCCCCAAGCTCGGCGTGCGGAAAGTCGTCTAGGTCAGCCATCTGCGGAAAAGAGAGAGAAAAAGTCACAATCTCTACCAACAGAACAAAATAACCATGCTAAGCAAGAAATATAACATGGTCAGGCTGCTATAGAGTGGTAGCAAAAGCCACACACACAGCCCACAAGGAAAGCAATGAAAAACTGCAACGCTGAAAATCTGACTCGCTAAGAACAGCAGACACTAAAACGAAAACTGGTACTTCTGGAGGCTTCAAACGAGAAAAGTCATAACGCGAAACTTGTAGATAACTTCAAGATCTTTCCAACGAATGCTCAAACGCCCAAAATGGCTCAGTAGAACTGGAGCTATCGATTTTTTGAAGTTGGTGGACAGATTCTGGAAAAACTAGTCGAAGCTGAAAGTTGACTTCACTTGATCGACAGATTTGGAGGTGATACTGACAGAATCGAAAGGTGAACGCTGAAGCAAAGTTTTAGTTCATGTTGTAAGCTTTCCAGCAAGTCTTGGTTCAACGAATTTGGCCAAACGGTTTTGGAGTTATGAATTTTTAAAATTAGCTTGTCAGTCTGAAATTTTTGGGTGATCTGAAATTCGTGGAAGTGTTTTAATTGATGATGCAATGCATGCTCGTCCTGCACGTCCTCACAAAGTAAAAATGTGCCCAAATATAGCAGGCCGTAGACAGTGGTGGTGACTACTTCGCACTCACAAACGTTTCTACACGATCTACACGCGAGTTAGTGTACCTGCAAGCACACAACGTCACCTCAACCAACCTACACAGGTGACGTATCTCATAAAAATGTAATACATGGCCCAATGACATATCCTCACCATCCTCAACTCCTCGTGAACTCGATGGCTCACGGAACATAACAAAACTCCGCCACCAATATCCAAAACCAGCGCCATGTAGTTCCTTACCTTCTTACCTGGGCGTCGGTGCGTCGTTACAGAAAATAACAATCAACTCCTATTACCACCTGATTACTCTAACATCCTTATAATGGCTTTTCGTTCCTCACACGTACGTGGTCAGATTTTCGAAAATAGGCCGTTTATATGATGTACTGTCCCAACACGGCTCTGGTACCAGCTGAAGCGTCTCCGCTTTTCGCAGGATCAAGTCGGTCAAGCGCTGATGAACAGACGCAACAGTACAGCATATAAAAAGCACAAATTAAGTCTTTAAGTAGTTACATTAATCCATTTAAAACACAGAGTCGCACAGCGGAAAATAACGATACAAGTCTAGAATAAAGGTACAAGCGCACGCGCTCACGATACACAAGAACCCGCATCCAAAGCCATGAAGATGCGGACTCGAGAGGAGATCACTCCTCAGTCTCCCAGTGGGCTGTCCAACCATAGGGAAGCTGGCCATCCCACTGTCCACCTCCACCCGTAGAGTCGGGGATAAAGGTGCTACCTGCAATAAAATCATAAAGAGCCAAACCCTGAGCAACTAATACTCAGCAAGACTTACCCGTCAAAAGGCTAACTACAGCCGACTCCTAACATGCAAGGCTACAAAAGGGGTGGCTGACGCGATTGCATAAAAGCGCACTAATTACTTGGTCCTTACTTTCAAGTTTTAATTACAATTAAGTACTTAACCAAATAAGCAGTGTTCATATATCTAGAACAGGTATAGTAACAATACATCAACGGTGACAGTACATATATAGCAATGTAAGTGACAACAATATAATAGACTAGCATCATCATCTCATCAATCATGTCACACTACGAGGTGACTCAGTGATCAAGGTTGCTCTTGACCGAGAGCGGCGGCATCGATGTACATCCTGCAGGAGAAAACCTGACCATACGCCACACACGCGTAGAGTCGCATGTGGCAACTATTCGCGAAGGTCCCCCTAGAGCTGGCTGGGTCTCACACCTCCCGAGAAAGGCCTTCCCGCACGGTCCCCGTCCCAGACGTACGCCCCGATTGGGAAGCATCCCTTCTCTCCCGAATACCATGATAGAAAGTGCAAGTATCCGCAAGACACCAGGGCAACCTAAGCTACTAAGTTTACTAGGCCCATAAAAACACTAGCATATGATCAGTACGTTCGAACTTGCTCAACAGGGCCAACAACGGACGGTCCTTAACCGACACAGACGGGGCTACCACCGTGAAGGCCCAGCCTTCTCGCACCATCCTACACAAACAAATCCCCGTCCGGTCTCAACAAATCCTAAATCCAGCTAGTACAATCCAGGGTGAACCTACCTCGCGAGTGGGACCTACCACTCGACTTCTACCGTCCGCTAGCCACTAAGCCTAGCAAGTTCTAACGTAACCTAGACCACATCTACAAAAATAGGACACAAGGTAGGATATGGAAGGTAATCCTAATGCATTTCTAAGGTTTCACATCAACTCCTAATAGACCTAATGCACAAACATTGACTAGCCCCAATCAAGTGCAAAAATAAAAATCCTAAATAGGAAGGCATGCACCGGGGCTTGCCTGGCTCAGGAGCGTAGCTAACAGGGTCAGCGGGGTCAGTGTCCTGCTGCGGCTGCTCCTCCTGCACCTCCTGGGTCTGCTCCTCCGGCAGCTGGAAGTCCAGTGGCTCCGGAGTCGTCTCTGTCACTACACGTTATGACAAGGAAAATAATGCAAAGTTAGATGCAAGAATATGATGCAATTAATGATTTAATTACTTGATAGGACAGTCATTTACACTGTAAGTGCAAATGATTAACTTTGTTAATTAATTTCGTCTGGAGTATTTCCTTCATTAACTTTTAATTAAGTTTACCATTAATCAACTTAGGCAAGTTAAATGAATAATGTGATTTCGAAAGTTGAATTATGTCCAGTGGCATTTTTCTGGTGAAGAGTGCCACTGGAAGTAATTTATGGTGAAGTTTCATGATTTATTGCAAGGTAGATTATTTATAATAATTTATACAGTGCAGAACATGATTTAAATCATAAGAAAATAATTAGGCAACATGTGACAGTGGAAAAATGCTCTGTAGGTGTGTTATCAGATTCTTAACAGGCATGCAAGAGTTCAGGATTTATTGGGCAACAGATAATTTATAATAAATTAAACAATATCTGGACAGATGTATTTTCCAGAAAATACACAGTCTGCAAAAGTGCGTTTTGGTATTTTTCCTGGACAGAGGGTGTTACATGGATTCCAAAGAAATTGGATTTGTATTTTTCTGATGCGTATTTTATTTTCTATGCCTTTTTGAAGTTTCTGTGCATTTTCTGAAATTAACTAAATCTGGAAATGACTTAAAATAGGCGCAACCAATCAGATCTGAGCCACACAGGGGCTACACAGATCGGGCCGCACCGGATCTGGACTGGCCACACCGGATCTGGCCAGTCACGCGCGAGGACACACGCGGGGCCACAAGGGCGGCCACACGCGATCCCGCATGGCCACACCCGATCCTGACCATGTGGTCAGGGGTGCGCTCGCCGGAGTGGTCGCCGGAGCGCGGCGGCGTGCTCGCCGGAACGGCACTCCAGGCGACCCTTTGGCGCGGGGATTAGACGGAAAGGGAGAGCAAGGGACGGCGGTCTCACCTCGACCAACAGAGAGGAGCGGGGACGACCGGAAGGAGCTCGGCGACGAGGAATGGCGGCGGCGGTGCTCCGACGAGGTCGCGAGCTCGTGGTGGTCGACGGGGAGGTCCACAGCTTGGTTCCTAGGCTTCACAGGGTCACGGGATTCGTCGGTGCGCAACGTCTCGACGTCGAGGAGGCCGGGAGGACGGAGTTCACCGGAGAGCGCCTCGGTGGCTCGACGACGACGAGGGAGAAACCGGGAATCCCGACGCGTGGAGCTGCGAAAGAGGAGGTTAGAGGGTTTAGGGATGTGCGAGAGGCACTTGCGCAGCTTGGGATGCGAGTGGTGGAGTTCAAGCTCACCGGAGCAGCGGGGATTGGGCGGTGAGGCGGAGGTGCTCGCACGGCCGGGCTCGGGGAAGACAAGCTCGATTCGAGCTCCTCAGCCCGGAGCGAGCGGAAAGGTTGACATGGTGAGCTCGAGGAACTCCCGGCGAAGTGACTCGGAGAGCAGCTCGGCCCTGAGGGGTCTCGCTGCAGCGGCGCGCGGGCGAGCTCGAGCTTGAGCTCGACGCGGCGATGGTGGGGCTAGGGTTTCGGTGGCTGGGGAAGGGAATGGCGAGGGAGAGACGACCGGGGAGGGAGCGGCTGCCTTTTGGAGCCGTTCCGCGGCCGGGAGGCGGGCCAGGGCGCCGCGCCACATCGCCGGTCGGCGTCGGCGACGTGGAGCTAAAGCTCCGACGCGCGCAGTGAGAGTGGAGTGGCTGACATGCGGGCCCGTCGGCATCTTTCGTTTTTCCCGAATTAATTCAAACTGAAAATTCCCCAAACTTTGGAACTCAATTTGAACTAGCAAACGAACTCCAAAACTTGCGAAACCGGTTGCATTCGAAAGATCATGAAATGCTCTTTCCAGTGACATAACATGCACATCTCAATTCGAAATATAATTCAAATAGCAGCTAGTCAAAATTGGACATTTTTGGAACTTTGGGGATTTATTTGAGCATCGAAATGAATTTCAAAAATCACCAAAAATTCTCCAAAATTCTTATTTCACAAGAGCTACTCACTGGTATTTTTGGTTGCTCAAGTTGTTATGGAAAATTTTGAGTTGCTTCACAAGCATGCGTTTGGCCATTATTTGGAATTTGAATTTCGAATTTGAAATTTCTGTTTCTGTTTGTCTTTTGTTCCGTGCAATGTGAGTGCTATGTGCTCTCAGTGACACGGGGTGTCACAAAAGGAACATCCTTCGCCAGCTCTTCACCGCAGCTAGTGGCCTCTGACATGAGCTGAGTCGCCTGCTCCACGGTAGTGCCTTTAGCAAACCCCGTCTGACAAGCCGACAGGCTCACTTTGGGGTACAAGGACTTCACCACACTCAAGGTGTGGCGAGAAGCATACTCAGCCACAGACTTGCAGTGTGCCCTCAAGGCTTCAGGTGCTTGCACCAACACGCTGTGCAAAGGACCTTCAGGCATCTCCTCAGGAATCGGCCATACATACTGACATACACCTCGTGCACTCTCGAGCAGGGAAGCATGCTCAGTCTTCAAGGTGATGCATTGACCTATAAAACAACAATGTGGTTAGAAATTCCTAAGAAATAACCAAAAGCACATGGCTTCAGAGGACTTACTCTGGACCTCTTCTTTTTCAACAAGAAGAGCTTGCGAGTCTGCCTTTGTTGCCTCAAGATCATCCTGCAAGGAACCTTTCTCTTGGATAGCTGCCGACAAAGCTTTTGTCTTCTCTTCAGCTTCAAGGGTCACTTTAGCTAAATTATCCCTTAACAAAGGGACATCCGTTCTCAGCAGTTCTAGCTCCTCCAAGTCCTCCTTGGTCACCTTAGGCTGGGCTGCAGGGAGAAATAACTACAATAAGTCACTGAATTCAGAATGTTCAAAATCACTCTGGTCCAAAGATCTCACCTGAGACAGCAACTTCAAGATCAGCCTTCTCCTTCTTGGTAGCTGATAACTCAGCCTTCAGCTTCCCTAATTCCTCCAACTGCCTTTGGATCATCAGGTTCTTGGCAGCCAGGTCATCATGAAGCGAATCAGCGGCAGATTTCAGCACTTTGAAGAACCGAGTCTTTTCCCTATTCTCTTGGTTATTATTTTCTGCAAGCAAAGCAGTCATGTCGGTCACCTGAACAGGCTACAGAAACAAATACCAAGAGATACAATAATACCTGTTGGGTGTCGATCAGTTCAATTAGCTGGTTCTCACCCAAGAGAAACTCGGCTTCGTCCTGCTGCCCGTCGATCGTCACCTTCTCTCCCCCAAACTCGAAGGAGAAGGACCCGACTTGTTTCTTTCTCTGACGAAATTCAAACAGCGCTGGGTTTAACTCAATTTGGGGAGGAGGGAGGTCTTCAATTTCAGCCTGAGGTCCAGAAGAGCCGGCTCCACCCAGGTTCTCAGCTGGAGTCACTAAGGGGTCCTCCCGACTCATCATCTAAGTCTCCGCAGTTGACACCGAAGGAGCACGAGATACCAGAGTATGTGACTCGGCAACTTCCTGAGCAGCTCTGGCTGATCTCTCTCCACCACTGTCACCCCCTGCAAGTATTGATTCCACAGCTGCAACCTTTGTCGTGGCTGCCTCCACATTAACATCTCCTTTAGCAGGAGCAGAGTCCTCAGCAGTCATCACTGGCACCTCATCTGTCGGCAGACTGCCAAAAAGCAAAGAAACAGAGATTATGGCTAGTCAATTAAAGCAGTTAATCAAGCTACGGAACAGGGAGTGTCACTTACCTCTCAGACACCCGGAGCCGCTTCAGGGGTTTTGATATTCTCCTACTAGGAGCTTGAGTCGGCCCCATGGCCGGGTTGACAGTCGAAGTGACTTCCTTGACCACCTCCTTAGAACTCTCACCAGTCGGAGGAGGCCTTTCCCCAGAAGCTGTGTTATCCACTGTACCAGCGTCAAGGTTGGCCCCAGCATTCTTCTCTTCGCCAGTGAGAGTCTCCATGGCAGCCAACTCTTTGTCTATAGTGGCAACTGCAGTACTGATCTTCATTGACTCGGCATCAGAGTCCTTGCCTTCAGTCTGAGTTCTGACCACGTTAGCACCCACTAGTTGGGAGCTGGCCCCTTTCTCGCCCATGTCCTTCTCCTGGGAAAATTGAAACACGATCATTAGGGAGGTTCAAGCCAAGAAAGTTCGTTACTTTAAAAAGATAGTACCTGTCTAAGCATCCGAGCAAATAGAGAAGGGTTTCGGACCTGAGCTTTAGTCCTCTTAGTATTCTTGACTCCAGGGTCAGTAGACTTGGGGGCTTCGCTCTCGGTACCACTCGGAACCTCTTGGTACTCCTCATCTCCGGAACTGGAGATGACCACCAAGCCACTTCGCTTACGTTTTATCCTCCCGAGGACAGGCTCACCTCCAGTGTTACCTGCAGCATGTTCCAAGCCTAGTCGGCGTGCGTCACGATCTTGGTTGGCTTTACTTCGCCTTTCACGATGAAAAAGTGACTCACCACCGACTGGAGAAGATGGAACCGAGGGCTCAACATCACCCTGACCTGGAGATTTGTCTCCTTCCTCACTGCTGGTGGCTAAAGGATCATCATCCTTGTCTTCACCCTGAGCATCTTCTTCTTCATCTTGAGCTGCTGCATCTTCACCTTGAGCAGCGACTTCTTCGTCATCTTCCCAGACAGAACCCTGAAATAAGGCCTCCAGCTCCTGGTTAGTCACCTCTTCATCGGCAACCAGCTCGATGTTCTGTTCTCTAACCGGGACAACTCTGAAGTTGACATCTTCAATGACTGGAGGGTCAGGACCAGGGCTTCTGTAGGCATCACGGCCCTGACAAAGAAAACAAATCTGATTACTCGGCGGGCTAGACACTTCAGCAAATTAGCATTAAAAAGTAATTACAGTATTTGTAAACAAAGAAACTTACCTCAGGACGAGTCAGTCTTCCAGTACCCAAACCATTGGAATTGTCCTGAAGGTTTGAGCAGAGTAATGTCACTTTTCGACAAGAAGAAGTCGTTCCTAGGGGCAGCAACTCGGAACTTCCTAACCTCACAATATCCTCCGGGGATTGGCTCTTGGTTAGGATCTCTGGGTCCCCTCCACAACCAAGCAGGAAACTCTCTGGCCTTCAAAGGTTGAAACTTTCTCAGGCAGAAATTCAGAGCTATGGCAGCAATCAGCTCGCGCAACTCCTTCAACTCTCTTGCCACCGTCGGGCTTGGTTTACTCTTCCAAATATCCTCATATATTGGATATCTGTTCTCAAACTTGGGCAAAGCAGGGAGAACATTCTCAATATAAAACCATTCCGAGTGCCAGCCCTTGTTGGAGGTGGTCAGTCAGCAATCAAAGTACTTGTTCTTCCTGCGAAGCTGAATCCTAGCACCCCCGATGAGCTGCGGTTTGTCGGCTGATGGCTGGGGCTTGAGGAAAAACAAATCTCGGAACAAATCAAAATGGGGTTCAATCCCCGGAAATGACTCGCAAAGAGTGATGAACATGGAAAGGTGTAAAATCCCATTCGGGTTCAGATCAGTCAGCTGAATCTTGTAGAAATGCAAAAGGGATCTGAGAAACCGATGAGTGGGTAGTCCAAATCCACGGCGAAAGAATGATTCAAACACAACAATTTCACCTGGTCCAGGAGAGGGAAATGTCTCCCCTTCTGCTAACCGCCACCCGATGACTTCCTTGGGAGGCAACCAATCCATCTTGACCACATACTCCAACCTGGTCTCAGAGGAGATCGAGATCGGCCATGGATTGGCCTCTTCTCCTTCAACTGTATCCGCAACAATGGTGAGGACACTTGAGTTTGCCGGATTGTTCCCGGCGCCTTAAGCAGCTGCTGGTCCCCGGAAGAGCTCGCTCCGGCTGAAGCATCAAATGCCTGCTTTCCGGCAGCTGCAACAACTTCCATCTCTCTCTGATCTCCTTCGCCGGCCATGGTGTCGCAAGGATTGAAGATCGCGAGTTAGGGATTTGGTGAGCGGGATGGAAAGTGAGGGAATGTGAAGAGAATTCCGGCTGCAAAGAGATCCGGTTTTATAGCCAAAATATCAGGATGAACAGTTCAGATTTGATAACATTGCTCCTGCAGCCCAGATTTCTCTATCCGTTTAGCTTCCTCTGCACGGAGCCGCCTTAGGGTTGCTAACGGGCGGGAAATTTGGTGCCCTAAAATCCACTCGGCTGAATCACTCGGCCAAGTTGTGGTGTTTTTGACAGAACAATGTCAGGAAGTTGTTACTTCACTCAGAACTTCGCTATATCAGTCGGATTAAACATTGACATAAATGAGTCTCTTTATTCCACTGATGACGCAATGAAGGATAATGCAGACAAGACAAATCACCCAAGGGTGATGATGCAGACAACATTACAAGACGAATATGATATGCATTACAAGAGACTCAAGCGAGCATCACTCTGCTCTAGCACTCCACACAACTCAAATCTACCCACCACGGCGGCTGCGGGTCCTGTGTGCAACGCAGGAAAGCTTGGCGCACAGATCGTTGCGTCCCGGCAAGTACCTCCTGCGCGGCTCGCCTTCATCTTCTTCTCCAGAGGAGATGGCAATCAGCTCGGGCAGCGCAAGGGTCTCTGGTGGAGGATGGACCACCGCAAGAGGTGGCTCGTCATGGATCTCCATCAGCTCCAGAGCTGGAGCAGGGGCTGGTGCTGCTGGTGGTGCTGGCGGCGCTGGTGCTGGCGGTGCTGGTGCTGGAGGCGCTGGTGATGAGGGTGCTCCACGCTTGGAGTTCTTCGGACCAGCCATGGCGATGAGGGTGAATCGTTTGCTGAGGCAGAGTGGCCGCTTATAAAGACAAAGATGAAGAATCTGAAAGGACAGCAGACCTGACGCCTGGGCTTCATACCCGAAAAGAATATGATCAGATTCCATTTCAGAGAAGACAAACCTTGCACAGTGACCATGTGACTCGGTGGATAAGAATGAACTACTCGGATCGATGCTCCTGAAAATGAAGCTTTAATCATTGAGTCTACACTTAATCATTCTAATTATTTGTATACTCGGGGGCTAGTCCATATGGACTTACTTGCGTGAGTTCCATAATTTAACATAATATTAGCAGTTGAGCTTATCGAAGCTCTCATTACTCGGATTCTTGTCTCTTTTGAGTCTGCACATAATCATACTGATTATCCACAGACTCGAGGGCTAGTCCACGTGGACTCACTTGCGTGAGTTCCACTATTTACTTGGCAGACTTGTTAGGCACACAGGTTGCCTTATATCCTTGACTGTTTAAGTTGGATAGTACCTAGAATTTATCCTCTTCTGCTTATCAATTGTTTTCGTTGAGAAGCAGCTTGGGGGCTACGGGTTGTAATCATCCCTAGCCGTTTTAAGCTGGATGGACCTAGACACCAGTCCGGAATGAGAAGTTCTTGGCTGAGACTCACCGTGATCTCCTGTTCTAATAGCCTTGTGCGCAGGAAAGCGGGAGTTTTTCATCTGATGCAAGCTACTTTTCAACACATCCGTATGATGCACTGATTGTACATCCATTCACTTGGATCAGGATCGTATTTCTTGATTCAGGCTCACTTTGAGTTTCTGTACAATTCTATGAATTACACAGTAACTCGGGGGCTACATCAGTATGATGCACTGTTCGTGCATTCATAAAATCTTACATGGGTCAAGATCGTATTTCTTGATTCAGGCTTACTTTGAGTTACTATACAATTCTACGAATTATACAGTAACTCGGGGGCTATATCAGTATGATGCACTGTTCGTGCATTCATCATTTTCAATTTTGTAGGCATGCTTTTCAGCCTAGGCCGACTCAGACAGTTGGGTATTATCAACATAGTACGCTTACAAGCCCTAGCTGACAGACTCGGATGCTGACTTTATTCAAATCTCCTCTATGGACATAATCAGCTCTGAGAGCTGAGTGTTGTTCTATACGCAGCGTTTTCATACAAATTTGCTTCAACAAGCATTCACCCAATTTTTCTGACATCATTCAAAGATGGGTGCTTACTGACAACATGCTCAATCCAAAGCCCTGTTGACCTTGGTCCACCCGAGGCCAGGTATCTCAAGACTATTTTAACTTGATTCAGGTCAAGTTCTTTTTAATTTCTCAATATCATTTAAGATCAATTCTTGCATGGAGAGAAGACTAGTCGGGACGCAATCAGGATCAATCAAAAAGCACTTGGGGGCTACTCTCATTACCATGACCCCTGGGTACCCTCAAGTCCAAAGGGCCGAGTAACCTGACAAGGGTAGTCGGACCAGCCCAAATAAGGCCGAGTAGCCCACGATGCAAGATGGAAGGTTCTACTACTCGGCGTGACCTAGAAAGGCTTCTTGGCTTGTACTCTAAGTATTTCCATGTTATAACCGACTAGGATACTTTCCATGTAACCCTGTACCCTGACTACATAAGGCGGGCAGGGATCCCCTCTCAAAGATACGCAATACACACCACGTCCTACAGGACGTAGGGTTTTTATCCTCCGGGAGGCCCGAACCTGTCTAAATCTCTTGTCTCGTGTTCACCATCGTATTCTTGGTTCCTCGCCCCCAGTTAAAATCTATCGAGGCTCTAAAACCTCGACAGCGATGTAAAAGTGGACATGCATGCATTGCAATCATATGCATTAATTCCTGAAGTTTGATGATGATTATGTTGTGGCTATATGGATGTTGAGAAGTAATGCTTCTCGAAGGTGATATACGATGTGGTAATCTTGTGGTAATATTGAAGTTAGCTCTTGTTATTACTAGAATTATTAAACTGATGTTTAATTCAACTTGTGGTTTAAATAGCTTGTCAAAATAATTTGCTTGCTGAGATGTTTCATCTCACCCTTGCTTAAATCTTTCCAGGTACTTGATGAGTGGCATAGCGGGATGGGGAGTAGCTGCACGTCATTCACTTCACATTTAAATAGAGTTGTGCACTATGCTTAGTAGTAATCTTTCTTGGTCGAGTGTTGGAGTCTATTCTTTAAGATATGGAGTGGTGGTTAACTTAAAGTCTACATTCTTTCATTCTTGCTGGGGTTATTTAATTGCTAGTGTGATGCCTATATTACTATGTTTATATATACGAACATGTTTTGCTTCCGCGTTGCTTATATTTACAAAGGAGATGCTGCCGAAATTTCTTTATTTTCGGTAGAACGCTGTTGTGATGGTTTTAGTAGAATCCCGGGGTGATTGCGGATTCCGGGGTATTACATTGTATAACATTGCTCGTAAGAAACATGCAACAATAGCATCTATTTTTGAGAGAATCCCTCTTAATGTTTCAGTTAGAAGGACTTTGCATGGCAATAACCTTATTTTATGGCATAACCTTGTTGCTACTATCTGCCATGTTCGCTTAAATAACTCTTGTGATGTCTTTAGATGGAGTTCAACTCAATCTGGATTGTTCACTGTTAGTTCAATGTATAAATCTCTTATTAGCAATGTTAATATACAATTTGATAAACACTTGTGGAAGTTAAAAATGTCCCTTAAGAATAAAATATTTATGTGGTATCTTAAGAGAGGTGTTGTTCTTACAAAAGATAATCTTGTTAGGAGGAATTGGGATGGGAATAAACGTTGTTGTTTCTGTTCTTGCAATGAAACTATTCAACACCTCTTTATTGAATGCCATCATGCAAAATTCCTATGGGGCGCCGTTCAGTTTGCTTTTAACTTGTCACCACCCCGTAGTATTAGACATATGTTCGGTAATTGGCTTGCAGGGATTAGTGTTAAACTTAAAAGAAAACTGTTAGTAGGAGTATCTGCTTTATGTTGGGCTATATGGCTAAGTAGGAATGATGTGGTATTTGATAAATCTCCAATCAAAACTTACTTGCAGGTACTTTACCGAGGGACATATTGGCTTTGGTTCTGGGCTCAGCTACAAAGGCATGAAGATAAGGACATGCTGAGGGAGGCGTGTCAAGCATTGGATGTCTTAGTCATGCAGATTTTTGCCAATTATGGATGGAGGTTTACTAATAGGATCGCTCCTTAATAAGTGTCTCTATTCAAACTTTGTTGGCGTCAACTTTTATTCATGTTGGATTGGTGTTGGCAGACCGAAGTGCTGCATGAGTTGTAATAGGCGGCTGTAGCCTCTATGAGGTCAAAGCCGGGACCTTCTTTTCCCATTATCTAAAAAAAATGAATAATAAATTGATACACATTGCGTTATATCTTGAGTGAATTCTTTGTGTGCTCCCATCCTTGAATATTGCCTAAATTCCTGAATATTCAGGAGCACAGAAGAATTTTTTCTGATATCTTACAATCATGTTCATCACCAAGTAATGAGTTAGACTTCAAACATGCCATCTTCTACATAGCAATCGCCCATACAGAATTATTACATAATAGGTGGCATACTAACTTGTTAAGAGAGAAATGACGAATGTATGTACTGCCAAAAGTTGGCACAACCTTTACATCGCATCGTCCGAATTCGAAATAGATATGTACAAAGGAACAATAGAAATGAAACGGAAAGTCATAAATAATGTAAGAAACAGAAGGAAACAAAATAAACTAGAGAAATCGTACAGGAGAGTATATCACTCAAGAGAACTTAACATGCTTAAAATCATTCTATTTCAAGAACTTAGCACCTAACTGCAGAACAAAACATAACTTGAGTCAATGGTCAGTGTTCACAAGGGTTAGCACTTTGACTGTTCAATTCAGTGAGTATACGTATCCAAATCCTGTGACAACACGAAGAGGTCTCTCTTCTGTATATTATTCAGACATCTTTTGCAAATCCTCAAGAGAATTTATATTTTCAAAAATGTCTTTCTCAGGTACCTGGTCACAAAATTTGTTGACTGCTTCGATCAGATATTAAACTCAAATCATAATATAACGCTATGTTCACATGAAGGTGCTTGAGAATGTACGACAAGTACTCATGAAAGCCTTTGGATAACAGTATACCGCAAGCGACAAGTGACAGTGTCCGAATGCAAGATCATTCATGAACAACTAATAAGTCATCATTGCCATCCAAAAAAAAAATCAATATGTGGAAGCTTTGATCAGATAAAACCTTCAAAAATGCAAAAGTAAAGTTCACATGTTCAATTAGCGGAATTTCATACTCTCCATATGCTAATAAAGGTACACAACCATCATGTGAGCGGACCAATGAGACACTAAATCTACAGTTAAGTTATTGAGAAATGACCATACATAGACCAACTTTGGATGTTTTGCAGCAAGCAGCAGCAGCAGCTACAGTGTTCGCAGTTATTTCTTCAACAGCAGCTACAGTGTTCACAGTTATTTTTCTGCAGCCGCAGCCGCAGCTGCAGCCTGCCGAACAGCCTGTTAAATACATGCTAAAATTACTGCCTCATTCACAACATTAAATAGGGGTAGAAGGTGGAAATGTTGCCACATTTAGATTCTTTATTCATCTCTGGAAAAATATTATGAAACAGAAACTCAGACTAAAAGGACTTGAATTGTGAAGTAGAGGGAAGTTTAGACATGAGTGGCATGCACACTGGACCCAAAAGGGTAAAATGGTTCCACAGAATCTTACTATTGATCTGTATTCACTTACTATGTCAAAACCGCAATACGGAGGTCAATATCCCCTGACTGTAGTTTACGAACAATATCTTTAGGTCTTTGAAACCAAACCTCCAAATTTGGGATCTCCAAATTAATAGATAATAGCAACACAATCAATTAAAACAGCTGATCATGAGTTCCATTAGCTACATATTCTCATTCCATTCCAAAATATTTATGATTTCAAACAAGCTGTTCATACGTTGCAACAGACCTATATAATCAAAGTAATAAAGGGAAGTTAAGCTGCAGATGCAAACAGTGGACTACTATGAAATGAACAAGACAGTGACACGGGGACCATTTGACCGGGGCATCTTTGTTTTCTTTATTTTGACACATAACAGAAGGAAAAAACTATAAAAAAAATGTTGTTCTTCAGAGCAATCTTAAGAAAAAACAAAAATAAAAATTTCTGAGTCACATATGAATATATGCTCAAGAAAAAAACAGTTCTTCGTCTAACAAACTAAAAACTTGAAATATTCAGAAGGCCAGCCCAGTCAATGAAGAATATATGCTTAAGAAAAAAAACAGTGTTCTTCCTCTAACAGACTAAAAACCTGAAATATTCAGAAGGCCAGCCCACTCAATGAAGAATCGAAGAGTGAATGAAGGCCTCAATGATAAAGGACTTAGGGACTATGACTCTATATCATTGACATGACATAAAACACGTTAACAAAGGCAGCTAACAAGTGTAGTATATTTCTAGACAGCCATGTCGTTCCCCTTAACGACACAACATAAAATACAGAATTTCACTCGTGTATAAGCTGATATACTTATCAGGTTTTTAAAAAGCGTACGGACACTGTTCCCCAAAAAGCGTACGGATACAATACATAGTGCATCATTTATTTCACACTGCTCCAGTTAAACATCAAACAGCCGTGGCTACGTAATTTGTCCTTATACGTTATTGTTGTCCTAAGCACGTTTATTATGAAAAAAGCTCCATAGCGCGCAAAATCACACTGTTTTCCAAACTGCTCTATCAACGAATCAGGAAATAACTGCTTACTGACAGTGAGTCCACAACTACTCACAGCAACTATTCATCACCTAGGAAAAATATTTCAGGAATAAAAAAAATTTGGAGGTCACCGATAAACAGGAAATTTCGACGAATAAATTTTAAACTTCTAATTTTTTTGACATGATGTCACAAGAAATCGTCTCAAATCTATAAAACATCTCGATTGTGTATATAAACAAGACAATTTGGACTCTTGACGGTGGTCAAGGATGGAACTTTGTTGGTACTGTTCATTTCGACCTTATTTCTGACCCTACTGAAAAAGATGAAATGTCTGATATTTTGATGAAATTTCAATGATTTTTTTTCCTACAATCACCACCCTAGTCCTTACTAGACTTGACGGACGCATCACGGCTTACTTGAGGTACAGTACGGCAAAGATAACAAAGCAAGGCTGCAAATCCCACCATGGGCATATCTGTTGTGTACTGCCGTGGGTTGATCTGCCTCACGGATAACTGACAATTCTACACCATCCGGCCAAACAGCGTAAAGATAATTGAATCAGATAAACAGCTATGGGAATTACAAATCCAGTAGGTAGGGAGGTACGCATGGAATCTAGGTGAGGTATATCTAGCTCTTGTGTGTGTGTGGAGGGTAGATTGAAGGCCAGATGTCTATCCCACATTATATAGGGGTAACTAAAGGGCTGGATGTTTTTCTTTTTTGGATAATTTTTAGAGTTTTTTTTCTATTTTCTAGAGCCACAGTGGTGAAAGAGTTATATCTTTTTGGTAGTTTTTTGTGAGAATTTTTAGCTAACTTCTCTAATTTACTAGCCACCTTGGAGAGAAAGGTTCATCTCCTTTTATTATAAATAGATGTAAAAATTTCCTCTAATAATAATTGCATATTTTATATGAAAATTCGTCCCGACCTACCACGGCAACCGGTGCGGGAATTAAACTAGTTATATTTTCCTGGTGCACCAGGCGCGTTCCATCAATATGTTCGTTTCGCGCCGAGAGGTAAAAAAAGAAATACAACACATATCTTGACAACTGCTCGAAAAGGATATGTGCTTTTCTACACAATATGCTAATTCCCCCTCCCTAAGCCCAAAAGCCCAACGGCCCAAGGGGCCCGTATCTGCGCCCTGATCGGGGCGCCCAACCCAACCCATGGTTGGTGACCATGATCCACTACACCCCACCGACACAACGCTAATCCCATCAAGGAAGGGCGCAGCCAGCGACGGGAAGCCACCGTCCCGGGCAGTGCCGCTACAGGCCCGAGGCATATCTCCATCCACGGTTGTCTACCATGACACCGACACACGCCGCCGTTTCACCCTCGCCTACGGCCATCGCCATGGCGACGCCCTCGGCTCCAGCTTCACACGAAAGTGTGCCCCTTTCCCTCTCTCTCTCAATCCCTAGTTCTTAGATCCCATCATAATGTTTACTGAATAGATGATAGGACCCGCTTGATCTACACCTAGATGTTTTACAGATTTAAACAATGGTATTCAGAGCCTGACTAGTGTGTAGATTTTAGATCGGGTCGTAGGAAATAGAAGGAGATGAATCTCTTTGTCGAATCAAATGCAAACCCTAAACCTAGAAAGAAAATAGAGGATGGCCGGAGGGGACTTACCTAGCTCTCGCCGTGCTATCCACAGCCATCGCGTGGGCCATACGCCGTCGCCACTCGCCGCCGGGACGCCGCCGTGCGCGCGCGTCAGCAACAAAAAGAAGAGCCGTCGTCCGTCGTTGACCGGTGCGCACGGGCTCATGGCGCCATCGCAACGCCGCTCGACAGCGGTGCGTTCACCCTCGTGGGGACGCGCCCGCTCTCTCTCATGTGGCCGGGGAAGAGAAGAACAGAGAAAGAAAGAAATGGTTAGGGTTTCGCCGGGTCACCAAAATTTTTGCAATTTTATACGAACTCAAATCAACGACAGGCGTCCATCAAGATGAATGGTGAGATGGAGGTGGGGGTGAGACAACCCCCCGCCGGGCTGGCCCAGCCCATTAGGCGGTGCTTTCACACGGGCCGCGAGCGCGCAAAAAATTTCTTTTTTCTAATAAATTTAGCGTTTGCGGGCCGGGCCGCAGAGGCGTGCGGGCGAGGTATGGGATGCGTTTCCGGGCTGGGCCGCATTGAAAAGCTTCGGTTTTACGGGCCAAAAATAGAGTAGAAGCGTTTTTTGAATGAAATTTGATAGAATTCGTCTCGGTTTAAATTTGAACCAAGGAGATAGTTTTTTCAGAGACCAGATATTGTGTTTATGCTTATGTTTAAGTTTTCACTATAGATTAATAAAGTTTCCGCTGCATAGATAATTGATAATTATTTGAATGTTGCCTTGATTTTAAATTCAAACCAACGGGAGAATTTAATTTCAAGCCATAGTTTTATTTCAGAACTGGTTGTAATATTTTTATTTTCTGACCAACTTTGATTATAGCAATATTATGACTTTATAGATGTTTTTCATGCATTATTTCCTTTTGTTCCCAGCGATGATGAAGTTTTAATGCAAAAAGTACTACATGACTATTATATTTAAATGTTCACACTTGTTTTGGACGCCCCCTACTCCGACGGCTCCCGGTTCCTTGGCGGCGACCAGTGGGACTACCTGCACCGGTCCGCCTGCGTCGGCCAGCGACGTGCGTCGTCTACACCATCCTCATGTGGTGGGCTGGCGAGCTTGCGCGGGAGCGCGGCGTTCCCGGTGTGCTGTTCTGGGCCCGGCCGGCTACCACGCTCGCCTTGTACCACCACTACTTGACTTCCACGGGTACCAGCGGTTCGCGGTGGACATGCTGGCCGCGGCGTTGTACCGTATCCGGAAGACGATGGAGCAAGTCGACATCGATAGGAGCAGCAGCATTGGAGGGAAGGCCATGGTTCTTGTCAACACCGTTGAGGAGTTGGAGGCCGGTAGTACTTTTACCTGCATCCCAGGGCGGGACGTCTTACCCATAGGTCCGAGTCGTCGAGTGGGGCGTCGGCGCCCGCGCCGCGGTCCCCGCTGTCGGGGTACTCGAAGGGGAGGAACTCAGCCGTTGCTTGGAGATGGTAATGGGGAACAACGAGAGCGGCGTCGCCATGCGCAGGCACTATGTCAGAACAGACTTTTAGAGACGCGGCTCAACTCACATAGGAGACTCGTTTTTTTTTGCGTCTCCAAATTTTCATCACCGATGTGAAAAATTCTGAGACGCGAAGATCCGCGTCACCAATGACACACTCATTGGAGACGCCGCGTCACAAAAAAAAAACGAGTCTCCTATGTGAGTTGAGCCGCGTCTCTAAAAGTCTGTTCTGACATAGTGCCTGCGCATGGCGATGCCGCTCTCGTTGTTCCCCATGACCATCTCCAATGACCTTCAATCGGCGACGTGTTTGGGCAAAACGCATCGCCAAGGACGTTGCTTTGGAGACGTGGTTTCGGAAAACGCGTCGCCAATGACCTTATAGGAGACGCGTTTTCAGCAAAACGAATACGCGTCGCCAATGATGAGTTAAAAAAAAAGACTACAAAATACACTATATGCAAAACGAATACCCATGCTTTATTCATTATATACAATATACATGTGCTTCATCCATTATATGCGTTACAAATACATTGTCATCATACATTAACTATTATCACAAGTAGACTACAAAGAATGCTGCCACAACCAAGATGATTTCAAGCCTAGCAGCATGCATGCTTGGTATATTTCAAGTATAGCAGTAGCACTGAAGAAACTAAAGGTCTGTCACACTTCCCCAGTGTATCTAGATAAGAAGCATAAAAAAATTGCACTACTGATTGCAAGATGTTCTGACCTCCTTTTAGACAAAATGATCAGGTTCTCTATTGGCTCTGCAACCTGCTAGGAAATATCCAAAGTGATTTCATCTGAATTGCCCAATATACAAGCAAGCAGAAAAAGGTAAAATTTTCAATGAGTACATACTAGAAAGGGTGAATATGAGAGCAAATAGTTCCAGCAACAATATAAGGAAAATATGGTTCTGGACAGATCAAATTTATTGACTTCTACATCTATAAGAAAAATACACTTCTTGTTTTCTTGAAGGAAACAGAAATTTATTGACCTCTGTATGTGATGATTTTAGAACTTATTCGGCCTCCAACCAGTGATTGTATCACACAACAAAGAATAAATGCCAAATAATAAGGATCCAGGAAGCCAAATAACAAGGATCACATGGGAGTAGGTAGCCTAGCTGCTTACTGGTTAGGACTTTAGGAGAGGGGAAGATGGAAATCTGCCATGCCTAGCCATTGTGCTTGAGCTGCACCAATCATGAACAGTGGATGCAAAAATATGTAAGACAATTGCTGCAAAAATATATGGCAACAAATCTGTATTTAAGTCCTATCATAATCAGAATATTTAAGTCAAAGTGTAAGATTCAGCAAGATATGAAAGTAGCAACACAGACCAGCTTAGATCACTTAAATTCAAGCCAATGAATCAAATTAACATGCAGTCTAAGCAATCGACACTGGTAAAATAGTAAGCAAACAAATCTTAAATTGATACAAACAAGATACTTTGAGATGCTCTGCAAGATCAGAACACAGGGATATCAGCTTTAGTGTTTACCTCAAATATTATAATGTGGTAGTTTCGGTGTTCAGTAGCCTTCACTTCAGCTAATCACATTTTGCAAAATGGCTTGTGAAGTCCTGTTAAAGTAATCAATTATTGTCAGGGCATAGGCACACTGACATAGCAGCATTTACACTTTCATAAAAAGAGCATTTCATCTTCAATAGTCTCGCAGAAGCAATTTGATACACATATAAATTGGAGAAGGGCTCAAGTTATTGTTAATACTTATTTTCCTACTGTTGAAGTACATCAGTAAACATTTCTATGTGCACGCATGATAGTTATTTCAGTAATATATACCTCTACCAAAGCAACCAAGCAGGTGACCTGTACATAGAGCCTACACTTGTTCAATTTGCACATGTATTCAGTTTTAACAACAGAAACTGTCGAACATGTATTCAGAGCGGGATAAGGCGCTGGGAGAGATGGCGCGGACGCGTCCGCTCTTCACTGAATACAAGCAAAAATTCAGGTCCGACGCCAAGTTCACGTGACGCGGCTGGACAGAAGCGCGTCTCCTAGAAACACACCTGAGTATACAGTCGACGCGTTTTGATAGCACACGTCGCCAACTGACGTCGGAGACGTGTTTCAAATACGCGTCGCCGAAGAGGGTGTCTCGTATGTGCTGTTCTTACATAGTGAGGAGCAGTGGCGAAGCTAGAGGAATTTTGGTGGGGGTGCATTAGTACACAATATATAGAGCAAATACATGATTTGAGGGTTTGAGGGTGCATAATTATGTGTTGAGAGGGGTGCATACATGGTGAAAAATTGTCAACATACACTAATTTTTGATTTTTTGTGGGTGCATGTGCACCCACAAGCTACAATGTAGCTTCGCCCCTGGTGAGGAGCGCGGCGGTCTGGAAGGCCAAGGTGACGGAAGCTACCGACGATGGTGGCTCATCGGATCGAAATTTCAAGACTTTCTTGTACAAAACTGTAAAAGGGCACTAGTTCAGCTGTTTGTTCCGTTAAGTGTGCAGGTGTACAGCATCCAACATGGGAGGCTTAAATAATCACTCCCGTGAATCTCTGGCATCGTAACAATGACAATGATCATCTTAAAAAAATAATGTTGATGATGATCATGTAGTACCTATAAAGGGCCATAGTTCAGTTTGTTCCAATCAGTGCATGTGTACAGCCTATAGCGACGGGTGAAAAATGACTATAGTTGACTAAAACCGCCGTTGAAGGGAGAACAGTAGCGGCGGGGCTGCCATCACCCGCCGCTACAAATCAACAAAAAGAACAAAAAAAAGGTCAGGGCCCATGTCGGCCCCATCGCTCGTCGCCGGCGAGGTCCCATATCGCCGGCATCGCCGAACCAGGGGAACCATGGCTCCGAGCCTATGAAGCGGACACAGTGGCGGCCCTGACAGACGACGACGCGGACGGTCTCGTGCACGCCGTGGTGGGCGCACAACGCGGCGGAGAAGCCCTCGGCGCCGCCAAGCGGAGACCTCGAGCCGCCCCGCCTCACCAGATCCGCTGGGGTTGACGAAGAAGATGTGCCGCATCGCCAGATCCGCGCCGCCTCGCCAGATCCGCCTTGAGACGCGCCGCCTCGCTAGATCCACCGGGTAGAGGAAGAAAACCGGCGTGGCCGAGACCGCGCCGCCTCCACCGCGCAGGGGATTCGAGCCGCCTTGATGTGCCACAGTCGCCGTCATCGAGGAGGGCCACCTTGATGTGCCGTGGAGCAGCGCGGCACGCCGGCGGCTCGTCAGGACCCCACCGTTGGAGAAGGCGTCGCCGGGGAGGAGAGGCCGCTGCGCTGCCGTGGTGGAGTAGGCCACCGCGCCGCCAGGGAGTAGAGGCCGCGCCGTGCTGTCGGGGAGGAAGGGTCGCACGCCGTCGTTGGAGAGTGGAGACGGAGAGAGAGAGAGGAGTGTGGAGGAGGTGTCGGCTAGGTAAAGGATAGGGTTTAGGGTTTAGGGTGTAATATAGGAGAAAAAAATTGTAGGCTGGGCTGGGGCACTAGCTAGATGGGCTTAGGCAGTGATGCACTAAAATTGGCCCAGTTTGTTTTTTATTGATTTATCAATTTACTATAGTTTAACGAATTTTTGTATATGTGTCAAAATTAATTTAAAATTGAACTATATGTCTCAGAAAAATGATGCAAACAATTGCGCAAAACTATATTCTGCCTTAGTTGTTCCATTATAGACTATTCCCAAGATAGAGATGAAAAGTTTAAATTTTGTTATGGACAATTAAAACTTCTATTAGAAAATGCTACAAATTGGCATGGCAAGATATTTTGGGTATATGAGCTTGTAATAAAAATTTCAAATGATTTCAGTAATGTGGGACTATACATTGTTCACAAATGGATACATCTCTCTTATAGTTTCATGCAACTTAAGTGAAACATTGAAGTTTACATAACTTAGAATACCTTTCGGACTCGCATCAGCCATAGATTTGGACACAACCTTATTTTTACCTTAATATAAGAAAATATGATGTAACATTAGAAAATTGTTATAAAAAACTCACTTGAAAATAATTATATTGATAATATAAAAATTAATGAGAGCAAATCATATGAAAAATATATAAATAGATAGCAGTAAACATGCAAACATACAACTATTACATGAAAGAGCATGATTTTAGAAAAATATAGAAAAAAGAATTATCAAATTCGGAGTTCGTATGTACGAAAATACTACTTACAATTTGTCGGTGTTGACCTTTTGACTCATCATTTGTCTTATTTAAAATTTTCTACAATTTGTTTTATAGTTAAGATACTTAATAATGACATATTGAATAAGATAAATGGTTAAATTCGATGTTTTGAAGTGAAAAACGGTAACTATTTTACGATGGAGGGAGTAGTAATTAGTATGTAGGGACAAGTTCATGGCAAAATAATGATGCACAAGCGACTCCAAGAGATTTGTCTATAAATTTTTTATTTATTTTAGCTAGTCTCTAACAAAGCAAAAAATGTTCGAGTAAACCAACAGACTATCTAAACCACCACCAAGTGTCTGTGGAAAGAAGAAATAGAGAGTGAATGTCTCTAGGTAAATATAGCTAGCTAGAAAACTGGAATGAAGAGTTAGCTATTTTAGAGATGGATTTGGAGAGACTGTTGAAGAGTTATTTTGAATGGTACTCCCTCCGTTCTAAATTATAAATCGTTTGACTTTTTTGACTTCAAGTTTGACCGCTCGTCTTATTCAAAAAATTTATGCAAATATAGTCAAATTTAAGTTATTTATCAAAACCTTTTATTAGCAAAGCAAGTCATGATAAAAAAATAATATTTGGCACAATTGTTTGAATAAGACGAATGGTCAAACTTGAGGGAAAAAAGTCAAATGACTTATAATTTAGAACGGAGGGAGTACTAGTCATATTTAGATAAGAAATATGTTTTACCAAGTCAGTTGGAGTTGCTCAAATTGAGTTATTGAGATGGTGGCCAGATAAGACACCGTGGCAGCCAATTCAATCCATAAAGGCGAGGTCAACGGCGCAACTGCACTGCCTGTTGATCTTGTTCGCTCATTGCCCCATTGTCTGCCCCATGCATTTATTGTGAGCACACAAGGATTCACTTGGTTACCTCCTCCATCCGCATAGTTTCAAACCTCTCAAACGCCAAGTAGTGGTGTGGCATTGAAAAATATGACTCTCAATCAAACATTCTCTAGCTACGTGTCACATCTATGAATCTAGCATGACTTCTGAAACCAACAGTAAATGGTATGAAAGTTTGACTCTATGACCCTGGTGTGTATTCATTATTTGACGCACCACCAAGCTCTCAAAAATCTTAAGGTGATATTAATAAAAGGTTTTTAGTCAACAAAAATGTGAAATTGTGTGACATGTCGAGCCTTCGTCCACCTCCACATCGACGTGTTTGAAGGCCAGGATGGCCATCACCCTAAAGCTCGTGTGCGCACCTTCTTGCCCCTGCGCGATCTCCTACTCACTGGAACATCGTTGTGCCGACGCTTGTCGTCGCCGACTAGCCCCCGGTCGTGGCTACCTCACCCTAGACACCATTCCAACAGTGAGTTTCTCTCACGCCGTCGTGGATCCACCTCCGCCTCGCCGTGTTCATGCAGTGTGGCGCCGGAACACTACCTTGCCGCTACCACGCTGGCATGCCCGCGCACCATGGGCAAGCTCCGTCCAGGATCCCGTGTAGCGCGGAATCTGTGGTCCCTTGTGTGGCCTGTCTGATTGGGCCCCTTTCCAAATTTCCGGATTTCTTTTTAAATCGACAGAAAATGATGGAAATTGTTAAATGCATAATAAATCAGATATACATCAGAAAAATAAGTCCAATTTTTTTTGCTCCTTTCTTCTCCGAAATATCCCTATATATATCACTAAATTGTTGCAAGTCTTCTGTTCTCTGTACAAATGCGCCTTTTATGAATGCTTCTTTAATTTAGTAAATAATTCTCTGTAAATCCTTAAATCTTGAAATCTTGCATGCTCGTTGGTAACCTGTAAACACACTTACAGATCAAGTTTCACTGTCAGATTAAATTTAAATATTATGCTGTTTAGTGTTATGTTCATATAATTTATCCTCTGTTAAATTGTCCCTTGTAATCCAGAAGAGTCAATAAATCATCCAAGATCACAGTAATTAACTTTAAGTGATTCTTAATCAAAGAAAAATATCACTGAACTATAACCTAATTTCACAATCATGCACTTCAAGTTCACTTACTTCAGTTAATGTAATTTAACTAATGTGGAAATACTTCGGATGAAAATATAACAAAGTTAGTCACCCACAGCAGAACACCACTACTTCAATTAGTAAAAAATAATTTGTTTAATATAATGTAAATGACTGTCCAATAGTGAAAAATAATTTACTTCAAGTTCACTTACTTCAAACTTACTTCAAACAAAAGTCTCTTAAAAATCTTTTTGTGTTGTTTCTGAACCTAACCTCAGCACCATCACCATTTGCCACTGCACTCTTTCATTTAACCAAGTTTTATATATATTTGTTGCTCTTAGTTGTTGACCTAGCATTGCATTCACTTAGGGAACGACGCGGGAATTGAGAAAGTGGAGATTGTGGCTGAGGAGACAAGCGCTAACTTGAACTCGCTTAAATGTGCTGACCACTAGGCCCAAGGCAAGCCCCGGTGCACTCCTATGTTTAAGAAATATTTGTTTCCTGACATGTATGGAGTCATGTTATGTGCATTATGTAACATCCTGGCCCAGGGCTTAATAGGATTGATAGAATACTCATATAAACAAGTTGCAACTTCTTTTCGGAAGCTCATCTCGAAAGAACTCCGAGGTTAAGCGTGCTTGGCTTGGAGCAATTTCGGGATGGGTGACCGACCGGGAAGTCGTTCCCGGGTGCGCACGAGTGAGGACAAAGTGCGCAGAAAAGACGTGTGTTGATGTGTGGGGTCAGTCTTGAGGTCCTAGAGAGCTGCCAGGTGTGCAGGTCCGGCCTCGAGGAGGTGGAACGCTACACATTATGTATTCAAGAGATGAATGAAACCATAGTTGCCTGTATCGTTGTGTATTCTTATGGGTGGGAATGCTCAGCCGTTCGTCACTTTATGCTATGATTAATGTGAGTCATCGGTAGAAGTCGAGTGGTGTGGAACACTACTCGCAAGCCATAGGGCTCTTTTGGGGAAAACTGGTATGTTGTTGTTGTTGTTGTTGTTATCTCACACAATGATGATAATTGGAGATCACACGGGGATGTGCAGGTTGCAGCAGGACATGGAGGTCTTGTGTGCGTTAGCCCTGTCTGTGTCGGTGGAGGTGTTGACGGTCCTTAAGCATCACTTTTGACCGTCAATTACCTACACTTTCTAACCAATATCCAGCACCAAGAGTAGACATAGGGCTTATTACTAATCATTTCCACTAGTCTTGGTGAATTTTTGAGTGCAGGTGCATTTCATATGAAAACGGGGAAAGCAAGGCACAAACCATGGACTTTACAATCATCGTATTTTCCCCGAAATAAAGATATCTTCCCAAAGCCCCAAAACTAGAAGAATATCAAGAGAAGATATGACGAGAGATCCTTTCCTGGAAATCCTCAATAAGGAGAGAGATATGGATCCACAATCAAATCAAATCATATCAAGAATATATCCCCAAGCATATCAGAATCATATCAAGGGGATACACATCAAGAATATTCCAAAGAACAAACCAGAAGGCTTCAAGTCAATGTATAGCAAGTGGACCAGAGGAGGAGACAACCCAAAGCACACACCAGAGGAAGGCCAGGCCAAATGGGGCCCAACCCAGGTCGGCGGACCTGGGATTTGGGTCGGCCGACCCCTGTTGGAGGCCCCCTTGGCCCATCTTCCTATGACGGTTCCCCACTGACCTCCTAAGGTCAGTTTGGCCTGCATTAAATGCTATCAAAGGCGGTGGAGGCCCCCCAAACCGACCTACTCATGCCTATAAATAAAGGGTTACCTCCTTCCCTCAAGGACACACAAGGAGGAGAGTCTCATTCCACTCCCAAGGGTAGTCCTTCCTTTGTGAGGACTTAGCCCAAATCTTGTATCTTGGAGAATACTCATTTATAGTGCATTGTTCATCGTTCGTTCATCGTTCGTTCGTCGTTCGTTCATCGTTCGTTCGTCGTTCATCTTCATTACAAGTAAGTATTCTCAATCTTCTATCAGATTGTGTGTTTCTATTCTAGTATAAGTTCTTCTTTTACTTGCTTACGAGATCATCGATTCAAGTAAGCATTTAGAGGCAGAATTTATCTTTTGCTCTTGTGAACTAGAATAGGTCTGGCAGTGGGGGCTTAATTGCCTTGTTGTCACATCACCTTAGGACTGGCACAAGGACTTAATAGTCCTAGTGTCAAGTGTCCTAGTAGAGGTTGCCGGTAGGTGGTGACAACCCTGTTGTGCTTAATCCTCTCTGTTCTAGGGAATTGAGTGCTTGGAATCGGTCTGGCAGTGAGGACTTAATTGCCTTGTTGTCACGTAACCCTAGGACTGGCATAGGGACTTAATAGCCATAGTGTCACGTGTCCTAGTAGGGGGTTGCCGATAGGTGGTGACAGCCCTGCTGTGTTTAATCCTCTTTATTCCAGAAAGAACCTCATCCATAGGAATCCTCTCTACCCAAACCTACCACCCTTCTTTGTGTCCTTGGATGAGCTAGGCTAGAAGATATTTGCACTCCGTTCCTTTGGGAAAATATAAATAACGATACCCTTGAATACTCAACGGTGAAATGCTACAACGGTATTCTCCGTACGCTTGCGGATTTATCTGTGACGTTAAGAAATACCAACAGGAGGACCGTTTGTTGTGGTCCTGCTTGAGCTAGTTTGAACAATACCATGTGCATGCTAGTGGAATGGGAAATAGTAAACCGATGTAACTCACTGTATTGTTGGATGGCAACCCACCTCTCTTTAGGTGATGAAAATGGTTATGGTGGAATTTGGGATAGTGTTTGAAGGGAGCGTGCACGGGCTAACCACGGATAGCTCCGGCGTGGAGGACGTGTACTTGGGAGAGGTGAATACCGGCCTGGCTTTATGGCATCTTGTGAAAGGTTGCCGTGCGTGACTCTTTATAAGTGTGCATACATCGTGTATTCTGGGTTTCCCCTACAGATGTAAATCGATTCGAATCACCGTCCTTCATGGTTATTGAGAGTATTACTTGTTCACTGGGTCATCTCGTAGTAAGAAGTGAACCATGATGTTTATATTTGCTGAAATGTACTTCAGTTAGTTGGATTGCAACCATTGTAATTCTTAGTGTAGGTCGCTAATATTTACATTTATGCAATAACCCTTTTTAATTTGGCTTAATTTTAGAAGAAAGACTAACTTTTAGTGCTACTTTTATGCAAACATTTCTATAACTTTGGTTAGCCCCTTGCATGTGAGGAGTCGGTCTTAGAAGACCATTTTGACAAGTAAGTCTTGCTGAGTATTAGTTGCTTAGGATTTATTGTTTAAATCTTTTTGCTGGAGATCGTTTTTTGCTCAGTTTGTATATCATTGTAGGGTATAACGTCATAGTTGTATATCCATGTCACTACGCTTTTTGAAACTCTTTTATGTAATAAAAAATTTGAATCTAAGCTGTGATAACTAAATTCCATTTTGTGTTTTGTTATGCTTATGTGTGTGTACTTTTGGGCTCTTGAGTCGTCAAATGTCACCCAACCTTGATCCTATTAAGCAAATTCCTCATTATTTGAGGCAGGATGCTACAAGAACCACCACCAAACGTGCTCTCTCCCGTAAAGTGCATGTACAGATGACAGGAGGCAACGGACATGCCGCCAACAAGAGCCTCCTCGCTGCCTCATGCATGCAAATCTAGAGAGAAGTGGGGGTAATGGAGTTGGGTTGGCAATGGCCAATGGCCACTCACTACACCACAACACAGAATTAGCGACGCTAGTGAGTCGGTAAAGATAAACTTATAGCGACATACTATAGGTCGGTAAAAATTAACGACCGACCATAAGTCGGTGATTCTCTATTTACCGAGTGACTATAAGTCGATAAAACTCTCACTGAATAGCATCGGAGGATGGGTCGGTAAATGTATCTCGTTACATCCAACGGTAAGTCGGCAAAAAAGAAACGGGCCAAAACGTACAACATTACGGCCCAGTCCATATGAAACTGAAACCCTACCTGGGCGTCGTTCTTCCTTCTTCGAGCGGCCGCCTCTTCTCCCGTTTCGCCGCCGCCCTGCATCAACCCCGCGCCGCCCTCCCCTCCCCTCCCCTCCGGCGTGCTTCTGCAGCAAGGGATGTCGCGCGGCGCCCCCAGCACCCGCGCCTCTAGGCCGGATCTTCGCCGCCCCGGACTCCTCCGCCATCCCCGCTGCCGCCCTCCATCTTCCCCGCACTGCTCCTCCCTGCCGGCTTACATCGGCGGCCAGAGAAGTCGTGTTGCGGCAGGGGGAATCCCCTCCTCGGCTGGATCTACGCCGTCTCCGCCTCCTCCGGCATCCCTGTCGCCCCGAGCTCTGCATCCGTCGGCCTCGTCGAGGTCGTCTTCCTCAAGGGCCCTCTGTCGACCCCCAATTGCTCCGGCTGCGTGACGTTGATGCTGTCTGCCCCGGCCTGCATGCCGCCGGCGCAATTCACATTGAACTCCTGCCCCGGCTGCTACTGCCCGAGCCTCGCTCGCCGGCCGCCGCTGCTGCAGCACCCCGACGACGGCAACGTTGCACTGGGAGCACCTCCACCACCACGGCGTCCGTGCTGGCGGTGCGTATTCATCTCGTGGAAGACCTGCACGACGCCCGGCCGTCGTTGCCATCGAGGTCTGCTCCTCTTCCTCTGCTTCTTCCTCTGAACAAACGTACGGTAGCAGGTAGCAGTTCGAGGTCTTTTTCAAGGATCTTAGGTGACGAGTTTGAAAATATGGTAATAACAAAAGTTGTAGAGCTCTGGAAAACCTTTCCAAGGTGTATTTTTACATATTTTTTTATGAGTATAACAAAAGTTGTAGAGCTCTGAATATTGTTGTCGAGTTTCAGTTTCAGTCTGCTGTCAGTTTGAGTTAAGTTTGTTCTGTTGCAATTCATTCAGCAAGCACGCACCGCCGCCGCCGCCGCATTGTCGTATAATCTGAAACCTTTGTTTCTGTTGTATAAACAAATCTTCATTGATGTTTATTTTTTTCAGTGAACACATATATTTGCAGATCTTAAGCTAATAAGCTGCTAGTGGCTAGTAAGTTTGCTGGTACTGTGTTCATACCCTTATCTTTGATCTCCTTTTTATTTATCTAGCTCTGTCATATGGAATTGGAGAGAAGTGTTTTACTGGATGCCAGATTGGGTACCTGTGAACCTTGACGAATTTTTAGTACATTCACAGATTCGAATTAGTCACACAATTGTTTTTGAGGTACCTATTATCAGTTGCCATGGTTTTAAACAAACAAGTGAAGGTATAATCATTTAGATTTTAATTGTGAAATTACTACAATTTAATAGAGCCATGAAGTGCTGGTATTTTTAACAGATGAATGCTTTCGGTTGGGAAACTTTATCTCCTCGAAGTTTATCAGTGCAAGTATCTTCTCAACACAAAAACTTCATTTCATGTACCATTTTGCATCCAGATTTTGAACTTGTATGTATTTAATCTTCCGGCTTGGTGAACCAATTGTGAACTGATTGCTTGTTAATCCTTCTTACAGGATGTATTGGGCACAGATAAACTTTGGAAATCGGAAGAGAAGAAGATATAGTTAGCTGAACTTTATTTTTTGTTTTGGACGCTTTTGTGAGTAACAATGCAAACCAGTGGTGTGCCATACAAATGCCTTAGGATGCAACATTGTAGCTTGTGGTTTTGTAATAGGTGTTTTTAACTATGACAATCATGTCAGACATGTCTGATTTTGGTTGCTTGTGAACAATGTGTACCTGTGATATAAAATAAATCAATGGATGTTCATGGCTCAATCAATTTGATCTATTGATTGTAATTTCTGTGCATGTTATCTGGATTATGAGCTAATATGATTAATCGAGGATTTTGGGGGATTTAATGTGAATAATCAGTATTGCAACTGACCATAAGTCGGTAATTATGTAATTAGCATCTAGCAGTGCGTCGGTGATAATTGTAGTAGCGTCGTACTATTCGTCGCTAAATCTTTACTGTACCCACTGACGGTAAGTCGGTAAAAAGTGGTGCGTCGGTAAAAGTTTTAACGACGCCACTTATAACGACTCACCGGGAAGGTCGGTAAATGTCTTTACTGACTTATGGTAAGTCGGTAAAGGCCGTTTTAGCGACTCACCGTCAGTTGGTAATTCTGTGCTGTGGTGTAGTGACTAGAGGGAGCGGGAACGCAAGTGATGTACATGCGAGCCGCATTAAAGGTAGGAGGAGGAAGCAGTTTGGGTAGCCGATGAAGAAGCTCTTCATGGCCTCTTCATGTGGACTCAAGAGACGACGGAGGGGCTGCTGCTGTGCATCATGAGGAAAAGGGAGAAGAGGGACTGTGAGAGGGAAACTCAGAAGAGGAAGGAGACTTTATTATTGGAGTAAGGAGACACGGGTCAGGGGACTTCGGATGGGTCAGGCCAGCCAGCAGCGAGTGACAAGACGCACGGCCGCGTGGCCGCCTGACCTCCTGCGAGTGTGACAGCGAGAAGAGGGAAAAAACAAAAAACAAAGAGAGCTGGGCACCATGCATGAAGCGTCTCCGCTTTTCGCAGGATCGAGTCTGTCAAGCGCTGATGAACAGACGCAACAGTACAGCATATAAAAAGCACAAATTAAATCTTTAAGTGATTACATTAATCCAATTAAAAATATAGAGTCGTACAGCGGAAATAACGATACAATTCTAGAAATAAAGTACAAGCGCACGCGCTCACGATACACAGGAACCCGCATCCAAAGCCATGAAGATGCGGACTCGAGAGGAGATCACTCCTCAGTCTCCCAGTGGGCTGTCCAACCAAAGGGAAGCTGGCCATCCCACTGTCCACCTCCACCCGTAGAGTCGGGGATAAAGGTGCTACCTGCAACAAAATCATAAAGAGCCAAACCCTGAGCAACTAATACTCAGCAAGTCTTACCCGTCAAATTGGCTATCTACAGCCGACTTCTAATATGCAAGGCTACAAAGGGATGGCTGACTCAATAGCATAACTCGCGCTAATTACTTGATCCTTACTTTCAAGTTTTATTCTTCAAGATAAGTACTTAACCAGTAAAACAGTGTGCATATCTCTAAAACATGTATAAAGTAACAATACATCAACAGTGACAGTATATATAGAGCAATGTAAATAACAGTAATGTAAATAGACTAGCATCATATCATCAATCATATCACACTACGATGTGACGCAGTGAGCAAGGTTGCTCTTGACCGAGAGCGGCGGCATCGATGTACATCCTGCAGGAGAAAAAACCTGACCACACGACATATGCGGCAAAGGCCACATATGGCAACCGTTTGCAAGGGTCCCCCTGAAGCTAGGCCAGATCCAACCCCTCCCGAGAAAGGTACCTCACGCCACGGTCCCCGTCCCAGACGTACGCCCCGTTCGGGAGGCATCCCTTCTCTCCCAAAATACCATGATAGAAAGGGCAGGCTTCCACCGCACAGCAGGGCAACTCGAGCTACTAAGTTTACTAGGCCCATAAAAACACTAGCATGTGATCAGTACGTTCGAACTTGCTCAACAGGGCCAACAACGGACGGTCCTTAATCGACACAGACGGGGCTACACCACCGTGAAGGCCCAGCCTTCTCCAACCATCCTATACAAGCAATTCCCCGTCCGGTCTCAACAAATCCTAAATCCAGCTAGTACAATCCAGGGTCCCTATCATGCGAGTGGGACCTACCACTCGACTTCTACCGTCCGCTAGCCACTAAGCCTAGCAAGTTCTAACGTAACCTAGACCACATCTACAAAAATAGGACACAAGGTAGGATATAGAAGGGTAATCCTAATGCATTTCTAAGGTTTCACATCAACTCCTAATAACCTAATGCACAAACATTGACTAGCCCCAATCAAGTGCACAAATAAAAATCCTAAATAGGGAGGCATGCACCGGGGCTTGCCTGGCTCAGGAGCGTAGCTAACAGGGTCAGCGGGGTCAGTGTCCTGCTGCGGCTGCTCCTCCTGCACCTCCTGGGTCTGCTCCTCCGGCAGCTGGAAGTCGAGCGGCTCCGGAGTCGTCTCTGTCACTACACGTTATGACAAGGAATAATGCAAAGTTAGCTGCAAGAATATGATGCAATTAAAGATTTAATTACTTGATAGGACAGTCATTTACACTGTAAGTGCAAACGATTAACTTTGTTAATTAATTTCGTCTGGAGTATTTCCTTCATTGATTTTCAATTAAGTTAACCATTTAATCAATCGGGAGTAGATTAAATAAGTAATTCGATTTCCAAAAATTAATTTATGTCCAGTGGCATTTTTCTGGTGCAAGTCACCACTGGAAGTGATTTATGGGGAAGTTTCATGATTTATTGCAAAGCAGATTATTTATAATAATTTATACAGTGCAGAACATGATTTAAATCATAAGAAAATAATTAAACAACATGTGACAGTGGAAAAATGCTCTGTAGGTGTGTTATCAGATTCTTAACAGTCATGCAAGAGTTCAGGATTTATTGGGCAACAGATAATTTATAATGAATTAAACAAGATCTGGACAGATGTATTTTCCAGAAAATACACAATCTGTAAAAGTGTGTTTTGGTATTTTTGCTGGACAGAGGATGTTACAGGGATTCCAAAGAAATTGGATTTGTATTTTTCTAATGCGTATTTTATTTTCTATGCCTTTTTGAAGTTTCTGTGCATTTTCTGAAATTAACTAAATCTGGAAATGACTTAAAATAGGCGCAACCAATCAGATCTGAGCCACACATGGACTACACAGATCAGGCCGCACTGGATCAGCATCGGCCGCATGGGATCCAGCCACTCAGGTGCAAGGCACACCGAGGACCACACCAACACGGTGCACCGGATCCCGCACAGGCACACCGGATCCGGGACCGTGTGGTCACCGGTGCGGTGGCCGGCGTCACGCCGGAGCGCGGCGGCGCATCGCCGGATCGACGTTTCCGGCGACCATTTGACGCGAGGCTTGGACGGAAAGGAAGAACGAGGGATGGCGAGTTCACCTAGGGGACGTGGAGCTCGCGGGGATGGCCGGAGTTGGCTCGGCGACGAGGGATGGCGGATGGCGCTGCTCCGGCGAGGTCGCACGGTTGACGGAGGGCACCGGAGCGCGCGGGACCGGGCCGGGGAGTCTCCTCAAAGCTCTAAGAAGCTCGATCCGGTACACGTAGTTGACGAGGAGCTCGGAAAGATGGTCGGCGACGGAGAGCCGCCCGCGGCGGTAAGGACCGGCGATGGTTAGAAGCTCAAATCCGGCGGCTACACTGCGTAAGGAGGGAAAATGTGAGGTCCTGGGGGTGCGCAAGGTTTATGTGTACCTCCAGGCACGAGGAAAATGGGCGAGGCTCACCGGAGATGAGGTATTCCTCGACGAGGCGGCGAGGCTTGCTTGCCGGCCTCGAGGAAGATGACGCCAAATTGGCGCTCCTCACGGCGGTTGAGTGGGAACTGTGGCCATTCCGGGCTGGAGGGCTACGCGGAGCGTTGATTGGCAGCTCTGCTCAGCCGGGAGGCGCTCCGACGCGACGGCGCGGCGAGCTCGAGCTGGCGGATGGCAATGGTGAAGCTGGCTAGGGTTTGGGGGCCGGGGAAGCGACGGAGGAGAGTGAGCACGAGTGGGAGAGCTTCGGACAAGGGAGGGAGAGCGCCTTATCTGCGGCTGTCCGAGCCAGGGTGGGCGTGGGCGGCGCGGCGAGGCCGTACGCCGTCATCCACGCGGCGCGCGACGGCGGGGGAAAAGACGATGTGCCGCTGACGAGTGGGTCCCACGGGATCTTCTCATTTTCCCGAATTAATTCAAACTGAAATTTCCCCAATCTTTGGCGCTCGATTCGAACTAGCAAACGAACTCCAAAAATTATGAAACCAGTTGCATTCGAAAGACCATGAAATTCTCTTTCCAGTGACATAACATGCACATCTCAATTCGAAATAGAATTCAAATGGCAGCTAGTCAAAGTTGGACATTTTTGGAACTTTGGGGATTTATTTGAGCATCGAAATGAATTTCAAAAATCACCAAAAATTCTCCAAAATTCTTATTTCGCAAGGGCTATCTACTGGTATTTTTGGTTGCTCAAGTTGTTATGGAAAAATTTGAGTTGCTTCACAAGCATGTGTTTGGCCATTATTTAAATTTTGTATTTCGAATTTGAATTTGAATATGTTTCAAGGTTCGTTTCAGTTTGTGAGTGTGCATCAGTTGGGCATCAGTGACACGGGGTGTCACAATGCAGTGTGGGATTAAGTTGATGATTGAATGGACAGTGTTCTTTCACGTTGTCACAAAAGTCATATGTGTGTTTCTTTGAACGGATGCGGCGGAGCGCGTGTCATTTTTTAGTACTAACACGGGGCGTTTCAGCTTCTGTATCCACGGCACAGGTTATAAGCTCCTCATTTTTGTTTCTAATGTTTCAAAATGCGCTGTTGCAAACATCAAATCTTTCTGTTTCAAATATCAAACTTACTGTTTGTTCATGTGTCCTGCTTGATGTTTTTCAAACAGAACATATATTTTACACTTTCTTACACTACCATGTATATGCAACCACACGTGTCACTCTCAGCAGTTCCATCTTGATCTTAGCGTTAGACCAGCCACAGCGTAGCTGAAGCCTCAAAATGTCATGTCATAACTTTGTGGAAACGGTGCTTCAGTTTTCATTTGTGTCGCAGTGTGAGCAAACTGACCACCAACGCCTGGTTCGAAGAGTGGATCCATCAAAAAGAAAAACAACGAGCTCTCCTCCACACAATTCTTCCTCTCACCACTACCTTCCCAGGAGAACAATTTTTTATTCAACAAGAGCCGGGTGCCTCTACATGCATCGATGCCGGGTTTTTAACTTCAAGCAGCAGCCGTCGCAGTGTTGCACATCGGTGCCTCAACCAAAAGATTCCTTCAGGCACCAATTTGAAGCACACACTGCGGGTGGTCTTACAGCTTCACCAAACCAAACCGATCATTTGCAGCTGTATAAATTCCGCAAAAAAAATGTAAACACACGGACCCAACAAGCCATATCCTTGATGCCATGTCACCCTCTCTTATCCCAATGATGAGCAGCATGGTCTCTGAGTCTGACACACTGCTTTTTATCTGCAATGGCATATATCCGAAGCAATCACTTACCCAGCAACTGAAAACGCTAAGAAGCTAAGCTCATTTTTTGTTGAAAAATATACATGAACATTTCTGAACGAACATCATGATGATAACTGAATCTTCTGAATGAAAATGGTATGAATATTTCTGAGTGACCTGCTTTATGGATCCTGTCTCCTAGCTGAAATATTAGCACCCTCCTATCTCTCGTACAAATCATAATTGTCCTGTTTGCTGAATGTGCTTGAAGGCAATATCAGATTATTCTTGCAAAATTGTTGCTTTGTTATGTCGAATAAGGTAATGGATAGCCTATCGTTCTCTACCTGTTAAGTGTTTTGATTGATATATTTTTCAGGTACAATCACAGATTGCATTACAGTTTCAATTCGATGTCCATATCTATCAGGTGGTCAAACAATATGGAGCTGATTCAGTGGAATGATGTGGTTTGCCCAAATTTCTTTTGGGCATACCAATGTTAATGACCTGGATGTTATAGCAAGGTCCCGATGATGAGATAGACATCATAAAAAAAACATTGAACTCTGCAACTCTTGACAAAAGTCAGGTTTCATTATCAGTCCACTGAAGAAAATCACTTAAAATTGCCTGTCAGAAATAAGTATAATATATTAAGTTACATCCGTTGCCTATAGGCTCCAAATCTTCCTCATGAGGTGTGGCCTCACTCTCTACCATTTTATATATTTCCCCGCTCATTGATGTGCTCTTTTAACTTGATAACGTTTGGGCACTCCATGAACGATAATAACTGAATTGATTCTTTTTTTATAATAGTATGCATACCATTGTTTTACACATAAAAATATACAATGTTGGTTCCATGTGATTTTTTTATTGTTGCTCAAACAGGTACATATCTTAGACAAGGAAAAAACATTTTGGCATACAGAAACAATACTCTGGCTAGATGATATTGTGTTGCGAACCTGAATATAATCTGGCAATGTCTACTTTTTTTTTTAATCCAAGTTTATTTCCTGCGACAGACATGTGTTTCAAACAGACCAAAGTTCCAACTACTGATTACATTTGTTCTCTTTGGCACACAGAAACAATACTGTCGCTGCATGTTGTGTTGCGAACCTGAATAGTATTTGGCAATGTGACAGATATACATATATATATATATATGTATATATATACATATATATAGGACAGCGCTAATTCACACCCTGGGTGTGAAATATTATATCACACCCCGGATCAGCCTGGCTGCAGCCCGCCCAACTAGCTCCTGCACCAGCATGCAAACCGGACCCGCCCCTTTTTTTTTTTTGCGAGAAAAACCGGACCCGCCCCTGGTGCGGCAGCAACCAAAATAACCAGCTCTTTTCTCTCCCTGTTTCAAGGTTGGCCCACGTTCAATGTTTCATTAACATCCTGAGCTGCCGGTTTTAATTTGGAGCAGATTGTGCCACGTATTGAGGCAAATTTGGAAGGCATTAAAATATTTGGAATGCCCAACCGCAAATGGTCCTGGTAGTGTCGTAGTTACCATAGTAAGTTAACATATTTGGAGAAATCTGGGTGCTCCTAATTTTGTGATGACAACTTGTGCATCAAAGTAAATATTTACAGTTTGGTTAAAGAGAGGATTTGGGACTCTAATTTGGCGCCACATCTGATCGAATTAATATACAAAAGTAGCTGGGTTGAATTTTACAACCTTGCGAGTGTAAAATCATGAAATGCTTTTGATGCGATGAATATTAGAACCATGATGTCAGAGGTACATATGTGATCATAAAACATGAGTGAATCAAATCTAATTGTAAAAAACATATGATCAAATTGTAAATTATTCAATCCGAAACAACAATTGTCTTTGAACCAAATTTTTACTATTTGGCAACAGTAAAATTTTTTTTACGATCACATATTTTTAGTAATAAAAAACTGCTAGCTCAGATCATAAAAACTTTATGATCACAGAGAAACGTATGTGGGATCATAAAATGTTAGAA
The DNA here is from genome assembly GCA_007726485.1 of Eragrostis curvula. NCBI lineage: Eukaryota > Viridiplantae > Streptophyta > Magnoliopsida > Poales > Poaceae > Eragrostis > Eragrostis curvula. The sequence goes on from CM017442.1 coordinate 36,973,503, forward strand.
AGGTACATTACATTAGAGTTTCCAAGACGTGAATTTCACATCAAAGTTCATGAATTAATAATTTTTTCGAGTTCTGTTCATGAATTAATATTGAATGGCAGTAGTTGTGATCGTAAAATTATAGGTGAGACAAAAAAAGAATCAAGGTATAATCACAAAATTTTAAAAGGTATGTGATCACAAAAACAAATGAATAATGATAAAAAAATCAGAAAATATGCATGTCTGATAAATTCATAGAGATGACAAAAAGAACCCTAAAAGTTATTTGCACCAAAAAAGTTTCGTAGTAAATATCATATAACGAACCATTCATACTGATCAAAACATTTTCATATAAATAGTTTTATGGTCACAACCTTTGGTAGTAAAAAACCATCCGCAATCATAAGATTGTTACGATCACAACTCAATGGGCATGCCCACGAATATGAAAAGATATCTATTTTTGGTTTTTTACTTGAAAAGGTTTTTATGGTTAAAATATGACCATGGTAATTTATATTTGAATCAACTGAGAGCGAGATTGGCCCTTCATTGACATTAAGAAGGATTTTTTGCGGAACTTTTTAGGGATCCAAAAAACCAACATGTTTTATATTGAACCCAAAGGATCAATTATGGTCATTCAAAGTATATTAGTGTAATAAAAATTTTCAATTATGAAGTTTAATATTTCTTTGAGGTTTCAGATCACAATTTAATATGAAACCTTATAGTATTAACCCATTTGGTTCCATTTGTATCACTAGTTGTGATCATAAAATTCTTACTCGTAGATCGCAAAAGTATAAATGCGTGACAACAAAAACATAAAGAGTTAACCATTGTTCTAATCATAAAATGTTCATGGTGGAGGTATGGAATAGTCAGAATGATTAAGAGATAATGGCCACAAATTATAATCATAAATCTCAGAGATTATGTACCTGAGCGGTCGTAAAATTGTACACTTTGATATCACTAGAAAGGTATATTGCTCTCAGAGAGAACATTATGAAAGTACTACCTCTGTTTTCCATCATACATATTGGAACGTCGTGTTTATAGCAACTCATCATAATCGAATCTGCATTAGTTGCAATCATAAAATGCTAACAGTGCGGTCACAAAAAGAAATAAAGTGTGATCATAAAGTTCGTGGAGACTATGTAGTGTGATCATAGAGTAATCATGGAGATTATATACCTGAGAGAAACCATATGAATGTCCAATATGATGTATCTTTCATATGTCAAATTAATATAACAGAGTATTTACAGTTGGTAACAAATTAGTATTTCGTCTTCCATCGTCTCTGACCATAAAATGTTACACAGTGTGACCACAAACACAAGTACATTCCTGCCGTGAACTATAGAAAAATTACAATATTTGTGAGCCCACTGCTCTGTTGCTGAGAAGACAAACTGACACTTAAGCATACCGGGATCCAACATCTACTTCCAGTATGTTTTAAATAGTGCTTCTCTTGTAGAGCGGACTTCCCCCTTCCTGTTTCTTCAAACCTATAGAAATTGCAAGTAATGAATTGGTCGGTTCAAATAATAGATAAAAGTGGCCATCAGTTGTGATCATAAAATGCTAAGAGCGTGATCAGAAAATCAAATGAAGTGTGCGATAGTAAAAATGTTACACATTGAGATCACAAAAACAAGTACATTGGACTCACAAAAGAAAACAAGTACATCTCTTCTTGAGCGCGGCTTTTTTGCGTATCGAGACACTTGAGCATTGGTGTGCCTTGAATCTAGTATATTTGAATGGCAAAAAGATACAGTGTAGTAAGATATTCTGCTTCTCTTCTATTCTATTCTGCGGGATCTAATCACTAATCAGCATCATTGCATTGAGCAGAACTCGGCAGCACTAAAAATGGTTTCCTCTTCCTGGCATCTTATTGAATCCTCGACTTTGTTCCTGCCGTGCCACATGCAAAAATTTAAGAATTTTTCATTCCAGTGTCAGAAGCAAAACAACAATCAAGAACTGAAAGGGTCACCGAAACATGGATAGACAAGACATACGTACCTTGCTGATGCAGACCCTAAATCCTAAGGCTGTGACCTCCATTCGATTAGATTGTAACGTGCCCGTGCTCGCTCCAATCCGCTGGTTCCCGAGTTCTTCCTGTCCGACAGCCCGCCAACGGAGGCGGACTCTTTGGGGTACCATGTTCAGTTGGGCAGGATCGTCGGATGGCGTCTGCTATTTGGTTGACGAATGTAGCCGCCGCCGCCGGGATTTGGTTCTCTGGCGCCCGGTCAACCAGGCGAGAAACAAAGTCAATTGGGGGTGCAGCTCTTCCGCGTGCTGCCCACATTAGCATTCTGTACTAATCCATTTGCAAGAACAATGGGTTTTGATCAGCAAATAAAAAAGATGCATTAGATGGTGAAATATTATTTCACACCCAGGGAGTTATATAGGATACCTATATATATATATATATATATATATATATATATATATATATATATATATATATATATATATATATATATATATATATATATATATATATATATATATATATATATATATATATATATATATATATATATATATATATATATATATATATATATATATAGTACTCCTATTTAGCATCTAGGGTGTTGAATAAGTTATTTAGCACCCCGACCGACCGGGTCGCACCATGGACCCATCAAACCGCGTCGGCACGCGCCATCCTGATCAAATCCCCGCAACCGTATTACTTTTTCTCCCACAGGCACGCTCAAATCTTTATTCCACAAAAAATTTTATTTTCACCTCACTTTCCAAATCTGGAACCGCACAACCCAGAAAGCTTCCAACCCACGGAGGCAGTTTCCATATTCTTCTCCAGAAAGCTGAACCACCTCTCTCTCCGGCGATGTTGCCGACCCAACCCAATCCTCGCTGAGCTCCGGCTGATCCCTGCCGGCGTACTCCCCGTCCCCGTCGCCGATTCCCCTTCCTCGATCCGTTTTGAGGCTTCATCCCCATGCGAATTTCCTGCAAGCAAGCAAGAGTTCTTCTTCAACTCCGATTCTCCTGCGGTGAGGATGCATTTCACCTCTGATTCCATTCAGTTTTATTTTTCTAGTTGATTCGATTCGTGGATTTTTGACGGAGCAGCGTGTGTGGCAGTGAGTTGGGTGGATCTGGGGCTGGATTCGTGGTTCCAAGGCTCCACTACACCGGTCAGGATCTCTCAATTCCCTAATCCCTTTGATTTGACATCTTGATATTAATGGATTTGTTTTTTGGGGTTCGATTTCAGTTCTTGTTATGTGCAGATGTTGACGGTTGCGTTCTCAACATTTGGTTGAACCAAGATGCTCCTGATGAGAGATTTCAGAGGTTGGGAGGGATCCAAGCTCCATAGTCCAGGTGATAATTTCAAATCGCCTCATTGCTTCAGATCTGTGACGCACTTGTCAGCCGGTTCCTGCATTCTACCATCCTGAATTTGATTCATGTGCTTTTGTGATTATACCAAGTAATAGTTACAAATAGCTAGGTCTGAAAAATGGTTGTGATTCATTATTGTTGTGAATATTTAGATTTGTATTTACCGATTTAATTTTTGCGTAATAGTTCATGTAGTGAACCAAGAGTACATCTGTAGGCAATAGTTTCACCACAACACTTTTTAGTTTCTTATCATGATGTGCTTGGTCATGGATCATGCAATACTTGCTGAATGAAGACTACTTTTTTAATTTTGAAATAATGATTGGTGAAGTAGGTGCATGTGTCTAAATTACCTCTCCATATGACCTCCTTGTTATTTTACAAGCCCTGTTCTCTGCACAATAGGAACTTGAGTGATGGTCGCATGACTAGCATATATTTTGAACTACCTAGTGAAAGGATTTTGTTCTGTTTCTTGCTGAGAATATGGGAGATTGTTAGACTCATCCACAACATTTTTATATTCAGGTTTACTACAATTGATGCATCAATTTTTCTACCGTCCCCTTCTGTTGTGTTGAATTGACATTGGTGTCACAATCAGGCATATAAATGATTTGGCTTAATTTATGTTTTACTTGTGCATGTCTCTTTCATGCAATACCATATCCTCGTGTGTTGTCGCTGCCACGGACGTATCCTCCTAATCAGAACATGCTATTTTTAGAACTGTTGTCATCTGTACTTTGCTCTGCGCGTCACCCCCAACAATAGAATATTTATTGATGCTAACCATATTATCTACTTCATGTAGTAGTTAAATTTTTGTTCAGGAGCCATGTGATATTCAATTTGGTGATAATCTAGTCATCGTTTTACTGCAACAATTCTTTTTTAGTTTCTTGGGGTTCTTAGTTATGAAACATTGCAGTACCTGTTGAATGAAAACTCCAATTCTAATTTTGAAATCATGATTGGTGAATTTTAACGAAGAGTAATCTGTAGGCAGCATGATAATTCAGTCATAGTTTATCTAAAACATTTTCTTTTGGTTTCTTATCATGGGGTTCTTAGTTATGCAACATTGCAATACCTTCTGAATGAACCCTTCTTTTTTTATTTTTGAAATAATGATTGGTGAATCTTAACGAGTTGCTGACAGTGAAGTGCTGCATGTGACTGCATTACCTCTCCATTTGATATCTTTGTTATTTTAGAAGCCTTGTTCTCAGCACACTAGGTTGTATGACCATAGCATATTAGAAGTATCACCACGAGAAGTCGAATCATGTAATATTTCTGGATGGAAGCTTGCAAGATGCTACATTTTTTTTTTCTTATCATGGGGTTCTTAGTTATGCAACATTGCAACCTGCTGAATGAAGACTTCTTTTTAATTTGGAAATAATGATTGGTGAATTTTAACGAAGAGTATTGCTGTAGGTATCATATTAAACTCGCTCTTGATTTCTCTTGATTACAGATTATTTTTTTACAAAAATATTACTATGTGTTCATCTGTTGTTCAATAAACTCATGCACACTTGGTTCTTACTGACTCTATACTAGGCCTTTATATTCTTGTTGAAACTTTGATTTTTTTTTTCCATAGCTGCAAATTCTAGTTTCTTATATCATCTTTGTTTTCAGTTTTTCAGGAAATGCGATTATTAGCGGCAAATCAAATAGGAATGGTCGAAGGTTTGTTCCCAATGCTTCCACCAGGTGCCTTTTTTTTTGTAAATGGATGTAGAGGATACCGACCAAAGCTTGTGCTTTGGTAGACTTGGATTACCTGCCTAGGATGCCACATGATATTTTTTTACAGTTGTTAACAATAATAATATTATGGTTCATGTGGTAGTTCATATAAGTAGTAAAACATTTTAATTTTTTTCCATAGCTGCAGTTCTAGTTTTGTATATCATATTTGTTATGGATTTGTGCAGGAAGTGCGAATATCTGTGGCTAATCAAATAGGCATGGTTAAAATGTTGTTCCCAATGCTTCGACCAGGAGCTTCTTTGTAAACGGATCCAGATGATACCGAGCAAAGCTTGTGCTTCTGCAGGATCGGACCCCTCCAGAGGACTTCACATGATTTCCTTTTTCTCCCCATGTTTTAGAAATAATTATGAATGTATGGTCAGAAGACAATCATATGAACAGTGAAAAATTATGGTTCAGGTGGGAATTCATATCATGTTCTGGTTTCGCATCGCATTTGTACTGTTGGCCAAATCTTTTTTGCCAAATTTTTACTTGGCTCCGGTCTACATAAAACTAGTGTTGTCATAAAAATTTACGGCAGCAAACCCTGATCTAAGTAGCATGCGTTTGAGTATAGTGATTTATATTTCACAAAAAGAAGAAAGAAAGTATAACGATGTACTATATATTCTTTGCTACAAGAGCCATCATATCTCCAACAGACTTGAAGACATGTCCTCAAGCAATAAACTAACCCAGTTTTTATGGTTTGTTGACACGCAGCTAGTGTGGAACAAACAATCAGTCCAAAAGAAATATAATTACGGTTACAATGAGTTTCTAAGGAACCGCACAACTTGAACAGTCAAAGTTTTATGGCTTGAGTTCACTGGATAGACGGTCAAGGGAGAAACGGACATCAAACCATTAAAATTTTATTCCTAAAAAACTCTAGTCGTAAAACTTTGATGGTTGCGGGAACGCAGGCGGGGCGGGATTAATGGTTGTTCGAGAGTTTTACGGTTGCGGGAAAGGATTTATTGTTGCGGGAAAGGATTTACGGTTGCGGGAGGCTGGATTGGTCAGGCTGCTGGCGCGCTGAATATAATTTAGCACGCAGCGCGCTAAATAGCGGTGGCCTATATATATATATTCCAGTCTCGCAACCATCCAGAATCTTCATTCCCATCCTGGCGGCGATCACGGCGTGGAGGTGCCATTGCTTCGTCTCCATAGGCAGCTGCGGCTGCTTCGTCCCCGATGCCCGCGGCTGTTGGTTTGTCTCCTGGCAAGGCACGCATCCAGTATTTCCCCCGTCTCCTGTTACTTGCCCCTGGTAGGTAGGCTTCCATTTTTTAACCCTTTCCGGATCTCTAAATTTTCCTTTCAACGCCCAGGTCAGGCAGGCGCAATGCACATTGCAACCAAGCAATCGAGGTGACTGATTGCTTTACCCTCATGTGAGTCAAATTGCATCTCCTTCCATTCCCATAAAGATTCTCACCATCTAATGCATCTTTTTTATTTGCTGATCAAAACCCATTGTTCTTGCAAATGGATTAGTACAGAATCCTAATGTGGGCAGCACGCGGAAGAGCTGCACCCCCAATTGACTTTGTTTCTCGCCTGGTTGACCGGGCGCCAGAGAACCAAATCCCGGCGGCGGCGGCTACATTCGTCAACCAAATAGCAGACACCATCCGACGATCCTGCCCAACTGAACATGGTACCCCAAAGAGTCCGCCTCCGTTGGCGGGCTGTCGGACAGGAAGAACTCGGGAACCAGCGGATTGGAGCGAGCACGGGCACGTTACAATCTAATCGAATGGAGGTCACAGCCTTAGGATTTAGGGTCTGCATCAGCAAGGTACGTATGTCTTGTCTATCCATGTTTCGGTGACCCTTTCAGTTCTTGATTGTTGTTTTGCTTCTGACACTGGAATGAAAAATTCTTAAATTTTTGCATGTGGCGCGGCAGGAACAAAGTCGAGGATTCAATAAGATGCCAGGAAGAGGAAACCATTTTTAGTGCTGCCGAGTTCTGCTCAATGCAATGATGCTGATTAGTGATTAGATCCCGCAGAATAGAATAGAAGAGAAGCAGAATATCTTACTACACTGTATCTTTTTTCCATTCAAATATACTAGATTCAAGGCACACCAATGCTCAAGTGTCTCGATACGCAAAAAAGCCGCGCTCAAGAAGAGATGTACTTGTTTTCTTTTGTGAGTCCAATGTACTTGTTTTTGTGATCTCAATGTGTAACATTTTTACTATCGCACACTTCATTTGATTTTCTGATCACGCTCTTAGCATTTTATGATCACAACTGATGGCCACTTTTATCTATTATTTGAACCGACCAATTCATTACTTGCAATTTCTATAGGTTTGAAGAAACAGGAAGGGGGAAGTCCGCTCTACAAGAGAAGCACTATTTAAAACATACTGGAAGTAGATGTTGGATCCCGGTATGCTTAAGTGTCAGTTTGTCTTCTCAGCAACAGAGCAGTGGGCTCACAAATATTGTAATTTTTCTATAGTTCACGGCAGGAATGTACTTGTGTTTGTGGTCACACTGTGTAACATTTTATGGTCAGAGACGATGGAAGACGAAATACTAATTTGTTACCAACTGTAAATACTCTGTTATATTAATTTGACATATGAAAGATACATCATATTGGACATTCATATGGTTTCTCTCAGGTATATAATCTCCATGATTACTCTATGATCACACTACATAGTCTCCACGAACTTTATGATCACACTTTATTTCTTTTTGTGACCGCACTGTTAGCATTTTATGATTGCAACTAATGCAGATTCGATTATGATGAGTTGCTATAAACACGACGTTCCAATATGTATGATGGAAAACAGAGGTAGTACTTTCATAATGTTCTCTCTGAGAGCAATATACCTTTCTAGTGATATCAAAGTGTACAATTTTACGACCGCTCAGGTACATAATCTCTGAGATTTATGATTATAATTTGTGGCCATTATCTCTTAATCATTCTGACTATTCCATACCTCCACCATGAACATTTTATGATTAGACATGTATGTTTTAGAACAATGGTTAACTCTTTATGTTTTTGTTGTCACGCATTTATACTTTTGCGATCTACGAGTAAGAATTTTATGATCACAACTAGTGATACAAATGGAACCAAATGGGTTAATACTATAAGGTTTCATATTAAATTGTGATCTGAAACCTCAAAGAAATATTAAACTTCATAATTGAAATTTTTTATTACACTAATATACTTTGAATGACCATAATTGATCCTTTGGGTTCAATATAAAACATGTTGGTTTTTTGGATCCCTAAAAAGTTCCGCAAAAAATCCTTCTTAATGTCAATGAAGGGCCAATCTCACTCTCAGTTGATTCAAATATAAATTACCATGGTCATATTTTAACCATAAAAACCTTTTCAAGTAAAAAACCAAAAATAGATATCTTTTCATATTCGTGGGCATGCCCATTGAGTTGTGATCGTAACAATCTTATGATTGCGGATGGTTTTTTACTACCAAAGGTTGTGACCATAAAACTATTTATATGAAAATGTTTTGATCAGTATGAATGGTTCGTTATATGCTATTTACTACGAAACTTTTTTGGTGCAAATAACTTTTAGGGTTCTTTTTGTCATCTCTATGAATTTATCAGACATGCATATTTTCTGATTTTTTTATCATTATTCATTTGTTTTTGTGGTCACATACCTTTTAAAATTTTGTGATTATACCTTGATTCTTTTTTTGTCTCACCTATAATTTTACGATCACAACTACTGCCATTCAATATTAATTCATGAACAGAACTCGAAAAAATTATTAATTCATGAACTTTGATGTGAAATTCACGTCTTGGAAACTCTAATGTAATGTACCTTTCTAACATTTTATGATCCCACATACGTTTCTCTGTGATCATAAAGTTTTTATGATCTGAGCTAGCAGTTTTTTATTACTAAAAATATGTGATCATAAAAAACTTTTTACTGTTGCCAAATAGTAAAAATTTGGTTCAAAGACAATTGTTGTTTCGGATCGAATAATTTACAATTTGATCATATGTTTTTTACAATTAGATTTGATTCACTCATGTTTTATGATCACATATGTACCTCTAACATCATGGTTCTAATATTCATCGCATCAAAAGCATTTCATGATTTTACACTCGCAAGGTTGTAAAATTCAACCCAGCTACTTTTGTATATTAATTTGATCAGATGTGGCGCCAAATTAGAGTCCCAAATCCTCTCTTTAACCAAACTGTAAATATTTACTTTGATGCACAAGTTGTCATCACAAAATTAGGAGCACCCAGATTTCTCCAAATATGTTAACTTACTATGGTAACTACGACACTACCAGGACCATTTGCGGTTGGGCATTCTAAATATTTTAATGCCTTCCAAATTTGCCTCAATACGTGGCACAATCTGCTCCAAATTAAAACCGGCAGCTCAGGATGTTAATGAAACATTGAACGTGGGCCAACCTTGAAACAGGGAGAGAAAAGAGCTGGTTATTTTGGTTGCTGCCGCACCAGGGGCGGGTCCGGTTTTTCTCGCAAAAAAAAAAGGGGCGGGTCCGGTTTGCATGCTGGTTCAGGAGCTAGTTGGGCGGGCTGCAGCCAGGCTGATCCGGGGTGTGATATAATATTTCACACCCAGGATGTATATATGTTTATTTGCCACACATTCTTATATTTTTCATCTAAGTTTATTTCCTGTGATAGATATGTTTCAAATACACCAAAGTTCAATCTGCTGATTGCATTGGTTCTCTGCATGTCATTTGTATTCATTCAGCCAGAAATCAATATAATTTTTTTACCATGTGAAGAAGAAGAAGAGAGGAGGAGAAGTGATATGTCATTCTCTCCCAATGCTAACAGTGTGCAAGTGTATCACTGAAAATGTTGTCAAATTATACCACTGTCCCAATTTCTGCACAATCATATGCTTTTTTTTTTTTTGAGGCGCAATCATATGCTTTCTTATCTAAAAGACATGATGTGTATGCAGGATAAGGGATGACAATAGGAATGTCACCTGTTTTGCTTTACAACATCCACTTGAAAATAGATAAAGCACAATCATATCCATTCTTTCTACTTGGCAATGTGGCAGCAGTTAACAAAATAAGAACCCTGACCACAATTGAAAAATAAATAAATATTGATATTGTTTTGAAAGCCAATTGGTTTTTACATGGCAAGATTTTACACGGATGTTTGTTGCAACACCCGTGGCAACGCGCGGGTTGACAGCTAGTATATATACTTAGTTCCATGAATATCGTTGTGCGTGGCATGTGTGCACTGCATTGATGCAGCGGTGGATGACATGGTAGTGACAGCTTGAGCGAGAGAGGAAATTATTTCAAGTTTTGGCGGGAAGAGATGAGCAACGGTGTCACACCGACATCGCGCCACACTCTCCACGTACTCCTGTCTGTCAGTCCAGTAATGAAATCCTTTGCTCGTCGTCTCCACCCATCATCATCACCAAACCCAAGAACCAATCACCGCAACGACCGCGGCGACGACGACCCATCCACCGGCGACGGTCGTCATCCTGGCGGCGCCGGAGCTTGACTTGGCCCCAGACCCGGATCCGCTGCCGCCGATGTAGACATCGAGCTCGATGGTGACGTCGGGCTTGTTTACCCCGGCGATCTTCCACAGCATGTACCCGCTGGCCATCCTGAACTTTCCGGTCCCGCCGACGACGGCGAGCTCGCGGACGTCGAGGTCGGTGTCGTCGCGTCCCATCACGGCCATGGTGCTGCCGTTGTAGTCGCCCGTCGTGAGCAGGATGTTGGCCGTCACCGTCAGCGCCGGCCCGGACTGGGACGCCAGCATGAAGGTGCCCTGGATCCGGCCCATGGGTGTGGAGGTGGGGGCGGAGGTCTCGGTGAGCAGGTCGTCCATGACGTGCGTGTCGCCGAAGGTCAGGCCCAGCGACGGCGCCGTCGGGGGGCCGCTTCCGGGGCCATTTATCACCTGCACCGACGTCGGGTTGCTGCCGGACACAATGTCATGCATGAAGAAGTGCAGGTGCGTCGTGTCGTCGGCGGCCGCCACGACGAGGAGGAGGAAAAGGACGGCGGCGGGGGAGGCCGCCATTGCTGCTCTGTTTTTGGTGGGTGAGTGGATCTGTGGATGGATGGACTGGATTGATTTAGCTGGCTGGCTGACAAGGCAGGTGCACAAAATATATAGAATCTGATATGGATGTTCGGCTTAGGAGCAGGATGCCACTGCTGAAGCTGGCAGTGAGCAGAGCAGGGCGATGACACAGTACATGGTTGTTGTGAACAATCGATCGAAATTAGGCGAGGGATCGATTACACAGTGCATGGATGTTGAGCTATTGCCTACCACTGTATGATCGAAACTGACTGGTTAATTGTTGATGTGTATGTACTAACTACACGGAATGTAAGTTTTTAATGTGCAAGATTAACGAATGGACAACCTGCATCTTGCTCACTCAGCGCGTAGGCTCCATCGATCGGTAGCGTGTCTGTACATACCACCTTTTACAGCTCCCTGCATGCCTTTTATGTCGTGTCCCCTCTCTTAAAAACTTCCTTTCAACATTTCAGGAGCATCATTGCAGATGGAATTGGATCGTAGCTGCTCACAGCTTTACCATCAGCACATTGCCAACCGTCGACGGAGAAGAGCGCCTAGTTAGTACTAGTAGGACGCAAGGGACAAATAGTGATCAATTATTGAGATGGCGAATAAGACACCGTGGCGACATCTCACCAATTCAATTTTTTTTTTTTTTGATAATTTTTGTGCCTGTATTGATTTAACGAAACATTACAGACACAGGAGTGAGAACACCACAGGAACATAGCACCCCTAAGTGCATAGGGGCTAATTCCCGAAGTGTCGTCAGGAGGGCCTCGCTTAGGCAAAGCATGAGGTTGGTGCCAGCTGCCTGTATGAGTGAACATCGTTGGTGAAGCTGAATGTTTTTGTTGTTCACCTGGACGCATAAGGAAGGCAAACACAGCACCTATGGACCCTATGGTTGTCAACTCTCCAGAAACCAGACGTACTATATCCGAGTCACATGGATCGGAGCACTCGTAGCGGTCATGGTCCTTCAGGACTTGAGTATGGAATTTCATCATGGACGTCGAGGAAGTAGATACCTTGAGTAGCCTGCAGTGTGGTTCGTGGTACCCTGCAAAAAAAGTGAATCCCATGGAGCAGCACATGCACTGGTGTAACACGTAACAGAACACGCGTCGGTTGTTGCCGATGCATGTTTGCCACGTGTGGGCCGCCTCCAAACAGATGTCAGTGACGAAGGTATCACCGAGGTCATCGCCGTGAGAGGACCGGGTGCTGGGGAAGAAGAAGGCCTTCTTTGTAGCTTGCTGCCGACCGAGTTGTTGATGTTGATGTCTCGGCAACGGCGTGTAGAGGATGGCTTCCTTCATCTCCGCAGATGAGCGACGAAGAACCAAGTTGTCGGTGAAGGGGCCGCGGGGTCGTCGTTGGCTGGGCGAAGGAGGCGGCGTAGCAGTGGTTAGGACCCGTGGCGAGGTTTCACCCGGTGAAGTCCTTCCACACCGGTGGGAGGCGGAGAAGCAGCCAACGAAGAGGCGGTGGATGCGCGGCGGAGCCGGGTCCAGGCGTGGTGACGACGGATCTAGCACTCCAAAGCGCGGATCCGGCATCGACCGGCCGGAGCACCGCCGATCCAAGGCTGCACCAAGGGAAATGCGGATGCCACCGACGAGTAGGAGCTCGAGGACTGCAACCATGGCAGCCGGGAAGAGGAGGAAGCCATGGCGGCTCATGGCCTACGAAGGCAACTTCAGAGGAAACAAACTACTAGAAGTAATAGATCTACAGGTGGTGGGGGGCTTCCCTCTCCTTCTCGCCGCCGGCGAGGTTGCCGAAGGGAGGGAAGGAGGGAGGGGGGGAGGCGGCGGCGGCGCTGGAACCCTAAGCGGCGTGTGCGGGAGGAGTGACTGTCTCAGGGCCTTCACCAATTCAATTAGTATGTGGACGAAAAGACCCGGCGAGTGCAACTCAGGTGTTACCGCAGGTTCATGTGTTACCGTGTTACCAATCTTTATAACTCCTTCAAATATGTATCTAAAATTCCAACAAAAATATATATGGATAGTGCATGCAATGTTCAACTATCATACAAAATTTGAGATGCAATTGAAACACATACAAGGAGAAAAAAAAATGTGAAATCAGTCTGTTAATAGTAACGGGTTGCCGGTGTGTGATGAACAGTTACAATCCGCACTATTCACAGGCTGATTTCTCTTATTTGTTTCTCTTCACAAAAAATTGAATTGCACCTCAATTTTTGCTTGATGGTAGATAATTGCATTCTCTATCTATCCATATTTTTGTTACAATTTTAGATGCATTAGAAAAAACATTATTACAATTGGTAATACGGTAACACCGAAAGGGCTTGTAACACCGGATACATTCTCAAGAACCGGCGACTAGTCGGCCTGTAAAGGCGAGATAGCGACGGCGCAACTGCACTGCCTATCCCATCTTCTTCCGTTCTAGCTGTCCCCTTATCGTCTCCCTCTCGGCCTCGCTGCCTCACCTCGCCGCGCCGCCCACACACTGCAATTAATCCCTCGACACGACTTGCCGGTCCTAGCTCCGTCCATCACTGCGGCGGATGAGCTCGCCATCCGCCCGCAGGCCGCTGCCCACCCACAGCCCCTAACCTGACGTCTTTGATGCAACGAGAAGACTACACGCGGGCCAGCGACGCTCTCAGCGAACGAGAGAAGAGCACGCAGTGCGGGCCGTACGGTGGAAAAATTGTTACCGATCGAAGCCCGACGGAACCCAAGTCGAGGACTCCTCGGCAATGAGAATCGAACGGGGTAAAATTCCAAATCTCTGTGAGCGCGTGCTCACGGCGACGACTAGAGAAGAAAATGTCACAAGCAAGTTGTCCACATCGATGTCGGCAGGGCTGGACGTTCTCTTGGCTCAGGAGTGCTGTTCATCGGCAACAACTGGACCGGGATGTTGGTGTTGACAGGCATGGTGGGTGTTTCCTTACGCGGACAAAGGTTACTGGTAGCAGGATAGCAAGTCGTTCACACATACTCTGCTTCGCCCTGACATCGTGAGCATGCTTTTCTGCAGTGACCACGTCAAGGATCTCTGTCCATGTTATAATTACCATCCAGACAGCAGAAGTTTTCTGCAGTTTTCTGCGCGAGCGTTTGTTGCTCGATCCGTTCGGCGTTGTACGCAGGCGTCAGGAGCGGAGACAAGTCAGCATGGCTCAAGGGCTCCAAACAAGCGCGCAGCTACGCCTTCAACGCGATCATGGTGGCGGAGGCGGTGCCCTCACGCACCAGCGCGACGGCGCCTTGGCCAAGGCCTATGCGTCCCGTCGCCGCTCGGCAAGTACAGCTCTTACTTTCGTCTAAGATCGGCGCTATCTGCACGGCCATCTCATCAAGTGAAGTGATGCAGTGAGCCGGACTAAACCCAAGCTCAGCCGATCTGTTGGCTATTCAAGATTGTACCTTGGAAACTTCGAGATAATAAATTGTTTCGTCGAATCTCAATTGCTCTGTTCGCGGAGTATACTAGTGATGCGCCTCCGTTTGTTTTTTTGTTTCGAGGAGCGCCTGTCTGTCTGCAATGAGCATGACAAGGTTAAACGATCTCCCTGTGAGATTATAATAATCAGCAACCTGGGATAGATTATAATAATCAGCAACGATCTCCATATGCAAAGAACTCATCATGTGCTTTCACGGTGAGAAACTGAAATCTCGCCCCATCCCTCAGGAGCCTCATGTAAGCTCAGGGGGATCGGGATTCAAAATTCATCAGCCCACATCAATACATTATTATTATTTTTATTTGCGAAACATATCAACACATCGTTGTTTCAGTTTCAGCTCCAGCACCGGTGAAGTGGCAGTGGAAGGTAAGGCAAGCAAAGTGTTTTCTTTTGGCTTTTGCTTTATGATCACTTGAATACAGGCAAATGTTTTATTGTAATAGAGGTCTTGTGTCAACAGTGAATTGCGCTCTGTTCGTTATAAAGTGGAAACGGTATCTTTGGGTGTAAGGTTCCGCAGCTACGCGAGCCTTCGTTACACATTGAATGGGACATTTCTCTTCCTGTTGTTGAGGTTATAGAAAGAAAAAAAAAAAACTTAGACCTGCGGGGGTAAGACAGCCACCACTACAAGAAACTTGGCCTTCTATGACAATTATGGAGTGACGATTTGTAAAAACGTCACTAAGACACTCTGTTTTATGACGATTCATATAGGTCTGATGATTTTAGTGACGAAGATTAGATGTACGTCATAAAAACTAGTCAGAAATTGTCACAAACATAGATAAAGCCATATTGTGACGAATTCTTGTTTGTCATGTGAGGCCAACAAAAGATGGGTAACTTTTTAGAATCTATATTGCGTTAAATTTGATTAAGATAAGCCATGCAAAATAGTTTAGAAAGTTAAAACGAATTATTTCAAATCTAAAACTTGATTTAGTTAAGTCCATGGAAATTATTTTTCAATTATAAGACATACAAAGCAATTTTTTTGAAAAATATTTTCCCTACAATCATTTCATAAGTTCTTTTAAATCTTTTTTCTAAATACAAATAATGATTTATATGTTTGTCATACATTCATGCTGAAAATTTCCTTGTAGACGTGCTATTTGAATATTGCGATTTTTTTATTTTCAAAAGAAATTATTTTACTTCATTTGGAGTTTATTTGAATTTTTTTGGTTTATTCAAAATTCCTGAAAGTATAATAATAAGAATGAGAGCACCTAAATGGGCTAATTTCAGCCTTCGGGCTCATGAGCCTTGGCCTGGGTAACCCATGCTGTACTTTGTTGCCCAACCCGCCAAGCTGGGCCACCAGGCTGGCCAATCGAGTCGCGCAAAAAACAAAAAAATAAATCAGAAGCATAGCTTCGGTCCTGAAAATACAAGAATGAAAGCACCTAAATGGGCTAATTTCAGCTGGGCCACCTGCCAAGCTGGGCTACCAGGCCAGTCCGTCGGCAGGCTGTTCATGCTACAGTTCTTTGCGATGATGTCAATTTTTTCTTTGGATTCACAATTAAAATTTGAAACATGTATAAATTCTTCATATATTGTTCAAATGAGATGATTTTTGTTTTCATATTTTTAAAAAATTATTTTCTATCATGTAGAGTAATCTAGATCATATTCATTGAGATAAACGTTGCACTTATATATCGATTCATTAATGGTCAATATTCATTGGAGGCTTCATTTTTTTGGAACTCTCCAAAAAATATCGATTTTGGGAATAAGATGTTGCAAATTGTAAAACCTATGCATATCTACATGTAGTTTTTTTTGTGACTTTTAAAAAATGTGTGGATGTGTAGGTCTTCACTTTGCAATGTATTTGTCTCCAATGTCCATTAGATATCAATGGATGGTTGAGTTTCAAAAGACATGCAATCTAGAAAGTTTTCAAAAATTTCCAAATTAATCATAGAGGTTTTTGTGGATATGAAACACGCTCACAACAAATTTGAGGCAACAACTCAATATATTTTCGGAGATAAAAATTACCCAAAAAAATGAAAAATTATCTGTTTCTTGTCGTTTTTTGTATCTCTCAACAAAATATGATATTGGAGACGAAAATTGGTGGAGACATGTAACATAGCAACCTTTACCTATAATAAATTTTGTAGGATTTTCTAAAACTATTCGTCCATGTCCACTTGAAAACTTTCTTGTCACATAAGTTAACTTTCATTACAGTTACATGGACAAAAGTTTGTGTAAAATTCTTAAAACATTAAGGGAGGTTGGAGTGGACTTTTTACAGCCTCAGAACGAAATTGGTTCCAAATTGTATTATATTTTCGGAGATTAAAAAAAGACAAATATAAATTAGTTTGACGCCTTCCAGAAAATGTACTCCATAAATGACGCCTTCACTTGAGTCATTGACATGTGTGGCCCACCTGTCGGATCGTAATAGGCCATGGGCCAGCAATCGTGTCTCCTCAACCGAATCCCACTAACACAATATAAACTTGCAAGGCAACGTATCTATGAGAACTAGGTTCATATGAGAACTATGAGAACTCTAATCTGGACCATATGATTTTGATCTAATAGTGCGCTTGAATTCAGGTGGGAAGGGGAATTTGCAAATTCCCCCTCCCACCTCTCCCTATGCGCCCCCTTCGATCAAAATCATATGGCCCAGATTAGAATTCTCGTAGTTCTCACACGAATCTGGTTGTCGTAGTATACGTGCCCAACTTGCAAACCCTAGCCGTCTAGCCGCGATCCATTCTCCTCTCTTCCTCCGGTACTCGCCGCCGCCGCCGCCTCTCGCGATGCGCTTGCCCTTCCAGTTGGCACCACCGTCCTCTCTCGTCGTACCCCTCCTCTCCCGCCTTAGATCCGCTGCTGGAATGGGTGTGAGAGGCAAGCTGGGCACCTTCGCCCCCCGCTTCGAGAGCTCCCCCATCCGGGCCGCTTCGCCGGCGCGGTTGACAGCCTCGGCGAGTTGCGACGCGGGTTACGGCGGAGGCGCAGCGACAGGTAGGTCGCTGCCACGGAGGGATGCGTGGCCATCAGCCAATCGGTGATGAGGCTTTGCGGCCTTCTCCCCCATCGGCCTCCTCATCCTTCTCCCCTGTCTCCTACGGTGAGCCTCTCACCACCCTACCCTTCCACATCCTTGAGTTCCCCATGGTTTTCTCATGCGCAGCAGTAACGAAGCACGTTGGAACAGATTAGGTGTTTAGATCCCGCTTGCCGAAATTGCCTGAGTCCAATCTGAATAGGTATAGGTGCGTAGTGCTGATAATGCATCTTTGATAGTGTGCCAAAAACCATGTGTAGACTGAGGAATGCTATAATTTATTTCACCTTGCCGCATGAGCCCTGTTTGCTTTCTAAACTAATTTAAGCTGTTAGGGATGCATTATGCTCTATTTATATACTGGACTGCCTTATGTTGTCAACTCAGAGGTTAAATCTAGTTGTTCCAAATTGATGTTGTGCTTCTAGAATATTTACTCTGAAAAAAACATAACCTGACTAGTAACTGCTTTTATTATATTAATATTTATGCAGCCACGCCATTTCTCTATTTGTTCATAGCGTCTTTTCTTCAGGTCTGAAGAGATTCACCATTCACGGCAATTGAGCCTGAATTTTATCCCGGACGGAGCCTAGAACTTGTGCTTTCCAAAGTGCTGCTTATTTCAGGTCTGAACTCTGAAAATGACACAGGTTCGGGCTTTTGTTTTCAGAGATGAGAAAAGATATTGTTTTGGTTACTTTAAGTCCGATGTAGCTATAAGAGCAAGTATGATGCATGAATCAAGTTCTGGTTTATTTTCTATAGAAAACTGTACTATCTTGTAGCACTTCCGTTAGTAAGCAAGTATATTTGTTCTATACTCATTAGAGCAAGTACATCGGACGCTTACGCCATGCATGAGTTTGTTCTATACTTTGTTAACCTTTTAGCAGTCTTTTTGAGATTATCAGATTGCTGTATTATTTCTTCTATAGTTATATGCTTTGATTTCTTAGTGTTACAACTTAAGTATGACATATATGCAGATCCACACATCTGCTCAACCTAAGGACTGGTGTTTTGCAGTTTGGATCCTTCAATAAAACAAGGATGAAAGTTTTGCCTCCTGTCCATAGTCTACAGATATTGTATTTTTGTCTCACATGCTGCAGTAATAATTAATGGTTAAATAAATATTGTCTTTGAAGAAAAAGTAACCGCCTGCAGTTTTTGTGTTGAATTTTATGTGATATATGTACAGCTGTAGAATGTTGATATATTAATCTCTATACATCTGAATTTAGTTGTTTTCTTTCAATTTATGAATGAACAAATTTGGTTGTCCAGCATTAATTGGATTTTTTGCTATCATATTATACTGCTTTTAGGTCCCACATGTGCTCTCTGATTTCCTGATGTTGTTGGCATGCATGATCCATATACACCACATAATATTTTCTTAGCTTAATATTCTCCTTAGCTTTCTTTGTTTTGTTGTGTTGCTGTTTGCTATGTTCAGAAACAAAGTCTTTATTCTCTTTGCTGACATTTTTATTTTCACTTGTGATTTCAGGAAACCGGAGAAAGCATAGTCTGAGATTTGACAAAAGAGCAAGCATGATTTATAGTTGTTTTACATTTATTGTTTCTGTTAACTACTCTACAGCTTAGAGACTAGATGTGTGTTTTATTCTACCATGTTTATTGTGATCTGATGTAGAAAATGATGACACAATTTGTATTGTTGGTTACGGATTGTGATATGTAATCTTAATTAAGTTTTGGTTGGATGGATGTTTGATTTTAATGATGAGCTTGACATATTGGATATTGCTTCTGAAAATAGATTGAACTATCATGGCAAAGAAAAAAGAAAAAAAAAGTTGGGCCTTGCTATCAGCAACATTGCGTGGAATAGTGGGCTATGAAAAAAAATGGGCTTAAAAAGAATTTCCAGGTTGTGAAATATTTGACGGGCTTTCATTTGGGCATAGACTACAAATGGGCTGCTTGTGCTGATCCATAATATGATGGGCTTTCAATGTGGCTCAGGCAACAAATGAGCCGATTGTGATAGGGCCTTGTTGGAATTTGTGACGATTTGAGCTTGATCGTCATAAAGAATCTATGACGAGTAGCACTAGGCAAAAAACCCGCAACCCAAAGACCGAACCCGAAAAACCCGACCCCGAACCCGAAAAACCCGAGACCCTGAAAATTCAGGTCGTATTTTGAGTACTGATTTTTAAAACCCGAATTTAGTTTGGGTAATTCGGGTTTTAACTCCCGCTACCCGAAGAGCCCGTAACACCCCGAACTTCAGGTTTAGCCCAGCGCAAAGTGATCAAATCTCGGCCCACAAAAGTCACTTCGTCTCTTGCGTGGGCCTTTAACGTACAAGCCCATTTAGAATTCCACAACCTAGCCGCGTCCCCACCCCACGTACGCCTCCACCGCTCCCCTGTTCCCCTACCTCTCGCATCGCACGTATGCCTCCACCGCTCCAAACATCGTAGACGGCACCCCGACGATCTCCCTCACGCGATTCCACGCCTCCCATTGCTCGCCTGCCTCCCCATGTCGCAGGGATCCCGTTCGATCTCAAGCGCCGCCGCATCGGAGCGAGTGTCAGCGCGCATCGCCACCCCCAATCCCCAAGCATGCGACGTCGCATCCCGTCGTCGTCGCTCGGGGGAGCGCCTTCGCGCCATGCCGCCGCCGTCCCTCGCGTCGTCGCGCGCGCCCTTCCTGCTCCTCACACAACATCAATCAGGGTACTTCGGGATTACCCGACCCGAAACCCAAACTATTGGGTACCCGAGCTGTCGGGTATTCTAATTTCTGGTCACATTTCGGATCTCATTTTGGGAAACCCGAAATTTGAAAAACCCGATATACCCGACCCGAAGTTTTCGGGTAACCCGAATGCCCAGTGCTAATGACGAGAATATAAATTTTCGTCACAGAACATGTTTAAACACATATGATAGGTGACGAACTAATTTTTGTCACTAGTTCGTCACAGATTTCGTCTAGTGACAATTTTTTAAGGTTTTATGACGGAAATGAAACATCACCTATCATAGTATTTCTTCTAGTGCACCAGGTATTTTGGCAGAGAGAAGAAAACCACCGAACCTCTGCCCCATGCTGACACAGCGGCACCATGTCCAATGAGAGAATGACCAACGGCCTGGGCTTCCTTATACCTATGCTTTGGCGTGGGTTGAGGTTATAGTACAACTTGACACAACGTGAGAGCTAACAAATTTCAAAATAAATGACCCCTAAAACACAACTGAATACTAAGACCACAGCACCAAGCCATTGTCCAATAGAAGCTTATGTTCATGCATCAATCTTCTGAACCCTTTGCGCTTGATCTCCCAGAATTATCACTGCAGAAATACACAAATTTTGAGAATAGCATCAGCTTGTTGATGCATCAATCCCTAATTAATGTACATTTGATTCGCACAAGGTAGCAACAAGCTGGTGGATAACAATAATCTGACATCAATATAGCAAAATATGTTGCTACTAATGGTTAACTAAAAATATACAAACAAGAATGACTTATATTAGCAGTTCACCACTTAACAAGCACGGTTGATCAGTAAAAGAAGAAGGAATCGTGAGCTGTAATATCTGAAAAAAAAAAACAAAAACCAATCATTTTAAGTCAATGATAAAAAGATGACAGAGTAGAAAACTGTAGAAATCATAACACCATCCCCTGTTTCCATATAAACAATTGATGACGGAAAAAATTGTGAGCAAAGTTGTTTTGTGTTAAACGTTATATAGAGGTATGCATGAGACTAGTGCCTGGTGTGTAGAAGCTCATGTAGGCGATAACGCTGGAGAGTAAATTGTTGCCCTGATATATCTTGGAAGCCTGTCCGGACTTTAAATCGATGATGAAGAGACCGTCTGCACGGGACCACAAAAGAAGAACACCAATATGATCTGCAAATCCAAACACCTCGGTGGGGCCTCCAATCACATTAGAATCGGTTGGGAAAGCACTCTCAGGAAGCAGCTTCGTGAGTTCAATGACTCGGCCCAGTGCCCATCCCTCATCCGCTTCATGACCATCTTCTCTTGACCATATATACAGCCTAAAGTTCAGAATCATGGCCATCCCAAGGCCACCATCCTCTGCAACCATGAGAGCGATGCGTCTATAACAGCATAACGTTGGTCGACGGATCATGGACATCTCTCGTGTTCCCATATTGTATGAAACGATGAATTTGGAGCCCGAGGTCACGAAGTAGAGCGTATTCTCCACAAGAGCAGTAGTATTGGATACACTATTGCTTCTACTATATTGGACATCGTCGGGCCCAGCAGTGTAGGCTGGCTCGCTCCATGAGCCATCCTTGTCTGAGGAGTAGAGACGGACAAAGTTCTTGTCGTCGTTTTCCGTGCTCGACACCAAGACGATCATGAACGGTCCACGCTGGCAGTCAATGTGGTCACAGCCGCCGCTCGTGCCGGCAGCGCAGAGCACCGCTGCGTTCCAACACTTGAGCCCAGCAGGTAGGCTAGGAATCGTCTTTCGCTCGTCCGTGATTGGGTCCCAGACCTCGAACTCATGGTGCAAGACGACGTCCGTCGAGTTTTCGAGATAGACCGGCTTGTGGAGAAGGATGCGGCCGTGGCGAGCGTCGATCACGTCCAAGTTGTCACGGACGGCGCGGGGTTGGCGGAACCAGGAGACCGTGGGCACGAACCGGGCCGTCGGGTTACATAGGATGCCTAGCATGGCGGTTTTCGGCGGAACGCACGGAACCTTCGGTGGAACTCGGGGTCTGAGACGAGACGCCGCCATCGTTTGCAGACAAGCGCGGCGTGGACGAGGCGCGCGGGATCGTCAGGCCGCCAAGCGGAAGAGGATCTCTTCCATGAGTTCATCTGTCAGCGCCGGCACCATGCTGCTTCCTTTCTGTGGCGGCGGCAGAGCGCGGGAGGGGCTTGGTCGCCGGAAGCACCGAAGCCGCGGAGCGACAGGAAAAAGAAAAATAGGGACCGAGGATCCAGCCTCGTTTGTCTGGCTCTTTTTTAGCATTTATTAGCGACTGTTCTTGTTGGATTGCTCTTTGAATCCGATCCCCAGTAGTTGAACGGAACAGAACGCAATATGCACCAGTCAAGGTATCAAGTTCGGACTCCATGTCGATGTCGACTATACATGGCAAAGTTCCAGGCGCATGCATCAAGGTTTGGGTACCTCATCTAGTCATATTAGCTTTTTGAGCTGCTCTGCTCAATAAACGAGTAGCAGAGTAGCAAGTTTCGACGAATACTCTGCTTTATCTCCCGACCAGGTGCACCTGTTTTGTCTGTGACGACAATGGAAAACGATGTCCATGAGCAGGTTAAGAATAGACACCAAAATGGCACTAAGATTTTTCTGTAGATAAAGGAGCCAAGCAAGCGAACACACCCGTAGTGATCATCACATCAATTGCTCTTATATTCGTTCCGTAGTCTGAGCGTTATTTTGGAGACATGAATATGATGTCTCGGTAATAAATGGCATTCAGCTGCTGCAGAATTGCCTGATCCCTGATCAGATTTGCTTCCAGGAACTGATAAATAGCCAAATGGCTGTCGAACAGGTCTAAATACAGATTAGCAGATGCCCTATTAATTGAACAACTGTAAGCCATCTGAGGCATATATTGCGCATAATCTGCATCCAGTTACTACTATACACTGTTCTGGTGCCGTTCAAATGAGATGTCAGCCTTCAGATTGAAGTTACCAGGTTCAAGCTGCCGAAAATATGCTACTGTAATGAGTACTTGGTCTCAATTATTCTTCATGATGCTTCTTCAAAATGCATCGCTACGTGGAAGAGTGTTCTGATGCTAATGTTGCTCTTGCAAGTGATGCAAGTTTTATCGCAGTGATCAATCTCAAATGATCAACTAATTCGTCCAGTCTGAAATTCAATTTCCAATGTACAATTATAGACTAATGTTTCATACTTGAAGTAATTATGAGAATAACCAGCGGATTCATCATGTAAAACATGGCATATATGATATACCTTATGAGGTCCACAGAGTCAATATACAAGGATCCATAAAAGAAAAAGAAAGCCAGCAGAGATATAAACTTAACCTAAAAACATCATCACCTTCCATCATTTTCACAAATTGTTTGCTGCAGCCAACTCAGCTCAACTGAGATTTGCAGTGTAGAAACTGACATAAACATCATGCCCGTTCCCCAGGCTTATTTTCCGGAGTTGTATATGAAAGCAAACGGGCTTGATTTAACTTTCTAAATGCAATCTGTGCAATAGTCAAAACTCATTGCTACAATACGTTTTGACCTAACTGTAACCAACCCTGAGGTTCCCAGTCCAAAAAAAAAAAAAAAAAAAAAATCAAATTCACCATCTCGTAAAGTGAGCTGAGCTTGACAAAAAAAGGAGATTTTATTCCAGCCAATTGGATTCACAGTAAATACACAGTGCAATGCCAACGAGAACAGCATTCTAATGTCCACAGTGGACTCCCTATCGGACGTAATCGCTCTCATGGAGAGGTATGAACCATTTTTGAAAGTTTATGGAAACATATGAGATCTGCAAAAAGTTTAAAGACCTATGGTGCATTTCATTCGAATTTTAATAACTACAGTCAGATTACATTAGGGTAACATAATGAATATGAAATTACAGTGTTGTAGCGACAGCGGAGCAGACAAATAGCCAAGAAACTGCCTAAAACAAAATGCAATTATCAACTGCCAACATACTAAGACAGACACCAAACTCGCTAAAATTGTAGTGTTGTTCCACTATAAAGCTCATACTGATTACCATTGCCATGACTGACCACCAAGTTCCGCATAGTCCGAGAAATCTCTACATGTGCATCTTAAGTTTTTCAAGGACCTGAAGAACTCAAACTCGGCCCTCACTTTGAGATGTCAGACTTAGTACTGCAGAAATACACAAATTTTGAAAAGAATATGAGCTTGTCGATTAATCGATATGCCCACAATGATGCTTTTTTAATAACCAAGTGCAAGGGAGCAACAAGTTGCTGCTAATGGCTACCTAAACAGTGCAAACAACAAGTTATATGGGCAGATTCACTAGTGAACAAGCACAGTTAGTCACACATAGATAATGGAATGGTGATAGCGTATAGCCACCTATCATTTATTTTAGCGAAGTTGTACATTAAGAAAGCACGGAACCAAACAATTGATTCTTAAGAGAACATGGAACAATGTAAAGGGTTAAAGGAAGGTGGGAGCTGATATCTAGTGTAGTGAGGTATAGAAGGTCATATGTAGGTAATGGTTTTCTGTGGGATCCTTACACGCACAACCTTAGTTAGGTGAATTCTTACATACATATCACGCCAATTGAAAGACTCTTCCATAGCCTAGAGGGGAGTAAAAGTGGTTCACCTGTGCAATGGGCTAGTGGAAGATGGAGGCTGATATCTGGAGTGTTTGTAGGTAATGACTTTTCTGCTGGGTACCTTACTGATCTAACCTTAAGAGACCAGGCTGAAAATCTCTAACATGTGTAACAGATCAATAAATTCCTAGACGCATATATATCTAGTCATTTTTAATTTCAAGAATGATCCACATTGAGGCACATTATCTTAAAATAACACTTCGAGGCAGAAGTAACAGTTTCTTTTATCAGATTCTCATATTATTCTGCATTTATATATGAGAACTTTCTCGGAGTAGATCATGTACTTTGATAACTTTTAATAGGAAACAAGAAAAGTCATTGTTCCTGATAAGAGACAAGTGAAGGTGTACAGGGTTCACGGTTCCTAAACTCACTTTACTCATACACATATACTAGCATTTGATATTTTACAATGTTAACAACTAAAAGGTGCCCACATAGGAGCATCACAGTTTTATATGACACTGGGATATTCCAGTTCCATAGCTTCATTTTCCTGAGCACACGTTTCATATTTACTATCAATTTGAATATCATGAAATGGTTAACATTGAAATACATAGTGGGTTAAAGATATAGAAGAGGCATGGGGTTAGTACCTGGAATGCAGAAGCTCATGTAGGGGATAATGCGAGAGTGGCAATCACCGCATATGTTGACAACGCGTCCAGACTTTAGGTCAAGGGTGAAGAGCCCATCACAGGTCTGCAAAAGAATGATACTAACAGCACCCGCAGCTCTAGCCTCATGAGGAAAGGTTTGGAAGGTTTTAATGGTTGAGAAGACACTAATGCCACTCAGCTTGTTGAGATCAATGGCTCTGCTATATACCCATCCTGCATCTGCGAGATGACCATCTTCGGTCGAGCACAGGTGGAGCCTAGAGCCCTCCACAATTGCGAGCCCAAGTCCACCATCCTCTGTGGTCACGAGAGAGATGGTACGGGGCAAAGGCGGCAGCTGAACCACTGAAAATTCCTGTGCACCCAAGCTGTACTTGAGGATGCATCGTTTGTGCAAAAACTCAAAGTGTAGTGTGTTCCCCAGAAGGACACCAGGCACATCCGTTAAAGTGCCATTATAGTCACGGAGGCTCCGAGCAGAGTAGGTTGGCTCGCTCCATGATCCGTCCTGAGACGAGTAGACGTGGACAAAAAACTGGTCGAATCTGGTGGTGCTCGCCACGAAGACGACGAGGAAGTGTCCTCGGCGGCAGTCGAGGTGGTCGTCGCTGGCCTCGCTGGCGCCGGTCGTGCTGCTATTGGTGGCGCAGAGCACCGCGGCGTTCCAGCAGTAGCACTTGGACAGCCCGGGTAGTTCTCTTCGGTCGTCGGTGGCAGGGTCCCAGACCATGAACACATGGTACATGACCTCGCCCCTGTGGAGGAGGACGCGGCCATGGCGGGCGTCTACGGCGTCCCAGTTGCGGAGGAGGCCGTCGGCGTCGGGCGGCCGGAACGAGGAGGTTGGGATGAATCGGGCCTTCGGCGCGAGGACGCCGTTGGTGTTGTCGGTGTTGCAGAGGAGGCCGAGCAGCGGGGCTGCCGCGCCGTGGAGCTCGCGGTAGCGGCGGCGGAATTCGTGGCCGGCGATGAGGCGGCACCAGTCCTTGCAGACGACCGCGGCGTGGACGAGGCGCGCGGGGTCGTCGGCGGGGAGGTGGAGGAAGATGTCTTCGAGGATATCGTCCATCAGCTCCGGCGACGGTCGCAGCGGCGGCGCCATGCTGCTTGCTGCGGCGGCGGAGGTTAGGGTATATGGTTCAGGCTGGCGAGCGCGAGTGGCCGGTCTCGGCACCTGGTTCGATTCCATCACAGCGAAGCGACGTTGGCGTGGTGGTAAGTCTCTGAACTTCATTTCAATAGGTGGTAATTTCGGGCCTGTGGCCATGCAAAGCTTTTTTTTTCCCATCGAAAACTGACATGGAATCTTATACATAGATAACTGGTCCTCTTCATTCACGAAGGAGATGGTGGCGTGGTGGTGAGGCCGGCGTACCCTTTACGGAAGGTCACAGGTTCGAAGCCCGGCTGCTTGGCAATTCACATTTTGATTTATTTTTTAAAAAACTGACATGTGGGACCCAGAACAAATGTTGTGTGAGACCAGTGATGACATGTGGGCCATGGTGTAACAAATTATTGTGAATCTTTAGCATAATTTTTTGTTATATTGTGTTTAGAATCTAACATGTGCATATCACTTGACATGTATGATATAAAAAAGTATTTAATAAAAAATCCTATTATTATGAATTATATTTTGTTTTTAAGTCATGTTGTCTTTCTAGTGCTCTTGGGTTTAATCTCTAGCATTACTTGCAATATTTTTATTTTCTAAAATAGGACATGTGGGTCTCAATTGATATGTTGTGGGACCAAACCACAGGTGGGTCACGTGTGCATGATCTAAAAAAATTATTCAACAAAAACTCACATTTTATCAATTACATTTTGCTTATATTTTTCAAATAAAAATTATATGTGGGTACCGCGTGAAAGGTGGTTGACAAGTGGGCCATATTATGACGATTCATATTTGTCATAAGTTTTGGTGTACAATAAAAAAAATTGTTAATGACGATTCATATTTGTCATAACTATTGTGACGTTTATTTTTACCAACTATGACGCTTTTGTTTGTCATTATATAATGGCGTCTTGATTTATAACGATTTTGTGGCCAAATTTAATGACGGATTTCGGTTTTCATCATAAAACAGCCGATTTTCTCAAAAACGTCATAAACCCAACGAGTTTTATGACGAAACGGTGTGTTGTCACGAGAAAAACGTCATAGAAGCCCACAATTGTTGTAGTGATATATGTGTGACCCCGGCAATATCCACAACAACACAAACGCACTACAGCGGCGGACCAAAACCAACTATAGCGGCGGTTCGGCTGGTCCGCCGCTACGCTTCCGTCGCTACAAATCAGGTTTGTAGCGGCGGACGAAAGGAACCGCTGCTACAGTGGGCATTTTCAGCGGCGGTCTATGTTTTGATCCGCCGCTGCTGTTGATTTGCAAAAACAAAAACAAAAATAGGCCCCAGAGCCCCATGTGGACCCGCCGTGGTGCAGGTCATCGTCCCGGCCATGTTGCCGTCCAGATTCGCAACGGTAGAGGACGGAAGAGGTCGTCGTCCCCGCGATGCCGTGGATGCCGCCGTGGAGGTCCTCGCATTGCCGTCAAGATCCGCGGAAGTGGTCATCGTCCCGTGTCGCCGCCGCGTTGTGGTGGACGCCGCCGTCGAGGTCCCCATGTTGCCGCTGTCTCCGCGCGTCCCGGCCTCACAGCGCCCCAGCTCGCCGTCGTCGCGCGTCCCGGGCTTACCTCGGCCGGATCCTTCTATCTGTTTGCCACTGAACTTGAGCCTGTATCAGACCGGGGAATGAATAAAGCTCTGTTTACTTTCTGAAAGTGTTAACAATTTGAACCATTTTTACTGAACCCACAATTCAGTATTGTACTTTTAGCATGACAAATTCTTATGATAAAGAACGGAATACTGTATCCAATCAGCCAACTGTATGTTTATGCTTGATTATTACCCCATTCGTTTGATTGGTTACATATATATGTTTTGAGATTTAAACGCAAGATAAGTGTTTCCAGATATATGTCAGCGTTTCATCCGATGCGCTTGTTAACAGCAAAGGTTAGTAGTGCATTATATTTTGGTACAATGAAAAGAAGTGATCGTAGTAGTTTCAGCTATAGTAGACAGTAGTAATGTATAATCCATTCCGATATTTATGGACTGCAGCGCCTTCTCCATACTATCTCACAAGCAAGTTGTCCACATCGATGTCGGCTGGGTTGGACGTTCTAATGGCTCCGGAGTGCTGTTCATCGGCAACGACTGGACACATACTCTGCTTCGTCCTGACATCGTGAGCATGGAGTTTTCTGCAGACTGCTTGTAATCACCGTCTCATAGTTATCTCCGCGCCAATGCACCATCACGTAGGCTTCGGTCTGCGAGTAATTTAACATGACCGGGAACTATCCTAGCAGTTCGCTGCATACTTAATTACACGTTAAATCTCCAATTGAACAGGAAATTTCTCGCAATGAAAAGAGACTCCTTGAGACTTTGATCGTTGCTCATGCAACAGAATTTATTCACTGCACACGCATACCTGATTACTGGAACTGAACGGGGGAGCCAATATTTGTGTAGACGAATCAGAATATGTACTTTTCGTAAAAAAACAACAATCAGAATGTGTACATGTGCAGCATAACACGGTCAATAACCTCAAAGCGGAAAACGTGAACGTTGTTAATGGTTCGTGGCCACGTTCGACAAGACGAATTCGAACCATGGTTGGCCACGAAGACCTGTTGTTATCCCTAGCAAACCTTGGCCCATTCAGACAGGGACTAACTCGAAGTGCAGAACTGTACTGACGAAATGTACAGGGGAGTGAAGCAGAGGAATATGTGGCGTGGCGTGGCGTGAGCGTGAATGAAACTGCGTGGCGTACGTGAGGGTTTACCAGCAAACCCTGGGGGTTCAACGTCTCAGTTGCTAGCGCCGGCGAGGAGCACTGGACGTGGAGGAGGACCCATTTGTCTCAAACAGCTCGGCCCAAGCCACGGATTTCCCTGATGGTTCATGCTTCACGCGGTGACTGTTACAAATAAACTTTGCCTTTTTTCTCAACAAAAATAAAAAATAAACTTGGCCTTAGTCCGTTCCTGGTCTGTTCGTGTGTATCGGGTCTGCGGTTCTGCGGTTGATTGGCACGTGCGTGCCTTGGTGGCCCGATCTGTTCCGCGTTGTACGCAGGCGCCAGGAGCAGAACACGGTCGGCATGACTCACAGCTCCAAACAGGCTGCCACCCAGTGCCAGATGATCTACGACGCCGTCGGATTAGCTTTCGACGCGATCAAGGCGTGCAGCTACGCCGCCAGGAAGGGGAAGGTGGCGGAGTAAACCCAAGATCAGCCGATCTGTCGGCTATTCAAGCTTGTACCTTGAAAACTTCGAGACAACAAATTGTTTCGTAGAATCTCAATTGCTCTGTTCACGGAGTATACTAGGGATGCGCGGCCTTTTTGCGAGGAGTGCCTGTTTGTCAGCAATGAGCATGACAAAAGGGCGAACGATCTCCCTATGTAGATTATAATAATCAGCAACCCGGGATATATTTATCTGGATACGGCACCCATATGCAGAGAAGTCATCATGTGCTTTCACGGTGAGAAACTGAAATCTCGCCCATATCAACGTATCATTCTTTCAGTTTCAGCACCAGCGCGAACAGGCCCGTGGCCTGGTGGCAAGGCGCCGGAGTGGCAGCCTGCCGGTCGGGGGTTCGAGCCCCCGATCTCGCACCCGGCCGGGAATTTAGTTCCCGGGTAAAAAAATCTTCTCGTCCTCTCCGGGTCAAAGCATATGGTAAAGACTTGCGCCGGAGCTCACAACGGCCAGCGGAGTCTTTATGTAGGATCGGGGTCTCGTCCTCTCCGGGTCAAAGCATATGGTAAAGACTCGCGCCGGAGCTCACAACGACCAGCGGAGTCTTTATGTAGGATCGGGGAGGGGGTTCGGGGGTTTTCTCAGCCTGCATGAGAGGGCTCTTCTTCTTAGCAAAATGCCGTCGGGGGCGGTCTTACCCCCGGCAGGTCAAGTTTTTTAGTTTCAGCACCAGCACCAGTAAAGTGGCAATGGAAGTTAAGGCAAGGAAAACATTTTCATTTGGCTTTTTCTTTATAATAGCACTTTGCCCGTGCGTTGCTATGGGACTAAATTTACAACATAAAGATCAAATATCTACTAATTTTCTATTAAACAATAGTGGTATGCCTATGCACTGAAAGAGAAAAGAATTAATGAGATTAGAATTTTTGACATGATGAATACAATGTAGTTAGATGAAAAAGACTTCAATTTCTAAAGGAACATTATTTGTTCCAGTAATAAAGTGCATCAAGTATGGTAATTCATTTTTTTTTAAAAAGAAACATAGACCATCCTCATGTGATTAAAGTTTATAGCATGGAAGAATTCTACATTCTTTTTTTTTGTGACTTACTACATGTTCATTTTTTTTTAAAAAAAAAAAGAAACATAAACCATCCTAAAGTTTATAACATGAAAGAATTTTGCATTCTTTTTTTTTACATACTACATGTTCAAATTGATTATGCTTATATTCATGTTAGGAAACATACGATTTATTAATTCACAAGATTAGATGTGATCATCCAGTGCAATAATATAAGACAATATATGGAATTTTTATTAAATAAATAAAAGCTAGGTAAAAAAAAGGACTGGAACATTACCTCATAATAGGCTGCCATCACAAGACGAGCAGGCCTGCATTTAATCTAGTACACTACCGTCTCAGCCCAACACACACCAGCCACAAAAGACAAGAGAAAACAAAAAGTGATTTGCAACGCTGTGGGCAAGAATCGAACCCGCGTCTCCCGCATGCAAAGTATCCGCCTTACAACAGATGCATTGTGGCTTCTGATTCTAAGAAGGATTCAAATTCTACAAATTTAAAAGAGCGGACAAGAGGGTATGAAACTCAAATCAAACTCAATTCAAATTCGACCCGTATTCAAAAGGCAGAGGTCTGAAAAATCCGGCTGACGAGCCTTTTTAGACTTATTAATTTTCTTTATATGATCACTTGAATACAAAGAAATGTTTTATGGTAATAGAGGTTTTGGTCTCAAATGATTAACTAATTGGTCCAGGCTAATATTCAACTTCCAATCAACGATGATAGACTAATGTTCCATACAAAAAAATCACCCAATTATCTACGCGCAACATACTAATTAAGACACACCAACTCAGTCATATTGCAGTACTGTTCTGCTATAAAATTCATACAGATTACCATTTCCACCAAGTTTGGCATCGTCTGAGAAATATCCACATGAGTGTCTTAAGTTTTTCGAGCACGTGAAGAACTCAAACTCGGCCCCTCACTTTTAGAGGTCAGACATAGTACTGCAGAAATACACAAATTTCAAAGTAATATGAGCTAGTCGATTAATAAATATCCCCTCACTGAAATTTTTACAAGATATTGCAAGGGACCAACAAGTTGCTGCCAATGGCTACCTAAACAGAGCAACCAGCACATGTTATATGGGCAGCTTCACTAGTCAACAAGCACAGTTAACATTATATCATTGTTCCTGGTAAGAGATAAGTGACACTGTACTGGTTTCATGCTTCATAAACTTACTTTACTCGAGCACATGTATTATCAACGATATTTTACAATGTTAAGAACTAAAAGGTGCCCAAATAGAAGCATCACAGTTCCATATGACATCAGAATATTCGTCTTCCATAACTTCATTGTTCTTGAACACAAGTTTCATATTTACTATTAGTCAAGTTTCGTATTTACTATTGGTTGAACAGTACGAAACCATCATAATGAAACATATTGCGGGTTAAAGATATAGAAGCGGCATGAGGTTAGTACCTGGAGTGCAGAAGCTCGTGTAGGGCAGAATGCGAGAGTAGCAATCACCCGGGCATACGTTGACAGCGCGTCCAGACTTAACGTCAATGGTGAAGAGCCCATCACGGGTCCGCAAGAGAATGACACCAATAGCATCGGCAGCTCCAGCCACATGAGGAAAGGTTTGGAAGATATTCGTAACTAAGAAGGCACTAACAGGGATCAGCTTCTTGAGGTGAATGACTCTACTATGTACCCATCTTGCATATCTTCATCATGACCATCTTCCATCGACCACACGTGGAGCCTGGAGCCCTCAACAATTGCAAGCCCAAGTCCACCATCCTCTCTATTCATGAGAGAAATGCTATAACAAAAATGTGGCAGCTGAACCACTGACATTTCCTTTGTACACAAGCTATACTTGAGGAGACTTCGATTGTGCGAAAACTCAAAGTACAATGCGTTCCCCACAAGGACACCCGGCACATTCTTTAAACTGCCATTGTAGTCACAGAGGCTCCGAGGAGAGAAGGTTGACTCGCTCCATGATCCGTCCTGAGACGAGTAGACGTGAACAAAAAACTGGTCGAATCTGGTGGTGCTCGCCACAAAGACGACGAGGAAGTCTCCGCGACGGCAGCCATGGTGGTCGTCACAGGCGCCGGTCGTGCGGCAACTGGTGTCGCAGAGCACCGCGGCGTTCCAGCAGTAGCACTTGGACAGGCCGGGTAGCTCCCTCCGCTCGTCCGTGGCAGGGTCCCAGACCATGAAGACATGGTGCATGACCTCGCCCCTGTGGAGGAGGACGCGGCCGTGGCGGGCGTCGACCGCGTCCCAGTCGCGGAGAAGGGCATCGGCGCCGGGCGGCCGGAACGAGGAGGTGGGGATGAATCGGGCCTTCGGCGCGAGGACGCCATCGGGGTTGTCGATGTTGGAGAGGAGACCGAGCAGCGGAGCTCGCGGTAGTGGCGGCGGAATTCGTGGCCGGCGATGAGGCGGCACTAGGCCTTGCAGACGATCGCCGTCTTCGAGGATGTCGTCCATCAGCTCCGGCGGCGGCGCCATGCTGCTTGCTGCTGCGGCAGCGGAGATAGGGTTTGGGTCGGTCCCAGCACCTGGAAATTCGACTGGAGTCATGTCAATGGGCCCACATGACTGACCGGGTCCCAGAAGGCAGCGAACCCGGGCATTGCACGGTTCGACTCGCACTCTTGCCAAACTGCACCTGAAATCCCCCATTCGGCGGAAAAAGAAAAAAGTCCATCTTACTCCTGAACAATCCACTTTGTCTGTTTCAACCCCCAAACAAAATAATAGCCTATTTTACTCCCCAAACAATTCTATTTGGTACAATGTACACCTTTCTGAGATTTGTCTTTTTTGTATCTCATCCTAGAAGAGGAATTCGAAGCTCAAATTTTGCATGATGGCAACTCACACGAAAACATGTATTAAAAAAATTATGACATATTTTTTTGATAGTATTTACATAATTCAATTGAAATTAACAATATATACATAAATATGATATCAGAAAAATATTTTAAAAATATTTTAACATAGATTATTGTGGCAATTAACATCATGCAAAATTGGAGCTTCAAATTCCACTTGTAGAATGAGAAACAAAAAAGACAAACTTCAATATGGTGTATATTGCACCAAATGGAATTGTTTGAGGGAGTAACGTGAGCCATCATTTATTTAGGGGATGAAACAGACAAAGTGAATTGTTTGGGGAGTAAAATAGATTTTTTCCGCAGAAAAATAATAAGTCAACTCAAAATAACCCATCGATCTAGTCATAAGCTCAAGTAATTTTGCAGTCGCGCTCGTCGAGATGTGCCGTGTTTCGATTTGGTTTCGAGGTAACGGGCTTTGTTACGGACAGGCAGGGGAGGAAGAGAAAAGTGAGGTTTAAGACCAGTTCGTGTTTTGGAGGGTGGGATGCACTCGAAAATGGTGTTAAGGCCAGTCTCAATGCAGCTTTTCATTTGCATTAAATTCTATGTCACATGTATATTTTTTGTTAATTTGGCAAGTTAATTATGATGAGAGAGATGAAAAACTTTTATATTTTGTGAGAGATCTTTCATCCAAATGAAAAGGAGATGGCTCCCTTCCTAAAACTAGTCTTGAAAAGAATGTAATGAAATGGTGCATTGAGGCTGTCCTAAGGAGATGAACTCTTTGTTGATAAGGTTTAGGAGATGGCTCCCCTTATCCATTGAGTTGGACCAGCCAGGTGCGTCCGCAGATTTGGGCGTGCATGGCGAGTCCGAGTCCCACCCTACAAATATTTGAACAGTCAGCATTTTATTCACCAGCGTCTATAATCCTGAAATTATAAAACAGTAAAGCAATTCACACTACAAGATTAAGACACTTTCCCGACAGTTTGGTGGCAAGTGGCCAACTATTGTATCTAGTTAATTATATTGGAAAACTGTGGCTAATGAATTTGTTGGTAATTGTTACTAAATTAGTAAAACTATAGGGAATCATATAAATTATACTAGGAAAACCATTGGTCGTATTATGCAAATAGTGAAGAGTGATGGGACTATAGCTGTGGGCCACATATACTAAAAGTCTAAAGCCTGTTGGTGAAAAGATTCAAATTCTTATAGTGTCAGGTAGCTTTTCATTCAGACTGTTGTCCGCAATTCGCATGATCGGTTGTTCCAGGAGAATCGCAATTTGCTTGGAGCCGTGAAGCATCGCTAAATTAGTGCAGGGATCAAAATTCAGCCTGTTCGTTCCGCTGTAGCTGCAGAAAAATAACTGCGAGCACTGTAGCGGCTGCTGAAAACACTGTAGCGGCTGCTGAAGAAATAACTGCGAACACTGTAGCCGCTGTAAAGCAACGCTGCAAAACAGCGAGACGAACAGAGCGAAAAAGAAAACTGGGCAAGAAAAAGAAAACTGATCTTATTTTGCTGCCGCAACACGCAAGAATGTTTTCTTAACCTTTTGCGATGGAAAAACAACCCAAAAAGACAAAGTATATGTGACAGGAAGGGAGGTAAAGTTTTTTCTCTTCTCAAAACCGATTTGATCTACCGGCAGGGCGCTGGACGGCGTTGCCCCGGGCGTTGCACTCCGCGTCACAATAGATCACGCCATCGTGTGAAAGCCACAGCCGCAACCTTGGGCGCTCCAGTCCTTGTGGCGTTGCGCGCTTCATTGGGCTCCTCCGCCCCAAAACGCGCCGGGAACGATGGCTTCGTCAGGTGTGGAAGCAAAACCGTTTGGTGAAACTCTCTTTGATAACGATGATGATTGGCAGCGTCCGCGCTTGGACTACCATGCTCAATTTGGCCCATCGTTGCTACCGCACGGGCTGGCATTTAGGCACGAAAAGCTGGGTGTGAAAAAAAAAAGCACAAAGAATTGGGAGCATGCAATGCAAGTAAAGAACTCAGAATTGCTCAAAAAAAAAAAAGTAAAGTAAAGAACTCAGAAAATTCTAGGAAATCGAGCTTTTTTTTATACGAAATCATTACGAGGTTTGGTAGAGTAGTTTCGACGTTGCTTCGCCTTTGCACTGCAAGGACTGGACGTGACCAGACTCCTGCATCAATGCATGCCTGCTACGAGCCGGCCCAATAATTGACGTATAGCCTGCCATGTCATCTGACAAACTAAGATGGAGGGAAGAGGAACGCGAAAGATTCGCTCCTTGGCGCGACTGCCGGCGCCGGACTCATAGCCCACTACGAGCACGCGATGAGCCATGTCTGGCGGTAGTGCACACGGTTTGCGGGGCCGTCCTCAGTTGTGGGACCCAGCAACGAGCTGTTCGCGCAGACGGTCATGGGAGTTCGACCAAAAGTGGGACCAGCTGGTAAATAAATAACTAAATACAAGCAAAAGTGCCCGTGCGTTGCCACGTGCTGCCCAAAAAAATTAGTAAAAATAAATTTATAAATCTTAGTTTTTAAGAAAAACGAATTTGAACCATTCATGTAAATGTCCGAAAGAGGCCCATGATTTTTTTATTTAAAAGGAAACACCTTGAAGAATTTATTCCCATAATCTGCATCAAAAGGTATAATTTGAGTGATTTGTCTAGATTTTTTATCAAAACATTTAAAGTTCCTAATGAATCAGCCTTGTTAGGAAAATTTGATCTAAAACAGAGCTAAAATCAGTTAATCCAAAAGCAAAGTTGTTTTTTTCTTGTCCAGGCCAGACAAATTTTCAGGTTTTTTCCATAATCTGCGAGATAGAGTCAGAGGTGGGCATTAAGAATCGGAATAGGAGTCCAATTGCGTTAGTTCATGTCTGATGTTGTGAAAACATCAATGGAAGACTAATTCATAATAAAGGTAGGCACAAATAACAGACCCACAAACACCAAACAACCACTTCAATTTCTGCCAAATATTTTGAAATAAATGATTGATTTCAACGCATATGTGGAAGCACAAAAAACAGGACCACAATCACCAAACAACCACACCGATTCCTGCCAAATATTTTGAAATAAATGATCGATTCGGAAGCATATGTGTAAGCACAAATAACACACCTACAACCACCAAACAACCAGATGTTTTTTTCCCCTCTCAAACGATTCAGATGTATAACATAATAAAACAACAAGGCCAACATTATTAGGTAAAATAAATGTTTTAATAGATGAGAAAGCTAATCTGTTGACAAGACTATGATATGAAAAAGATTACCTAGACGTACCAATCTGGTTGCAAACATAGAGCATTCTACCCCAGATGCATTTTCATTGCTGGGTCCCTTAAAACAATAGCAGCAAAATATTATTTCCACTATAGAAAAGTACAAAACTGAATATGCATATGATCAAGACATCCACTCAAGGTGTATAAATGCAACATTTTACATCTACAATATTCTCTATGCTAAACCAGGTCAGGCATCAGATATAAGCATTCTTGTGCTATACAGATCATGGTAATTAAGGGTGCAAAGTTTACTATACTTTAATGAAGTGGTTTAGTCCTCCATGTGCAGATTGCAGTTATGTTCGTCATCCATATCAGATTGCTGCAAGCGAAGATGCCTTAAAAGCCTTAGGAATAAGTCCATATTACCCCCTTGAACTCTTGCCGGAGTCTAAATTTCAACCCTTAACTATGAAACCGTCTAAAGTAGAACCCTGAACTCTGAAAACCGTTTGAAAAACACCCATGCGCTTAGTTAGAGTGGTTTTCACAGTGGTTTGAGGCTGACATGACAGTTGACCCCACATGGCAGTCTCATCTCCCCGTTTCTTCGTTCTCTTGCCTTCCCTCTGTTAAAGCCGCACAGCACAGCAGGAGAGAGAGGGAGAGGGAGGCGGGAGCAGGAGGAGCAGAGGTGGCGGCTCGGTTGGCTGCTGGCGCTCATGCAGGGCAATTCCAGCGAGGAGTAGGCGGTCGTGGTCCGTGGCCGCGCTGCCGCTGCAGGCATGGCGCCTCTAGCTGCTGCAGGCGGCGCTCAAGATGGAGGAGCAGGCGGCGTAGCAGCAGCAGCAGCTGCCTGGAGCCGTGTTCTACCTGCTCGGGCGGTCGGCGAGTCCGCAACACACCCGGCGACCTCGTCAGGTTCTTCTCCAACAAATCTGATCGAGCAAAGGGTGCAGGGGTTGTTGAGTATTGAAGAGGTATTGTGCTCAAATTGCTTTCTTGAGGGACCTCTGGTTGCGTTGCACAAAAAAAGAAAAAGAAAAAAAAAGAGGGACCTCTGGTTGTACGAGCAGCAGAGCCGTCTTGCTTGCTGCTGTGCTTCGGCCGGCCTGCTTTCTTGAGGGAATGCGTGAGGAAAGAAGAAATTGGGAGAGGAGACTGCCACGTCACCTCCAAACCACCGTGAAAACCACTTCAACTGAGTGCAGGGGTGTCTTTTAAACTGTTTCCACAGTTTAGGGTCCTAGTTTAGACGGTTTTGTAGTTGAGGGTTGAAACTTAGACTCTGGCAAGAGTTTAGGGGGGTAATATGGACTTATCTCAAAGCCTTATCCTAGTGCGGAACAGTGGATAAAGCAGATATTCGAAGGCTTTTTGAAGGAAATACACGAACCACCTGTACAAAGAGGAATAGAATTCAGACAGTACGTTAAAATAAATATAGTGCATGTAATAAAAATCTATGACAACCACACATGCATTTTATTTTAATTCTCCAGACATTTGAGATAGAATAGCCAGATAATCCGAAAAAATAAATAACATGTCAGATCTCAACTCGGGTGGGGCAAGCCATTTATCGGCATTCTTTTTTCAATCATTATTGCATAAACGATAATTAGATGGACCAAATTAAATTTGAGATAGCTGAGCTCAATCGAGAACACTCAGAGGGCGATTTAGTACCTGAGTATGTATGACGACATTCAAAGTGAAACCTAGTCCAGGCAGTCAAGGAGCCTACAACACAGCCAAGAGGACTGCCCACCGATAATTCATAAACATGTATTGTCTGAGTTGATTCAAGCAATACTTAAGCTATGAAGGAGCTTATGTTGTTCCAAGTCGCCAGCAACAAGAGATGTCTCTGCCAATTACAAAGACATCAACATGAGCTTTTCGCTTTTTCATTTTTAAAAATATTCAGTTGCTAAAGCTGCAAGTAGTTGGACAAAGAACATAAGGCTCATTTAACTGAGATTGTGCTAGGTTAGTCACCCTATACCATCAGATAAGTACAGGACATTCAGATAATGGACGGTAATATTATTAGAACATCGTTATCAAGGAAAATATGTGAAACATAAAGAAGAGAATAATGAGTTTGTAATTTTCAACATCGCAACCTTACATTGCATCTTGAGCACTTTGCAGACAGTCCAAATGAAAGAACCCGGACAGCAGCAACTCCATGATCACAAATGGTTTTATTCTGGGGATGAAAGTACTCCTGAGGATACGCTGATGCTGATAGTTTATAAAAGACAAAATATTGTTAATTATTGCATCAATGAACATTGCTTTATCACAGAATATGTAGGTAAACATATATCGTTATCTAAAAACCATTTGAGGACATTTGTAAAACAGAAATTGTAATATAACAGGACATAACTCTGCTTCTCAGCTTGTTTTCATGATACCTGGTTTGTTCATCGCCAAAGACAGCTGCATTGGAACGGAATTTTTGGTCATCCAATCTTATGGGGGCGTCCATCGAATCTGTCATGGGCATGGAAGTTTTTGAATGGCAAATTTGTCTGGAGCACACTATAAAAGTGTGGCTTCGTCCACTACACACCGCAAATGTCGAATTTATCTGAGACACACTACGATTTTGTGGCACCTTGTCTGAGACACACCGCAGCCATTATAATATCATTTCCGGGTGAAATGGAGAGAGAAACATTTGTAAATGACTCTGGTGCCCCTGGGACCTGAGCTGGTCGAGTCGGACCCGACGAGCGTGACGAGGCGATAGCAGAACAATAGAAGGCGCATGTGCGCGGGCGGCCACGGTGAGCGGCGGCGCACGGCGTTCCGACGAGGTGAGGCGGCGCGCAGGCGAACCAGCGCGAGCATGAGCATCACGAGGTCAAGGCGAAGTTTGCCGTGCTACAGGTTGACGTGAAGGAGTAGCGGAAGATGGAGTTCGTTGTAGGGGCGGATCGGACCTGCGGACGGCGGCGGGGAAGAAGAATGATTCCGGCAATATGGCTGTGAGCTGAATGACAAGACCATGTCAGGGAGCTGCGCAAGTGGGAAAGGAAGCTACCCGTGAAAGTAATTGTAGTCTGGCTAACCGGAGAGGGAGTATTTTGCGGTGAGGTTGAGCTAGGTCACCCGGCGGCCATGTTTGAAATCCCGCGTCGATCTCTTTGTAGGGTTGGAGAGCTCGAAGTACGTGCTGTGTCTAGGATAGAGGGCCTCCTTGCGCACCTTTTTGCTGTTGGGGCCGAGCTCGGGGAGCGACGGTGGTGATGGCGAGCTCGAGCTCAAGTGGAGGTGGGCATGGCGGCGATGGCATTTCGGCTTGGTGCGAAAGAGAAGAGAGTGAGAGGGATGGAGGAAAAGACTTGCAGCTCGAAAGGAGATGAATGTGCAGCGCACTTGGGTGCCCATGCTCTACAGCAGCCTGTGGCAGCTCCACGGCGGCAACAGTCACGCAAGCAGCAGTCACGCATGAAGCCATTGCTTGACAGAACCCGTTCGATGGAATGCCCGAAAAGAGATCAGTTGGGTTCGGGTGGCGTGCGTGCGCACCTCCCTGCGGCGGCGCTCGTGCTCCTCGCGCACCTGCCGCTCGAAGTCCTCGCGCGCATCGGAGTCACGCTCGAGGCGGCGCCGGAACTCGAGATGCGCGATGTGGCCTCCCTGCGGCGGCACGAGGATCCCCTCCGGGTCCTGCCAACCAACACGTCAATAAACGAGAGGCAGGCCGGCAGAGGCAGAGGCTTCAGCGAGAGGGAGCAGAGAGACGAGCGTCTTTCCTTTTCATTTTGTTTTTTTTTTACTCCAAACAGTTCGGGCTTCGTTTGCTGCCCAAAAAGGCATAAAGGTATTTCTGCATAACCTCTCAGCCGGAAATGATATTATAATAGCCACGGTGTGTCCTAGACAAGGTGCCACAAAATCGTAGCGTGTCTCGGACAAATTCGACATTTGTGGTGTGCAGTGGACGAAGCCACACTTTCATAATGTGCTTCAGACAAATTTGCCTTTTTGAATTGTCCAACATAGGAGTTTTACACGTGCGACACTTACGTTGCCGCTATGCATCTCTTTTACGCTTTGCTGCGAGGTCTTCATCAACTTGGATGCTTTTTTCGTCTGAATAAGAATATGCACAATGTCAGAAAAAGAAGGCAGAA
This sequence comes from Eragrostis curvula, assembly GCA_007726485.1. Lineage (NCBI taxonomy): Eukaryota > Viridiplantae > Streptophyta > Magnoliopsida > Poales > Poaceae > Eragrostis > Eragrostis curvula. The sequence continues at coordinate 37,014,947 of CM017442.1, forward strand.
AAACATGAATATGTCAAAAAGGGGAAAAAAGGACAGTTACCAGCATTTAAATTCTTTGTATTGTCCAATGCAGCCTTTTTCTGAGCACGAACCAGACTCTGCCTCAGTATCTTTTCTACGTTTTTCTGTGAGCTCTTCCTCTACTTGGACTCCATTTGAACTGAAAAAAAAAAATTAAAAGCTTATGAACTGTGCCAACTCAACAGCAACAATAGAATAAAATAGAGGTGGCTGTTATATATATTAATCAAATGGCAGTTGCCGATTGAAGTACATTTGCAATGTGACCAATTTCAAGAGATTTATGTAAATGGTTAACCAAAACTAAACGGTTATCTGCTCACCATTGGCATCGACAGTAGTATTGTCACTGGGTGGCGTACAATCATCGAGCACAACACCTGTTCTAAGCTTGAATAATAATGACTGCTCCCAAAAAAACTACAAAGGAAATTAGCACAACGATGGAGCATTGGACGATAAAGCTGCATATCCCGATGAAGAGAGCCTAAATACCAAGTTTATGAGGATGTGTATCCAGCCTAAACTCGATGCCTCTCTATCACAATGACAAGGCAATGACCTCCCTGTAAGCGAACAATTCATTCAGTTTTGTCACAACGAAATTAGATGCCACAATATAGATATCTGTCAGAACAAGATTAGACGACACAATGTAGATGCTTGTCAGAACGAAATTAGATACTACAATCAAGATCTCTGACTGAAAGAAATTAGATGCTACAATGTAGATGCACAGTGCAATAGTAAAAATAGTTAATGGAGCTAACAATAGTAAACTTTGAATTAAGAAAAACCGTGAACTTGATATAGTTTTTCAATCGTGACAATTTTAGAAAGCTACGGACAAGTTCAGAGTTGCGGCCATTATTTCAGAGCTCATAGTTCAGAGTTAACAAGTTCAGAGATAAATCAATGGTGACAACTATGCAAAGCCACGGATAAGTTCAGAGATAATTAAATGGCGACAACTATGCAAAGGCACGGACAAGTTCAGAGTCGTTGCGGCGATTTTTTCAGACTTCAGAGTTCAGGGTTAACAAGTTCAGAGTGTTAACTGACGATGGAGATGCAGCGATGCATTAACAAGTTCCCGGTCGTGCACTCATTCATAGCACAAATAGGGACGGTGCCCTTGATAATCTGGTGATGCGTACCTGAATCAGCGTGACTGTGGTGAGCGGATCTCCGGCGGCAGCAGTTGTGGCTCCTCCCTGGGACTTGGTGGCCTTGAGCTTGCAGTGTTTGGTGGCGACCTAGCGGCCTGAATCAGCGTGACGGTGGTGATGGCGCTCAGGGGACGTCCACGCCGCCAGCGTTGCCTCGCTCTTCCTCCCAATCCTGCTGCTCCGTTCCTGCGGCTCGGGGCGGAGTCGATCGCCTCGGCTGCTGGCCGCGGCGGCTTGGAGAGATTCGATGGGGGCGGCATTGGTGAGGGTGCGGCCGTTGCACGGCTGGGCGGCGACAGGGGCAGGAACACGGCGAAGTACGACCCGCAGGTGATGGTGGCAGGAGCGACGGCGGCGGCGGCCGCGACGAGCGAGCCGAGAGCCCTGTGTTTTCCTTTTTTTTTTTCATAGTGGTGGGGTGCGGCGCGTGGGATGCAGGCCCCCATGTCGGTGCCAAAATTTTTACGGAGTACACAGGGGCGCGGCGACGCACGTGCACAACAAAAATAATAAGAGTAGAGAAGAGATAGGAGCCCACAGAGGGCCCATGTTGTTGTATGGACGAGGCTATAAATTTGGCCTCTGGATGATGCGTGTCGGCTTCAAGCCAAGGTTATTGACCTTGCTCTTTTTTTTTTACCAAACATACCTGTATTAAAGTTAAGGAAAGAGTACAAGCATACGTACGTACACAGGTACATAATACAAGGATACGGAGTATAGCTGTACCACCCAAAGTGTACAAAGGCCCCTAAGAAAACCAGAAATTACAAAGAAGTCCCTGGACCTCAAGCACCCTGTCGACGACGAGATCCACCATCGCCGGCCGCCGCCCACGCCAGCAGCTCCCGCCGCCTCCACGAACCCAACGCCGGGAAGGGCTCCATCGCACGAAGGCTTTGAATCGAGCCGGGAAAGACACTCGCGAAACGAGATGAGCAAGAGCTGACCGCTCATCCGGCCGGGGCCGCGCCCCGAGCACCTTCCCGCCTGGCCCGCCGCTCGCCGACGACGACGACTGCCGCCGCGGGATACCCGAGCACGAGCCATCCACCCATCTTTCAACATGCCGCAGTTTCCTCCGCCTCCTTGAAACAAAAAGCCGGCTTCCTCCACGCCTTGACGACGAAGACGCAGATTTACCGGCGGACTCCTAAAAAGGAGCCCCTCAACGGGGATCCCGCCCCCACAAGCCCGCCGCCGGCGCCGGAGTGAAGCATCAGCGGGGCACGGCCGAGCTCGGAGGGACCATTTCGGACGCGAAGCCGTCACCGCCGCGACCTCGTCGACGACCGCCGAAGACCTCACCCTAGACCTACGAAAACCTAAACTAGGACCTAAACTACCACCAGCCGGCGGGACGCCAGCGGTCTCCGCCACCTCGCGACGCCCCGGAGGGCCTCGGAGGCGGAGGAGACCACCGGATCCACCAGCGGGGACGCGCTCGCTCCCGGTCGCCTCTCTCAACTGTAGCTGGCGAGAGAGGAGGAAGGAACGAGAAAGTTGGTCGGCTCTTGACCTTGCTCTTATGTCTTTGGCATTGCATCAATGCATGCCTGCTTTATGTCTTTGGCCTCTGGCCCGACGACATGACATGTGAGTCACGAGGGAGAAGATGGTCGCGGCCGTGGCGGACACGTCGGACACTTGTTTTTTGCGTCGCGTGGAGACGAGCGGACGAACCTACAGCTCCCCGTATCCGTTAGCCGTGGTGGACAGGGGGAGCTGAGCGTTGATTGGCGTAGGCCTCCACGCGGCAGGCATCTAGAGCAGGAGCTTATGCCAACTGTCCGCATGTAATTATTTTTGCCGGTGCTGAGCTGCGTTGGCTCGGCGGCAGCTCGCCGTGGCCGTTGCCCTCCGCATCGATGTTGATCACACCATTGGGCTTCACTGGTTCCCCTCCCCAAACTGCATGCCACGCCTGGACCCGAGGTTGGTGGTCTGCGAAGCGCGATGGTCGTTGACGATGGGCCGCATCCTCGCGCGCTTAACCTCCGCCTGTCCAGTGTCCACCACCGCGCGGCGCGCGCTCGTGTCCGTGCACGATGCCCAGTCGGTCAGTCGTGCTTCATTTGGAGACTACCCATGCATAATTTAGGCAAGAAAAAAATGAGACCAAGTGATAATGAACTCGGAAAAGCTCAAGTAAGTGGGTGTTCATTTCGACAGGGCAAAACTTTAGCCCTGTCATATCAAATAGAATTTTTACAATTTTAAAGTATTAACTAAAGTTTAATTATAAAATATTTTTTGACAGATGGGTGTTCATTTAAGAGATAAATTTAATGAGCTCAAGTAATCTATGTTTTGCTACAGTGATGTTCAGTAAACATCTTCTAACCATTGTTTAATTAATCCTTATTAGATTCGTCTCACGAATTAGTCCTAAGGTTCTATAACTATTTTTGTAATTAGACTTTATTTAATACTTATAAATGATAAAAAAAAATTTAATGTGATAGAGCTAAAGTTTTTGTCAAAGAAACCAACACCCCTAAAATCATAATGACCTTTCGTGTAGCACTCCACTATTTGGCTGCCTTGAGTCTTGAGCCATGCACGGTGAGGTGTGCTTTCGGCGTTGCTTCTTCGCCTGTGAGATCTGTGACAACTGAGACGTGTTGGCCCTACAATATGCTGCTTCCAGTCTGCCCTATCGCTTTGGCATTTCGCTCTACAACGACATATACTGGTGACCAAGGTTTACATAACCGACACGACCGTTCCGACCGAGCCGGATCGGTTTGACCGGTTTTACCGGTAACCGCGGTAACCGGTCGGAAACCGGCCCAAAATTCAAAAATCAAAATTTGAATTCAAAATCTCGGTTACCGACCAGTTTCTTTGGTAACCGACCGGTTTTCTCGGTATACCGACCGGTTTGATCGGTTTTCTCGGTTTCACTGGAAATTGCGAAAATAGGCTCAAAAGGATGGAAATTTTGGCATCAGCTTTGCTGAAATATTCTAATAATGGTTACCAGACATTGAGAACATAGAATTCATCAAATATTGCACCAATGAACCTCATACAACGTACCACAATAGATAGCGTAAGTGCAATGTAGTATATTCTCACCAAATTGCCTACATTTCCTAAATTGCGGCTGTACAAGCAAGGTTTTGCATCTCTACATTGGTGGTTCATCTCTACATTGCATACGAACAATAGTATATTTTGTTCAACTATGCAATCGATTGTTGCTTCTATCGATTGTTCATCTCTACATTGCAATCATAAATTCACAATAGTTTATTTTGTTCAACCAGCTGTACAAGTGCCTATGAATCGAATGGAAAACGAAAAAGGAAAAAACCGAAATGAACTAACCTCTCCCGGCCTCGCGCGACGACGAAACCGGACGGTTTCCGTCGGTAACCGCGGCTTGCGGCACCTAACCGACCGGTTTCATCGATTTGTCGACGCCCACCGCCGCCCCCGCCGACGCCTCGGTTCCCGCGGTTACCGACGGCGAATCGCCGATTCCGACGACGAGGACCGCGATTTCTTGGTTCCGGCGACCGGAGATCGACGGGGAGCGGTGGATCTGGCGGGGGCGACGAGGGGACCGCGGCGGCTGCTGTTCGTGGAGGAGGGGGCCAAGTAATGCGTGGACCGACTAGGGAAAGGATAAGGTAATTTTTCCTTTTTTTTTATTTCTTTTCACCCTGAAATCTTCTCGCAATTATTTCACCAATCAAACGATCGAGTTTTTGTTAACGGTTTCCACCAATGTGCTGCAAATGCCTTCTAGTTTATTTACATATTTTTTGTTTCAAAATTTTTCAAATTTTCAAAAAATTTCAAATTTCAAAATTCAAAACCGAGGTACCGGACTAACCGGACCGGACCTTGCTGGTGACCCATGACATGTGAGTCAAGGATCGGAGCAGCGAGCTAGTCGGGGCACTGGGCCACTGACGACTGCCCGTTGCCGACGCTGCCGTGTTTGTGCGTCATGGGTCAATTGTGTTGGACCGCCAGCGAGGTAGGAGTAGGAGTAGGAGTAAGCGGCTGTGCGAAAGCAAGCTAAACAATCGCCGGAGCTCGTCCCCTGCAATTTGCAGCCGTCGTATAGAAGCGAGGTAAAGACCACCACCGATTGGTCGGCAGTGTCCGCGCTTAGACAATGCTCAATTATTTGGCCTTTAGGCACGAAACATTGGGAGCAAGTGAACATTTCATAAAATTCAAGAAAATCATTACGAGCTTGGGTATTATTTGGCACCGATAGAGTACTTTCGGCGTTGCTTCGCCTTTGCACAGCAGACGTGACCAGACTAGAAAACCGGGGTAGTGGACCATTCGGCGCATGTTGCTTCCTGCATCAATGCATTCCTGCTTTATTGCTTTGGCCTCTGCCCGACGACATGACATGTGACCTGTGAGCAAGGTTAGCAATATCGATGGAACCGAGGAAACCGCCGGACGCCGAGAACCCCGGTTTGGGCGATTTTCGCGGTAACCGACCGAAAATCGACGGAAAATTCAAATTTGAATTTTCGAATTGGAAACCGACGAAACCGGTCGGTTTTGACCGGTTACCGACCGGTTTCTGTCGGTAACCGGTCGGTTTGCTCGATTTTGTACGCAGAATTGAAAATCAACAAAAAATGGCTTAAAATGTTGGATTTTTTTGCATGATTTTTGGTGACATATTATAAAAATGATTAGCCACACATTGAGAACATAGAATTGATAAAAGATTGCACCAATCTACAACATACCACAATTCACACAAAGTTCAACATAAAATGTCCGATACATAGTTCTTGATGAAATTAAACATAAAACATAGTTTTGAACATAATACACGTAGTTTTGTGCACATCAGCATTAAACAATGGATACATGTCAAGACCATATGACGTCGGATTGCGGATTGTTCCCAAACAGTATCTTTGTCGCGATCACCCATTGTGGCTGCATCAAATTCACATTTACTTGTATGAAAATCACAATTTCATCCACAATGACACAAGCAATTCACTATATCATCGACATGTCGTATTTCTTAATCCCTAGTTTGCGACCTATACGAAAATTTGATAAACTGGAATCCTTCATTTCCAAACTATACCATAACACATGTACGAGCTTCATTGACAACAGATACAATCATTCAAAAATGAAAAATCAGAAAGAAAAAAAATTTGCAACCAGCTCACCTCTGGGCCGCGCGGCCGCTGACGAAACCGCGCCGGTCGCGTCGGTTACCGACGCCTAATCGTCGGTAACCGGTCGGTTCCACCGGTTACCGCCGCCGCCGCCGCCGCGCCGCCTCGGCCCGCGGCTTTGGAGCCGCCGCAGCAGTCGGTTACCGAGCCGAATCGGTCGGTAACCGACGCTAGGTCTTCGGTTTCCTGGAAAATCGAGCGGTTACGGCTCGCCGGCGACGTTTCGACGGCGGCGACCGGCGGATCGAGCGCGGCGGTGTGCGTCCGCGTCGGGGGCTCTGCGGGTGAGGCAAGATGAGGCAGTGGGGGAAGAATAATGCGGGTCAGGGAAGGATAAGGTGACTTTTTATTTATTTTTTCATTTTTCTCGCCCATAACACTTCGGCGATTTTTTTGCCCAACCAAATGAACGATTCTTTGAGATTGGTTTCCACCAATATTCTCCAAATTCCTTCTAGTTTTTTTACATATTTTTTGTTTCAAATTTTTTCAAATTTTCAAAAAATTTCAAATTCGAAATTAAAAAACCGGTGAACCGGACTTACCGGACCGGACCGGTAAGTCCGGTTTTCGCGAAAATCGCCCGGTTTCTGGCGGTTTTGTAAACCTTGCCTGTGAGTCACGTACACTAGTGGGGAACACTGTTTGCCCGTTGTCGACGCAGGGAATAGCGCATCCTATCATGCCGTGCTCAAGCTGCTTTGTTCGGGTGTCATGGCCACATGGGTCAGGTCAGTCGAGCCACGATCATGCCATGTCCAATGTTCCGTGGCGGTGCCGCGCCGTGCGGTGTTGGGCAGCCTTAGGGAGTGTTTCTTTTCTCTACTCTTAAATTTAGTTCTTATCACATTAAAAATGATTTTGTTATTTAAGAATATTAAATAAAGTTTAATTATATTTTTTTGACAGGTAGTACTGATTTATGAGATGTATCTAATAAGCCTAATTAATCAATGTTATGCTACAGTGATGCTACAGTACCGTCATCTAATTACGACTTAATTATCCTCATTAGATTTGTCTCGCGAATTAACCTAAATATTCTACAATTAATTTTGTAATTAAAATTTATTTAATACTTTTAAATGACAAGATTCTACGGGACTAAATTTAGTCCTAAAGAAACGAACGCCTCTTTAAAGTAGCTCATCACTGCCCAAACACTAACAATGAGCAGTGGAACAAGAGCACCAAAATTAACGATGTGCAGTGGAATAAGAGCACCTAGCACACTAGATCACTGATTTTTAGTTTTCAAAACAAAATTGTATCTCTAACTTGATGCGAACCAAATCAATGCCAGGGCAGTCGGCTCGGATCCTCACCGAAGTCTCTCCTCTCCCCTATCGACGCGGACCATCCCATGTTCTATGGATCTTGACAAAATTGTTGACCAAGGCCAGAGTTCGACACCACATGTTGCTATAATGACATCGTAGACATCAAGAAGCGCATTCATGAGGTTGCTGAGAGGCGACAAAGGTACCAGTTGGAAGGTGTTGCAGCAGGACCTGACACAACAACTGTCGATCCTCACGTACTTGCTAGCTTTGAACAAGTGGCGAAGCTTGTTGGCACAAATGTACCTGTAGAGAGGATCTCCAACTTGCTAATGAAAGGGAAGGGTGTCCATCAACAGAAGCCAATGGTTGTCTCGATTGTTGGAGGCCTGGGCAAAACAACGATTGCCAATTTCTTGTATGAAAAGTTTGCGGGGCATTTTGATTGTAAAGCTTTTGTCTCTGTATCTCTTCGGGCAAACATGAAGCAGATTCTCAGCAGCATACTGCGGCAAATTAGTGATGACAAGTGCACAAATTCTGGACAAAAGGACCCGGAAGAACTTATAAGGACTGTCAGGCAATTCCTCAAGGACAAGAGGTACGTGTTGTATATATATCAAGTACCTCTATGTTCCTTTTTAATTTTTCCTATTATAGTTCTTTGTGTTAAACTTTAAATGTTCAGGACTTTTGTTTAATTTGCTAACACCTGCGGCTTAACAAGATGTATATTTGTTTAAAGTTTTTTCACCTAAAGAATATCCCTGGAAATTAGACTCTTACGAGCCGGAGGATTGTGGATTCCCACACTTTCCATACGATAATATTATGAAGCAACGGGGGATTAGAGTTTTTAAGATCAATTAATGAATATTAAACAACTGTTTTCATTCATAATAATAAATAAAAGTAAGATGTACCAGTCTAACACTGTCGATCAGCGCTAAGCTCCAGTTTGATGAATTTCTAGTGCCAATGGTGACCAGCTCTAAAAATGTTTGATGCTGGGAAAATGCCACATAGGCATAGGCTAACTCTACTGGGTTAACCAATTTAAACTCATTGATGTAATTCCTTTACTATAATTATGCCACTCAATCCATTGTCATTATTCACTCCATGGTAACTATAGTTTATACAAAACTATTATGGTAACACTACTAAGTTGACAAAACTTTATTTGCACTTTCCTTAGGTTTCATAAAACAGAAAAAATCCTATCCGCCTCCTCAAGTACACCTTGAGTTGCCCCCCCCCCCCCCCCCCCCCAAAAAAAATACAGAAATACAGAGATGGGTACCCGTTATCGTTGAACCAGCAAGGAGGCGCAGGGCTAGTGTCCAGCGTGCGGCCGGATCCGGGACCCACCTGGCCCGGCTTGGGAAGCCCTGCAGGCGAGATGGAGAATTCAAATTTTCTAGGCAATAATGCTCTGTCGCGCCGACAAAGTCAAGGAAGGAGACGATGGTGATGCCGCAGGTGACCAGCGGGCAAGCGATACATGCGCAAAAGATACCTGGAGAGACGCTATCGACTTTGAAGCGATCGCAATTGGAGGTGAAGCCGAAAGTGAGGGCATCTGTGACTAGGGTCATGTTGATGTTGCTTCCCATGAGCGGCGTCGGAATGGCCTGGGACGAGTGAGGTGATAAGGGCTACACCACTAGGGAGTTGCAAAGCTTGAGGGCCATCACCTCAAACTGGCCCCCAATCATGAGTCGTTGCTAGGGGAGGAGAGGACAACCTTGGGCGGTTTGGTCGGGAGGGGTGGTGGTGTGGCCATGGATAGGGTAGGCCAAGGCATTGTCATACACTGACACCTCAGGGATATAGTTATAGAAGGAATAAAACAACATTATTAAAAGTAAACCAGAGTAAAAGCACATCAATGTAAGAAAAAACTCCTAGGCGCTCCACAGGCAATTGACTGGCAGCCAACGCGACCTTCCCTGCATCGTCTTCAATGTAGTCTTTGGCTTCCTCACTGAGAAATGTTTAATATAGGAAAAGGAACCTTGTTTGTGACCGTCCCACCACCTTTATGCAATCCTAATATAGTTGCTTTTATCCCACCACCTAGCTATCGACTACCAAACCATCCACCAAACCACTAATCATGAATAAGGCTAGGCTTGTTCGTGACCATGATCACAACCCTCTAGAAAAGTTTACATGTCAGGATTTTGTTAGTCACCCATCGTTTGACTGAATCCTCCTCCATTACGCCAATTGCACACTTCCATTATGTTCATTTGACTGAATCCTCGTCCATCATGTCAAGATCACTACAAGGCCTTTACAGAGCAATTCCTGTCCTATAAGCACCTGCTAGGATTCAATACAACAGGGAGTCTATTTTACCTCCTCGGCCGTAGCCCCCTTTTGCGCCACAGATTCCACAAACCTTTTCATTAAGGTTGAAAAAGAGTGTTTTTAAAGGATATCTTAATGGCTTATTACACTGAATACATATTACTCTGATGGTCACTCTGATGGAAGATCAGTTGTGGCTGTCCAAAAGCTCGAGCCCTTAGCGCCATGTATCCTTCATGATCTTGATCACCTCTACAGGAGTTAGGGAGTTGTTGGTAAACACTGCGATTTCTTCATTCTATATGTGCCATGCCGTGTAGATCATGACCGTCGCCTTAGTTCTCTTGTGCCTTTTGTCAAATTATGATACATATTTACCAGAATGTCATTCAGGCCCACTCTAAGTGACGACTGAATCGACTTTAAGGAGCAGGATGAGGGATCTATCTAGGCCATTCATCTGCAAAATGAACGGCTCAGTGCAGCAGCTGATCTGTGCCATTCATATTGCAGATGGATAGTCTAGATAGACCGCTCAACCTAGGTGCTCCACATAAAATCCGCATTAAGTGACTAGCGTTGGGTGGTAGAATCTAGGCAAACAAATGTTTTTGGGTAAATCCATCTTAATTTCATAATTTCACATCAAAGTTGTTTAATATATTCAACAAAAAATTAAACTTTTTTATGCAATGTTAATTGTTTCGTCTATTTTGTATTGTACCTCTATTACAATTGTGAGGCTTTTATTACCACACATGCATCTTACGCTCTTCAAAAACTATTAGGTATTTCATTGTAATTGATGATGTATGGAGTGAAGAAGCATGGAAAACATTCAAGGTGCTCTGATTGACAACAATCTTCGGAGCAAAGTTATCATTACAACCCGCAATGTTGGTGTGGCTGAGTTCTCTTCAGTTGATGGAGATATGCATGAACTAGATTCTCTCTTACAAGGACTCCATAAGGTTGTTTTCCAAAAGAATATTTAATTCAGAAGATGGATTTCCTTCTGAACTAGAGGAGGTAACAATCAAACTTTTGAAGAAGTGTGGCGGGATACCATTAGCTATAATTACTATAGCTAGTTTGGCCAGTATACCGAATAAATCAAAGTATGAGTGGTATCGTGTTTACAAATCAATGGGTTCTGGACTTGAAAAAGATAAGAGTCTAGGGAACATGCTAGATATATTATACCTTAGCTATAATGATCTGCCATCCTATCTAAAGCCTTGCCTATTGCATTTAAACCTGTTCCCCGAGGATTCTACGATCAGAAAAGATAATTTGATATGCCTTTGGATAGCAAAAGGTTTCCTTAATCGAGATTGGGGGGTCAATTTACATGATCTTGGAGAGAGGTATTTTAATGAGCTTGTTAATAGGATTATAGGAGCATGATTCAGTCACTAGGCATAGATGAAGCCGGCATTGCATTGGCTTGCCGAGTACATGATATGATACTTGATCTGATCATTTCTATTTCGGATCAAGAAAATTTTGTGACTATATCAGGAGATCCGAACCACATATGTTCAACAAGCAAGATCCGTCATTTGTCGCTGCAAGGAAGCATGGTAGTTAGAAAAAAGGAAGCTAGCAAGGATAAGAAAGTGATGCGGCCAACGACGGTGGATATGTCCCATGTCAGAACACTCATTGCACTAGGTGATGCCTTTGAGTGGATGCAACCTCTGTCAAGATTTTCAGTTCTCCGTGCACTAGTTTTGGAATGCTTTCCCATTAATAATAATAATCATCATCATCATCATCTTAAGGATCTAGGCAGTTTGCATCACCTGAGATACCTGGAAATACGAGGCAAGTTTGAAGCAGATCTCCTACAAGCAATTGGAAATCTTAAGCATCTGAATACTTTGTATTTTTCGGGGACATCCATAAAAGAACTTCCAGCAAGTATTGTTCAGTTAAGAGAACTTGAAAGTCTGATGACAGGTCAAGGGGTCAAGTTTCCTGATGGAATTGGGAATCTAGTGTCCCTGCAACAGCTTGAGGTTGATGCGACAGGATCACCACAGACTCTGGCTGAGCTCGGTAATCTTACTAGATTGCGGTTGTTGAGAGTAATTGAGTTATCTGACGACAGCGAGAAAAGCGTGAAGAATTTTCTCCAAAGCCTATCCAACCTACACAACATTCACACTTTGTACATACTTAATGGTAAAGAAAAGATATGTTCTCTAGACTGCATGCCAGATCAATGGAGCAGCCCTGCACATCTGCAATATTTTTATACGTCAAATTTAATCATGACAAAGTTGCCACGGTGGTTTTCCTCCCTATTCAAACTCTCCTGCTTATCCATTGAGGTCAATAAGCTAAGACAGGATGATGTTGAACTGCTTGAAGCATTATCCGTACTACGCTTTCTTGATCTAGCAGTAGGTTTCGATGGTACCACAGAAGAACGGTTGGTCATTGGTATTGATCATCCCTTCGGCTCTCTAACAGATTTTAAGTTTAAGCACTTCGCAAGATGTTGGCTGGTGTTTGGTCATGGAGTGATGCTGCCAACGACGGTGGATATGTCAAATGTAAGAACACTCATTGCGCTAGGTGATGCCTTTGAGTGGATGCCACCTCTGTCAAGATTTTCAGTTCTCCGTGCACTAGTTTTGGAATGCTTTCCCATTAATAATAATAATAATAATAATAATAATAATAATAATAATAATAATAATAATAATAACAACAACAACAACAACAACAACAACAACAACAACAATAATAATAATAATAATAATAATAATAATAATAATAATAATAATCTTAAGGATCTAGGCATTTTGCATCACCTGAGATATCTGGAAATACGAGGCAAGTTTGAAGCAGATCTTAAGCATCTGAATACTTTGTATTTGTCGGGGACATCCATAAAAGAACTTCCAGCAAGTATTGTTCAGTTAAGAGAACTGGAATGTCTGATGACGGGTGGTGGGGTCAAGTTTCCTGATGGGATTGGGAGTCTAGGGTCCCTGCAACAGCTTGAGCTTGATGTGACAGGATCACCACAGACTCTGGCTGAGCTCGGTAATCTTACTAGATTGCGGTTGTTGATAGTAATTGGGTTATCTGACGACAGCAAGAATTGCGTGAAGAATTTTCTCCAGAGCCTATCCAACCTACACAACATTCACACTTTGTACATACTTAATGGTAAAGAAAAGATATGTTCTCTAGACTGCATGCCAGATCAATGGAGCCGCCCTACACATCTGCAATATTTTCATACGTCTAATTTAATCATGACAAAGTTGCCACGGTGGTTTTCCTCCCTATCCAAACTCTCCTGCTTATCCATTGAGGTCAATATGCTAAGACAGGATGATGTTAAACTGCTTGGAGCATTATCCGTACTACGTTTTCTTGATCTAGCAGTAGGTTTCGATGGTACCACAGAAGAACGGTTGGTCATTGGTATTGATCATCCCTTCGGTTCTCTAACAGATTTTATGTTTAAGCACTTCGCAAGATGCTGGCTGGTGTTTGGTCAAGGAGTGATGCCAAAGCTTCAGAGGCTTAAGTTGCACTTCAGAGTACAGAAGAGAGAAGGTGGTGCCTTCGATGTTGGCTTGGAGAAACTGACTTCCCTTAAACAAGTCCTGGTCTAAGTTAACGGTATTGGTGCCACGGTGGCTAAGGTGGAGGATGCAGAGGCCAAATTCAGGGATGCGATTGACAAGCACCAGATCCATCCAACTCTTGAGCTGTCAAGGAAAGATGAGTTCGGAATGGTAGATTATGTGGAACAAATATCCATGCCAAGGCTAAGGTAAGAAAATCGTCCGCCCGGTGAATTGACATGCTAGTACACATGCTCGTTTGTATCGTGCTTGCTGACTTATTGGTGCTTTTGCCCATGTGCTTGCCTGTCGGCCAGATCGAATTTGCAGGCTATATTCGCTGAACGCGGTATCAGCCACACAGCTGGTCTTAGGCTTCAGAGATAAGGGTAACAATTTTGTCTCTCTTGATTTCTGTGTATACACGCTTCTCTCGTTTGCTGATGTGTCCTTGGCTTTCCCTGTGCGCTCGTCATTTAGTTGTTCGATTCTCCATGATGGTAGCAACCATGGTGTGGTGAGGCTTCAGATCAAAGGTAACAAATCTGTCTCCATTGGCTTTTCCATGTATACACACTTCTTTCTTTTTCCTTCAGTTTGATATTTCGTTGCTTTTCCTTTTGCAGCTTGAAAATGGATGGGGCTAGCAGGCTTCTTTTTTATATATATTTCATTTCAAAAATCAAAACTAACTGTCCCTTATTTTCTGCCGTCCTCCCATTTTTCCATATCTCCAGCGTGTGCCTGCTTATATTCATGAGTTTTGCTTCCATCATCAGCTCATTGTTTTCTGTTCCCCTTTGTTTACTACAACTATTCCATTTTTGAAGCACATTTCACTTCATCTCAATATTTTCCCCTCTTCCTTTTTTTTTCCTGGCTCCAATCAACTAGATCTTGTGATAAAAACTCAATTGGAAAACATTATGTCCTTTGTTATCCATTCAATATCTGCACAAAGAAACCAAAAACAAATCCTCTCTTTTTGTGATCCATCGAAAATATGCTGTCTGTTATAGTTTAAGCCAAAAACTAGTTTCTTTCACATAATAAAAGTTAATCCCCTCTCCTATTATCCAAGGCTCCTGGTTATGCTTAATAATATTTGTCCAGCGATATAATCATTTATGCAAAAAGAAAAAAACCCACCCATTTCCTATCTTTTAAATCCAAAGAAAAATTCATCAAAACATTTGTTCTGTGCTATCATGTATTAAAAAACATTTGCCACTCCCAGGTGGGGCCTCGGAGCAGTGAGTGTGAGGTCTGCATCAGAACTCTGATGTCCTGAAATCAACAGGAAACACCATTGTCTTCAACTATTGATGATCTTGTTATCAATCATGCTTAGGCAGAGTAGCTAGTAGAGCCTCTTTGGCACGGCTTCTGCACTAGATTATGGATTCTCACACTATAACTACAGTAAAAACACTGTAGCAGAAGCCGTTTTTGTTCAGAATCCATGAGCTGCGAAAACGAAAACGTAGCTTTTCGTGGATTTTGGTAGTGTAGCCACAATAGGTATAGTGTCACTACAGTAGCAAAATCCGTTTTCCACAATCCGCACCAAACAGGCCCTAAATGTGAGGAATATCAAAACTCCTAAAAACTAGTAAGGTGCTTGACATAGAGTATGTTAAAGCGACAGTGTTGACAACAATACATGGTTTAAAAAAAACTAAAAATTTTGAAAAATACAGATTATGGCCATCGCTCAGGCGATTCCATTAATAAAGAAAATAAAAGCACCGCCCAGGCAACCCCCCAAAACAAACACATGCACTGGAGCAATTCAGCTCATTGCAGCTCCCAGGTAATCTCTTTGGAGGCACAGACATTTAAGTACACAAGTGCTGCCCGACATACATAAAAGAAGAACTATCTTTTTATTGCACTCATTTAATACTTGGCTCTTGAATCTACATCATGATTCCTGCCTGCACACAAGCTCACCAAAGCTCATCCTCAAATATGTACTCCTCATCAGCTTCATCGTGTAGCTTAACAGGAAGAGATTCATCGGAGGAGTCATCGTCGTACATGTAGGGAAATACCGTGTCTGGACTGCCTGTCATATGCACCAATGATAAGGTGCTTTTTTGATACGGCTGCTCATCAATATTAACTAAATAATATACGATTAACTAACATTCTCCATACCATTTTCGTCCGGCTCTAGTGGACTGCAGAAATATATCTTCCTTCTGAATATCTCTTTCACCTTGGCGAAATAGAGTACTGATGTCCAGTCCGCTGAACCTGTGCTTTTCATCATGACCGTAAAGTTGAAGTGGTGGAAAAATATGATCATAATTTTCAACACTGAAACATTGGCTTTGAAGATCATCAAGTTTGTAATCACAGCCCTGCAATAATAATTGTTAGTGCAAGCATTCTGCAGTCGAAAGATCTCAAACCAAAGACACAAGCATTCTGCAGTTGAAAGATTTCATAGTCAGAGACACAAGCATTCTGAAGTCGAAAGATTTCACAATAAGAAACAAACCTTAAGATCATCTTTTTTTCAATGTATTTTTTGAAGAGGACATATCAGGTGCACATAGAGTATTTGGTGCACATGTGCACAAACTTCTTAGACCGTAAGATCTAATCTTGATGGCCTTAAATAATGGAAGTTTGGAAAGTCTCGGCTATAATTTTAGCAACCATAAATCCAGATTGTGTTTCCAAAAACATTTGCTTCATCAAAGGAAATTCCCATCTATGATTTTAGACGTGTAGATGCAATCCAATGGCTCTCAATGAGTTTGTGCACATATGCACCAAATACTTCTTGTGCAACTGATATTTCCCCTTTTTTGAATGCCACCATCACTTCTTCTCTCATCCATTTCTGCCCATTCTGTACAATTTGTTCTTTGGAATACTGTCCTGGTACCGGAACTGATCGAGCATATTCTGATGCCATCGCTGGCTGAGCATCCGATCTCTCTGGTGAAGATTGCTCAGACATTGCTTCATCCTCAACTACTCCAGCCCTAGCTCGAATAGATGTCCCAGAAGAATTGAAAAATCACACATAGCCTCCAAACTATAATATGTATGCACTTTGAAGTAATCCTTAATTTTGCGTACCTTCTGTGACCTAAGAGAAATTATGACCATAAATCAAACCAAACTTTTAAAATAAACACAGCAACAGAAAACTGGCCCTAAAACTACAGACGGAAGAGCTTCATTTATTCTTAGCCATATAGTGGAGTAATAGTAGGCACATAATTCTCAAGGGAAAAATAAGAACCAATAATCAAAGACAATAATTATCATGTATGTATCATGAAATGTGCTTGGGAGGCGCTAGCAACAATAGCAACACTTTCTAATGTGATGATGGTCACTGCTGCCCAACGTTGATAGGAAGCCACCACAACACTAGTTGTAAGAAACAAACCAATGCTGTCAAACAACATCTATTAGAGTAACAGAATTGGATGCATGATCATATACTTCGTTGAAATAGGTGGACATGCTTACCAGGATGATAGAGTATCCTCAGAAACTGATGGTGCATAATTGTAGTATCAAGTAGATCACTTCCCACGTCACTAGCATACACCACAACAATATATAGGTTAAAACAATTTAAGCACACAAAGTCGATCAAAATTATACCAATCTTCTTGCATAAACAATGTTGACTCTAATAATTCTTAAACAGAAAGTACTTATTAGTAAACTGAAGATTCGATGGTCGGCGTAGACAGTTAAAAATGGCCTTTTCATTAAAAGTTGCTACTAAACTGTAATTAGTTTTTTTGATAAGCATGCTACTAGAATGAACATAGGAGAAATCAATTGTGAACGAGCTTTCTCAGTTGCAGGCAATGATATTATTAGTGAAGATAGTGGTTGTGGTGACAGGGGACTATACAGTAAGGAATGAAATGAAGTTCCATGTTGTTAGAGTATATTTGGTAGTTTAGATAATGTATCTAAGACTTCCATATGTATCCGGAGAGGTGTCTTGCCCTCTAAGTCTTGTACTCTCATATTTACCGGCCGAGAGGCTCAATGCAATACAATTCATTTTATATGCAATCTATTCCTCTTACAC
>CM017442.1:37033577-37113528 GCA_007726485.1 Eragrostis curvula
GGTTGACAAGTGGGCCATATTATGACGATTCATATTTGTCATAAGTTTTGGTGTACAATAAAAAAAATTTGTTAATGACGATTCATATTTGTCATAACTATTGTGACGTTTATTTTTACCAACTATGACGCTTTTGTTTGTCATTATATAATGGCAACGTATCCTATGAGAACCAGGTTCGTATGAAAACTATGAGAACTTCAATCAGGGCCACATAATTTTGATCCAATGGGGCGCATGAATTCAGGTGGGAGGTAGGATTTGCAAAATCACTGCTCACTTAATCATAGTTTTGCAAATTCCCCCTCTCACCTCTCCCTATGCGTCACCCTTGGGTCAAGATCATCTGGTCTAGATTGGAGTTCTCATAGTTCTCACACGAACCTGGTTCTCATAGGATACGTTGCCTTATATAATGGCGTCTTGATTTATAACGATTTTGTGGCCAAATTTAATGACGGATTTCAGTTTTCGTCATAAAACAGCCGATTTTCTCAAAAACGTCATAAACCCAACGAGTTTTATGACGAAACGGTGTGTTGTCACGAGAAAAAACGTCATAGAAGCCCACAATTGTTGTAGTGATATATGTGTGACCCCGGCAATGTCCACAACAACACAAACGCACTACAGCGGCGGACCAAAACCAACTATAGCGGCGGTTCGGCTGGTCCGCCGCTACGCTTCCGTCGCTACAAATCAGGTTTGTAGCTGCGGACGAAAGGAACCGCTGCTACAGTGGGCATTTTCAGCGGCGGTCTATGTTTTGATCCGCCGCTGCTGTTGATTTGCAAAAACAAAAACAAAAATAGGCCCCAGAGCCCCATGTGGACCCGCCGTGGTGCAGGTCATCGTCCCGGCCACGTTGCCGTCCAGATTCGCAACGGTAGAGGACGGAAGAGGTCGTCGTCCCCGCGATGCCGTGGATGCCGCCGTGGAGGTCCTCGCATTGCCGTCAAGATCCGCGGAAGTGGTCATCGTCCCATGTCACCGCCGCGTTGTGGTGGACGCCGCCGTCGGGGTCCCCATGTTGCCGCTGTCTCCGCGCGTCCCGGCCTCACAGCGCCCCACCTCGCCGTCGTCGCGCGTCCCGGGCTTACCTCGGCCGGATCCTTCTATCTGTTTGCCACTGAACTTGAGCCTGTATCAGACCGGGGAATGAATAAAGCTCTGTTTACTTTCTGAAAGTGTTAACAATTTGAACCATTTTTACTGAACCCACAATTCAGTATTGTACTTTTAGCATGACAATTTCTTATGATAAAGAACGGAATACTGTATCCAATCAGCCAACTGTATGTTTATGCTTGATTATTACCCCATTCGTTTGATTGGTTACATATATATGTTTTGAGATTTAAACGCAAGATAAGTGTTTCCAGATATATGTCAGCGTTTCATCCGATGCGCTTGTTAACAGCAAAGGTTAGTAGTGCATTATATTTTGGTACAATGATAAGAAGTGATCGTAGTAGTTTCAGCTATAGTAGACAGTAGTAATGTATAATCCATTCCGATATTTATAGACTGCAGCGCCTTCTCCATACTATCTCACAAGCAAGTTGTCCACATCGATGTCGGCTGGGTTGGACGTTCTAATGGCTCCGGAGTGCTGTTCATCGGCAACGACTGGACACATACTCTGCTTCGTCCTGACATCGTGAGCATGGAGTTTTCTGCAGACTGCTTGTAATCACCGTCTCATAGTTATCTCCGCGCCAATGCACCATCACGTAGGCTTCGGTCGGCGAGTAATTTATCATGACCGGGAACTATCCTAGCAGTTCGCTGCATACTTAATTACACGTTAAAACTCCAATTGAACAGGAAATTCCTCGCAATGAAAAGAGACTCCTTGAGACTTTGATCCTTGCTCATGCAACAGAATTTATTTACTGCAAACGCATACCTGATTACTGGAACTGAACGGGGGAGCCAATATTTGTGTAGACGAATCAGAATATGTACTTTTCGTAAAAAAACAACAATCAGAATGTGTACATGTGCAGCATAACATGGTTCGTGGCCACGTTCGACAAGACGAATTCGAACCATGGTTGGCCACGAAGACCTGTTGTTATCCCTAGCAAACCTTGGCCCATTCAGACAGGGACTAACTCGAAGTGCAGAACTGTACTGACGAAATGTACAGGGGAGTGAAGCAGAGGAATATGTGGCGTAGCGTGAACGTGAATGAGGCTGCGTGGCGTGAGGGTTTACCAGCAAACCCTGGGGGTTCAACGTCTCAGTTGTTAGCGCCGGCGAGGAGCACTGGACGTGGAGGAGGACCCATTTGTCTCAAACAGCTCGGCCCAAGCCACGGATTTCCCTGATGGTTCATGCTTCACGCGGTGACTGTTACAAATAAACTTTGCCTTTTTTCTCAACAAAAATAAAAAATAAACTTGGCCTTAGTCAGTTCCTGGTCTGTTCGTGTGTATCGGGTCTGCGGTTCTGCGGTTGATTGGCACGTGCGTGCCTTGGTGGCCCGATCTGTTCCGCGTTGTACGCAGGCGCCAGGAGCAGAACACGGTCGGCATGACTCACAGCTCCAAACAGGCTGCCACCCAGTGCCAGATGATCTACGACGCCGTCGGATTAGCTTTCGACGCGATCAAGGCGTGCAGCTACGCCGCCAGGAAGGGGAAGGTGGCGGAGTAAACCCAAGATCAGCCGATCTGTCGGCTATTCAAGCTTGTACCTTGAAAACTTCGAGACAATAAATTGTTTCGTAGAATCTCAATTGCTCTGTCCACGGAGTATACTAGGGATGCGCGGCCTTTTTGCGAGGAGTGCCTGTTTGTCTGCAATGAGCATGACAAAAGGGCGAACGATCTCCCTATGTAGATTATAATAATCAGCAACCCGGGATATATTTATCTGGATACGGCACCCATATGCAGAAAAGTCATCATGTGCTTTCACGGTGAGAAACTGAAATCTCGCCCATATCAACATATCATTCTTTCAGTTTCAGCACCAGCGCGAACAGGCCCGTGGCCTGGTGGCAAGGCGCCGGAGTGGCAGCCAGCCGGTCGGGGGTTAACCCCCGATCTCGCACCCGGCCGGGAATTTAGTTCCCGGGTAAAAAAATCTTCTCGTCTTCTCCGGATCAAAGCATATGGTAAAGACTCGCGCCGGAGCTCACAACGGCCAGCGGAGTCCTTATGTAGGATCGGGGAGGGGGTTCGGGGGTTTTCTCGGCCTGCATGAGAGGCTCTTCTCCTTAGCAAAATGCCGTCGGGGACGGTCTTACCCCCGGCAGGTCAAGTTTTTTAGTTTCAGCACGAGCACCAGTAAAGTGGCAATGGAAGTTAAGGCAAGAAAAACATTTTCATTTGGCTTTTTCTTTATAATAGCACTTTGCCCGCGCGTTGCTATGGGACTAAATTTACAACATAAAGATCAAATATCTACTAATTTTCTATTAAACAATAGTGGTATGCCTATGCACTGAAAGAGAAAAGAATTAATGAGATTAGAATTTTTGACATGATGAATACAATGTAGTTAGATGAAAAAGACTTCAATTTCTAAAGGAACATTATTTGCTCCAGTAATAAAGTGCATCAAGTATGGTAATTCATTTTTTTTTTAAAAGAAACATAGACCATCCTCATGTGATTAAAGTTTATAGCATGGAAGAATTCTACATTCTTTTTTTTGTGACTTACTACATGTTCATTTTTTTTAAAAAAAAAAAGAAACATAAACCATCCTAAAGTTTATAACATGAAAGAATTTTGCATTCTTTTTTTTTTTTTACATACTACATGTTCAAATTGATTATGCTTATATTCATGTTAGGAAACATACGATTTATTAATTCACAAGATTAGATGTGATCATCCAGTGCAATAATATAAGACAATATATGGAATTTTTATTAAATAAATAAAAGCTAGGTAAAAAAAAGGACTGGAACATTACCTCATAATAGGCTGCCATCACAAGACGAGCAGGCCTGCATTTAATCTAGTACACTACCGTCTCAGCCTAACACACACCAGCCACAAAAGACAAGAGAAAACAAAAAGTGATTTGCAACGCTGTGGGCAAGAATCGAACCCGCGTCTCCCGCATGCAAAGTATCCGCCTTACAACAGATGCATTGTGGCTTCTGATTCTAAGAAGGATTCAAATTCTACAAATTTAAAAGAGCGGACAAGAGGGTATGAAACTCAAATCAAACTCAATTCAAATTCGACCCGTATTCAAAAGGCAGAGGTCTGAAAAATCCGGCTGACGAGCCTTTTTAGACTTATTAATTTTCTTTATATGATCACTTGAATACAAAGAAATGTTTTATGGTAATAGAGGTTTTGGTGTCAACAGTGAACTGCCCTCTGTTCGTTATCAGGTGGAAACGGTATCTTTGGGTGCAAGTTTTCGCAGCTATGCGATACTTCGTTACACATTGAATGGGACATTTCTCTTCCTGTTGTTAAGGAAAAAAAACTTGACATGCGGGGTAAGACAGCCACCAAGTATTTTTTGCATAGAGAAAAAATCACCGAACCTTTGCCCCATGCTTTCATAGTGGTACCGTGGCCAATGAGAAAACCACCAACGGCCTGAGCTGGGCCTTAGACCTGTGCTTCTGCGGGGTTGAGGTTATAGTACAACTTGACACAACGTCAGAGCTAACATATAAAAGATCAATGACCCCTAAAACACAACTGAATACTAAGACCACAGCACCAAGCCATTGTTTAATAGATGTTCAGTGAGAAGCTTATGTTCATGCATCAATCTTCTGAACCTCTTGCGGTTGGCCTCCCAAAATTATCACTGCAGAAATACACAAATTTTGAGAATAGCATTAGCTTGTCGAGGCATCAATCCCTGATTAATGTAGATTTGATTCGCACAAGGTAGCAACATGCTGGTGGCTAACAATAATCTGACATCAATATAGCAAAACAAATTGCTACTAATTGTTATCTAAAAATATACAAACAAGAATGACTTATATTAGCAGTTCACCACTTTAACAAGCACAGCTGATCAGTAAAAGAAGATCGGAATTGTGAGCTGTAATAACTGAAAAAAGAAAACCCAATTATTTTATAGCATCGTCAATGATAAAAGAAGACAGAGTAGAAAACTGTAGAAATCATAACACCATCCCATATTTCGATATAAACAATGGAGAGAAAAAAATTGTAAATGAGAAAAGTTGTTTCGTGTTAAACGTTATATAGAGGGATGTGTGATACTAGTGCGGTAGTGCCTGGTGTGATGAAGCTCATGTAGATGGTCATGACGCGAATGTGGGATGGGCACTGGGCCGAGTCGTTGAACTCACGACCATGCTTCCTGAGAGTGCTTTCCCAACCGATTCTAATGTGATTGGAGGTCCCACTGAGGTGTTTGGAGTTGCAGATCATATTGGTGTTCTTCTTTTGTGGTCCCGTGCAGACGGTCTCTTCATCATCGATTTAAAGTCCGGACAGGCTTCCAAGATATATCAGGGCAACAATTTACTCTCCAGCGTTATCCCCTACATGAGCTTCTACACACCAGGCACTAGTATCAACGACTCGGCCATCCCGAGCCCACCATCCTCTGCAACCACGAGAGCAATGCGCCTATAACAGCATAACATTGGTCGACGGATCATGGACAATTCTCGTGTGCCCAAATTGTATGAAACGATGAATTTGGAGCCCGAGATCACGAAGTAGAGCGTATTGCCCACAAGAGCACTACTAGATTCACTATTGCGTCCATATTGGACATCATCGGGACCAGCAGTGTAGGCCGGTTTGCTCCATGAGCCACTCTCTGAAGATCAGTAGAGACGGACAAAGTTCTGGTCGTCGTCTTCGGTGCTCCCCACGAAGACGATCGTGAACGATCCCCGGTGGCAGTCATTGTGGTCACAGCTGCCGCCTGCGCTTGCGGCGCCGCAGAGCACCGCCGCGTTCCAGCATAGGGACTGTGCAGGTAGCCTTGGTACTTCCGTTCGCTCGTCCGTGATGGGGTCCCAGACCTCGAAGTCATGGTGCGAGGCGACGAACGACCGCCTAGTATAGACCGGCTTGTGGAGAAGGACGCGGCCGTGGCGAGCGTCGATCGCGGCCCAGTCCTCGCGGAGGGCGCAGGGTCGGCGGAACCAGGTGACGGTGGGCACGAACCGGATTGTTGGTTTACTGAGGCTGATGCTGGAGCTCTCGACGACGTCGACGTTGCATAGGAGGCCCAGCATGGCGGGTGTGCGGCGGAACGCATGGAACCTTCGGTGGAATCCGGGGTCGGAGACGAGACGGTGCCATCGCTTACAGACGAGCGCGGCGTGGACGAGGCGTGCGGGGTCGTCGGCCGCCAAGCGGAAGAGAATCTCTTTCAGGAGCTCGTCGACCAGCGCGGGGACCATCCTGCTTGCTTGCTGTGGCGTGGCGGCAGAGCGAGGGGCTTGGTCGCCAGAAGCACCGAAACTGCCCAGCGAGAAGAAAAAAAAGGGACGGACGATCCGACCTCGTTTGTATGGATGGCTCTTTGCATTTATTAGAGCGTGTTGTTGCTGGATTGCTCCTTGAATCCGATCCGCAATTGCTGAAGCAGCAGAAAGCTATATTACTCACCAGTCAAGGTATCGAGTTCGGATTCCATGTATATGCCGACTACATGGTAGAGTTCCATGCATGTGATCAGGCAATCTCGAACTCCAAGGCATGCATCTTAGCTTTCTGAGCTGCTCTGCTCAATAAACGAATAGAAGAGTAGCAAGTTTCGACGGATACTCTGCTTTATCTCCTGACCAGGTGCGCCTGTTTTGTCTGTGATGACAATGGTAAACGATCTCCATTAGCAGGTTAGTTATAATAAGACCAAAATGGCACCAAGAGTTTTCTGCAGACAATGAAGCCGTGCAAGAGAACACACGTAGACACCATCACATCAATTGCCCATCAGCTGCTGCAGAATTAAATGGCATTCAGCTGATGCAGAATTAACTGATCCCTGATCAGATTAGCTTCCAGGAACTGATGTGCTGGTGCCCGAATAGCTAATTGGCTGTGGAACAGGTCTAAATACAGATTAGCTGATGCCCACTTAATTGACCACCAGTAAGCAATCTGAGGCATATATTGTGTATCTGCCTCCAGTTAGTACTACTATGCAGCCTCCTGGTTCTGTTCATAGGAGATATGTCAGCCTTCAGATTGAAGTCATCAGATCAAGCTGTATAATACATGCATGTGAGGGTTTTCATGCTAATGTTGCTCTTGCAAGTGGTGCTAGTTTAATTGCAGTGATCGATCTCAAATGATTAACTAATTGGTCCAGGCTAATATTCAATTTCCAATCAACGATGATAGACTAATGTTCCATACAAAAAAACCACCCAATTATCTACGGCCAACATACTAAGACACACCAACTCAGTAATATTTGTAGTACTGTTCTGCTATAAAACTCATACAGATTACCATTTCCATCACTAACCACCAAGTTTGGCCGCATCGTCCGAGAAATCTCCACATGAGTGTCTTAAGTTTTTTGAGCACGTGAAGAACTCAAACTCGGCCCTTCACTTTTAGAGGTCAGACTTAGTACTGCAGAAATACACAAATTTCAAAGTAATATGAGCTAGTCGATTAATAAATATCCCCTCACTGAAATTTTTACAAGCAAGTGCAAGGGACCAACAAGTTGCTGCCAATGGCTACCTAAACATAGCAACCAACACACGTTATATGGGCAGCTTCACTAGTCAACAAGCACAGTTAACAATATATCATTGTTCCTGATAAGAGATAAGCGACGATGTACAGGTTTCACGCTTCATAAACTTACTTTAGTTGTGCACATATATTATCAACGATATTTACAAGAATGTTAACACCTAAAAGGTGCCCAAATAGAAGGATCACAGTTTCATATGACCTCAGAAAATTCTACTTCCATATCTTCATTGTTCTTGAACACACATTTCATATTTACTATTTGTTGAACAGTGTGAAACCATCAACAATGAAATATATTGCGGGTTAAAGATAGAGAAGCGGCATGAGGTTAGTACCTGGAGTGCCGAAGCTCATGTAGGGTATAATGCGAGAGTGGCAATCACCTGGGCATACATTGACAGCGCGTCCAGACTTAACATCAATGGTGAAGAGCCCGTCACGGGTCCGCAAGAGAAAGACACCAACAGCATCCGCAGCTCCAGCCACATGAGGCAAGGTATGGAAGATATTCGTAACTGAGAAGGCACTAGCAGGAAGCAGATTCTTGAGGTCAATGGCTCTGCTGTGTACCCATCTTGCATCTTCATCATGACCATCTTCCATCGACCACAGGTGGAGCCTAGAGCCCTCAACAATTGCAAGCCCAAGTCCACCATCCGCTCTAGTCATGAGAGAAATACTATAACAAAAATGCGACAGCTGAACCACTGACATTTCCTTTGTACTCAAGTTGTACTTGAGGAGGCTTCGATTGTGCGAAAACTCAAAGTACAATGCGTTCCCCACAAGGACACCTGGCACATTCTTTAAACTGCCATTGTAGTCACAGAGGCTCCGAGGAGAGAAGGTTGGCTCGCTCCATGATCCGTCCTGAGACGAGTAGACGTGGACAAAAAACTGGTCGAATCTGGTGGTGCTCGCCACAAAGACGACGAGGAAGTCTCCGCGACGGCAGCCATGGTGGTCGTCACAGGCGCCGGTCGTGCGGCAACTGGTGTCGCAGAGCACCGCGGCGTTCCAGCAGTAGCACTTGGACAGGCCGGGTAGCTCCCTCCGCTCGTCCGTGGCAGGGTCCCAGACCATGAAGACATGGTGCATGACCTCGCCCCTGTGGAGGAGGACGCGGCCGTGACGGGCGTCGACGGCGTCCCAGTCGCGGAGCAGTTCGTCGGCGCTGGGCGGGCGGAACGAGGCGGTGGGGATGAATCGGGCCTTCGGCGCGAGGACGCCGTCGGGGTTGTCGGTGTTGCAGAGGAGGCCGAGCAGGGGTGCCGCCGCGCCGTGGAGATCGAGGTAGCGGCGGCGGAATTCGTGGCCGGCGATGAGGCGGCACCAGTCCTTGCAGACGAGCGCGGCGTGGACGAGGGGCGCGGGGTCGTCGGCGGGGAGGCGGAGGAAGATGTCTTCGAGGATGTCGTGCATCAGCTCCGGCGGCGGTCGCAGCGGCGGCGTCATGCTGCTTGCTGCGGAGGCGGAGATTAGGGTATGGTTCAGGCAGCGGCGAGAGAGAGATGGCGGCTGGCGAGCGCGAGTGGCCGGTCTCCGCACCTGGTTCGATTCGATCAGGTCGAGGGGGGTCCTGGTGACTGACTGATGGGTCCTGGAAGGGAGCGATTTTTTTTTTTTTTTTTTTTTTTTTGAGAATCCGAAAGGGAGCGAATTGCACGGCTCGGCTCGCACATCATTTGAAAAGCCCACATTAAAATCAATTGAAAAGAACCCATTCGATCTAAGTGATTAACTCAAGTAATTTTGCAGGAGCAAATAGTAGCTAGATATAAGTCACGAATCATCGCCTCCACCCACTCTCCGGCGTCTCTGCCCACTCCCTGCAACGCTCCAATTCGGCCCAATCTAGCCACTGCCACCTGCCATGCTTCCTCTCCTCCTCCAACGACGCGCCGACTACTGTCGCGCCCGCCCCTCGCCTGCTTCGCCTGACACCGACGCCAGGCTCCGCCCTGCTCCCTTACTTGGCGTCCCTTCCCCTCTTTCCTCCCCAGCTCCGTCCTGGCCGCCGCGTGCCCGTATCCATCCGCATCCCTGCTCAGTGCCATCCCCTTCTTTCTCCTCGCCGCAAGCTCCATTGTCATGGTCGCCACGCTCTCCTCTTCCACTGGAACATTCGTTCCAATGTATTGGAACTATTGTTCCCTTGTAATGGAACAATTGTTCCCAATTGATGGAACAATTTGTTCCATGTACTACTGGAGCAATTGTTCCAATTAATGTCCTGCGTCGACGTGCACAGCGGCGGGTGGGCGCGAGGAGCGGAGCTGGGCCGTAGTGGCACGCAGGCGTGATGCAGCCGTGGGACACGGTGAGGTGAAGAGGCATGAGGTTGATGAAGAGGAAGGCGGGCCACATGGCCCGACATGGGCCGCATGCTCCAGGAGGGAGGTGGGGTGGGCGGAGGGGAGAGCAACCCGATACAAGTTCCGAATTCATCTACTTGCAACTAGAGTTCCTTGTACACGGCAATCTTCACCGCACAAGCATATGCTATTTGAACCGAGGTAGTCAAATTTAAGGAAGGCCTTAAGCATTTGCTGTCTAGCACGAAAAGAACATTACACTATCACCAAGTCCAAAGGAAAACACAAACATTGTCCTACTCGAGCTCAACTACGGAAAAGGTTTGTTTATTGTTCACGGGAGAAGCCTCCGGCGAGGGTGGCGGCCTTCAGATCACTCCAGCGCTGTTCTTGATCGGGAGAGAGAGAATTTCGGGACTGGGTTAGGCTCACGGTGCGTTGGCTCGCGTGAGAGTGCCGCCCACGTTCCCTTTTATTGTGGCGCTGCGCGACCTGGGGCCGCAACCATGAGTTGGTTGCGCCTCCGATCATGGCGCGTGAATTGAGGATCACCGCTATTCTTCAAGAACGGCTCTGCATGCATGCGCGTTCAGTTAGCGTTAGGCTGGCAATTACATTTATCCTAACAATTACTTCTGAAAGGTGAGGAGCAGGGCAGTTGCGGAGGAGGGAAGAGAATGAAGGAGGTGGTGGAGGCCTCCATCCGGGACACGACGAGCGAGTGCGCATCGGCGGCGGCCTCGCCCAGGGCCACGGCGATCGAGCGCGCATCGGCGGTGCCATGGCGGCCTCGGCCTAGGACATGGGGAGCTAGCACGAATCGACAGCCGTCTCGGTGGAGAGGTCAGCGCACGAGCACGTCTTGCGCGAAGGCCTTGAGGCAGGCTCGCCGCGCTCCTCGGCAAGCTCCACGGTGAGGTCGAGCAGAGCAGCCGTGTTGCTGCTGTTCCTGCTGCGCTGGACATCGGGGCTGTAGAGAGACCGGGAGAAGAGAAGACAGGAGCAGCGTCAGTCGTCCGATGCAGCGGATGGTGGATCGACAGCTACTGCAATCGTGCAGTAAAATGTTGCTAAGTCAGCCGATCCGCGTCCGTGTTGGCCCTACAATATGCTGCTTCCTGCATCAATGGATGTCCGCCCTGTTACCCGGCAAAACGAGTTGCCGAATACCACAGATGATAAGTACCAGATCAACGCCCTGGCGAGCTTCTCGTTTCCGCGACAAACGAGCAAAGCTTCCTTGCTAACGTGAAGGAATACGAGTATTTTCCTCGACAAAATACTAAAGGAACGAAAAGAACAGTAGATGCAAACGAAACTTGGATTGTATTGTGTCGTCCTTGTTTACAAGCCTGGCTAGTATATATATAGAGTCGATTACAGGATATCTTATCTAAACTAACTAGTATCCCAACCGGACTCGGTCCTTTTCCTATCCCGTAACAGCTTCCTTCAGCGCCAAATCTAATTAATCCAATCGATTGTCTCCAAACCCACCACGACAACCACCCAGCCTGCATGCACCGACCTGTGCACCTTTTCCAATTGGTTGTCTTTCACAACGCCATGCAAACCACACCGGCCAGCCGCAATACAGAATGCATCCACCAAACACCTGTACCAAATTTTGTGTCCAACATATGCCCCCCTGCTCTTTTGACAAACAAATTGATTTGTCGAAAGGCACTTCTCAACACTAAGACCCTTCACGCAGTTTGCCAAACACTAGGGAAATACCTTTTTAAATACTTCCCATTGAGCGCCTTAGGCAAGCCTTTGCCTTGCAAATCTTCAACAAAATATGCATTACCAGGCACAATACCAGTTACCCTGAATGGACCTTCCCACCCAGGCGACCACTTTCCAAATTTGTTGCTGCGATGTCCCACTGGCAAAACTGTCTTCCAAACCAAGTCTCCCAACTGAAAAAACTTCTCTCGAACATTCTTATTATAAGCTCTTGCCACCTTCAACTTCTCCTTTTCTATTTCCTTCAATGCTTTCAACCGATCTTCCTGAACTCCATCTATTCGCTCCATCATAGCCTCTCTGTACTCATCCTCTGACAACTCACTCTGCTTCATCACCCGAACAGATTGCGAATTAATTTCCACCGGCAACACCGCTTCCTGTCCGTATACTAATTCAAACGGCGTCACCTTGGTAGCTCCTCGCTTTGACACTCTATAAGCCCATAAAGCTTCCATCAAAACTTCATGCCACCGCCTAGGAGTCTCTTCTATCTTCCGTTTAATAAGTTTAATCAAACCTTTGTTACTCGCCTCAGCCTGTCCATTGGCCCGTGCATAATAAGGAGATGAATTTAACAACTTGATCCCCAATGACCCAGCAAACTCCTTGAATTGTTGTGACATGAACGCTGGCCCTTGATCAGTCGTCAATGATTGCGGAATCCCAAACCGATATATGATATTTTCCATGACAAACTGAATCAATTCTTTATGCGTCATATTCTTCAATGGTACCGCTTCTGTCCACTTAGTAAAATAATCTGTGGCCACTAAAACAAACCGGTGTCCCTTCGATGATGCCGGATGAATCTCTCCCACAAAATCTAAACCCCATCCTCTGAACGGCCATGGCTTTATAATTGGATGCAACATACTTGCTGGTGCTGACTGAATATCTCCAAATTTTTGGCATGCTTCACACCCCCGAAAATACCTAAAACAATCATCCACCATGCTTGGCCAGTAAAATCCCGCTCGCCTCAATGCCCACTTCATCGTATGTGCCGATTGATGCGTGCCACACATTCCCTCATGCACCTCTCCCATCGCCACCCTTGATTGTTCTTCCCCTAAGCACTTAAGTAAGACGCCATCTATAGTCCTCCGATACAACTCACCATCCAGAAGTGTATATTTCAACACCTGCCGCCGAAGCTTCCTATCCTTTATGTTCCCAGGATCTTGTAGACAATAAATTAATGGCAAACGCCAATCCTGCTCGCCTTTTCCCACTGCTGGCCCGGCTTGATAACTTATGTCGCCTGGACCATTATGCAATAGCTCAGTCGCTTGAATACCCGGTCGACCTGAACCATCGCTTTCCACCTCTGCCCTATCACCACCCTGTTGCAACCCGGCCACTTGCATCCCTTGACCTGGATTGCCATTGCCTGATTCTTCCATCACTTCACCAACCAATAACTTAGTATCAACTGCTAACAGCCCGGCCTGCAGCATGTATTGGCCTGGACTGCCGCATGCACCAGTATCCATACCTTTTTTGCAATAAAACTCCACCTGCTCAGCCTCATGCAATCCACGGCCTGAACAATTATCACTACCTCGCTCAACCTGCCCGGTCTCGCGTGTTCCACGACCTGGACAGCCGCCATTATTTGTCCTGAGCTGCCCGACCTCAAACGTTTCACGGCCCGAACAGCCCCCATCGCACATATCTCGCTGCTCCGCTTCATATTTCAGACAACCATGAAAACCCCATTGCTCGACCCTTGATAAATCATGGCCTGAACAATGGTGCTGCTCAGCTTCATATTTCAGACAACCAGAACAGCTACCACCATGAAAACCCCATTGCTCGACCTTTGATAAATCACGGCCTGAACAATGGTTGCCCCCCGTGTCTTCTCCAGCAAATATGTTATGTAAATCATCCTGCACAAAAAACATACCCTTCTCTATCCGAAAACCTGATGCTTGCTGTGCCAATGAATTAGCCTGCTCATTATCATGCCTCGGAATATGATATATAACAAAAGTGTCAAACGTCCTAATCACATCCCAGCACTTTTCTAAATAAGATCTCAAAATTCCATCTAAACACTGACACTCGCCTCTTACCTGTTGCACAACCAGTTTAGAGTCCCCAAATGCCTCTACATCTTTTATTCCTGCACGCCACAAATGTTCCAACCCCAAAAGCAACGCCTCATATTCGATTTGATTATTAGTACAAGTATGTTCTATCCTGACTGCTACCTCATGCACTAAACCATTCGGAGATTTTAATATATAACCAGCACCCTGCCCCTCCTTGCACACTGACCCATCAAAAAACAAACGCCAAGGAACCACCTGTATGCAGTCCACTCCTACAGACATATCTATACTATGATCAGTAACAAAATCAGCCAAAATTTGTCCCTTCATGGCACGCAACGGTTGATAACTTAATTCATATTCTATTAATGCATATGCCCATTTTCCAACCCTTCCACTAAGCACAGGTTTATGAATCATGTATTTGATTATATCAGCTTGGCACACAACAACACATGAACTCGACAATAAATAATGACGTAGTTTAGTGCATGCAAAGTACAAAGATAAACATAATTTTTCTATGAATGCATACCTGGTTTCAGCATCTATTAACCGGCGACTTAAGTAAGCCACCACGTGTTCCTTTCCTTCATGCTCCTGAATCAACACTGCCCCCACAGCCTTCTCCTGCGCTGCAATATACATCTTGAAAGGCACACCAGCCTTGGGCGCCTTTAGCACCGGCGGCCGAGACAAATATTTCTTAATATTATTAAACGCTTCCCTCTGCTCATTCCCCCATACAAACTCCGCCTCATGCTTGAGCCGTAGCAGTGGTGTAAAAGCTTCTATTTTTCCCGCCAAATTTGATATGAACCGCCTCAAAAAATTTATTTTTCCCAATAATTTCTGCACGTCCCTCTTACACGTTGGTTCTCCCAAATCATTGATTGCTTTTATCTTCTTAGGATCTATTTCAATGCCGTGCCGATGCACTATGAAACCCAAAAACTTACCAGCAGTCACGCCAAATGCACACTTCAATGGATTCATTTTTAAATTATATTTACGCATCCTCTCAAAAACCAACCTCAAATCTGCCAAATGCCCCCCAAAATCTTTGGATTTGACAACAATATCATCAATATAAATCTCAACTATAATACCCAGAATGTCATGAAAAATCAAATTCATTGCTCTCTGATATGTCGCACCCGCATTTTTTAAACCAAACGTCATTACCACCCACTCAAACAATCCAACAAATCCCGGGCATTTAAAAGCAGTTTTATACACGTCCTCAAGCGCCATAAAAATTTGGTGATAACCTGCATTCCCGTCCAAAAAACTTATCACTTGATTCCCTGAAGCGTCATTTATTAATGCATCAGCAATAGGCATAGGATACTCATCCTTCGGCGTCGCCCTATTCAAATTCCTAAAATCGATACACACCCGAATCTGCCCCGTATTCTTTTTCTCAACTGGAACTATACTAGATATCCACTCCGCGTACCTGCATGGCCTTATAAAATTAGCCTTAAGCAATCTGTTTATTTCCTCTTTCACTTTATCAATGACAACTGGATTAAAACGTCGATTAGACTGCTTGTACGGATGAAAACCATGCTTAATCGGCAACTTGTGCTCCACCAAATTTCTATCTAACCCCGGCATCTCAGTATACTCCCACGCGAAACAATCTTTAAACTCCATGAGCAACTTACATAATTTCTCCTTATGCTCAGCCGGCAACCCTGCCTTAATGAAAGTATCTCGCGGCCTATCTCCTGACCCAATGTCCACCTCCTCCAACTCGTCGACAGCAGCAAACCCATGTCCCAACTTGCCAAGATCATCAAAATCCTCTACCACCTCACTCGCGCCGCAGGCCTCCGACCTGTACTGCTCCACCCTCTCCTCCAACCATTTCTTAGCATCAAACTGATCCATTAACACAAATGTTGTTAAGCCTAGCTATTTCAGCTGGCCTTACATGAATAGGCACGAAACCACCTTCCTCCACGCTCACAAAATCAAAACCAGACAAATCCCTCCCTGACAAACACGCCATCTCACCATGCTGCCATTCTGTAGCTTCCATCGTTGCTACGCACTGCACGTCCTCGGCCGACACAACCTCTACCTCATTCCCGATCCATTGAATAAGACATTGATGAAGTGTAGACGGAACACAACAGTTTGCATGTATCCAGTCTCGTCCTAGAAGCGCATTATACCGTCCTTTCACATCTACCACAAAAAACGCTGTAGGGATCGTCTTATTGCCCACCGTGAATTCTACCGACAAAACTCCCATGGTCTTCGCTGGCTCCCCCGAAAACCCACTAAGGCTCATGTTAGTCTTAAGCAACTCGTCCTCCCGAAAACCCAACTTTGAGAACGTTGACAGTGGCATGACATTCACAGCGGCTCCCCCATCTACCAAAATCCTGCCCATCGGCTTGCCCGCGACATGTCCGCGAATATGTAGTGGTTTTATATGCGTTCCTGATTCACTCGGCTTTTCAAACGTAGCTCGCTCCGCCCCCAACGCTAACTCCGCGACATCACTTTCAGGCGCCATGAACTCCTTAGGCAAAACAAACACCATGTTGATGTCAACATTGTGCGAACACGCGCCCTCGTCAGTCCTAGCTGGACTACCATCACTTCCCTCGTCACTCTCCTCCTCCCTTGCCAAGCGCTTCTCCCTCCATGTCTTCTGTGGTTTAGTCATCGGACGGTGAATATTAAACCACCTATCACGTTCCTCCTCCGCTTGCCGTGCTAGCTTTTCTTGTGTTCTCAAACGCTGCACTTGCCTTTTCTGTCCACGGCTCAGACCAGCAGGACACCACGACTCCTCAGGCTGAGTGCCGGGTGCAGTCCACCTCCAACTCTGATTACTTAACTGATCCTGTATGCTAACAGCTCCAACATCACGCTTCAATTTCTTCCCGCTGCTCTCACCCAAAACCTGCTCACTACCAGCCACTTCCGTACTAGCCAATTCCTCTTGTGCATGCTTGGTAGCACTAAATTTACCTACTGCCTCATGTCTTAGGCTGTGATCGTCAAGCGCGACTGACCCAACTGGACCATACCCGGGCACGAGACCCGGACCAACAACTCGACGCCTAGCAATGAACTCCATCCGCGCCGCTTTCTCCAGTGTGTCGTCATCCCTCTTGTAGCTGTCCCGTGTACACTTCCTGTTTTGCTCGATTACGGCGCTCGGCTTATGGTCCCGTCTTACTCCATCAAACCCACTGCTCACCTCCGGCACTATCTGACACTTGATACGACCAACTAGTATACTCTCACGTATTTTGCTCTCATCAACTCCAGCCAAGGGCGCTTCTTGCCTGAACACGTTCTCCCTGCTCTTGCGAACATACTGCCTTGTATCCACCACTTCCCTCGGTCGACCTCCAACACGTCGATCATCACCAAGCCGCCGGACCACACTTCCTCGATTCTGCATGCTATACTTCTCCATCAGGTACTTGGAAGTGGCTCTGAAAACTGGTCTGCGCCTCTTGCCTTCCTTCGTCTTCCATACATTAATTTCTGCACCTTTTGGCTTAATCATCCTAGCTTCAAGCTCCCTGTCAACCACAACGCTTTTCCCCTCTGTCGACCCGCACACCTGATCAGCACGTATGAGCACGCGCTTTCCCTCAAGGTTGATTGTGTTCACGGGAAATGGATCTTGATCAAGCTTCATCTTGTACCCTTCTCCGAAAGACAAACGCCCATCGCTCAAAGCTGACTGAATCTGACGCCGGAAGTAGTTACAATCATTAGTAGAATGTGAATAAGAATTGTGCCACTTGCAATAAGATTTTTTCCCAAGCTGCTCAACTTGAGGAATCGTGTGACCATCTCTTAGCCTAATAAGTTTGTTCTGCAGCAGCATATCAAAAATTTTATCGCACTTCGTCACATCAAACGTGTACTTCATCTCTTCCCTTTTTCCCGGAGCTGGTTTCAACACTGAGCAAGTAAACGCTTTACCCTTTGGCCCGTCAACCCACTCTGCCACACATATATCGGCCTCATCGTCACTACCCGAATCAGTTTCTAACTGGTTAACCGCCGCCCTATCTTTATCCCGAAACCTACTTTGATACTTATTCTCTTGAAGCCGACCCTCGCATGCTATCGCTCTTTGTAACAGCTGGTTGAGATCGTCAAACATTTGGTCTTCTAATTTTTCTCTCAACTGAGTCAACATACCAGCTAACGCCAAGTCAGCTAGATCCTTTTCTCCCAACGTGAGGCTGTAACACCTATTTCGAGTCGCCCTAAACCTCCTAATGTATTCAGAAACAGACTCCTGGTATTTCTGTCTAATGGAAGTGAGATGAGACAACCTAAGCTCTGTTTCCCCGTTGAAGAAATAATCGTGAAACTTTTCTTCAAGTCCTGCCCACGTGGTTATTGAATTAGGTGCTAGAGAAGTAAACCAATTGAAAGCCGTGCCTGACAAAGATAACGGGAACATCCTAACCCGATGTGCATCAACAATACCCGGATCATTAATATGTACTAAAAACTGCCCCACATGCTCGTATGTAGACTTAGTGTCTTCTCCTGTGAATTTAACAAACTCCGGTACCCTAAACCCCCGAGGATATGGTACAGTATCAAAATACTCAGGATAAGGTCGTTGGTATGTTCTAGCACGGTTCCTGGATTGGATGCCCAGCTCTCTAAGCGCCCTAGTAGTTTGATCTCTAATCCCTTCGGCCACAGGCACACCCCCGTTCCCAACGTTTTGAGGTGCTGGCCCATGAGCTATTGCTTGATAAAACGGCTGCTGCAAATTAGCATTAGCAACACGGTTCCCATAATTCTGATTAGGCACAGCTAGTGCCTCCGGTGCACGACACGCCTGCGCCTCATCATACACCTCCCGAGCCAACGTTCTGATCTGCCTAGGAAGACTGTTGTCTAAATCCTGCTTAAAAGCCCCCAACGCATTACGTACGTCTTCCCCTAAAGTGTGAGTTAGATGAGCAAGATCGTTCCCGTACTTACTAGCCACGGAAACATCGACAAAGTGAACTAAATCCTCTGGAGAGATAGGAACTGGTTGTACCTTCGTTGCCGAGACGCTGGCCGTGTCAGATTTCTTGATGACGCCGCCTCGTGTCTTCTGATAACACTCCAGCTTCCTCCTCCTGAGCTCTTCCATCTCCCGTTGGATCTCCTGTTCGATCTCCTCTTGATCTTTCTCCGGCAGCTCCTCAAACGCCACCGGGATGACATGCTTCCCGTCAATCTCGGAACTGCCAAGGGTTCCGTCAACCGCCTTCCCCGCCATGTCCGAGCCCGGCGATCGACAGTGATCGTCGATCCCCAGCGGAGTCGCCAAATATGTTACCCGGCAAAACGAGTTGCCGAATACCACAGATGATAAGTACCAGATCAACGCCCTGGTGAGCTTCTCGTTTCCGCGACAAACGAGCAAAGCTTCCTTGCTAACGTGAAGGAATACGAGTATTTTCCTCGACAAAATACTAAAGGAACGAAAAGAACAGTAGATGCAAACGAAACTTGGATTGTATTGTGTCGTCCTTGTTTACAAGCCTGGCTAGTATATATATAGAGTCGATTACAGGATATCTTATCTAAACTAACTAGTATCCCAACCGGACTCGGTCCTTTTCCTATCCCGTAACAGCTTCCTTCAGCGCCAAATCTAATTAATCCAATCGATTGTCTCCAAACCCACCACGACAACCACCCAGCCTGCATGCACCGACCTGTGCACCTTTTCCAATTGGTTGTCTTTCACAACGCCATGCAAACCACACCGGCCAGCCGCAATACAGAATGCATCCACCAAACACCTGTACCAAATTTTGTGTCCAACACGCTCTGTCGCTTTGGCATTTGGCTCAACAACGACATACCGGTGACCCGTGACATGTGAGTCAACGATCGGAGCAGCGAGCTAGTGGGGCCACTGGGCCACTGATGACTGCCCGTTGCCGACGCTGCCGTGTTTGTGCGTCATGGGTCAATTGTGTTGGACCGGCAGCGAGGTAGAACTGTAGGACCGAAAGCAAGCTGCGTCTCTGCAATCTGCAGCCGTCGTATAGAAGCGAGGTAAAGACCACCCCCGATTGGCAGGACAACAGACAACTCCGGCCCGATGACAACCAAGTTCGCGCGGGGCCCTCGTTTCAGTTGTTTGTTACAGTCGCACGTACAAAATCTTCAGCTCGCATCCTCTGGCCGCTGCCTGCCGCTGCCTATGTATTCAACGATCCGGATGGATCGATGTCTGCTTGCTGAATGGAATGGCGACCAGGACGGTTACCCCTCATGTCAAGTGCTCATCAAAATCGATTTAGTCCACCGGCAGGACGCTGGACTGCGGTGGCTCCCAGCCGCGGCCGTCGCACATCGCATCGCCATGCATACATCACACCATCCTGTGAAAGCTGTAGCCGTCTCCTTGTGCGCTCTCTAACACCTGAAATAATTAAAAACGGAAAAAAAAACGAATTCTCTTTGTCGTGGGCCTTTTGGACTGAACCCAGCAATAGTATAGGCCCAATTCGTGAGGGGAGACGAAGTCCAAGTCCAGCTGAACCAACCCCCCTTACCCTACTTTCTATTCCGATTCCTTTTCCATCGATCGAGCGCCGCCGTCTCGTTCTTCTTCTCCGTCATCGTCCTGGTCGCTGCTCACCATTGTCGGGACGTTTCTCTTCCTCCCTAAACCAGCGTCGCCCAGCAGAGGTGAAATCTACCCCAATCCAATTCGTGGCTTTAGGGTATTGCTCCCTGTTTGTTGGCTGCTAATTCCCTACCGGGCTGTACTGCAGTTGGGAAAAGGGAGACAAGGTCCAGGACCGGGTAAGAATCGAGGACGAAGGAGGAAGGGAACGTGATCTCTTCTAGGCAATGAGGCTTACCAATTTTAGCTTCCATTCTGTGATCAGAGAGGTCTTCAGGTTTCTTTTAAGATGGGAAAAAATCGAGAGTTTTTTGTTATTTTGGCCACGAAACCGAGCGGCTTCGCCCAAATAGCCACGAAACCGTGGACTTCGCTAAAATGGCTACGAAACCGTTGCGTCTCCTCTAAAATGACCATACTGGTTATATCAGCCAGTTTTTCGTTTCTTTTACTCTTTAAAGACACAGGAAAAGACAAAAGTGCCCCTGGTGCTATATGAAGCGTTATTCTCATGCTACTGATTATAGTGGAGAGTTTGCCGGCCAAAAAAAAAAAAAAAATCAACATGCATGCGCCAGCCACAGACAGGTAGCAAGGGCTCCCATGTATGCGCCAGCCACACATGCACCAGATATAAAATAAATAAAGCTACACATGCATGCGCCTGGGCATGAAGCCACACAGCCACCAGAAAATCATAGCACCAGACAACCACTTTCATGACAGAAATCCTTATGGTTCTTGACACAATTACGGTACAAATAGCATCCATACAAAGAGTTCTCACATAGTGCAGTCTCAACCATACATAAAAGTTAAACAACATGGTACACTAACAATTCGAACTCTAAGCACGTTTCAACTTCTTCTTTGGAGTCATCTTTTTGGCAACTTTCTTTTTTGGAGTTGGTTGCTTGGTAGGAGTTGAAGTGATGAGCTGAGAGGAACCACTTTCTTCCATCAACGCAGCAAGTCTCCTACATATACATGGCATGTTTAGCTTTGTTGTTACTGTTGACGGTAGCTATGCTCTATTAATTTAATTCAAGTTAAACCGCAAGCGCACGGTGTACCATTGCAGCATTTCACCTCGGAGTATTCCGGGGTATCGAATTTCCTGAGGGAAGCAACTCGGATAAAGTATATCGCTACTTGATAAAGACTTAGCTACAAGAATACTACTAATCCAATTACGGGGGTAAACTCAATGATAGAAATAGATAGGAGTGATTCACACTATCAAAGAGGTGTCAAGTCGCCAAGTCATAGGTAAGTAAATCTATTTGGTATAACGAGTGAGTGCAACGATTCCTAAGTGTTGGTAAAATGAGGTTCAAGTCCGAAGTTGATTCTAAATCTATGTCGATCTCACGAGGGCTGTCACCACCTCGATCTGATTCTACACTTAAGATAGAGTTCTTAGTCCTGTCGAGATTTATGGGGCACCTACTAACAAACCGAACGTGGACGACTTCAAGGGACGGACAAGGCTGTCACCACTTGCCGCCTACGGCCCCCGTGGGCTTTGCCGTATTCCGCAGCTAGTGCTAACCTAGGCACCACGCCTACGCAAACAACTAATATCTCGCCTAGCGCGCGCTCAAGCAAAGCGAGAAAGTAAGAAGACTCTTCGTGTTATTTGACGAAGAGAATTCCGACCGAGGAACGCTCAGCACAAGAACAATTATCCGCTAAAGATAACTTAAGGACTTTGCTCTAAATCAAGCAAGGCATATACTAGAACTTGCAAGATATAAATAAGGACCAACTTTATATTGATTTTCACTAAGTACTCGATACTTCGGAAAGAAAGATACAATGGATTCTTGCATACCAATTCCGAAGACGACTTTCGGAATCGGGGCGAGTGCCCGACTCGACTCTAACTCCAAATAGACTACATCCTAGACTCTAAATGGTGAACAAGACAAAAACTGGAACATCTGGACCTCTTCTTCAGTGGTTCTCCTCCTCCAAGTGTAGTGCCCCCACTTTTATAGTGCAAATAAGGCGGTTGGGTGCGTCGGCCGACCTATCTGGGGACGTCGACCGACCTTGGCAGGGTCGCCCGACCCTTGATCAGGGTCGGTTGCCCCTTTGACGGCTTGGATTGTGTCCCAGTGGCGGTTGGAAGGCGGTTGAGGAGGTCGGTTGGTCGGGAAATTCTCTGAAGCGTTGATTTGAGGCGGTGGAAGTTGGATGGGTTTGATTTGCGCTGAAGTGGACGTCGGGCGACGTGGTTGACACGTTGGGCAACGTGGGTGGCACGTCGGCCGACCCCAGACAGGTCATGCAACCCAGTCAGGGTCGTCCGAACCCCTCTGTGTCGCCCAACCTCCTCATGGTTGCCCGACGTAACTTGTGTCTTGGCAGCATATCTTCCGGTCGCCATAACTTCATCATCCGGAATCCAAATTGGGTGAACCATATGTCCGTTTCGATCGCATCAACGAGGGCTTCAACATGGTGTGCTCCATTCTGTGACTTGACCTCATCTTGTAGTTGGTTCTTATAGTGTTTTGCCATGATCCGGTGATCTTGTTTAGGACCGGGTGACGTAAGGGCGGTCACGTCACCCGGTGCTTCCCTTGTCCGTTTTCTTGATTTCTTTGCTTCATATGACCATGGAGACTTTGTGGAACATGTTGGATAAATTCCACGGCCATCGGACTTCATTAAGAACCGGGGGATGTAGATATGTTCACGTCACCCGGGGCTTCCCATAGTCGTTTGCCTCGGCACTTGGCTTTGTATGGTCATGCAGACGTTGTGTAGAACATTTCTTCAATTGCTTGACCATTTGGACTTCGTTTAGGACTGGGTGACGTAAGGGTGGTCACGTCACCCGAGCCTCGACCAACCGTTTTGTCTTTGTTACTTGTGTCCAATCTTCGTGATGTTGGGGTTTCACCATTTCTTTATTAAAAACACACCAAATTGCCTTGAACCCTACAAAACAATGGTGGATACACAACTTGTGAAACTAGGTTAGTAAATAAGTAAAATATGCCCATGGCCTTGTATTCTTACCTTTTTATTATCGGATTTAGGATGGAAATATTGGCGTTTAGCGACGCCAACAGTTACCATATATAAGTCTAAATTTATGTTTCGCACATATCTAGATTTTTTACCTTCTTGTTACCACACCAGGACTCTCTTGTATAATTGCTTTGATTGAGCTTGTGTCCCTAGTTGGTGTTGAAACTTCAGCAGGGAACCAATTTTTAGTAGTGTTCTTCCTTGGTTTTCTCTTCCTGCAAGATAACATGAACACAAGTAAGTAATTTCAGCGGGTTAAGAAATAAAAGCAACAAACTAGAAATCTCAACCTATATTTCAGCCACTTGCCTTTTTTTCGTTCCATTTAAAGGAAATTTGTACCTACTTTCCCTATGGCCAAATCCTTCACAATTCTTGCATTTGGTGGGGCCTTTAACCCTTTTCTTTTCTTTCTCCACGGGTTTCTTCTTACTACCACCTTCAAGAGCACCTTTAATTCTATTTTTCCTTTGGCGGCCAACACCTCTTTTACCAAGTGGAGCACCTAGCACACTTGCTAGGTCGACCTTTGGCCATTGTGCTTTGTCAGGAAGTGGCTCTATTATTCTCTTGTAAGCATTCTTGAACCTTGCAACAGAGTGGTACTCATTGACAAAATCCTCCATCTTTACATTCCTTTGTTCTTGTGCTGTTATTAAAGCCAAAGCATGCTGACATGGCTTACCTGTGTGCTGCCACTCTTCACATGAGCACTCATGTAGGTATGCTTTGACAACATGTCGTGTATTATTGGTAATGTTAACTACTTGTGCGGCATGACTTTCACAAAATGTCTAACTGATAAGTGCCCAAGCCCCCTAATTTGTGCAGTCAAGACATGTAGGATAGCCAGTAGTATCTTACCTTGCAGTTTGTGGAGACCTGAACGTCCGAAATGGAAAATCGGGTTATAAGAAAAGTTGTAGAGCGTCGCAAGATCTTTCCAACGCATATTTATTGAATTATTTCGTTGAGTATAGCCGGAGTTATAGACTTCTGAATTTTTACTGTGATGTCTGAAATTGTCTGAAAATCTTTACAGTTTCAGTTACGAGGTTCAGTTTTGAAAGCTATTTCACTGGTCTTAGAGGCCGAATTTTCTTTATAGTGCCAACTAAGTTTTGTAGTGTTTTCAATGATCTTTCCGTAGAGGGCTTGTACTCGGCTTTTGGCACGGTAGTTATGCAGTTACAATTCGTCAAAGTCAGTACCCTAAAACTGTCGGCAGAATCTGTACGTCAGTTTGCATGCAGAATTAGAGACAGTAAACGTTGAAATTAATTTATGTGACGAAAACCAAAGTTGTAGCTCTTGTCCTGCTGTTTCCAAAACTCTATTTATTTGCTATGTTATCTGTTGTAGAAAAAAATATACGAAAAAGAGAAGCAGTACTGTTTTGTTAGATGTTTGTTTCTATGCGGTTCTTTTGATTATGGGTGGGTTTCCGACGTAGGACGCTTCAAATTCAGTACCTATGTTTAAATTTGAGTTCTTGTACTGAGTTATGATTATGATTAGGTGGTGATCCTTCTAATCGCAATTGAAGCTTGTTGGTTGTCATCGTCGGAGGCAAGTAAATGTAGCGGTGGTTTGCTACCGTTTTGTCTTACTATTTTCATCACCTACATCTTAATATGCAGAACCATTGCCACTTAAATGCTAATCTGATCATGTTGGTTATATCTTGCTCTATAGCTATTTACATCAGGTTTTGCTTATTGCTATATCATTGTTGTTATACACATTCTATGATGAAGTTAAATTATGGAGACATGATTAATCACGCATGTGGCATATCACGAGCATCTCATGTTGCATTGAAGTTATGTCGCTAACCTATGGTTGCGACCGTACCGGTACGCATCGTACGTTCCCGAGGAGGAGTGCGATGTAAAAGTAGACATGGCATTGCATTCATATGCATTCATTGAAGTTATTAACATATAAATGTTATGGTGGAAAAGAAGTGGTTCTTATATACTCTCTTGAGTTTCTAATTCTAATTGCGGAGAAGATATTTGTGGTTACATGAAGATCGTTAATTCATTTATATTGAGGTCTTGTTAT
Organism: Eragrostis curvula; assembly: GCA_007726485.1. Lineage (NCBI taxonomy): Eukaryota > Viridiplantae > Streptophyta > Magnoliopsida > Poales > Poaceae > Eragrostis > Eragrostis curvula. The sequence continues at coordinate 37,059,145 of CM017442.1, forward strand.
ATGTGGATTCCTTAAATCGTTGTTTAATTTAACTTGTGGTTTAAATAGCTTGTTAAAACAATTTGCTTGCTGAGATGTTTCATCTCACTCTTGTTTAATCTTTCCAGGTACTTGATGAGTGATATGACAGAATGGGGATAGCTGCACATCTTCACTTCACAATAATTGTTTTAGCTATAAACCTCTTTAGTAATGAACAATGTTTAGTTTTAAGTGTCGGAGTCTATTTTTTTTATGAGGAGTGGTGGTTAAACTTAAAGTCATTATTCTTTTATTCCTATTAAGTTTATTTTCTAGCTAGTGTGATGCATATATTGTTATATTTATCTATACATGTTCTGCTTCCGCGTTGCTTATATTTACAAAGGAGATGCTGCCGAATTTCTATATTTTTAGTTGTATGCTGTTGTGATGGTTTTTGTCGTAACCCTAGGTTCCAGATATTCCGAACCCTATTTTAAGATTTTTCCGAAGATTTGTCTTGCACGACATGGTTTACGGGAAGGTTACGATCTCCTTGATAGATTCGGAGAAAGAACATTGTAGTTTAGAAAGGACTCTGGTAGGCGGTAACTGGCCTATAAATATTCATGTAACCTCTATGGGGAAATCTATCTGGCACCCTGCAAAACCCTAACGCAAAGGTTGCCACATTATACAAGATCGCATTGGACGTAGGGTTTTTATCCTTCGGGAAGCCTGAACCAGTATAAACCCTCTGCGTGTTCTTAAATTGATCTCGCTAACCACGTTGCTCCCACGATCCAAATATCTGCCAAACAACCCCGTTCAATCGGGTGACGACAGAGGCGCGCCAGGAAGGGGGGCAGCGTCGAGATTCCGTCAAGAGCATCAGATGGGATCCGCGAACAACATGAAGTTTCCTGTCGGCGCCGAGTTCCGCTTCGGATCTCTGACCTTTGTCGCCGACGGGAACGGAGATCTCCAGCAAGTCAACCCGCCAGAGGCGCAGGAGGCGCTTCTGGCGGAATTGGTGGCTTCGATCAACCTCAACGATGGAGCCGCCTCGGGGAAGCAAGAGACGACGTCTTCAGGAGCGCATATGCCGTTCGGGTTCATGAACTCGGCGGATGCGTTCCGGGAGGCTGCGACAGGGGTATGGGGCTCTCCTTCGGGAACCCTACCGGAGGCGGAATCCTCTTCGGATCCGATCTCTGGCTCTGCCCTAGAAGCGCAAGTCATCCAGGCAATATTGGAAGGACGTTACTTTCCGGGCTTCGGGATCGGGAGCCCGGACAGTGATGATGAATCATGGGACAGTGAAGATTGCCCCGAAGTTGGAGGAGATTCCGAAGATGAAGGCATCGATCCCTCTCGCCAAGTATACATGGCCGGGCGGGCTTCGGAGGCATCCTCCAGCAGCGCACCCACCATCAGATCTATCAGATCACAATCTCGAGCTCCGTCCGATGTCACGCCGCGCAACCTTGGTCCAGAGTTTGACGCCATTCGGCTTCAGACAACGCTGGAGTCGCTGAACCGGCTGGCTCCCGATGGTTCTCCCTTGGCCCCATTGGTACAACAAGTTGCCGAGATCGCGGGTCGCATCAATACGCCGCCGCCCGTGAACAATGTAGCAGCCCCAGCCGCTCTCGTCACCAATCTCCAGGGAAGGCTCGGACCAGTCAATAATGAAAGGCCTGCTGCATCTGAGCATGCGTCATCTTCTGATCGTCGAAGGCGACAAGGTCAACCCCTGGCGCCATCTGATGCCCGCCATGTCTTGAATCGACAGCGTGGGGCTCCTTCCGTCCACCAGCGCCTGGGAGGACGACCTTCACAAGCACCAAGACAACATTCTGAGTCCACAAGCACTCCTCACCTAGCATCTGCAACAGGGCCACCTGCTTACCAAGCCATTGGTTCCTATCTCCGATCAGTGCGATGGCCCGAGATGTTTAAGCCGAATATAGTGGAGAAATACGATGGTAGCACCGATCTCGGGGAGTTCCTGTCCATCTACTCCACGGTGATCGATGCAGCCGGAGGTGATGAAAGGGTCAAGTGCTGTTATCTACCCACCGTCCTAACTGGTGCTGCGCGAACGTGGTTGATGAATTTGCCACCCTATTCCTTTGATTCTTGGGCTGAGCTGACGAAGATCTTCAAAGGAAACTTCCAAGGCTCCTATACTCGCCGTGGCACGGTGGACCAGTTGAAGAACATCAGACAGAAGGCGGACGAGTCACTTCGGGACTACACGAAGCGCTTCTGCCAGATGAGAAACACCATCCCGAAGATCCATGACGTAGAGGTCATGGGAGCATATCGAGATGGATGCTTAGATGTGAAGACCATGGAAACGATCGCCGAAAAAGAGCCGACTACGGTCGCTAAGCTCTTCGACATTGCAGAATCTTGTGCTAAAGCGGCTGATGCTCGAGCACGCCTCAACGATGGCAAGGGTAAAGGTCCGAAGAAGAAGGCAGATGATCGTGAAGTCATGGCCGTTGAGCAGAAAGAAAGAGGAGAGGGACGCTTTCCCCAAAAGCGGGGTCGTGATCACGACCGCCCCGAAGACGTTGAAAAGTGGTGCCCCATTCATAGGCGCACCTCCCATGACTTCGATGACTGCTACAAGTACAAGGAGATGGAACGAAAACGCTTAGCAGAAGGGAAGATTAAGCTCCATGATGAAGATCGGGGGAATCATAGGAATAATGGTCCACATAGGGCTAAAAGGCAAGATCGTGAAGAGGATGAAGAGAGATACCCTGAGATCAACATGATCTTCGGGGGGAGTTCGGCCTTGTCGTCCCGAACATAGTATAAGAAGATCCAGCGAGAGGTGTTGATGGCTGAGCCTTGCTCCAAGAAGCTGGAATGGTCGGATACTCCAATCACCTTCGGCACTGAAGATCACCCGAAGAGTTTAATAAGTGGTCCTGAATTGCCGTTCGTCGCCAAGATCATTGTGCATCGAAACAAGATCGCGAAGACCCTGATCGACAATGGGAGTGGATTGAATCTCTTGATGAAGAAGACCTTCCTGCGAATGGGCCTGCCGCTCACCATGCTTACTCCGGTCGAAGGATCGTTTCATGGGATAGTTCCTGGGGTGTCATCTCGACCCCTAGGGAAAGTTCATCTGGAGGTATCTGTGGGGCCCAAGGAAAACAGAAGGTCGGAGGTTCTTACCTTCGAAGTAGCCGATTTTGACTCTGCCTACAACTGCATCTTAGGCAGGCCTTTCCTGTTCAAGTTCATGGCGGCAGCACACTTCGCATATGCCCAGCTGAAGATTTCTGGCCCGAACGGTGTGATCACCATTAATGCGGACCAATCGGAGGCGGTGAAGTGTGACCTTGATGCTCTCGTGTTAGCTAGACACTTCAAGGATGAGTCCCCGAAGGAGGAACCTCAAGCCAAAGCCCAGAAGGGAGATACATCGCAGACTCCGAAGGTCAAGGACACACCTCCTCCGGTGACCCCGAACAGCCAAATCTTGGCGTTAGCTTTGGCAACTAGTGGAGCCGCGAAGGAGGGCAACGTTGAGAAGAAGGATGTTAAACTCAGTGACACAGATCCCGCCAAGACGACCTACGTTGGCGCAGGCCTCCCCGACAAATAGGAAAGCGAGCTCGTGGCCTTCCTCCGGGAACATATCGACGTGTTTGCATGGAACCGTCTGATATGCCCGGGATCCCCAGGGAAGTCATCGAGCACAAATTGGGGATTGATCCGGCTTTCAATCCGGTAAAGCAGAAGCAAAGAAGATATACTCCAGATAAACGTGACGCCGTACATGAGGAAGTGACTAGGCTTCTTCAAGCCGGGTTCATTAGAACGGTCGACTATCCTGAATGGCTAGCCAATCCTGTATTAGTTCCAAAGCCTAATGGCTCATGGCGCATGTGCGTCGATTACACTAGCATGAATAAAGCTTGTCCGAAAGACGAGTACCCTCTTCCGAGGATAGATCAGATTGTAGACTCCACTTCTACTAGTGAATTATTGAGTTTTTTGGATGCTTACTCTGGGTATCACCAAATTAGTCTCAATGTTGATGATCAAGAGAAGACGGCGTTCATCACGCCCTTCGGAATCTTTTGTTATGTGACCATGCCCTTCGGGCTGAAGAATGCAGGTTGCACATATCAAAAGTGCGTGAACCTTGTCTTCGAGGAGCAGATCGGGAAGAACATCGAGGCTTACATTGATGACATCGTCGTTAAGCCTAAGAAGAAAGAGAATCTCCTCGATGACTTGAAGCAGACATTCGACAATCTGCGCAAGTACAAGATGAAGCTTAACCCCAAGAAGTGTGTCTTCGGAGTTACTTCAGGCAAACTCTTGGGATACATGATCTCCGAACGTGGCATTGATGCTAATCGAGTCAAGATGGCGGCGATTGAAAAATTGAAGCCTCCTCAGACCAGACGAGAAGTTCAGAAGCTGGCCGGCATGATGACGGCGCTAAACAGATTCATCTCGAGATCGGGAGAGAGAGGTATGCCATTTTATAAGTTGCTAAGACAGAAGGAAGGCTTTGACTGGGATGATCAAGAAGAAAAGGCATTCCATGAGTTGAAGGCTTATCTCAAGCAAATGCCTACCCTGATACCGCCGCAACCTGAGGAGCCACTGCTCTTGTACGTTGCTGCAACAGATGCTGTGGTTAGTGCAGCATTGACGGTGGAAAGAGAAGTTGAAGGGGAAACCAGACAACGTGCGGTGTACTTCGTCAGCGAGATTCTGAAAGATGCTCAAACGAGGTATCCGATGGTGCAGAAGCTGCTCTATGCCGTCTTGATGACATCAAGAAAATTGAAGCACTACTTCCTTGTTCACCCCATCAAAATAGTGTCGGATCGACCTCTGCAGGCTGTCTTGCATAGCAAGGATGCAGTAGGACGAATCGCACAGTGGGCTGTTGAGCTGGGTCAGTATGAGATTGAGTTCGTACCACGAAGAGCTGTGAAGGGTCAAGCCTTGGCAGATTTCATTGCTGAGTGGACTGATGATGGAGGAGAAGAGCAAGTCGACCCTACTCATTGGGTCATGTATTTTGACGGCTCCTTCACCTTGAAGGGTGCCGGTGCCGGTGTGGTATTTGTTTCACCCGAAGGAAGATTCATGAAGTATGCGATTCAGTTGCTATTTTAAGCTACGAACAACGTCACGGAATATGAAGGCCTAGTTTCAGGTCTACGCATTGCAAGGTCACTTGGAATTGATCGACTGCTTGTGAAAGGGGATTCACAATTGGTCGCCAGACAAGTACAGAAGGAGTACCAATGCTCGAATCGAAATATGGCTGATTATTTGGAAGAAGTTCGGAAACTTGAGAAGGGCTTCGATGGATTCGAAGTGCGGTACATACCACGCTTAGATAATCGGGATGCTGATCATTTGGCTTGGATTGCCTCGTCTCGATCTTCAGTCCCTAACGATGTGATTCTGGAGAAGCTTACGAAGCCTTCGGTGTCGAAAATTACACCCGAAGAGGACGTGATGGTGATTGACTCGGGAGAAGGGCATGTTGAAGACTGGAGAGTTTCAATCATACAGTTCTTAGAAAACAACCCTATCCTGGATGATGATGCTACTACGGAGCGTGTTGCTCGGAAGACCAAGCTGTACGTGATGGCTGATGGAGTGTTGTACCGAAGAGCTCGTAATGGGATTCTGCTACGATGTGTATCTAAGGAAGATGGATGATATACATGGGGGGATTTGCGGCGCTCATACCGCATACCGCTCCCTTGTGGGTAAAGCTTTTCGTCATGGGTTCTATTGGAACACGGCGAAGCAAGATGCGATCAACCTGGTCAAGACATATGCCAACTGCCAGTTCTTCAGCAAGCAAAGCACGCGGCACGCTCAGGAATTGCACACCATACCCCTATCGTGGCCGTTCGCCATCTGGGGTATCGATATTTTGGGGCCTTTTCCAAAGGCCAAAGGAGGATACAAATTCTTGTACGTGGCCATTGACACGTTCACGAAGTGAATTGAAGCAGAGGCGGTGACGCGCATTACTCAAGAGGCGTCAGTGAAGTTCATGAGAAGTGTGGTAACAAGGTTTGGAGTTCCAAAGAAGTTAATTTCCGATAATGGAAGGCAATTTGTGGGCAGTAAGTTTGAAAGATTTTGTGCCGATCATGTGATCATACATCCCACTTCTTCGGTGGCACATGCACAGACCAATGGAGCAGTTGAGAGAGCCAATGGCATCATCATGAGTGGTATGAAGACACGAGTATTCGACAAGCTGTCTGCTAAGGGAAAGAATTGGATTGAAGAATTGCCAACAGTGTTGTGGTCTGCCTGAACGTCAACAAGCCGCGCGACGAGAGATACGCCGTTTTATTTGGTGTATGGTGCTGATGCAGTGTTGCCACCTGAAATACACCTGGGGGCTCATCGCGTGACAAATTTTTATGAAGATGCACAGCCTGATGCTCGAGAAGTTGATCTGATATTGCTTGAAGAAGAGCGTGATACGGCATTAGAACATGTGAAGCAGTACCAAGAGAAGCTGAAGAAGCAGTATCAGAGAAAGGTGGTTGGAAGAACTCTAAGCGTGGGAGATATGGTCATCAAGAAGGACATTACCACTAAAGACAAACATAAATTGTCTTCTTCGTGGGAAGGTCCATTCTTAGTGGTTGAAGATGCTGGCTTAGGAGCATATGTTTTAGCAGAAGTCAACGGTGGCATATTGCCAGGAACTTGGAATACTGATTAGTTATGTCGGTTCTATGTGTAAAGATTTTTGAAATAAGATCAATAAAGTGCAATGTTCAGCTGAAATAAGATTGTCCCTTCGGACCTGAGAAATTTGTCCCTTCGGACCTATCAAAGTTGTCCCTTCGGACGCAAAGGCCAAGCCCTTAGGCTAGTCTACTAAGTTTGGTCGCTGTCCTGACCACACGTTTGGTTTACAGGCGCGATACGAACAGCCTTTTCAGGCACCAAAGTGTCGTAAGACTTAGCCACAATGGTGGTTTGATAAGTTATATGGCCCCCTTGTGTAAAGGTTTGGGGGGAGACCCTTAGCCTCATGTTGGTTTTATAAGCTGGATCTCCCCAAACAGGTCGCACGTTCGACCCAAAAAACACTTAAAATGTGTATAAAATAGAATAATCTACATGCCTTGCTGATTTGCTACTTTCCTGCACACACTTAAAACTGTGTACTGAAAAGCAGGGGGGGATCATACATGCATTAAAGCATTGTTCGGGCCTTTGCCTAATTATCATCAAAACATTAATTAAAAGAAGGGCCTTCGCCCCATTGTTCAAAAAATTGGGCTTTCGCCCCATCATTACAGAAGACTATTGCTTATTACAAGCTCTTTACATAAGAGCCAAATTATTCCTGGTCATCACCAGGCGCGTCATCTTCAGCGGATTCTTCTTCAGCCGGAGCAGCTTCGGGGATCAGGTTCAAGGAAGTCACGAAGGCGTCGGCGGCAGCATGGGCTTGAGTCATCAAGGTGTGACGCTGAGTTGCATCACACCTGAAACCTTGATCTAGGAGGCTGAGATCTAAGTTTGGAATATGATGCTGAAACAGGGCTATGGTGTAGGCGCTGCCAGAAATACACCGAGCATACCCTACTTAAACAGCATCGTCCTTCTCTGATTTCAGTCTGCATTCCTCAGCTTCAAGGGTTGAAACCCGCTGTTGAAGAAGTTGCATATCCTTGTCTTTAAGCTTCAGTTTCTCTTTCAAGGCTTTAGATTCATCCTTCCAAGAGTCTTGCAAGAGATGTCTATGAAGAATTAGTGCAAAGATACTTACTGTCAACTGAAGCATGGGCAGTCTTGAGATCAGCCAAAGCTTATTAACCCCAGTCAGAGATGCTACTAATTCAGTTATCTTCGCCTCCTTTTCTGCCAATAGCGAGCTGGGGGCTGCCTCAGAAATCTTGAGTTTCAGTTGTTCATTCTCCTGCCGAAGATCTCGAACCTTGGTGCTGAAAGCTCTGCTGGTCTTTAAAGTCTAAGTTTCTGCTGCCTCAACTTCTGCCTTGATTTTGATAAACATTGCAGGCCCTGGAGAAGGACCCGAAGAAAGCTCAACAGCTGGCATCATCATGGCAGAAGTCGAAGTCGCAGCAACATAATCACCTTCTCCAGCTAACACCCGAACCCTCTTGGCACCAGGTTTCCTTTGACCCTGGGATGCACGAATTTGAGAAATACGCGAGAATCCATGGAAGAGGGTACCAAACACTATTGATAAAGGTACCTGGTTGCCTGGGTCAACAGTTCCTCGAACAGCTGGCATTTCTGGTACAGAGTCTGCTGGAGGAGGCACGGGAGCAAGCAGCGGAGTTCGGCCTCTCCTCTTTCTTGGACGGAGTGGCTGCACCTGTGGTACAGTAACTTCTCCCGAGGCGCTGGGCTTGGATGATCGAAGTTTCCGAGCAGTCCGAGGCTTCGGGAGAGATGAGGGCTTCGGAGCAGAAGGCTTCGGAGGCGCATCGGACATCAATGTGGCCTTTACTGCTGCCACCTTTTCCTCCAAATTCTGATGGTCTACATCATGCTCCTGAAGATAAATGCAAGAAGAGAATTATGTGAAGTCAAGAAGAATTGAAGATACCAAGATTGAAAGAATAAATTCTGACCTGGCCTTCGGGGACAGTGAGAATGTCGTCTGCAAATGCTTCAGCTAAGCTCTTCTTCTGAGCTTCGCTGGGCTCCTTCTCACTGCTGCTGCTATCCAGCACCATGGTGCTTTCCGCACCCCCTTCGGAAGGATCAGGTCCGAACATATCCTAGAAGCATAAGAAGTGATAAGTGATTCGCATGGCAAGATAACAGAGTGAATATGAAGATATATACCTCACTGGCTGGATTCGTGGCGCTATATGGCTCTGGGAAGCCTTCGGGTCTGGGCTGAAGATCAGACTCGAGAATGGTATACACGCGTCTCTTGACCTCCTCTTCAGGTATTTTGTCGACTACAAGAAGGTTCAAGGCAATAAGTAAAGATGATTTATTAAAGTGAAAATGTGAAGACGAAAATAAGGATCAAACTTTAATTTTCGGAAGGAAGCCACTTCGGATTTCGGGGCCCGTCTCCGAACATGGCTAGGGGTTCCCGATGTTGAAGGGGGAAGAAGCACCTACGGATATACTCCTCCACGATGTGTTCACCCCTCAGTCCATTGGTGACCAGTTCCGTAACCTTGGCGATCATCCGCTTTAGTCGCTCGTCCCTGACTGGTGCAGCTTTGATCCATCCTTGATGGTAAGGCAACAATCCTTTGCCTTGATATCGTAACTCTCAGAGTCATCCATGAGGAAGTACTTCCACCGGTAGCCGCTCCAAGATCGCCGGTAAGCGAAGGGAGGATAAACAATATTCCTTCTGCGATTAAAGGACACGCAACCCACTAACCCAGAAGAATAGTAGCAAGGTTCATGATAAACCCGCCACAAGTCCAAAGAAGGAGCAGTACCCAGCCAACATTCACAGAGAGTGGAGAAAAGACTCAACAAAGAAACAGCTTGAGGTTTCAGATGAACAAGTTCTATCTTGTAGAACTTGCGGACACGCTCAGGAAATTTGGAAGGTGGAAGATTGAAGCCACAGATCATGTGAGATTCGAATACCGGGATTTCGGTAGTGTCGAAGCTGAAGCACATGTCGCCTTTGTTCTCCTTGGTGATGACGAAATCGGAGATCCATCCGGTCTTCCGCAGCTCTAGGATGTAGTTTTCATCAATTTCCCCGGGCTTCCAGTAGTCGACGGATTCCGGAATTTTGCCGGCGTCCATCATCTGCTGGGCTTTGGTGGGGGAGCCATTGGAGCTGGTGGCGTCATCTTGGTGCTCAGGATCTTGTTGAGCAGCAGCAGCGGCCCTATCGGGAGAGTTGGAGGCCATGAGGATTGATCTAGGGTTTAAGCAATAGCAAGGATGATGTGGAATGGGGAAGACAACTGTGGCGATTGGGTTTTATGAGCTCTCGCGACTGTTTGGCTTCTCAGGGAAGGCAACCCTGCCCGCGAATCCGCTTGCCAGTGCAATTCTGCGCGATATTCCCGTTAATTTGAAAGTTGTTCGGATTTTGTTGCCCAGATTTGAGGGATTTGTTATAGCAAGTTTGGGAATGTTTCCGTTGAGTATGCATAAAATTATTGCCGCCGGAAATTATACCATTCTTTGAAGATTGCTACTCTCCAAAGATTGTTATCCTCCGAAGAGAGTTATTTCCTGAAGGGATCTATTCTCCGAAGAAAGTTGTTCTCCGAAGAGAGTTGGTTGTTAAGCAGTGTTTTCCGAAGAAGGTATTCTCCGAAGGGATTATTTCATTATTGTGGTTATATTGTGAAGAGGTTCTTTTCCCGAAGGACTTATTTAAAGAAGAGACATTCTCAGAAGATATACATCATTGCAAAAACATGAAGATGAGACTGAACATACATATATACTTGGGATTGAAGGCAGCTTTTTATTCATTAATCCGAAGGCCCAATTACAAGCTCTAAGTTACATCTGAAGCTTTGGGAAGTACTTGACCCTAACAGAAAGATGGAAGACAAGGATGAGGGAGATGCTGGGCTCAGGTGTGAGCAGCACGGGGATATCTCGTATCCCTAGTTCCGCCGCTCATCAGCGTCTTCAGAAGGGGCTCCGACGACATTGGAGGAAGTGTTCTCTGTGCCCCCACTGCTTGCGCTGTTGATGAGGGACACTCGAGAAGAGATATGGGTGCCCCCCATGTTGGAGTCAAGGATCGGGTTTGCAACCCCGGTAGAAGGCAGAACCGAACCAACGTTCGGAGGAATAACGGGAGCTGGAGAACCTGCAGGGCTGGGATCCGCAGGAGCATCCATGTCCATGGAGTCACCGCCACCAGAATCGTCGTCGCTGGAGTCTTCGATGGAGACGATGTCGGCGTCGGCAGGGATGTCGCGTGACCCCTTGTTCAAGGCTACATGAAGACGCCTTGCGTACTCTTCATCGTCGATGTCCTCCTCCAAATCGATAATATCGGCTTGATTTGGGGGAGGGCTTGGAGGAGGAAGCCCGTAATCCACCGCCTCTGTTGGAGGAGGAGGAGGAGGGGTTGATGGATCAGCAAGCTCAGGAAAGCTGGTCGCTGGGCTCTCATGAGAGGGAGCAGAAGAAGAAGAACCAGATGCGTCGGAGAAACTGGTGTTGAGCCACCGGGAAAACCTAGGGTTGACGCATCTCTTGCGCCCCATGGTGTACTTGGTGGAGAAAATGATGTTTGGAGCAACCGAAACCTCCGAATTTATAGCCTTGAGGAGCGGCGTTTCAGTTGCTCGAAAAGTCAAGTGAGATAATTATTATTTTGCGAGTTTCCAAGGATACAGGAAGACGAGGTGACGCATCGCTGAAGATTCCGTCAGATTGGTCAGATAATAAAGACAATTTTTGACTTGTCAAGTCGAGATCCTTTTTTATTGTTGGAAGATTCGTCAGAGAGAGCAAGAGAAGATGGATCGAGATTTGGTGTTCGGAATTCCGAAGATATTCATTCCGAAGATACTTGTTCCGAAGCTCTTATTTTTCGAAGATGGTGGTTAACTAGTGAAGACAGTTTGGTTTGTCTGGATCCTAGGTTGACGGCAGAACATATCTCTCGTCATGTTCTCATCTGAGAATGAGGATGCCAAGTGACATGTTCAGGGGCTTATGTCGTAACCCTAGGTTCCAGATATTCCGAACCCTATTTTAAGATTTTTTCCGAAGACTTGTCTTGCACGACATGGTTTACGGGAAGGTTACGATCTCCTTGATAGATTCGGAGAAGGAACATTGTAGTTTAGAAAGGACTCTGGTAGGCGGTAACTGGCCTATAAATATTCATGTAACCTCTATGGGAAAATCTATCTGGCACCCTGCGAAACCCTAACGCAAAGGTTGCCACATTATACAAGATCGCACTGGACGTAGGGTTTTTATCCTTCGGGAAGCCTGAACCAGTATAAACCTTCTGCGTGTTCTTAGATTGATCTGGCTAACCACGTTGCTCCCACGATCGAAATATCTACCGAACAACCCCGTTCAATCGGGTGATGACAGTTTTAATAGTATCCCGGGGTGTTTGTGGATTTCGGGTTGTTACACGCTCAGTCCTTGTGGCTTTGAGTGCCTCACTGGGCTCCTCCGACCCAACACTCGCCGGGGACGATTGCTGCGTCAGGTGTGGAAGTGCAACCTTTTGGTGAAACTGGTCGATGACGATGATGATCGGCAGCGTCCGCGCTTGGATAATGCTCAATTATTTGGTATTTAGGCACGAATAATTGGGAGCAAGTGAAAATCTCAGAAAATTCAAGAAAATCATTACGAGCTGCGGTATTATTTGGCACCAAGAGAGTACTTTCGGCGTTGCTTCGCCTTTGCACAGCAGACGTGACCAGAGTACCAGACTAGAACACCAGGGTAGTGGACCTTTCGGCGCATGTTGCTTTCCTGCATCAATGCATTCCTGCTTTATTGCTTTGGCCTGTGATGTGACCGGTGAGTCACGTACGCTAGTGTGGAACACTGTTTGCCCGTTGTCACGCAGGGTAACGCGCATCCTATTATGCCGTGCTCAAGCTGCCATGTTCGGGTGTCATGGGTCAGGTCAGTCGAACCACGATCGTGCCGTGTCTAATGTTCCGTGTCCGTGGCCGTGCCGTGCGGTGTTGGGCTGTCTTCGAGCAGCTCATTGTTGCCCAAAAAGTAACAATGAGCAAGGAACAAAGAGCACAAAAAATAACGGTGACCAGTGGAATAAGAGCACCTAGCACACTGATCACTGATTTTTAGTTTCGAAACAAAATTGTATCTCGAACTTGATGCGAACCAAATCAAGCTGAGATCAATGCCAGGGCAGTCCGCTCAGATGCGAATGGCGAGGTAGACGGGATGTCCTCAACGAAAATCTCTCCTCCCCCTATCGATGTAGGCCATCCCATGTTCGATGGATCTTGACATCGTGAAGAAGAAAGACGACCTCTCAGCAATGGTGTTGGGGTCAAGCGTGGAGGACCGGGGGCAAGGGGTGGCGCATCCATCGCCGGATGGTGAGCAGATGCAGGAGAGGCGATGCGCAAGGAGTTGAGCAGGAGCTGTAATTTCTGTTTTCCTTTTAAACGGCAGCGTCGCACCATGGGTGAAGGGCGCTGGTCTCGGGATGGACGAAGGAGTCAGGCCAAGCAAAGATTAAAACATACTCGAAACTATGTATGAAAATGCTAACACAAATTTGGAAAACAATTGCAATCTAGAACGTCTATAGTTATTAAAAACTAGGATGGCTGCCGGTGCATTTGCGCGGCTAGACTTATTATATTATTTAAAATATTTTTGTTTTATTACAAAACTGTAACATAGTTTATTATTATTTATTTTATACTCTAATATTTATTACATAGTAGAAATAGATTGGAGAATGCTTGTCATCATTTATGTCAAATGTGTGATATCACACTTAAAATGAGTCATCATTTATCTTTCATTGTGTCTTAGCAACTCATTTTATCTTGGATTGTGTCTTAGCTAACTTATTGTAGTTAGTTTATAATCTAATTGGAGCTTGATCCAATTATAGAATCCAACCAATCTAATAGGAGCATAGCGCATGGTGTTCATCTATACAAGGTCCAGGTTAATTATAAAGTAGCATGCAAAAACCAATATTATGACAACCGGCTAGAAAAAGGATTTGACATCGAAATAGTGAGCAGGTAAGTATGATGTAAGTGTGTTTTGACTAACAGATGAATCACTATTAAAATATAAAAAACAAATATGATATGAGCTCATGGTACGTAAGTTATAAATATTACCTTGTCACGCAAAATACATTTCAGTAGATTTGGAGACCCTAACTGGCATCTTATGTCCTAAAATGCACGAATTTACTCATTATTATTGTTATTATTTTTTAATTTGGAAAGTTTTTTAAAAAGAGATCCACATATAGCTCAAATGGACATGATTTTGTTTTAGAAGTGAGGTCGATTCAAACGTGCCAAATAAACGAACTAACATATGTCATGGTAGGAAAAAAGAAAGTTTTGTCCTACAAATAAATCTTTTCAAGAAAACTTTCATGTTAAAATTTAGAGAATTTGCCATGCTAGCTAGACATATGTAAGTGCATTTTTACGATGTATTTAGAAATATAAATTAAGTGTATTTTGTATTTTTTATTATTCCAAAATTTATTTATTTATTTTGGGCTCATAATGGTATGATGTGCTAATTAAAAATAATGTTTAGAGATATTTTAGCTATGTTTTAATCCGAATTTAGATAGTTTTTGAGCTTATAATGGCATGGTGGGTAGTTTAGAAATATGTGTGAAGTGTATGATTGTTATTTTTATTATTACAAATTTAGATACTTCTACCTCATAACGGCATGGTGGGTAATTTAGAAATAGGCGTGAAGAGTATTTTTGGCTATTTTTATTATTTTGAATTTAGCTATTTCTTTACTTATAATGGCATAGTGGGTAATTTAGAAATAGGTGTGAAGGGTATTTTTGGCTATTTTATTATCCCAAATTTAGCTATTTTTTTACTCATAATGGCATGGTAGGTAATTTAGAAATAAGTGTGATGGTTATTTTGGTTATTTTTATAATTTTGAATTTAGCTATTTTATAAATATTTATAGGGGGTTTTGTGACTAAGTTTTTCACAATGGCAGTGGTGGGTAATTTTTTTTTCTCATGTTCTCGAATTAACATGGAAATATCTAGTCCTTGAGAGCAAATATGGAAGCTTCTTTTCTTGTTCAACTATATATATAATAGATTTAGCTATTTCATAAATATTTATAGGCAGTTTTGTGACAAATTGTTTCACAATGTCAGTGGTAGGTAATTTCCTCTCTTATTTTCTCGAATTAACGTGGGAATTACTGGTCCTTAAAAGCGAATGTGGAGCCTTCTTTTCTTATTTAATCATATATATAATAGATAGATGGATGGAGTACAATACATTGCTTAGTACTTCTAGGAAGGTAGGACTACTAGTCTTAAGGTGATGTTTGGCAATTAGGAAATGTAAAGTGAAATAGGGATTAGAAAATAGCTCATGAAAGAATAGAGAGTTGAGATTTAATATGATGAATGAACGAAGAGTCTAGATTTTTTGATCCATTTCTCAATCCCTATCCCAATCTCTTTTTCCGGTTGCCAAACAGCTCCTGAATTTGCATCAACCACTATGCGGACAAATGCACATGGCACAGGATAACGTTTCCCCTAGTACAGTACTTCAGCGAAGACTTTGATTGACTCATCACGGAAGGCGACTAGTCGCTGCCTATCCCCATCGTCTTCCTTACGCCTGTGACCACACACCACAAAGATTCAATCACTAGTTAGCTTCTTCCTCTCATCCAAACCAACTACAGCCTCCGCCCTCACTCTTAACCCACCAGGCCACCGCACAGCCCAATCTAAGGCGCCCGCGTCCACCTCCCGCGGTTGGCGGCGGCTCGCCGTCTTCCCGTGCCGGCCGCACACGCCGCCGCCTCGCAAACAGCAGTAGTGCCTCACACACTCCGTTCCCAAAATTCAGTCAGACTGCCAGCAAACAAACCAAGGCATTCATGGAGCTTGCAACGCACGCTCTGGGCAGCCTCCTCCCCAAGCTGGGCAACCTCCTCACCGATGAGTACAAGCTGCACAAGGGTGTGCCGTGTGCGAGGGGAGATCAGGTTCCTGGAAGCCGAAATGGCGAGCATGGAGGCCGTCCTCAACATGTTGTCCAAGAAGCCAGCTCATCAAATTAGCGAGCTTGACGAGATCTGGGCGAGGGACTTGAAGGAGCTGACCTACGACATTGAAGACAGCGTTGACACTTTCATGGTGCACATCTATGCTCCTGTGCAACTCAAGCCGCATAGCTTCAGAAGCTTCTTCGATAGGACCATGGGCTTCTTGACCAAGGCCAGAGTTCGTCATCATGTTGCCAAAGACATCGAAGACATTAAGAGGCGCATCCATGAGGTTGCTGAGAGGCGACGAAGGTACCAGTTGGAAGGTGTTGCAGCAGGACCTGACACGACAACTGTTGATCTTCGCGTACTTGCTTGCTTTGAACAAGTAGAGAAGCTTGTTGGCACCGATGTACCAGTAGAGAAGATCTCCAATTTGCTCACCAAAGGGAAGGGTGCCCATCAACATAAGCCAATGGTTGTCTCGATTGTTGGAGTTGGAGGCCTGGGCAAAACAACAATTGCCAATTTGGTGTATGAAAGGCTTGCGGGGAAATTTGATTGTAAAGCTTTTGTCTCTGTATCTCTTCGGCCAAATATGAAGCAGATTCTCAACAGCATACTGCGGCAAATTAGTGATGACAAGTGCACAAATGCTGGAGAAAAGGACCCGGAAGAACTTATAAGGACTGTCAGGCAATTCCTCAAGGACAAGAGGTACGTGTTGTATATCTATCAAGTACCTCTATGTTCGTTTATAATTTTTCCTATTATAGTTCTTTGTGTTAAACTTTAAATGTTCAGGACTTTTGTTTAATTTGCTCACACCTGCGGCTTAACAAGATGTATATTTGTTTAAACTTTTTTCACCTAAAGAATATCCCTGGAAATTAGACTCTTACGAGCCGGAGGATTGTGGATTCCCACACTTTCCATACGATAATATTATGAAGCAAAGGGGGATTAGAGTTTTTAAGATCAATTAATGAATAATAAACAACTGTTGTCATTCATAATAATAAATAAAAGTAAGATGTACCAGTCTAACACTGTCGATCAGCGCTAAGCTCCAGCTTGATGAATTTCTAGTGCCAATGGTGACCACCAACAAAAAAGTTTGATGCTGGGAAAATGCCACATAGGCATAGTCTAACTCTACTGGGTTAACCAATTTAAACTCATTAATGTAATTCCTTTACTCTAATTGTGCCACTCAATCCATTGTCATTAATCATTATTCACTCCATGTGGTAACTATAATTTATACAAAACTATTACGGTAACACTACTAAGTTGACAAAACATTATTTGCACTTTCCGAAGGTTTCATATAAAACAGAATAAATCCTATCCGCCTCCTTAAGTACACCTTGAGTTGGATCCACCCCCCCCCCCCCCCACCCCCCCCCCCCCCCCCCACACACACACCACCACCCACCAATATAGAGATGGGTACCCGTGATCGTTGAACCAGCAAGGAGGCGCAGGGCGCTAGCACCCGCCCCTACCAAGCTAGTGTCCAGCGTGCGGCCAGATTGGGGACCCACCTGGCCCGGCTTGGGAAGCCCTGCAGGCGAGATGGAGAATTCAAATTTTCTAGGCAATAATGCTCTGTCGCGCCGATGAAGTCAAGGAATGAGACGATGGCGATACATGCGCAAAAGATACCCGGAGAGACGCTATCGACTTTGAAGCGATCGAAAGGGGAGGTGAAGCCGAAAGTGAGGGCGTTTGTGACTAGGGTCATATTGAAGTTGCTTCCCAAGAGCAGCATCGGAATGGCCAGGGGCGAGTGAGGTGATAAGGGCTACACCACTGGGGAGTTGGAAAGTTTGAGGGCCATCACCTCAAACCGGCCCCCAGTCATGAGTCATTGCTAGGGGAGGGAGAGGAACAACCTTGGCCGGTTTGGTCGGGATGGGTGGTGGTGTGGCCATCGATAGGGTAGGCCAAGGCATTGTCATACACTGACACACATCTGGGATATAGTTGCAAAAGGAATAAAACAACATTATTAAAAGCAAATCAGAGTAAAAGCACATCAATGTAAGGAAAAACTCCTAGGCGCTCCACAGGCAATCGACTGGTGGCCAATGCGACCTTCTCTGCATCATCTTCAACGTAGTCTTTGGCTTCCTCACTGAGCAATGTTTAATATAGGAAAAGCAACCTTGTTTGTGACCGTCCCACCACATTTATGCAATCCTAATATAGTTTCTTTTATCCCACCACCTAGCTATCGACTACCAAACCATCCACCAAACTACTAATCATGAATAAGGGCCTCTTTGGTAGGGCTGTGGCTGTGTCGGTTTCGGCTGTGGCTATGGCTTCTTATAAAAAACGGCTATGCTGGCTGTGTCGGCGGCTGTGGCTAAATCGTTTGGCAAAACGGCTTTTTCTGCGACTTCTTCATATTTTTAGAGACAAATATAGAAAGATGAGGGAGCCGTAGAGAAAAGAAGCCGGTGAAGCTACCATTTTGTGGCTTCATGCTTCACCTTAATTTTGGATGCGGCTTCCTCCTTTTTTGAAGGAGAAGCACCTGAGAAAGCATCCCTTTTGGTTGGAAAACATGTGAAGCCGCTAAAGAAGCCATTAGGAAAGCCCTACCAAAGGAGGCCTAAGTCTAGGCTTGTTCGTGACCATAATCACAGCCCTCAAGAAAAGTTTGCATGTCAAGATTTTGTTAGTTACCAATCGTTTGACTGATCGTCACGTTATACGTTACTCTTTCGTGCCGTAGTTACTCAGTGGGAATGAAAGCCAAGAACTAAACCCTCCTCCATTATGCCAAATGCACATTTCTATTATGTTCGTTTTACTGAATCCTCCTCCATCATGTCAAGATCCCCACAAGGCCGTTACAGAGCATTTCCTGTCCTATAAGCACCTGCAAGGATTCACTACAATAGGGAGTCTATTATACCTCCTAGGCCGTAGCCCCCTTTGTGCCAGATTCCACAAACCTTTTCATTAAGGTTGAAAAAGAGTGTTTTTAAAGGATATCTTAATGGCTTATTACACTAAATACATATTACTCTGATGGTCGCTCTGATCGAAGATCAGTTCTGGCTGTCCAAAAGCTTGAGCCGTTAGCGCCATGTATCCTTCATGATCTTGATCCCCTCTACAGGAATTAGGGAGTTGTTGGTAAACACTGCAGTTTCATTCATACTATATGTGCCATGCCGTGTAGATCATGACCGCTGCCTTAGTTCTCTTGTGCTTTTTGTCAAATTATTATGACACATATTTACCAGAATGTCATTCAGGCCCACAATAAGTGACGACTCGATTGACTTTAAGGAGCAGGATGATGAATCTATCTATGCCCATTCATCTGCAAAATGAACGGCTCAGACTCCTGCAGTCCAACTACTTTGAGTGCAGCAGCTGATCTGTGCCGTTCATATTGCAGATGAATATTGTAGATAGACCGCTCAACCTAGGTGCTCCATAGAAAATCCACATTAAGTGACTAGCGTTGGGTGGTAGAATCTAGGCAAACAAATAATTTTGGGTAAATCCATTTTAATTTCATAATTTCACATCAAAGTTGTTTTAATATGTTCAACAATGAATTAAATTTTTTTATGAATGTTAATTGTTTCATCTGTTCTGTATTGTACCTCTATTACAATTTTTAGGCTTTTATTACCACACATGCATCTTACGCTCTTAAAAAACTATAGGTATTTCATTGTAATTGATGATGTATGGAGTGAAGAAGCATGGAAAACCATTCAAGGTGCTCTGATTGACAACAATCTTCAGAGCAAAGTTATCATTACAACCCGCAATGTTGGTGTGGCTGAGTTCTCTTCAGTTGATGGAGATATGTATGAACTAGATTCTCTCTCTTACAAGGACTCCATAAGGTTGTTTTCCAAAAGAATATTTAATTCGGAAGATGGATTTCCTTCTGAACTAGAGGAGGTAACAATGAAACTTTTGAAGAAGTGTGGCGGGATACCATTAGCTATAATAACTATAGCTAGTATGTTGGCCTGTATACCGAATAAATCAAAGTATGAGTGGTATCGTGTTTACAAATCAATGGGTTCTGGACTTGAAAAAGATAAGAGTCTACGGAACATGCGAGATATATTATACCTTAGCTATAATGATCTGCCGTCCTATCTAAAGCCTTGCCTATTGCATCTAAACATGTTCCCCGAGGATTCTACGATCAGAAAAGATAATTTGATACGGCTTTGGATAGCAGAAGGTTTTCTTAATCGAGATTGGGGGGTCAATTTACATGACCTTGGAGAGAAGTATTTTAATGAGCTTGTTAATAGGAGCATGATTCAGTCACTAGGCATAGATGAAGCTGGCATTGCATTGGCTTGCCGAGTACATGATATGATACTTGATCTGATCATTTCTATTTCGGATCAAGAAAATTTTGTGACTATATCAGGAGATCCGAACCACATATGTTCAACAAGCAAGATCCGTCATTTGTCGCTGCAAGGAAGCATGGTAGTTAGAAAAAAGGAAGCTAGCAAGGATAAGAAAGTGATGCGGCCAACGACGGTGGATATGTCCCATGTCAGAACACTCATTGCACTAGGTGATGCCTTTGAGTGGATGCAACCTCTGTCAAGATTTTCAGTTCTCCGTGCACTAGTTTTGGAATGCTTTCCCATTAATAATAATAATCATCATCATCATCATCTTAAGGATCTAGGCAGTTTGCATCACCTGAGATACCTGGAAATACGAGGCAAGTTTGAAGCAGATCTCCTACAAGCAATTGGAAATCTTAAGCATCTGAATACTTTGTATTTTTCGGGGACATCCATAAAAGAACTTCCAGCAAGTATTGTTCAGTTAAGAGAACTTGAAAGTCTGATGACAGGTCAAGGGGTCAAGTTTCCTGATGGAATTGGGAATCTAGTGTCCCTGCAACAGCTTGAGGTTGATGCGACAGGATCACCACAGACTCTGGCTGAGCTCGGTAATCTTACTAGATTGCGGTTGTTGAGAGTAATTGAGTTATCTGACGACAGCAAGAAAAGCGTGAAGAATTTTCTCCAGAGCCTATCCAACCTACACAACATTCACACTTTGTACATACTTAATGGTAAAGAAAAGATATGTTCTCTAGACTGCATGCCAGATCAATGGAGCAGCCCTGCACATCTGCAATATTTTTATACGTCAAATTTAATCATGACAAAGTTGCCACGGTGGTTTTCCTCCCTATTCAAACTCTCCTGCTTATCCATTGAGGTCAATAAGCTAAGACAGGATGATGTTGAACTGCTTGGAGCATTATCCGTACTACGCTTTCTTGATCTAGCAGTAGGTTTCGATGGTACCACAGAAGAACGGTTGGTCATTGGTATTGATCATCCCTTCGGCTCTCTAACAGATTTTAAGTTTAAGCACTTCGCAAGATGTTGGCTGGTGTTTGGTCATGGAGTGATGCCAAAGCTTCGGAGGCTTAAGTTGCACTTCAGAGTACAGAAGAGAGAAGGTGGTGCCTTCGATGTTGGCTTGGAGAACCTGACTTCCCTTAAACAAGTCCAGGTCGAAGTTAACTGTATTGGTGCCACGGTCGCTAAGGTGCAGGATGCAGAGGCCAAATTCAGGGATGCGATTGACAAGCACCAGAACCATCCAACTCTTGAGCTGTCAAGGAAAGATTAGTTCGGAATGGTAGATTATGTGGAAAAAATATCCATGCCAAGTCTAAGGTAAGAAAATCATCCGCCCGTTGAATTGTCAAGCTAGTAAAACTCATGAATTTTCCAAAAACAAAACCCTCTCTTTTTGTGATGCATTGAAAATATGTTGTCTGTTATAGTTTAAGCCAAAACAAGTTTCTTTCACATAATAACAGTTAATCCCCTCTCCTATTATCCAAAGGCTCCTAGTTATGCTTAATAATATTTTCCCACCGATATCGTCATTTATGCAAAAAGAAAAAAACCCACCCATTTGCTACGTATCTTTCCAAAGAAAAAAAATGAGGTTCTCTTCTTTGTCATCAAATCATTTGTACTGCGCTATCATGTATTAAAAAAACATTTCCCACGACCAGAAGATAATCCCATCCCTTTTTATCATCTTAAAACAAAAGACTCCCTATTGTCCTTGAAATGAGTCATTCCGTTCACCTGTTCTTCTTTCTTCTTTCTGAAAAATAAATACAATTCATTTGCTCTAGAATATAAAAAATCTCCTGTCTTTTGGGACACCGGCATTCATCTTTTGTTATCCTTCAAAAAACAGAAACAAGTTATTCTTGCTATGGTGCTCCAACATTATTTCTCTATCCAACAAATCCACACATGCATGTTCAGCTGATTTCTTGGTCTGACAGAGTTAGTTTCCCTCATTCTCTCATACTATTGTTACCATTGTTAACATAATACCTTAGTGATAATTTTTTCCTGGGGTGAAGCTTTTAAATATGTTAGCAGTTTGCTATAACAGGTTGGTCAATGTAATTGATAAGAAAAAATGTTAATTCAGAAAAATAGAGTCCTTATTCATCTGATGTTATGATCAAATTTCTTTTTTTTTTCCCCGTAGAGTTAATACGGGCCGCTACATGTGGGTGGATGAAGACATTATACTTACACGGGATGGTGACCCCGGCAATATCCTTTTATCGACTGTGCGCTCCTGAACTTGAGCCTGCAATCAGATCCGGCAGTGAATAAAACTATCTTTACTTGATCAAAGTGCTGTTGCTCAATATGCATGAGACTGCAGTGTCAAGTATGTCAAGTTATTTAAATGGTTTGTTTCAACTTCTTGTGGCTTGAAATTGGTTGCATGCTAACAATTGAAACTTTTTTACGGAACCTACAATTCAGTCTTGTTTTTTTAGCATGGAAAATTCACATGATAAATAACGGAATGTTGTATCCAATCAGGCAACTTTTGATTTATGCTTGATTGTTACCTCATTCGTTTGCTCAGTTACATATATGTTCTGAGATTGAAACGCATGATAAGTGTTTCCACACATACTTCAGCGGTTCAACGGATGGCCTTGTTAACAGCAAACAAACGAACAGATTGAGATTGACGTGGTAGACCACTGGCTCCGTCATGCGTATAACACAAGCAAGTTGTCCACACGACATCAGCAGGGTTGGGCGGGATGGGTTGGCCGTTCTCGTGGTTCGGGAGTGCTGTTCATAGCAATGACTGGACCCTGATGTTGGTATATTTTGATATGTACGGTAGAACTAGGAAAGCAGAGCAGTGTTATTGATTGCTCATCAGCGATGCATCGGCTCTGCACCAATTCACGTCACTTATTCTCTGTTTTGCGAGTAATTAAATATGGCTCACTTTAATTGCCGGCGATTGAGAATTTGGGTTCATCTTGCCTTAAGGTAGTTTGTCGGGAAATATCCTTGCAGTTTGCTGCATTATTATACCCTAAATCCCCAGTTGAACAGGAAATTTCATGCAATTTAAAGAAACTTCTTGAGACATTGATGCTCATGCAAAAGAATTTATTCACCAACATGCTTACTTGTTATCCTAACAGAATTTTTTGTGGAGAAAAATTAGAATGAGTGCATGTTCAGCATAGCATGGTCAATAACTTCAAAGCAGAAAACGTGAACGCTGTTAATGGTCCGTTGCCACGTTCAAGTAGACTAACTATGGTCGGCCATCAATTCACTACCAAAAAAAAAAAATTAGTCATCAAGGTATTTGGTCACTATATGTGTATTATTGGTTACCATAGCTAGTTTGTCACCAACAAGCTTGGTCACATCTTGGTGGCTAAAACCTATGTATATAATGACCAATTATTGCATATGTTGGTCACTAAAACTATATAGCAACCAACAAAACTTTGGTAACTACATATAACGTTGGTCACTAAAATTATATATCCACCAAAAATCACAAACTTAGTCACTATTAATCAACTTGTAGTGACCAACAAAGAAAAACTTTCCTTGGTCACTAAAACTTGGTGACCAAAAATCTGTTTTCTTGTAGTGCAAGGCCTGCTACCCGAGCAAACCTTGTTCCATTCAGGCGGGTACTTACTCGAAGTGCGGAACCATACTGGCCAATTATTCAGGGAATGTGTGGTGTGGCGGGCTTCTGACTCGTAACCCGTAACCCGTCACTGATAACAAGAGAAAGGTTTGCCCGTTACCTATAACGGGTCATAGGTGACGGTCATAGGTGACGGGCAACATACGATAGCCAATCACAAAAATTCCACATCTTGTTCCTCTTCACCGGTATCAGCCATTGTGGTCGGCACACCGGCAGCTGTCTATGCTCTTTGCTAGCAGCCACAGACGAGTATTATTCAAACGATGAGATGCCTCCTACTCTTAAACGCGGTTATTAATTCAAATGGTGTCGCTGAAGGTCACAGACGAGTATTATTCAAATGGTGTCGCTGAAGGTCACAGACGAGTATTATTCAAATGGTGTCGCTGAAGGTCGCGGCGTCCACGTCCAGGCAAACGTCGCGATGTCGCCGATCGTCCAGGCGTCGCAGAAGGTGTCCGCATCCACGGGCAGGTGAGCGTCACGATCGACAGGCGGCGTCGCTATCCTCACGCGGCCTCGCGACTTGTCCCTGCGGCGGCGGGTCGGCATCAGAAAAAAAAAAATCGGAAACCAACGAGATAGCAGACGTAGACATTGTTTTGAATATAGCTATCAAGTTTTGCCTAGTCTCTTGAATTACCCCATAGATTTAGGATGTTTTCTATTTGTACAAAGGGGTTAAATCTCCAAATTTAGCTAAGATAATACCTAGTCTCTTGGAGATGCTCTAACAAGGCTCTAATATGGACTTGATTTGACAAGCATAGTCAACGATTGATAAGGAATTGTGTTGCCATCCTGAAAAGTAACGAACTGAGGTCGGTGGAGATGCGAGAATTTGTGTGAGCATATCCATTTTTTTTTTTTTGAACGGAAGCGGCACGAGATTGTGCCGTTTTCATTATTAAAGAAGGAGTACATGGGGCCCTAGTGGGGTCAAGAACGACTCACTCTGATTTACACTTAGCAAAATAAAACATCTTTGAGAGACTCAAACCAGCGTATCAGTTATGCAAATAACATTTGTGATAAGTGTTTTGCACCCGCCAGACACCAAATCCTTGCTTCCTCTTTGATTTTTGCTAGCAGTGATACCACTGGGAGTTCCTTATGTTGAAAAATACGGGCGTTCCGTTCATTCCAGATCTCCCAGTTCACCAAAAGGATTAGCGACCGCAGGCCCTTCTGTGGCACATTTGGCGAAGCAGCCATTGCCGTCCACCATTGGTTTACTGTATCCGTTTGTGGCCAGTTAGCAGGGTCAATCTCGATCGCGCTCACCCAATGTGAGACACCTTCCCATATTCGTCTTGTGTATCGACAGGCTGAGAGCATGTGGTGTGCCGTCTCCAGCGTGTGCCTGCATAAGGGGCAATATTTATTGTTCTGCCAGCCTCGCGTTTCCAATCTGTCCGCTGTCCATACGCGATTCTGCACTACTAGCCAGGCAAAGGTTTTGCATTTCGGAGGCGCCCATGCCTGCCATATCACCTTATAATAAGCCGCTCGCGTGCACCCAATGAATTGTGCTTTGTACGCCGAGGAGGCTTTGTATTGTCCTGTATTTGTCAGCTTCCATGTGATGCCATCTTCAGCGTTCTCATCTAGCTGGATGTCTTGCACTAGGTTCCACAAATTAACTAGCTGTTGGATGTGTTCGACAGTTATATTTGTGTGAAGGTTGAGGTCCCTTATCCAGGTGTCTTGGTGTAGTGCGTCTCTGACTTTTCTTTGTTTCTTTTTGGAGATGGCGTAGATCTTTGGTGCAATGTCTTTTGGCCTGCATCCACCAATCCAGGCAGATGACCAGAAGTCTGTCTTGGTTCCGTTTCCTAGGGTTATTGATGTGGCGGCAGCAAATAGCAGTCTATCAGTATCGTCGCAGGGGTTTCCGAGGCCGACCCAAGCTTTGTCCTCAGATTTCCACTCATGCCATAACCATCGTAAGCGAAGCGCTCGCGCAAATTTTTCCATGTTTAGGATCCCTAGACCTCCTAGGTCTTTTGGCATGCAAGTTCGTGACCAGTTGACTTTACATTTCCCACCAGTTAGATTATCTCCATTGGCCCACATGAATTTCTTTCATTGATGGTCAACCTCTTTCAAGAACTCTTTTGGTACCTTCATTGCTGTGAGGAAGTATACCGGCTGCGATGTCATAACGGATTTTACCATGGCCGCTCTTCCTGTGAGACCCGCGTTCTTCCCTCTCCATATCGCCATTGTTCCGATTGCCTTATCAGCAAGTGGTTGAAAGTCTACCTTACGCAGTCGTCGTACTGATAAGGGCAGGCCCAAATACTTCAGGGGGAAGCTCGTGCGCGTGGCGGCCACTCCATCTAGAACTTCATCCAGGTCAATATTCTCACATCTGATTGGCACTACCATTGACTTTTGAAAATTTGTTTGCAGCCCAGATGCTTCTCCAAATTGCCACAATAATTCTGCCAGATTTGTTACATCTTCTCGTGTTGGGTTCACGAAGACCGCAGCATCGTCAGCATACATCGATGTGCGCAGGCGAACGTGTCTTCCTTTTAGCTTTGATAGGATGCCTTGTTCTGTGGCAATGTCTAGCAACTTCTGAAGCGGATCTATAGCCAGTATGAAAAGCAACGGGGAGAGTGGGTCGCCCTGTCTTAGCCCTCTACCATGCTGAATTTCTTGACCTGGAATGCCGTTGAGTAGTATCTTTGATGTGGATGTAGATAAGATGGCCGTCACCCAGTTCCTCCATCGTTGTGGGAAGCCGCAATGTTGCATAAGGGATAGCAGATAATCCCATTGCACGGAGTCAAAAGCTTTGGAGATGTCGAGTTTGAAAAATAGGGCCGGCGTTTTGTTCCTGTGGAAACGCCGGGCCAAGCTGCGAACATACATGAAGTTGTCGTGGATGCTTCTTCCTCTGATAAACGCACTTTGGCTTGTTGAGATTATATTGTTGATGCGTGGTGCGAGTCTGAGAGCCAGGACTTTAGTGATAATCTTGGCCACTGCGTGTATGAGACTTATCGGTCGAAAATCAGAGACTTTATCTGCTCCTTCCTTTTTTGGGATCAGGACAACATTAGCTGAGTTGAGAAATCTCATGTTGATGCAACGTTGATCATAAAAGGCCTGTATGACAGCCATGAGGTCATGCTTAATAGTTTCCCAGCAAGACTTGAAAAAATTTATTGTGAAGCCATCTGGGCCTGGAGCTTTGTCTGGAGGCATCTGATTTATTGCATTATGGACCTCGTTTTTAGTGAACGGTGCGTCCAAAGATGAAAGGTCGGTTTGTTGGGTGCCTATACTTGTCCAATTAATATCCCTGCTTCGCGGTTGGGGTTGAGTCATCACGCTGTTGAAATGGCTGTGAATGACTTCTTCTTTTTCTTCATGAAGAATCGCCCAATCATTATCTTTCTGCAGCCGCTGGATGTGGTTCTTCCTTTTCCTTGCGTTCATTCGTAAATGGAAAAATTTTGTGTTTGCATCGCCTTCTTTGACATTTGTGATTCGAGATGCCTGTCTCTTTCTTGATCTCTCGATGATCGATAGTCCCATCACCCGCCTCTTGAGGTTAGCCCTTAAGTTAAATTCTTCTTGCGTGAGTCCTCTGTTTTCCTGCGCTATGTCCATCTGTAATATGACATCCATTGCCATATGGAGCTTCAGTTTTGTTTCAGATAATATTGTCCGGCTCCATTGACGCAATTGTTTGGCCGTGTCTATGAGCTTCTGGCCGAAACGACGCATTGGTTCTGTTTGGCCATTATTCTGTCGCCATGCTTCCTTTACCACATCCTGGAAACCTGGGATTTTTACCCAGAAATTTTCGAATCTGAAAGTGCGAGGTGGTCTGGGACCAGCTTGGTTGGATAGTAGTAGTGGGCAGTGGTCCGAAAGTGAGGTTGCTAGAGCATGGAGGACATGTTGATCGAAAGTCAGATCCCATTCCTCGTTGCAGAAGATGCGATCAAGTCGTACGAGTGTTGGGTTTCGTCTCTCATTACTCCAGGTGTATTTTCGGTTTTGGAGGTGTATTTCTCTTAGTTGGCAGTGGTTGATGGCCGCCCGGAACCGTCGCATTTGGCTTAGATTAATGTTGGTATTATTCTTATCTCTGGCCCTGTAAATCTGGTTAAAATCGCCCAGTATCAGCCACTTATCTCCTTGCGGTGGTTTAAGTCTTTTCATGTGTCGGAGGAAAGTTTCTTTCTCTGAACTTCTTGTAGGGCCATACACGGTTGTCAGGAGGAAGGAGGTGCCACAGCACCGAATGGTTACCTCTGCTAACAAGGAGTAGCGGCCAATACGCACGTTCTGCACTTCTAAATGATCATCATTCCATAGCAGCAGGATGCCTCCTCTTGTTCCTCTCGATGGCTTAAAAGCAAAATTCCTCAATCTGAAAGCTCCCAAATATGTGGCTAGCGCGGCATCAATATTGCGGAGTTTAGTCTCTTGTAGACAGGCTATGTGACAAAAGGTAGCTGCTATTGTTTCATGGACTGTTGTGCATCTTGCCACTGAATTTAGTCCTCGGACGTTCCAACACAGAGCCTCAAAATTTTTTCCTGACATGGGGAAACCATTCATCGCAGAGCTGAGAGTGTGCTACATTGGCAGTTCTGGTGATTGAGTTTGTCGTGTGAATTGTTTGGGGGTCTTTATCTTTTCTCTCTTGTATATTGTAGCAGGCGGGGACAAACTGAAGTGCATAAGTTGTTACTGACGAAAAGCACTTGGAGCATTTGTTCCACGACACATGCATAAATATTACCCACCCTTCACGTTGTACATATGAGGTCGCATGGCGTGGGAACAGAGTAGCAGTAACACAGGTTGAGGTCGCATGGCGTGGGAACAGAGTAGCAGTAACACAGGTTGGTTCTGGGACTTGATACATGATTAAAATTTGAAAGCTCATGGAACGAAGCTATGGCGCCGTTCTATTCCACTTCGATGTTGACGTCGCTGTGGATGTCCGGCGCGCCCTCTATTCCACTTCGATGTTGACGTCGCCGTGGATGTCCGGCGCGCCCTCTCCGACCATCTGCAGTAAGCCGGCGTCCAGCTGGGCCACCTCATCGTTGTCGAGGTCGAAGGTGGCCGTCAGCGCCGCAATGATGGAAGGAGGCAGCGGCACATTGAACATGGCGATGTAGTCGGCAAGGGCTCGGTGCAGCGATGGTTCTTCTTCCTCGTTGACAAGTCCAAGGCGACGGCATAGGGCCCGCTAGGCCCTTTGGATTGTCGGCATCTTTGGCCTGTTGGCAAGTCGCGCACTCCGACGTACGGCGACTGCAGATGGCTGAATCCGGCAGCGCTTGGATGGCAGCCGTGGTGGCTGCGGTGGTTGCACACCAGCCAGAGCTGGGACGGGTGGTGTTGAGAATATGGTGGCCAGACTCATCTTGTTGGCCGGTTCCTCGTCGTCAGGCTCCTCAAGGTGGCGACCAGCAGATGGCTCATGTTGATGTTCTGGAGACGCCGGTGTGTTGACGAGCTGGGCGCACGCTAGCTGCTCGCCCAGCAGCTGTCTTGTGTCTTCAGTGGTGTTGTTGGTGGAGGTGCCCCAGACTTGATCTTGGCGGCCGTCAGGCAAAAGGCATGCTGGCCTGCCTTTGTGCTCTCCATCGATGCCGTGGCCGGCGTGTTCCAGCCTCTGCTGGAAACTGAACAGCGCCTCCTCCACCTCCTGAACCGTGATCGGCTCCCGGCTGGTGAGCAGCAGCGAACCAGGAGTGGGCGCGGACCAGGCTGCATTCCCGCCTCCAATGGCCGGGTGGCCGGGGTGGTGTTGTAGCCGATCAGCGAGGGCAGCGGATTTGTTGATGTAGTCCACCGCTCTCATGTTCCAAAGCTCTTGCTCTTTCCTGAATTCGGCCAGCTCTGTAAGCACCGGAGACACCAGAGAATCCATCTTGTTGTGTAGCTGCTGTTGCATGTAGTCCTGAAGCTCCCTGCGTAAAAGAGTAGCTTGTGTTGCAAACAACGAATGCAGCTGGTTCATGTCAGCAGCCTCCAGATCCTGCAGTGGTGGCAGGTTGCGCGCCGCCTCTTGCCGTGGATGAAGCTGACAGGACGAAGAAGGGGGCACTCCCTCCTCCACCGCACTGCGACGGCCGCCGCGCCAGTCCTCGCTGGTGCTTCTGGGACGGTGGTGGCGGTCTTGCTGCCTGCGGGTTGCTGTCAACTTGTGGCCCTCGTGACGAGGCCTGCGGTGGTGGTTGTAGTATCTCCCACCACTATCGCTGTCGTCGTCGTCGCGATCGTGCCTGCGTACAGGCCACTCCTGGTCAGGGTGGTCATCCGGGAATGCGCGCTTGGCTCCCCTCTTGCGGCTGCTCTTCTTGTGGTCGTCGTCGCGCTCGCCGTCGTTGCGCTTGCCGAGCCGACTGCGG
Organism: Eragrostis curvula; assembly: GCA_007726485.1. NCBI lineage: Eukaryota > Viridiplantae > Streptophyta > Magnoliopsida > Poales > Poaceae > Eragrostis > Eragrostis curvula. The sequence goes on from CM017442.1 coordinate 37,089,270, forward strand.
AAGACACTGCGGTCACCACGGTCAGTGCTTGGCCGGTCGCGGTTGGCATTGCTGAGCCGCCCGCGGAACACGCTGCGGTCGTCCTCGCGCCTGCCGCCGTAATCGCCGTCGCCACTGCGAGCCTCACTTGCTGCACGCGTGTCCTCTTGCAGACGACGAGGTTGGGGGAGCCGGGTCTGAACGGCGACGTGTTCGTCGACGGGCGTCCCATCCATGACACCCATGGTGGAAGACGGCGACGGGCTGGTTCGAAGTTGCACTGATTCGCCGCCGCCTGCAGGTTGAAAGACGCCGCCGTGTAGTCCTCGATGATCTCGAGGTGGAGGAGGACTTGGTACTTGAGTCCTTGCTGCCAGCGCTCCGGCGGCACCTCGGAGACGAAAACTGCAGATGACTTGTCTGTGGGCTTGTGGGTGAAGATGAGCCACACGCGCTTGGGGATGTTGCTGGGTTGGTCGTCCATGCCCAAAGCTCAATGTGGCGAGTGTCCGTGGGCTGGACCAGGTTGGTGATGATGCACTGCAGCGCACAGGTGCGGTTGATGATGCGGTCGACGATGTCCGGCATCCAAGCGTGGATGGGGATGCCGTCCAAGCAGAGCCTGACCCGGAAGAAGAGGCGCATGCCTAAAGCTTGGGTGAGGCTGCGCCACTCCCGCAGACAGAGCTCGATGCCGTGCCTCTTGAAGCGCTTCTTGTTCTTGACCTCCTCGGCGTGACGGCGGTGCTCGAAACGGATGAGGAAAGGCTCAGGCTGATGCGTGGTGACGGTGATGTCGACGCTGCGGAGGCCGAACTCCTCGGCGATGGCGTCCTCAATCTCCTTGGTCCCCTTGCCCGCCGGAATGTGCATGGCCCACGGCACCAAGGTGCAGGCCTCCCATTCATGGAGCTCATGCTCCAGCTCGAAGGAGGTCGGGACGTGGAGGGTGTCGTCATCGGGGCGTGTTGCAGGGTCGCCGAGGGCCATCAGTGGTGCCGGGGCTGTAGTCGTTGTAGCGGCAGCAGGTCGGAGTGGTGGCGTCGGGGCTGGTGGTGGCGACGCCGGCCGGGTCGGGGAGCGGCGCCGGCGTGGTGGAGGTGAAGCTTCACGGCAGCGCCACTGCTTGTGGCCAGAGCGCCCGCAGGTGAAGCAGCGCACTGGTTCTCTGCAGGTGGCGGCATGGTGGTCGGGGGCGAGACACACGAAACAGCGCCCGGTTGTGTGCCTTTTGAAAATGTGGAGCGGGAGCCGTTGTGGCCGGCCCCGGGCGTCGTCCTCCTTCCTTGAATGCGGGCTGCGCCGCCGGTCGTGTCGCCGCTGCTCCTCGAGCTCCTCCCGCTTTGAATGCCTGTCCTTGCGCCATCAGTGGCGCGGCTTCACTTCGGTCCAGCCTGGCTCTGCGTCACCGCGTGCGACCCGGCGCGGCATGGGGGAGGACAGCGCAGGCGGCGGCGCCCTGGCCGATGCCGTCGCCGAGGACTCCGCATGCCGATTGGACGCGGCGCCGCATCCTACCCACGAGGGGCTAGGCGATGCGAATCGGACGGATTTTCCTTTGTCTTGCTGTCGGGGAGCAGTAACTGTTGACGCGGCGCAGGGCCGGACAGGCGTGGAGTTGGTGGTTGGCAGTTGGAGCTGGACGACCTCGGCGTAGGAGAGCGGCGGATCTGGTGTCTCCGAGACGAACTCGACTTCATCAGGCGGGGGACGCCCGGTTGCCGGCGGCGGCGGCGGGGTGGCAGGGAAGTCGGCGTACAGATCTTGGGTCTCACGCGAGCTTCCAGCTGCAGCTGGTTGGGAAGCCTCGGGTGAGGGCAGCTGGTGGTGCACGTGGGCTTGGTGCTGGGGACGACGGAGTATGCGGAGCGGCCGCGGGCTGGGTGGCGATGGCTGGCTGGGCGGCGGCGGCGACGGAGTCGCGAGGGAGGCGAGAGCTCCCCACCCCGGACCCGTCTCCATTCAAAATTCTATTACACATGATTACTGAGCATATCCATTTAGTTCACCAATGCAGTTATGCTTGTTGAGACTGGTGATGATGAACTGTCGTTGCATTTGAGCTGTCGGTTTAAACTGTCCAAGTTCTTAACTCATCCAGGATCATCCTAACTGCGGCGACCAGGCTGGTTGTGCGCTCCCTTAACGAGGGACAGGTAGCCGGTGCTTTTGTACTAGCTCAGCCCGTAAACGAATTTGGGTGGCGTAGGTCGTTACAGTGATATTAGAGTATCAACCTTTGTTGCATGTGCACGTGTTGAACCATGAGTTCAATGTAGTGGCAAAACTACAAATGTTTTGAGACAGAAGCAATATACACAATGTGAACCAAGTGCAATTTGATAATGCATAAAACTAATAAACGTATGGTCCATTCCTGTCAGGTGTATCCAAACTTATCGTAGGAAACTTGTCACTGGAGAAACGGAGGAGGACACGGAACCAGATGTAAAACATCTGGGATCTTGGGCAGCAGCTTTGTACTTCTGGAACTCGACAGTGGTGCAGACCTTTGCCAACGAGAACAGCAGTTTAATGCCATACTCTAATGCAGAGTTACAGCCATAAAAACAAAGAAAGAAGATTCAGCAAGCATGGCATGATTTATCATGATATGGTACATATTCTAAATCATAATGGACAGTGGACTTCATCTCAGCTTTATACTATATACTTGTGACCATCTCAGCCATTCCGAAGCATAGCAAATAATATTACTAACGGCCAAACGCTAAAGAGAGCACTCCCACTATAAAAGGTCATATAGATTATCATCTCAAGTATTATTACAACCAAATTCTTTTCTGTTAAAGAAATCTCGAAATGACCATCATAAGTTTTCAAGCACCTGAAGCACTAGCACTTGGTTCCTCACTTTTAGATGCCAGACCTAGTACTGCAGAAATAAGCAAATTTCAGAAATAAAATCAGCTCGTTGAGGCATGAATTACCACTAGTAAAAGCACAGTTGATTATAGAGAGAAAGTGGTATCACAATAGCACAGAACCACCTATCAAGTTTTGCCCAGACAATCCTCCATATATAAATTTTCTTAAGTGGCAGTGGCAGATCATGGTTAAGGAATGCAAAAGGGTTAAAGAAAGGTTGAAAGATCTTGGGTGCTTGCCCATGCATATTTTGTGTTTCTGCCATGTCTTTACAGGCCCAACCTATATACTATATCATTTTACAAGATCCCCATCACCTATGCATATCTAGTCCATTCGAAGAATGGTGTGCATCTTGAATGGACTAACACTACTGGAAAACGGAATTTCCCTGTGTGCCAAAATCCGTCAATGAAATAGTGAGAACCGTCAGGGAAATTATCCCTGTGGGCGACCCGTCAGACAATAGCCGCCAGGGATACGACGACAGGGAAATTAAATTTGTCTGACGGGTGGCCGTCAAAGATAATTTCCCTGGCGGCAAGCACACAGGGAAATTCCTCGACGCCAGGTTTTTGTGCAGCAAATCTGACGGTCCGAAACCGACCCACACCATATTTCTGCCCACACTAGCACTACACGCATACAAATAAATCATACAGTTAATCTAATTACCTTAATCTAACACCTGGAGGAGCAATTACCTTAATCACGGAGCAGCTTGACGGGTGGGCAAACAGGGGTCGTGGGCGTGGTCTGGCTGCCTTGCTTGCGCAGTGGAGGGAGGAGTCGCCGGTGCAGTGGAGGGCGTCGCCGGCGTTGCTGCTGTGGCCTGCCGAGCGGGCTCGTGCGTCGATGTGGGGCGGCGCCGTCTGCCGCGCGCCAGGCGGAGGCGGCACGGCCGTGGGGAGGAGCCGCACCTGAGCGGAGGCGGCACGGCCGTAGGGAGGAGCCGTGGCCGAGCGGAGCTGCAAGGCGGAGGCGACGGGAAGAGCTGCGACAGTGGATGAAGGCGACACTGGTTGGGGATTGGGGAGAGCTGAGAGGCGGACACTCTTAGGGATTTTGGGGAAATTTTGTGGGCCCCATCTGGCAGCGAAATTATTTCGCGCGGCAACAAAGCAGGGAAGCCAAAATAAACCGGCGCGAAGACGAAATGTTCATTCCGTTTTCCCGCGTGGGTGGGACATATTTTTCCTGTGCGCTATTTCCCTGAGGGTTTCAGTCCTGCCGACAATGTAAACATGATTTCCCTGTGTGCTACCGTAACCACCGTCAAGGAAACAGACTTGCTCTGTGTGCTATCGCAACCACCGTCAAGGAAACACATTTTCTTGTGTGTTATGAGGAGACACACAGTAAAATCGTTATTTTCCTGTGCGTTCCATAAAAACCGTCACTGAAATTAATGGCCGTCACGGAAATTTCAGTTTCCAGTAGTGTAACATAGTTTATTTGATTAGATTTTTGTCATATTAGATTTTGATAACTTAGAATACGACACTAGGAATTATCTCTGTAGTCATTGTTGTTGAACATTACTTTGCATTAAATATTTAGAATACATCAACTAACTTTCCTCAAAGATTTACAGGATCACTGATAGAGACTGTAGAGGCTTGTTAATTACTAACTGAGATAATACTCAATGGATATAGGCAAATAAGGAACAAACATGCTATACTACGTTAAAGACAGAGATTATAGAGGCTTGTACCGGTATTGTCGAGGGTGGTGAAAGGGAAAATGCTGGTGAAGAAATTATCTTGGCATAGCTTCGTAGCCCGTCCAAACTTTAGGTCGATGACATAGAACCCATCACCGGTTGCCAGGAAAATGACACCAGCACAATTTGCAGCTCCAACCACTTCATAGAAGGTCATGTGGGCACTAATAGGAAGCAGCTTGTCAAGTTCCACAACTCTGATCTGTGTCCATCTATCATGTCTACGAGGACCATTTTCTCTTGACCAGATATATAGCCTAAAGTCCACCACAATGGCGAGCCCCAGTGCACCATCCTCTCTAGTCACTAGAGCAACGTGTCCACCTTGCAAGGGCGGTCCGCGAACCAGTGAAATCTTCTGTTTGCTCAAACTATACTTGAAAATGCGTTCCGCGTACAAAAAGGTAAAGTAGATCGAACTCCCCCCAAGGGCACTAGGCACCCTAAATCCAACATAATCCGGGCGACGAACAGCATAGGTTGGCTCGCTCCATGAGCCAACCTCCGACGAGTAGACGCGGACACAAAATGGGCCGTCGTCGGTGGTGCTCGCTACATAGACAACTAGAAAAGGTCCACGGCGGCAGTGGAGGTGGTCGCAGGTGCCAACGGTGGTGCTGGCAGCGCAAAGCACCGCAGCGTTCCAGTTGGGGAATCCTTTAATCGTTGGTCCCTGATTGGGTCCCAGACCTCGAATTAATGGTTCTTGTGATTCTCTCCAAATATCACTGGTTGTGTGATGTGAAGGAGGATGCGGCCGTGGCGGGCGTCGATTGGGACGCAACTGCGGCGTGGTATATTGGCCGGGCGGCGAGAGGGGATGGGGACGGCCACTATCCGCGTGAGGAAGCTTTGCATTCTGTCATCGCTGTAGAAGAATCCGTGTATGGTTGCGGCGCCGTGGAACTCGCTGTAGCGGCGGCGGAATACGGCGCCGGAGATGAGGAGGCACCACGGCTTGCAAACGAGCGCGGCGTGGAAGAGGCGTGCGGGGTCGTTGGGAGGGATCCGGACTAGGATCTCCTCCAATATCTCCTCCGGCAGCGCCGATGGCTGTCGCTGCCGCCGCGGCGCCATGCACGCTGATTTTGCGTTGCGGCGGCGGTGGAGAATTGGGGAGATAAGGTTTTGGTTGGGCTTCAATCAACCAGACTGAATTAGAATGCGGGCTCCTGGCTAACAGGTGGGCCCTGGGAAGCTTGAATCCGCAATAAGCTTCAGTTCAACTATTGCCTGTCTACATAATAAATGGGGGAGGTTATCGCGCGTCCGTACGCGCGATACGGGATCACGCGTCCCTCCCCCACGGGCACCTCGTGTCCCCGACCACCTCCTCCATCGTCTTCTTCCTCCCGACCACCTCCCCCGCCCCGGCGTGCCGACGCCCCCGCGACTCCGGCGCCGTTCCGGGCGCCGTCGCCGCCCGCCGCGCCGACCCCTCCCCCGCCTACGACCACCTCCGGCAGCCGGCGGCGCCTCGCCGCGCCGCCCGCACCCGCCGCCGCCGCCTACGCTAACCTATCGGGAATTGACACCCCCAACCCCCCCACCACACCCGGTCTACCCCGCCCACCGCCGCCTCGCTGCAACGCCGCACTGCCACCCGCCGCCCTCCGAACTCGTCCTCTATGCCCCGCAGTGAAGAGAGCTCCCCCACCCCTCGACAACCCGAAAACCCTAACCCCGCCGCCCTCCCCCGCCTCCGGTGACGCGGTGGCCCCTGGCTGGCTGCTCGCCCCGCTCACACCCGTTTCGCTGTTGGGCCGGGCCGTGGCAGGATGCGCGCTCACGCGCGATAGACTTTCCGATAATAAATCTGTATCTTCCTGTGGAATGCACCTCAAATCCCCAATTCAATAGTTTTTGAATCGTGCGCATGACCGACCTGCTTGATCAGCCAGTGCACGCTACTTGAGGTTGTACTATATCTGAGTATTATCAGGCCAATACTGCCCATTCCTCTTCGTTTCCAGATATTCACCCAAGACGTAATCTACGTCGTTGCTTCTCCTCCACTCGTTTTTCGTTTCCCCATTCTCTCTTTGCTTCTTTCCGGTGGCGGGGAGCTCTAGCTCCAGCCTGTGCTGCGCAGGGGCTGGGCGGCGAGGAGCTCAAGCTGGTTGTGTGCATTGTGCAAGTAGGCAAGGAGGAGCTCAAGCTTGGGCTGGCGCTGTGCGGTGGCGTTAAGTTAGGTGCTTGAGCAAGCGCTGTGCGGTGAGCAGGCGGGAGAGGAGGAGCTCGATCTTAGGTCGGTGTTACGGTGGCCGCAGTGTTTGAATTTTAGTTTAGAAAAATTACCAGCAAAGGGTGATAAACAAAAATCGGCGAAATTCGGAGAAAATTGGCCAATTTTAGTCCGATTTTTTTTTAAAAAAATTGAATAAAGTTTGGACAAATATTTCAAAACCGGTCAAAAACCAACAAAAACCGGCTGGTAACATCAAATACCGGCCCCCACCGGTAAGACCAAAGTTCGGCGAAAACCACCGAATTTGGGCCGAATTTTTTTTTTCACTGGGTGGCTGGCAGTGAGGTGCTCGAACTCATGCTGGGAAGCCGCCCATGGAGGAAGCAGCACTGGGGCAGCCCATAGTTCAGCGTGGTTGCCGAGGGATGGCTGAGCAGTGCAGGTGAAGAAGCGGCTCCCGTTGGCTGAAGGACGAAGATTTTGCAGGGGATCCGGTCGAGCCTTCATCTCCTGCAACGACGTGTATAACACGCTTCGGGCTGACGATTTGCCATCTCTTGGCAAGATGACGACGAAGTCTCTCTTTCTTCATTTAATACAGGACATGTCGGATACAATTGCTAAATAGGATTGTTTGCAGATAGCACATTTATGTGCGTTGTGGGTGCCCTGAGGCGTGGTCATTTCTGACGGATGGGATCTGGCACCTCAAATCTCCTATTACTCCCTCTGCCCCAAAAAGTAAGGGAATGAGAGAGTTTGGAGGGATTGAGGGGCTGAAGTGGGACCCACGCGCAAAGTTACTAGAAAATGTGACGCGCTCCGCTGCGTCCGTTCAATTCAACATCGCAACCTGCTCTCTTCCTTGCTTATGGTTTCGGCATGTAAAGATGGGCCTCGCTGCTCTCTTTCTTGCTTATATGGTTTTTACATTCGTCGAGCGGCACATATGCAGTAAACGGCCACGCGGCCAGCCAAACCCCCATCACCTGCTCTCTTTCTTCTTTATTTTTCCTTGTAGCAGGCACACGCGTTAGGGGGTCAGCAGGCCACGAACCATGACTCATGCCACTTACTGCTGCCTGCCCAATGACACGAAACACCCTTAACCTTCTCTTTTCCCTTGATAATGTCTCGCGGCAGAAGCCGGTCAGTTGCACACTCCCTCCCTCAACCTTTCTCTTCTCAACCTTTCTCTTCTGCTGCCACCTGCATGGAGCGCTCGACGCCGCCTCGGATCGCTGCTCCAGGATACGACGCCCCTCATGCAGGGGCCACGGGTCGCCTTATTTGGACGTCGCCCCCTGCATGTGTTGTCCCCGACGGCCGCATCGGGCGAGCGAGGTCGGCGCGCAGAGACCTTTTTTTTTCGACGATAACTTTGCGCTGTGCTCTGCATTGGTGGGGGGACACGGCCCATGGGTCTGCACCTTCCTTGAGGCCGCCGACAACGGTCGTCTCACTGCATCGATGCCCAGACACCCACCAGTCGGTCGTCTCCGCACAGCATGACACCCCATGGCCCGCCGAAGCCCACGGACCAGCTAGCGGAGGGTCTGGTAGTCGATTTGCAGCCCACTAGCGGCCAGACAGCACGCGACTCGCAGCGTGCTGATGCGAACCGACTTACGGAGAGCGACGTGCTCGCTTCGGAATAGGTCCACGACATACGGAGCTTACGCGTCGGTGCCGGAGGCTAGCCACGTCGGTCAAAATATTGTACGCCCGCGGAAGCTATAGACTATTTCCCTTCTCCTCTCCGCCCCGTACACCAAACTTCATCCCATCTCGCCCCTGTCGCCCGTCCGTCACCGCCATCGCGTGCCGCCCGCCGCAGCACTGGAGAGTTTGATTGACAGTTTTGGCCCAAAATTAGTGGACGTAGACTGCGCATGTCGCCATCTTCAAGGCAAGATGACAGGTATAGTTGCAAATCTACAAGGTAGCAGTCTCTATTGTTTCTTGTGCCAGTGTTTGGAATTTTCTTTCTTGCTGCAGTGTGTTGGCGCATGCAACATTGGTGTAGCTGCTGTCCAGATGCTGCCAAGAGCTTTGTTTGCCAATCCACGGGATAAGGAGTCTATACTGCATGTCCAACATGTTTGGTGCAAAATGGTGCACCGTCGATAACACAAATGCGCCTGCATTAATTAGTTTTCACGGCATATGTATGGTCCCTCACCACCGACTTTAAATTCAAGGGAATTGTGATGTTCATTACGAGGACACAAATATTATTTTTTCGAGTGAGGACACAAATATTAATCTGTACAACGCCATGACTTCATCGTGATCCTCACCAACGGACTCTGCTAAGTTCTCAATAGATATTATAAGAGAGGTCTTACGGTGTTTGCGATCAACGTGGGCCGTCTATTGCCTTAAATCTAACGCTTCACAATAAAAGGTATCAGTCAAAAGGTACAAAAGTATTGATGGAAGTACTTAAGTACCGGGGATAAAAAGGTAATTTCATATGTTGGCTAATATGGAACATGTGGACAAAATATATTCGTGAAACACACATGCCCTTTTTGTTTACAGTGTTTGATTGTCATTTACTTGGTTTCAATATTTCTTCGAACGAGGCAACAAAAACACAATGCGAGGTCCTATGGTGAGGTGGTGTTTATACATTGTTTAAATGTCGTTACTTGGTTTCAATATTTCTTTGAACGAGGCAACAAGAACACGACGCGAGGTTCCATGGCGAGGCGGCGCGGGCGGCAATGCCGCTAGCGGCCATGACGAAGGGGTGCTAGCAGTGCTAGAGGCCATGGTGGGGCGATGCCCGCGATGGCCATGGAGAGAAGCTGTGCCAGCAGCGATGTGTGCGGGGCATCGCGATCGGTGCCGCAATGATGCGTTATGATATTTACTTGATTAAATCATGTTTACTTGATTCTTAGAGAATTTACTCTGTGCGATTCAGATTTCGCAAGCCACGTTTGAAGATTAACAAATAGTTAGAGTGTTGCACGTACTGTTTCAACACCTGATCGTCATAGCCATGGCCATGGTAGCCAGCATGATCGAAAGGAGGAAGACGGAGTAGGGTGCAGGCGACGGGATTTTCGTGATTTGTTGGGTAACTTACTTAAATTTGGCCAGTTTGCTGGGTTGTAATTTTGGTTGTTGCATTGGAGCGGCGAAATTTTAGGGACTAAAATATTTAAGGAAACTCCAGCAATTTATGATCAGTTACTGATTTCCAAACGTTAGCAATCCAAAAATATGGTATTATTCAACAGGATCCCAATCCAAAAGGATATATGATTCCCAAAAAGAAAATCCAGAAGGATAGATTTATTTCTTAATTTACATGATCCCATGATATTTACAAAGGTTTGAAAGCTGATCAGATTTTCAGCATAGGATTTCCTTATGCTAAATCCTATGTCGTAGGCATACTTTTTGTAGAAAAGTTAATTGCCTCATCCTCACTCTTGAATGTTCTAATGACAATTTGTACTCCACCAGTCCTCCTTAGAAATCCTTCTCTACTCTATCTCAATAAGAAAACCAATATCAAACTGCGTAAATAGAAATCGATGATCAAAACTCAGTAACGATGCAGCAATCCAGATAATCAAAATCGAGTGTGCCGCTCGCGGCCATGGCTACCGTACCTCTCAATTCCCCATATCAGGCCTTCCTAGCTGGATGGAAAACTACTCATGTGCCGACTGCATCTAAATCAATCTCCATGCATCTTTGATCACGAACACAAGATCAAACACAAATGCATGAACCCAATACTAAAAATTTTGACGAAGATGTCTCAGCGTAACCATAGGAAACGAAGATGGTAAACCATGTGATCATTTACCTAACAAAAAAAGGGCATCTAATTGCCACGTAATTACCCACCTGCCATCGATTATGATAATTTTTATTCCGTACCTTGCTCCTCTCTTGATCAACGGTCCACGTTGCGGTACCTCTTGGTACCTCCAAATACCTCGCAAACACCGTAAAAGATCTCATATTATAAAATCCCAGGAAACTTTGGTCAGCTATATGTACACCACTGTTTCCCTTAGCTCCTACTGATTCGTAACAAAATATGTTCACTGTGGCAGCATTTTTCAGTTCAGTGTCAAGTGACATAGTTAGTAGATCTGTATCTTTCTTCATGGAAAGATGCTCCATGTTTACAGCCCCGTCTATGGAGGCCAAGAGGATACACGACCTGCAACGGCTGCTACTACGGGTCCGTGTCATACTCGAGGAGGCGGAGGGACGACACATCACAAACCAAGTGATGGCACATCAACTCAACATGTTGAGGAGAGAGATGTATAGGGGTTATTTCACCATAGACGCCATGAGATGCCAGTGCATCAAGCCCACTGATATCATGATGTGAGTTACTCTTTTACCCTTTCTGAATTCAATCCCACCAAACGTATTTTTCTCTCAAGTGGTGATACGCGTGAGGTGAAAGGTCTGCAACAAGTTCTAGATAATCTGAATAACATCATGATTAACGTGAGTGAGTTGGTTACATTTTTGAACAAATGTCCTCCGCTATGCCGGCAGCCTACAGCATGCATCTTTTTGTTGGCAAGTGTATGTTTGGTCGTCAGATGGAAATGGATAGAGTCATTGATTTCATAATGCAAATGGAGCATCCAAGTACAAAAAGTATAGGTGTTTTACCAATAGTGGGTCCACCAAGTGTGGGAAAGAGCACCATAGTTGCACATATCTGCGATGATGCAAGAGTGCGCAGCTACATTTCTAAGATTTTGGTACTTGCCGATGATGATATTAGTTATGAGAAGATTGCCACCACGAGAGATCAAAGGCTGCTCACAATTATTGAATTCTCAAGGGACGTTGATGAGGCTGTATGGAATAACTTCTACCTGTTTTCTACTAGGTGGCTAGCAAGAGGCAGCAAAATGGTAATCACAAGTAGATCAAACAAAATAAGAAAATTTGGTACTACACCAGCTCTTGTATTAAACTTTCTCCCCCCAGAAGCAATGGCGGAGCGTGGGGTTAAATCGAGGGGGGGCCGAAAGCTACAGTAAAAGCACGAAGGTCGGAGGTGAGGACTCGAATGCCTGTGCTCCTGCTGGCTGCCGCCGCTTTCCGCTTGAATCGTAGTTTGCCAGCTTACAGTTCTGCGTATTTCTGCCGCTGAGCCATGTACACGAGCAGGAGGCCGTGCTTCTGCCGCTAGTATTCGGGGATCAGGGAGTGGCTTGCATTGTTTTGGCGGTAATAGCACAATTGGTTCACAGGTAGTCTGCTATGCAGCTGGTTAAAATTGACGAGTGCATGTGAATTTTGCATCGGGAAAGGGGAGGCCGGGGCCCTCTTTCGCCAACACTACGCTCCGCCTCTGCCCAGAAGCATATTGGTATTTCTTCAAGGTTCTCGCATTTGGTATCGTGGATTCTAGTGATCACCCAAAACTAGAAGCAATCGCTATGGAGATGGCTAGATGTATGAAAGGATCATTCATTGCTGCTAGAGCGACACATCACAAACCAAGCGATGGATCATCAACTCAACATGTTGCGAAAAGAGATGTATCCGGGTTATTCACCATGGACACCATTAGATGCCAGCACATTGAAACCCATGATCATGATGTTACTTACTCTTTTGCCCTTTCGGAATTCAATTCCAGGAAACGTATTTTTCTCTCAGATGGTGACACGTATGGGGAGAAAGAACTACAACAAATACTAGATAATATGAATAATATATAAAATGATTCACGTGAGTGAGTTTGTTATATTTTTTAACAAATGTCTTCCCCTATGCCGGCAGCCCTACAACATGCATCTATATGTTGGCAAGTGTATGTTTGGTCGTCAGATGGAAACTGATAAGATCATGGATTTCTTAATGCAAATGGAGCATCCAAGTACAAAAGGTATGGTGATTGCGATCAAGGACGGCACGGGCAGCGGCAAGCTCCGCGTGGAACGGACGAACGGTGTGGGCATGGCGAGCTCAGGCTGCAATTCTGACGGCCACGCACATGGTGCCAGACCGCCGATGGAGCTCCGGGTGGTCAGTTCTGCGTGCAACACACAGTTCCATGGACCATTGCAAATGCTTGAACTTTTTTTTTATCATTGATGATGACGGGCCACGAGTAAAGCCAGTCGTCGCTGCTTGGAAAATCAGTGAGCTATGGGTCATTGTTGATAACGCTGTTTGTGCGCATGACGGAGAATACCCCCCGGGGGGGGGGGGGGGGGGGGTGGTCAGCCCATGTGTTCACGGACTAATTTCGGAAAGAAAAAAAGGTCCACGACGGCAGTGGAGGTGGTCGTAGGCGCCGGCGGCGGTGCCGGCAGCGCAGAGCATCGTAGCATTCCAGTTGGTGAATCCATTGCTCGCTGGTAGTGCCGATTGCTGGTCCGTAACTGGGTCCCACAACTCGAAATCATGGTGGTATGTGAAGTAGGTGGCGGCTATGGCAGGTGTCGATCGGGACACACTCTCTGTGCGGTACATTGGCCGGGCGGCCAGAGCGGAAGGGAGGGGACGACCATCATCACGTCGAGCGCGTGAGCACTGCTGCATCGCTGGAAAGGGCAGATGCTCGCTGGAAAGCGAGGGTTCCGTTCAGTGGCGGAGCTAGCAGCGAAGCCAAGAGGGGGCCGGAACGATGAACAGTAGCCGAGTAAGCGAGACGGCGACGAGCTTTGTGCAATCGCAGCAGCGAACGAACGCCGTATGCGGCATCGAACAAAGTCGACCGTGCCTCCCTGGCTCCCTCAAGTCAAGCGTGACTCAATTATACATAAGCCTGTGCTCTCCTGGTCAGCTACTTGGCTATCAGGCTATGGGTAAGCTGAAAGTTCGAACTTCGGCTGCTGCTCGTAAGACTGGATGTTGGAATTTTTCCCGGAGGCAAGGGGGGGCCGGAGCCCAGGATGGTCTCCACTGGGCTCCGCCCCTGGTTCCGTTCAACATGGTTGCCGGGAGAGTTTGACTGACAGGTTTGGCCCAGAAATCAGAGAAAATATATATACTGCACAGCATGTAGCCATTTTCAATGTAAAACGAGCGGTATAGTTGCAAATCTACACGGTAGCAGTCGCTCTCAGTCTCTTCTTTCCTGTGGCAGTGTTCTGAATTTCTTTCTTGCCTTAGTGTTCGCGCATCCGGCATCGGTGTAGCCGATGTCCAGAGATGCTGCCTACAACTTGTTTACCATTTTGCCAATACATGGGATACTAATATAAGCAATGTATTCTACTGCATATCTAGCATGCATGTTGGTGCAAAATTAATGCTGCACCCATCACCAATACCAAGGCGCCTGCAGCTCTTTTCACCGGATGCGGATGGTTCCTAAACGCCGGTGCCAAATTCTAGACAATTCTGGCGTTCATTTTGAGGCTACTAATATTAATCTGTACAATGCCGTGACAAAATCCTCCCCCCAGCAACGTACTCTACTAAGTGCTCATCAGCTAGTATAAAATCACAGGATCGTTTTGTGCTAGTTTCTACTGTGTTCAGCTCAAAGTACATCACTATTTCTCGTGGCTCCTATTGATTCGTAACAAAAATATGTTCACCATGGCAGCATTCTTCAATGCAGTTTTAAGTGACATAGTCAGTAGAGCTGTATCTTTCTTCATTGAGAGATGCTCGAAGTTTACAGCCCCATCTATCGAGGACAAGACAATACAAGATCTGCAACGGTTACTACTACGAGTCCATGTCATCGTCGAGGAGGCCGAGGGGCGGCACATCACAAACCAAGCGATGGCACATTAACTCAACATGTTGAGGAAAGAGATGTATAGGGGTTATTTTACCATTGACACCATGAGATGCCAATGCATCGAAAACATGATGTGAGTAACTCTTTTGCCCTTTCTGTATTCAATCCCACCAAACGTATTTTTCTCTCCAATGGTAATCCACGTGGGGCAAAAGATCTGCAACAAGTGCTAGATAATCTGAATAACATCATGATTCACGTAAGTGAGTTTGTTACATTTTTGACCAAATGTCCTCCGCTGTACCGGCAGCCGTACAACATGCATCTATTTGTTGGCAAGTGCATGTTTGGTCATCAGATGGAAATGGATAGGATCATGGATTTCTTAATGCAAATGGAGCATCCAAGTACAAAAAGTATAGGTGTTTTAGCAATAGTGGGTCCAACATGTGTGGGAAAGAGCACCTTAGTTGCACATGTCTGCGATGATGAAAGAGTGCGAAGCTATTTTTCTAAAATTTTGGTACTTGCCGAGGATGATATTAGTTTCGAGAACTTTGCCGGCATGAGAGATCAAAGACTGCTCACTATTATTGAATTCTCAAGGGCCGTTGATGAGATTGTTTGAAATAATTTCTACTTATTTTCTTCTAGGTGGCTAGCAAGAGGCAGTAAAGTGGTAATCACAAGTAGATCAAACAAAATAATAAAGTTTGGTACTACACCAGCCCTTGTATTAAACTTTCTACCACCAGAAGCATATTGGTATTTCTTCAAGATTCTCGCATTTGGTAGCGTGGATTCTAGAGATCACCCAAATTAGAATCAATCGCTATGGAGATAGCTAGAGTTATGGATGGATCATTTATTGCTGGTAACATCACCTCAGGTTTCCTAAGGAACAAAATTATGGCGCAACATTGGTCTCTGTGCCTCGCAAATTTCAGGGCAAATATACAAAGGAATGTATCTTTGTTTGGTGGGAGTCCTCCTGATTTTATAAGAAAAAACAAACATGCATTATGTTTCTTAAATAAAGAAGAGTCCTTGATTTATAGTCCGTACAGTGACTGTCTTGTCGAGGACAATGTGCCATCGGTAACAATTTACGATGTTATGTCCGGAAGTATAAAACGTGAAGGAAAATTTGATGTTCTTGCATGGAAGTCACATGTGTCACCATACAAGTACTACACCTTTAGTTGTATGATTGAGAAGTCTTTAGAAAGGCACGGAGTTTTGCTAAGGATAATTTTTTGTATTTTGTCAGTGTATTACAACAATGACTGTAAACAAAGCCATCGATTGATTTCAGTTAATTTTAAGTTAGCCATGACATCTAGCTTGGCCTTTGGGCCACTGCGGCCTGCACGGCACGGGCCAAGTAAAGAACGGCCCAAGCAGTCCAGACACACGACACGATTGTCTAATGAAAAAAAAGTCCTAATTGCATTTCCTCGAGCATGCGGGCAGCATTACGGTGCCTTTTCGCCCTCTATTCCCTACCTGTGTGTTGGTCGCTCGCCTCATCACTTCTTCATGCGCCGTGCCACAATACACCACAGTTGCAGCCATGGCGGCCGATCCCTTACCCCTCGCGCTCCTCACAGCCAGGCCGCACCCTGATAGTACGTGGCAGTCAAGCACACATTTTGGCACGGGAGCATGTGCATGCGCGCCGGCAGGGGCAGGCATGCGGGACCATGGATTGGTGTGCAGCGGCAAGGGAGCCCACGAGTGCTACAATGCAGGCGGCGCGTGGCCGGCCACGCAGCAGCACAGGGTGGGGCAGGCTGCTGCGGGAGGTTGACGACGCCGTACCCCTGCTCCAGTCGCCAAGCCTTGGTGTTGCCAAGAAGTCAAGCTACCTGGTTGAGGTGATGTTGAGGCGCGCGTTGTCGCCTACTCTGTCGCCTTGGCTTCCGATACTCCTCGATCGTCTCCAACGTGGAGCGCACCATCATGGTGCCCAAGCTGGAGTACATGGCCTGGCTGGGCCTGGGCATGTCACGCGATGATGCCATGACCATTGTAGACGTATCGCCCGTGCTACATCGGCTTTCAATTCTTTCTCCAGTCCCGTATCGTGATGGTTGCTGTGGTGGCGGCAGTGCTCCGGTGAGCGCCACTGGGGGTGGGCACCACGCCGCCGAGCTGCTGGCCAACAGGTGGGCACTCGTCACGCCAAAAGAAATGTATGTGACATGTCAAATAAAACCACTCTCGATACCACCGCGAGAGTCGATGTTTACTGCATACTCAAGCTCAAGGAGTTAAGTTATCCATCTTTGTAATTGAAGGTAAAAGTTGCACCTCTAATAGTAGTTGCGGGAGGCAAACATGACTTTGGCGAAATTTGCTGGGCATACTGCAAAAATGTGGTTTTTGATCCAACACAACGAAAGTCGCCATATTAGCCAAACACACTGCAAATTTATGGCTCTTTGTCGTGATATGTTTGTTTTAGTATTTATAAAAAAATTAAATAAGACGGATGGAGTAGGGCGCAAAGACAGTGGTGGTCAAACCTTGAGAGTTGACTGCTTAGATATAGTTAGGTTCAGCTCAACGCCTGCACCCTCTGTTGGATATATGAGCATTTTTAGGTTTAATTTAATCCATAAATAAATTATGAACATGACGAACAGATTGCAGAATAAACTAGACAAGTCTAAGCAAGATCTAGACAAGTCTAAAACCATAGTAAATAGAGCAAGATCTACTATACTTCGCAGTACTATCATACAAGCATGGATCATGTAGGCATATGAGAGAGACATGGTTTCAGAGAGTACGTACTGATCGTTCAGAGGAGACGATGAAGAAGCCGTGACGATTGGCGATGCAAACAAGCCGGGACAGCGGAGAAGATGTCGACGAAGGCGATGACGAGCAGCAGCCCCCGAACACGAACGTTGAGGAAGACGAGCCGTGATGGAAGCGATCGAGCAATCACGCAGAGCGCTTCCCCAAAACTTTATTCGCCCTCTCCCGGTGCAGGAGCTCAGAGAACGACGGTTCTGGAGACCTGCTCTCCCGTTCGCCGGTGCACGCCGATGATCGGGATAGGGCAGACTACAAGCGGCGGCGCAGCAGGAGGAAGAGGCAAAACCCTAACTCGTGTTGAGGTATGTTCTGGTGGGCGGCGGCCGTATGTATTTATAGAGGGAGAACCGCTAGGGTTAAGGCGTCCCAAAACCGAGTCGGTTTCCATATAAAAACGTGTTGGACACGAAAAAGAAAAACTGCAAAAGGAAGCCGCGCACCCGCAAGGCATCGGGTCGGATTTCGGCGGACCATTCACGCAGGTGATGCGCGGCCGGGCCCATCGCCCAAGCCCCGCCCCGCCCCGCCCGGCCCGGCGAGGCGAGGCGAGCGAGCGCGCGCGTGTGTTTTTCCTTTATTCCTCTCATCCACACACTTGCAAGAATGGGTAGAACAACGTTCTATATAAGTTGGTCCTCCTCTACCTAAACTAGCAATGTGGGATTAAAGGATGCACTTCCACAACTCATGGATGGGCCTTTGAGATTTTTCAGGAATTATTCAGAATTTCCTAATGGGCCTAGTTGCAGCCCACTAATAATTCTAGCAATCCCCCACCAGATCTCAAAGTCCCATTTAAGACTTTACCAGATCCTACTGCTGTTTGATATACCAGTGCTTCGATGGAGACTGTTAAGTTGAACATCCATCTAGAGCAATAAGCTACACTCATTCACAACTTGAACAATAGACTACGCCTTGAATTGCAAGTTTTGTGCAAACAAGTTTCACTTAAAGCCAAACTGATACTTGACCTCCAGTAGACTACCCCGCGGGTGGAGCATATAGGTCATACTCCTTCGTCTCTTCATGAGCTTAATAGAGATCACCCAAGTCTCACAGATTGCGACCTTACAACAATCAGGCTCATATAGGTGTATTCTTTCAAGAATGTTCTGCAGGAAAACATCTTCGCTAATTAAAGCCAACAGAATACATTAAGGCATTTGCCAACCTGCCATGCAGAAAATGAGAGTAATGCATCTTTACTCGAGTGGGTTAGGTAAGGTACTCTCTAGTCATCCACTAGCTTGTTCTTCCCAGATCCTACTTCACGGGATCTCCGATCACATAGGTTGGGTTACCGCTATGGAATAACTCATATAGGTCTCATACCCATCTCCTTAGATGCAGTGTCTATCACATTACGTGACAGCCCCTTAGTAAACGGATCTGCCAGGTTCTTTGCAGTTTGGATATAATCCAATGATATAACTCCGGAGTTTCTCATCTTCCTGACAGACTTCAACCGTTTCTTAATATGTCTTGATGACTTATCATTATCCTTAGAACTATTCACCTTGACAATTACTGTTTGATTGTCACAGTTCATAAGGATTGCCGGCACAGGTTTTTCAACGATAGGCAAGTCCATCAAGAGTGTTGGTATTTCTTAACGTCACAGATAAATCCGCAAGCGTACGGAGAATACCGTTGTAGCACTTCACCCGTGAGTATTCAAGGGTATCGTTATTTATATTATCCCAAAGGAACGGAGTGGAATTATCTACTGGTCTAGCTGTCCAAGGACACGAAGAAGGATGGTAGGTATGGATAGAGAGGATTCCTATGGATGAAGTTCTATCTGGAACAAGGAAGAGTAAACACAGCAGGGCTGTCACCACCTACCGGCAAACCCCCCTACTAGGACACGTGGCACTAGGGCTATTAAGTCCCTAGGCCAGTCCTAGGGTCACGTGACAACAAGGCAATTAAGACCTCGCTGCCAGACCGATTCCCAGCAGTCAATTCCCTAGAACAGAGAGGATTAAGCAAGCAGGGCTGTCACCACCTACCGGCGACTCTCTCCTAGGACATGTGACACTAGGGCTATTAAGTCCCTATGCCAGTCCTAAGGTCACGTGACAACAAGGCAATTAAGTCCTCACTGCCAGACCTATTCTAGTTCACAAGACTAAAGATAAATTCCGCCTCTAAATGCTTACTTGAATAGAACGATGATCATGCAAGCAAGTAAAGGAAGAACTTATACTAGAATAGAAATATGCAATCCAATAGAAGATCGAGAGTACTTACTTGTAATGAAGATGAACGACGAACGAACGATGAACGAACGACGAACGAACGATGAACGATGAACGAACGACGAACGAACGATGAACGAACGAAGAACAATCCACTATAAATAAGTATCCTCCAAGATACAAGATTTGGGCTAAGTCCTCACAAGCGGAGGACTACCCTTCTCTCCTACCCTACTTTCTCCCTACTCTACTAGTGTACAAGGGGCTCTAGGCCCTTGGGAGTGGAATGAGGCTCTCCTTCTTGTGTATCCTTGAGGGGAGGGGGTACCCCTCTATTTATAGTCTTGAGTAGGTCGGTTTGGGGGCCTCCACCGCCTCAATGCACCGCCTCAACGCATTAAATGCAGGCAGAACCGACATCAGGAAGGCAGTGGCGACCAACCAGAGAAAGATGGGCCAGATTGGCCACTGTAGCAGGTCGTCCGACCCCCCCTTGGCCCATTTGGCCTTGGGCTTTGGCCGAGGGGTCCTCCTTGATGTCTTGTTCAATGATCTTCGTGCATTGGCCCAAGTTGGTTGTGTTTTGTATGACTTTTGATCCATATCTTATTGGGCTGCCTATGCTAATTTTCTCGGAGTGATGTGTTGTGGCCTTCTTGATGTGAATTCCCTCCTTTTGATATGAAATGTACCTGCACTCAAAAATTCACCAACACTCGTGGAAATCGTTAGTAATAAACTCCTACCACTATGTTTGGTGTTTATTTTATTTCTTTTATGCAGGTACTTGACGGTCAAAAGTGGTACTTAAGGACCGTCAACAAAGAGCTCTCGTAGCCAGTCAGCCTCAACGGTAGCTGTATCTAATGCAGTTAACTCTGCTTCCATGGTAGACCTCGTTAAGATGGTCTGTTTGCATGACCTCCATGAAACAGCAGCACCACCCAAAGTGAAATGTATCCACTTGTGGCATATATCTCATCTGTATCAGATATCCAGTTCGAATCACTATATCCCTCAAGTACCGCAGGATATCCAGAATAGTGAAGCGAATAGTTCATGGTGCCAACCAGATAGCGCATAACTCTCTCAAGTGCATGCCAGTGAGCTTCTCCCGGATTAGAAGTAAACCGGCTCAGTTTGCTCACAGCATATGAGATATCAGGCCTCGTAGCACCAGCTAAGTACATGAGTGATCCAATGATCTGATAATATCTCAATTGGTCTCTACCAATTCTTTTATTCTTTCGAAGGATCACACTGGGATCATAAGGTGTTGAAGAAGGCTTGCTGTTCTTATAGCCAAACCGGCTCAAGACTTTCTCTACATAATGGGATTGCGTCAAAGTAATCCCATTCTCTCCTTTGATTAACTTGATGTTCAAAATAACATCAGCCTCTCCCAGATCTTTCATGTCAAAGCTATGACACAAGAACGACTTGACCTCATGAATCACGCCAAGGTTTGTTCCGAAGATCAATATGTCATCGACATACAAACACAGTATAACACCTTGACCCCCACCATAGCGGTAGTACACACACTTATCAGCCTCATTGACACTAAAGCCTGCTGATATGAGAGTTGAATCAAACTTCTCATGCCATTGCTTAGGAGCTTGTTTCAGACCATACAAAGATTTCAACAACTTGCACACCTTGCCTTCTTGACCTTTAATTACAAAACCGTCTGGCTGGTCCATATAGATTTCCTCTTCCAACTCCCCATTAAGGAAAGCTGTCTTAACATCCATCTGATGGATGAGAAAACCAGGAGAGGCAGCCAGAGAGAGTAAAACTCGAATAGTGGTCATTCTAGCAACAGGTGAGTAAGTATCAAAAAAATCTTCGCCTTGTTTCTGTGTATAGCCCTTAGCAACAAGTCGAGCCTTATACTTATCAATAGTACCATCAGGCTTGAGCTTCTTCTTGAACACCCACTTGCAACCCACAGGTTTGCAACCATATGGTTTGTCAACAACCTCCCAAGTACCATTAGAAAGAATGGAATCCATCTCACTATGGATAGCCTCTTTCCAATCATCTGCATTAGGAGATGCAAATGCCTCTGAAATGGTTTTAGGAGTATCATCCACGAGATACACAGTGAAATCATCACCAAAAGACTTTGCAATCCTCTGTCTTTTGCTCCTCCTAGGAGATTCACTGTCTTTCTCCTCTGGAATTGACTCAAGTGTATGTTCAGCATGTTCAAAATGTGTGTCAGGCTCAGGTATTATTTCAGGAATCACATCAGAAGATAATCTATCAATGCTATGCAAATCTTTCATAGGAAATATGTCCTCAAAGAAAGTCACATCACGAGACTCCATTAATGTATTGACATAAACATCAGATACCTCAGATTTAACCACTAAAAATCTATAAGCAATGCTATGATGAGCATATCCCAAAAAGACACAATCCACAGTTTTAGGTCCCAACTTACGCTTCTTGTTTATTGGCACATTAACTTTGGCCAAACAACCCCATGTGCGTAAGTAAGAAAGTGACGGATACCCAAATCAGGGTATCCTGATCTAGGATACTTAATCCCGCTAACCGTCTCAGCTTAATTGTGTAGGGCCCACAGGAACAGGTGCATAACAACAGAGCGCTCGAGGGGCCCACAGCCGACCCCGAGGGCACATACAAGTTCCGCCTCGCCCGACCCCCAGTCGGGCGGGCCCACGACTTCCGCCCCGCCCGACCCCGAGTCGGGTGGGGTCCACGACTTCCGCCCCGCCCGACCCCAAGACGGGTGGGGCCCCGAACTCCGCCTCGCCCGACTCCCAGTCGGGCGGGCCCACAAGCCGCGCTTCGCCCGACCCCGAGTTGGGAGACTTCGTCGAGAAGATTTTCCTCTGACAAGGAGGACAGGCATTTACGACGAGTAGCTGGGGAGCCTTAACTCTACCCAGCAACTCATATACTTGCAGGCACGCGATGTGACCCGCACAGTGGCACCCGTCCCATCTCGCGGCGCCGCCTGACACCTCAAGTACAGCAGCGGGACGGCTACGACATCATCATCATCCTGAACAGGGACGAAGACCGGACCGGCGACAAGACGGCCGCGACAGTCTGGGTTGACATCTCGACCACCTGCCCGGCGACCGGGCGGACAGGACGCCGCCTGACTAGGGCCACAGTGGCAGCTAGGGTGCAGACTAGTGCGGCGTGTAGCCGCGCTAGCCCACAACTCGAAAGCCCCGTTCCCATTTGTAAACCGGCTCACTCCTTGACTATAAAAGGAGAGCTGGGTGCATGAGGCGCGGGGATCGGATCCCCGGATAGATAGACGAACACAGACATAGAAATACACACGAAGAGGCTTGGAGTTTTTCTCCTCCCTCGTCAACACTTGTAGCTCCCCTCTGCAAGTCGGAACACGAACCACCCACGAACTGGACGTAGGGCATCGATTGCCTGAACCAGTATACATCTCGCCTCTCTCGCAAAACCCTCGCCATCATAGAAGATCGTTAGGCGCCGTAGTTACAAATTTACTTGTCGGCCGGTTTCTTAGCACCGACAGTTGGCGCGCCAGGTAGGGGACCTCAGCGCGTTTGACATCTGCAGTTGATGGCGAGCCACGACATCGATTGGTCTCCGGGCGCTCTCGTGTACTTCGGGAGCCTGGAGTTCATCGTGGTCCGGGATGGGGGGCTTTCGCGCGCCCTCACCCCCGCCATGTCCGCGAGCGCGGAGCTCGTGGGTATGGCGGAGTACGACTACGACAGCGACGAGGATGACCTCCTCGACTACGACTCTGACGCCGGCAGTCACCATCCTTCGCGCGAGTGCATGGTGGTGGAAGCTGGTGGAGGCAGCCGCCGCAACGTTCACGACGTGGCGGCGCAGCCAGACCCTGCAGCGGTCGCGACGACGGCGGACGCCGGAGCGGCCGCAGAAGCCGCGCCCCTGCTCGTGACACAGGCGCAGCAAGGAACCCCTCCGGCGAGCGCCGACCTCCGGGAGGGCGATGACCTGGAGCGCCTGCTCCAACGCCAACACGAGCTCGCAGAAGCCGCGCGGCGGCTCAAGGAGGAGCGCGAGCGGCTCGAACACGAGGTGGCGCAGCGCCAGGCCCTGCGCGAACGCGTGCGTGCCCATGGGCGCGAAGCCCGGCAGCGCATTCTGGCCGAGGCGGGCAACCTCGTGCCCAGATACACCAGGCCCAGCCAAAATGTCGCCGCGGCTGCGACACTTTTGCGCGCGCTCCCGCAACCGTCCGACGAGGACCAGCGAAGAATCCAGGGGGAGCTCAAAGACCTCCTGGACTTGGCGGCGGTGCAGCAGGCCGAGCGCGAGCAAAGCTCCGCTGCACGGCGGTGGGAATCCAGCTTTTCCTACCGCACGCCAAGCAAGCCACGGCCACAACCCGAAAGTTCCGTCCACCAAACCCCCGAGCAAAGTGGGACTGGGGACGCGGGGGACCGCCGCCGGTCCATCAGCGGATCGGCAGAATCCGCGACGCCCGCGACATTGCGGGCAAGGCGCCGCGAGCAAGGGCGAGGTCCACGGTGCGAAACCGAGGACTTTGTCTACGCCCGCGGCGTGGCGGGAGATTTGACCCGGAGGAAGACAAGCCTCGGACTCCGATCCCAGCCGGCCCACGGGCTTTTGGCCGCGCCATCTTGCGGGCTCCCGTCCCCCAGCGTTTCGGCCGCCCAGCAATATCACGAAGTACAACGGGGAGACGAATCCCGCGTTGTGGCTTGAGGACTACCGCCTGGCGT